>CM019148.1:297075627-297782698 GCA_009733165.1 Naja naja
GCTAAACACAGCATATAGGATTATAGTGTACAGATTCTAAATATTTGATCACTGAAAAAAAAGTTAACTGTAATTATTTAGTCTATTTTTTAAGCTGTGAAGAGTTTCTAGGGAGTACTTGCTTCAAGAAGCCTTCAATTAAAGTATGTCTTTAAAACATCTCAATGACTGCAAAGCTTCCAAAGCTCTTTCTATCATGACCAAGTAGCTGACTGAATCTGCTTGGTTCTGTCTGGAATGCTTCATCAGTGTCCTTGCAATAATTGGATGGGGAATAGTATAAAACTATTTTTTAAAGTGAAAAATGTGTATCGGTATATTAGGAAGGCTCTTGGCTAGAATATAGATAAGATAAAATTCTATCTGGTGTTCCTGTCAGAACAGTCACGGTATGATCTGAAATTTGGAGAGCTTTTGGTATCCCCTTCTTATGGTCAGACCATGCCTTGATTATGTTGGGATTCTCTAGCACCATTATCCATTGTAGAAAGGCTGGACCCATTAAATTGCCCTGTCCACAGTGACTAATGGATACGGTAACCTAGAACTTTGAAATGAAGGTTGTTCCTGCTGGTTTACTACACAGGCCATCTGAAGCTTTGATCACCTTTTGGAATAAGGGGGAAGATGAGGCTTTGGCTCAAATAATGCCTATGTAACCACCCTCCTCTGAGGATCCCAGTGCTCTCCCTGGTTTACAGAACAACTGAGGGAGAGAAAGTGAAAGAAGCAAAATCTAGAGACATCACTGGTACTTGACAAGGGACAAACATGACCAAACATGGGTTAGAGCTGCTATTAAGGTCTACCAGTGGTGGGATTCAAAAAGTTTTTACAACCGGTTCTGTGGGCATGGCTTGGTGGGTGTGGCTTGGCTTAGTGGGCATGGCTTGGTGGGTGTGGCAGTAGAAGGATACTGTAAAATCTCCGTTTCCACCCCACTCCTGGGGAAGGTTACTGCAAAATCCCATTCCCTTCCCACCCCACTAACCTGCTTTCCAACTCCGTTCTCCTGTGCAGGGTAACAAAAGAAGACCCAGACAATCAGCTGGGACTCGGGAGGCAGAGAATAGATGGGGGCAGGACCAGTCAGAGGTGGGTATTTGCGGTTCTCTGAACTACTCAAAATTTCCGCTACCAGTTCTCCAGAACTGGTCAGAACCTGCTGAACACCACCTCTGAGGTCTAGCTAATGGTGATAAAGGTGGCAAAATGCTACTCCTCCTCTGCTTTCATTACATCCAGAGATAGCCATTCCACAGCCAGCTTCAGGTGACCCAAGTCCTCCTAGGAAGGATGGCTCAGAGAATCTTTTGCATGGGGGCGCAGGGGAATTTTCCCAGTGTCCATTGAGTGAAATTTCTCAGATTCATTCTCAGTTGGATCCTGGCTGTGCAGGTCCAGTGGAAATGCCTAAACATGAGTCTTGCCCTTTTATCTGGAAAAGTTTTGTATCTGTTGTATCTAAGAAAGTGGATGAGGTCTTTACAGATGTGAGCCGACCCCCTTGCTATTTAGAACCATGCCCCTCCTGCCTGGTTACAGTGACCCAGGGTGTGTATGTTATGTGAGTGAGTTCTGGTGATGGTTAATGCTTTCTTGAGTGAGGGAATTGCTCCTTCAACTCTTAAGGAGGTTTGGTTTACAAACCTCTCCTCAAGATGCCATTGCTCAATGGCTAATATTGTTGGCTATTATTTTCTTTCATATCTAGCTTCCCTTCTGGGGAAGGACATTGTGAAGGTGGTTGTGCAGCAGCTTCAGAGGACCTTGGTTGAAGGGAATTATATGGATGCTTTTCAGTCATGATTCAGGACAGGATATGGGAGACACATTGATTGTGCTTTTGGATAATCTCTGGTGAGGACAGGATGTGGATTGCATCCATCCTTGCCTTATTTGACTTCTCTATGGTTTTTGATACCACTAACCAACTTATCCTTCTGGATTGGTTCAGATCAGCTCCTCAAGCAACCAGGATAATTAGGGGACTGGAGAGTAAAACATATGAAGTATGGTTACAGGAACTGGGCATGGCAAGTCAAGTGAAGAGAAGGACCAGGGGAGACATGGCAGCAGTGTTCCAATATTTGAGGGGCTGCCACAGAAAGGAGGGGGGTGAAGCCATTTTCTAAAGCACCTGAAGGCCAGACAAAGAATAATGGATGGAAGGAGAGATTTAACCTGAAATAAGGAGAAACTTTCTGACAGTGAGAACAATCAACCAATGGAACAGCTTGTCCTCAGAAGTTGTGGGAGCGTCATCACTTGAGACTTTCAAGAAGAGATTGGACTGCCATTTGTCAGAAATAGTGTAGGATCTCCAGCTTGGGCAGGGGGTTGGACTAGATGACCTACAAGATCTCTTCCAACTCTGATTACCTGTTATCTGTTATCTGATTATGTCACCAATTTGAGTTTTCAAGGTGAAATTTTGATAGAGTCACACTAATTAACTGCAGGTTGACAGTTTTTTAAAAGCTTTTGCATAACTTTACTCCACAGGTTTTTGAACTATAAAAAATATTCTGTCAGCCAGTAATAGAACATATTTAAAATATGGTTTTTAGTTTATTAAAGTGTAAATAATAATGATAAGAAGATTATCAATGCAGAGATAAAATGAGAGGTGACACCATATAAGCGTCTTTTAGTTTCTTAAAGGAAAGACATGGTATAAATATAATTCTGAGATGGATGAGTAGATGAATAAAATCACTTGTTTGGGATTTGAGTTTAATGAGCAATAATGTCTTACATTTAGAAGTGTGCTAGATACTATTTATGCCATCAAAAGACCACATTTTCCCCCTTAAGAGTTACACCATTCTTTGAAATTGTGCCATAGAAGCCTCAATTATTTTTTCCAAAGCTTTTGAACATAATTCTGCTTAAGAACTAAAACAATTTTTATCCTGAACATAAATTACTTCTTTAAGGTAACTGAAGAATCTGGAAAACACTTCTAATATATGGCATTTTGTTTTTTCATCTTAGTCTGATAAAGTGCCACAAGTTAATTAGGGTGCATGTTTCCTCATTCCCCAACCCCTTTTTTTCCTTCATCTCCTAAATTCTTAAGTTCTATTAAACCCAACAGCTCTTTATGCTTTTATAAAAGACACACAAATTCCTTCAGAATGCTCAGGATGGATTTAATCAGCTGAATATGCAATCTTAAAACGTCTGCTCAAAAATAAATCCCATTAAATTTAATATTGCAGTCTGAGTCTCCATTATCTTCTAAAACCTTATACTCATCACTCTAGTTTATTAGAAAGAGATGAAATAAAAATAAATCACTACACATTTTGAAAAATTCAAGTACCCATTCATTCCTTATAAATTCAAGGCTGTAACTGTTTGGATCAAAGCAATGAAGTAGCAATAAGATGGCAGGGAACAAAAATCAGGAATAAGTTGAAAGGCAGGTATCCAGGACAACATGACTGAAATGTTTCAATTGTCCACTTCCTCACAAGAGAAATACATGTTTTGGGTAAATGTGCTTAGTGAAATAAAAACTCTTTTGTTATGACCTTTCTGTAAAGCAGTATTTTCCATGGGGAACTAAGGAATTCTTTGAGTTTGTTCATTTATCCTAAAATTGCCCAAGTTGAGGAACAGTGCTCTAAGGGAAGGAAATAAGGAAATCCCAAGATGTTGGACATGAAATGAAATGTATGTGCCCATATGTCAAATGCGAAATATACAAAGGATGCCTGCACAGAACATAAACAATTGAATCTTATGATAAACCTAAGGTCTGGTGATTTTTAAAAAATGAGTCAGATCTGTTCACAACAATTTCAGGGCACAATTTATCTCTCACAGAACTCCAAACTATACTCTGTTAATTCCCCCAAATAATTCCACTATTATTACTCAAGATTTTAGAGAATTATTGGATAACAAACTTGGAAAGGATTTTGGAGGTCTTTCTAGTCCAACCCCTCCCCCCACAACTTAAGGAGGAAACTCTATATAATTGCTGTCTAATCTCTTCTTAAAACTTTGTGATGGAGGATCCACAACTTCTAGAGCAGGGGTCGCCAACCTTTTGAACTTCAGAGACCACCAAACTCATAATTTTAAATCCTGGACCAGAGACTCTGGAAAAATCCCAAAAAAGTCTGTAGGAAAATTCCCCACCCCGTTTTCCTACCGATTGATTGTTCTTTATTTGGGATTGCAGGATACCATCTCCAGCTCCATTCTCAGGGGAGGTAGAGAGAGAGAGACTTTTGACTTCATGCAAGGAAAGCAGCAGAAGCAGCAGAAGTCTTTCTTTCTCTCTCCCAAACTCCACCAGAAATGAGTCTTTGTGAGACTTGTCACACCAGCACAGCCTCTTGGAGCAGGATGCCTTGCAGGGTCCCAAAGACTCATTTCTGGCAGAGTTTGGGGGAGACAAAGAAAGACTTTTGCTGCTTTCTTTGTGTGGCCAGGTGAGGCACGTGGAGCACATGGGGCAAGTTCCCCCCTTCCACCCTTTCCCCCCTCCCCTCACTACCTCATGTTGTTCTCAATGCAAGTGACACAAGTCTTGTGTTCCCACGGGCCATGTGGGCAGCACAGCCTTGTGTTCCCGCACAGCCTGAATTAGTTAGTTAGTTTACTTTATTGTCATTGCACCTCATACAACGAAATCAAATATCATCTTCAGTGCACATCATGACCATGAAAATAAACACAAACACACATCCTTCACACTCCACATTAATTGCTTTGGGGTGACATTTCTCTGCAGACCACAAAATTTTCTCACGGACCACCAGTGGTCCCCAGGCCACTGGTTGGCGACCACTGTTCTAGCACTTACACTGATTAATTGTTCTCACTCACTTTGTTAAGCTTCCATCCATTACTTCTTACCTTGCCCTCAGATGTTTGAGAAAAGAGGGTGACTACCTCCTCTCTGTGAATATTGGAAGACTCAAATATTGGAAGACTACTCAAGGCTCTTCAAAGATTGGAAGGTTGCTATCATATTACCCCCTAGTCCTTTTTCTTCATTAAACTAGACATTCCCAGTTCCCACAAATATTCAACATATGGTTTAGCCTCCAGTCCCCAGTCAACCTTGTTGTTCTTCTCTGCACTCTTTCTAGATTCTCAACATCTTTTTTTTAATCATGGTGACCAAAACAGTATGGTATTCCAGGTGTGGTCTTATTAGTGCAGAATAAAGTAGTATTAACATTTCATATGATTTTGATACTTTCTCTCTGTTGCTGCAGTCTAGGGCCACATTGGCTTTTTTGGCAGCTCAGCACACTGATGTCTCAACACACTGATGGCTCATAGGTAGCTGGTCATGTGAGAGAGGGATCTAGAAGTCCACTCACATTTTCTGCTGTTGAGCCAGGTGCCACCTATTCTATACCTGTGCATTTGGTTTTTCTTGCCTGAATATAAAACCTTACTTTTCTCACCACTGAATTGCATTTTGTTGAATACAGTCAGGTGTTCAAGTCCATCAGGATCTTTCTGGATCTTGACCCTATCTTCTAAAGTGTTGGTTACTTTCCCTAGCTTGGTGTCATCTGCAAATTTTATGAGTTCTCCTTCTATTCTCTCATCTAAATCATTTATGCAAATGTTGAAGGGTCTAAGACAGAACCTTGGGGTACTCCACTGCATGCTTCCCTCCAGGTAGATGCAGTTCCATAGAGTAAGATTGGTCAGCCAGTTACATATTCATCTGATGGTAGTGCTGTCTGTTCCACTTGTTCCTTTCTTATTAAGAAGTAGGCTATGGTCAAATGACTTACTGAAGTCCAAGTATACTATGTCCACAGATCAATTAATTTAGTCACATTGTCAAAAAATGCAATAAGATTTGTCTGCCATGATCTGTTTTTGGCATGTTGGCTTCTAGTAATAGCTTTGCTCATTTCTAGATGTTTGCAAATCTGTTGCTCGGTATTGATGTTGGGCTGATTGGTCTGTAGCTTCCTGGATCCATTTTTTTCCTTTTTGAAGCACATCAGCTCTTTTCCAGTCCTATGGTAGTTCTCTAGTGTTCTTAGTCCATGTTATTTATCTGAAAAAAACATTCCCTTTGATTACAAAATGTTACACTGCATCATTGGGAGTCTCTTGCATTACTTCAGGGCTTATTTCTGAATGAAGATCTATACCAGATTGCAATTGACAAAAGATTCCCAGCCTTCTATCATTATTGCCACTGTTGTAGCACACTTACCTGATAACCTAATTGCCTTAGCTTTCTTCTTCCAACTTGACCCCACTGTGTTAGGTGACTGGAAGCATTCTCAGTGAGACCCAATGTGTCACTTTGCTTTGTTTTTTGCCAGGGAAACAAAGCAAAACCTGGCATATATTTGCTATAATCTGTTACCCTGGAGTGTTTGTTTGCTCATTCCCTTCACTATTGAGCCACAATGAGGACAACAACAACTTTTGTAGAAAAAGAGAAAACTAAAAAGATTTCCCTCTTCCAGTGGAATGAAAACTGCTGGTGAGCTTATGACATTGCCTGTAAATCTATCAGTCCCAATTCAGGCACTTGGAGGAATCATTTGTAATATTTTTAAGATGTCCACAAAGTCTGGAGTAGTGGTTAAAGCATCATGGTAGGAATGGAAAGACTGTGAGTTGTAATGATGCCTTGAGCACAAAGCCAGCTGGGTGACCTTGGACCATTTTCTTGCAGTCCTAGGAAGGAAGCAATGGCAAACCACTTCTGAAAATCCTTGCCAAGAAAACTGCAAGGATTTGTCCAGGCAGTTGCCAGGAATCAAAACTGACTCAAGGGCAAACAAGAATACACACAAAACACACACATCTACATCTGGGTGGATGTACAATAATTCCAAATGCAATGCAATACAAAACAATTGCAAAACCGCCCAACAATAATAATCTGAACTAGCAGTCAAAAGCTCGCTGGAAAGGACCAATTTAACTTTCTTCCTAGAAAGGAGCAAGGAGTGCCAGTTCTGAGGATAAGGTCATTCTTAAGGAAAGTGTCAAGAAGGCCCTTTCCAAACCTATATGGGCAAAGGGAAGCTGGAGTCTATTTCTTTATACCCGTGATGGTGAACCTAGGGCATGCATGCCACAGGTGGCATGCAGAGCCATTTGTACGGGCACGCAAGCCCCAGGCAAACTTACCTCACTGCACATGCGCGCACCTCCCAGCTGATTTTCGGCCAGTTTGAGGCCTTTTTCAGCCTCCCAGAGGCTCAAGGGAAGCCTCTGCAGCCTTTGGAGGCTGAAAACCAGGCCCATTTTGTCACTTCCTGTATTTCCGGAAATACTGGAAGTGACAAAACGGGCCCATTTTTTCTGCCTACAAAGGCTGCAAAGGCTTCCCTCAAGCCTCTGGGAGGCCAAAAAGGACCTCAAATGGGCTGAAAATCAGCTGGGAGGCACAGTGCAGGTAAGGGCAGCATGTGCAGGGGGCGGGGGGCCACACACATTACCTTCTGGGTGCCGGCACACGAGCGCGCGTGTGCAAGCGCGTGCAGAAATTTTGGCACAGGAGCCCCAAAAGTTAGCCATCACTGCTTTATACTGTCACAGTAGCTTACAGACAGTAAAACAGCAAAAGCATCAGAAGAACAGTCAGGGTTTTACAAATACAGTAGCAGGATGAATGGCATACAATTTTCACTTTGCATTTCACTTGGGATTAGCCCTAGTACATCCATTTGGTATAGATTAAAATTCAAATCTCTCATCTAGCTCTTAGTGAAATATGCTAGTAAGTTTGAGTAACTACTAAAGATTCAACTAGGAAAGTTGAATCATAGCTGTTATTTGCATAGAAAAGTGAGTATAGGTAGTCCTTGACTTATAGCAATTCACTTAGTGACTGTTTGAAATTAACAATGGCACTGAACAAAGTGATTTATGACCATTTTTCACATTTACAACTGTTGCAGCATCCCCATAGTCATGTAATCAATATTCAGATGCTGGGAAACAGGTACATATTTATGATGGTTGCAGTGTCCTGGGGCCATGTGATCCCCTTTTGTGACCCTCTGACAAGCAAAGTCAATGAGAAAACTCGATTCACTTAACAACATGCTACTAACTTAACAATTGCAGCAGTTCACTTAACAACTATGGCAAGAAAGGTTATAAAATGGGGCAAAACTCAACCACTGCCTCACTTAACAACAGAAATTTTGGGCTCAGTTGTGGTCATAAATGAAGGACTACCTGTATACCAATTACATTAATTTGGTATTTGATGGGAAGGGAAGGGACAGTAAAATTTCTAGAAGGCAATGGATCTTGGGCAAAATAGAGTGCTTTGCTTATTCATCTACCCCTTCTATGAATAAACATGCTTCCCTAATCTAAAGGTTTAAATAAAATCTTTCAGTCAATGGGAGAATGTACTTTAGAGGACAAAGTTGTTCATACAGGCCAGGATTCCGAGAATTACCCAATTGCAGTTGGGCTCAAGAGAACCTTGGACTTCATATGCAACTTGTATAATTATAAAAGATGCTTTAAAATGTATTAAGTTTAATAATAGTCAGCCCTGCAACCAGTGGGCTGAGGGAGAAAATTCAAGCATTCTTGGTTTATGGAAGGCTCCTGGCACTTGTGGTTCCAGCACTATCTATCATATAATTTTTAAAAATGATCCAATTTCTCAAGAATCATTGAGATTGATAGCTGCAGCTCCACCATTTTATAGTATGCAAAATGCTTTCTGTTCCAACAGGGTCATTTCAAAGAACATCTAAGATGGCCACAAATGGACTTTAATGGGGCAAGGAATCCATTCGTAAGAGTTTAGCATCTTTTCTTCAAACCACCATGGCAACTGGAGGGTGGGGTGGGGAAGAGTACCATGAAAGATATAGATTGATAGCAGAGGGAGACAACCACTCTTATAGATACCCTTGCAAGATCATTAGTTCTCATTAAAATAAATAATGAGGGAAGCAACAGCATGTAATTGGGGATTTATAATCCTTAGAAGAGGCTCAGTAAATAAATGCAACAGATTACCTCAATATTATTGAATGCTGCCATTTGGATTCTCTTTGGCAGATTTAATAGGGATATATATCCATTTCAGTGAAAGCGGGAAGATGACTAGCATCTAAATCAGGAGGGCAGAGAGTTGAGCAGCCTGATAGATATCCATCGTTTGACTCAGTGGCAGTAATGCATGCAGGTTTTCGAAAGATTTATGCCTGGATCTGAGGATTATCCTATTCCTCCTGAATTAACTAATTTTGGCAATCAATGTACTGTGAGTGATATGCATCATTTCATAGGTTGCGTCAAGTGCCCATTACCTTCCTGTTTCTGTTCTAAATTTATTGGGTTACGTGAAGAGCTGTGGCAGTTTTTATACATCAGCAAAGATGGGTAGGAGTCTGTTTTCCATTATATGTTGAGGCGAGAAGGCTGTAAATAAAATGAAACTCAGAAAGGAGTCTTCTGGGTTTGTGTAAGCACACAATAACTAGTATTTTTCCTTCCTCTTTTTTGTTTTCTTTCACCCAATTACTCATTTCAAGCAAAATCAATTTTTTCTCCAATTTTATGAGCCGAAAATGCAGTGCATAACCATGCTTGGGGAAAAAAAGTAGGCTCTTGAAGAAAAGTGAGGACCTTTAATCAATATGTAAGTGGGATATATGCTTACCAGATAATGAATGCAATCTCAGACAAATGCTTCAAGAGGCAAAGCAATTTGATTTCATCACTTATCCTATAAAATAGTTTTACCTTGTGGTCAGAACAACATGTTGCAAAGACTATAAGGGGAAAAAGTACAGTAGCTATTTGGTGACATACTCCTTCTCATAACTTCAAGTTCAAATTATCCTAGTTCTGTTGCAAGGCTTCCTTGGCCAGGATGTGAACAAATTTGTGGTGATAACTTCAACTAAGTAGAGATGGAACAGCCTTTCCAAGACAGCAGAAGGCTCTCCTTCCCTCTGTAGTCTACTCCACCCAAACCCTGCCACCCACCAAAAACCAGCTCCAGAAAATTGACAGAACAGCCAGAGCATAATTTGAAAGTGCAGAAGGGTATGGTCCCGTCATGAACTGGTAGAGAACTGGTACGATCTGCCTGCAAAACACTGAATGTTACCCAGCACCCAAACTCAGAACAAAACAAGAAGTTCTTACTTCTTAGACAAAGTGAAAGTACAAGTAGATGATGGTTAAAAATTAGAGCATTATCTGAAATATTTCCTTCATCAACAATTTACTGTTTAAAACTATGTTCTTGTATAATGAAATGGAAAAAGTCCAGCAATCTATATATTCTCAGTGGTTCCTTTTTTTTAAATCTCCAGGACATGCAGAGTACAGAGTGATAGATCATCTGTAGCTGCTCAGTAGGTGGCTGTGTACTGAGATCAGTTAAAAAACCCCATTAGAGCCAGATGACATTTTTGCCAGTGTGTTGGTATAAAAAAGTTATGTAAGTCCTCACTAAGCAGTTCTCCTATTGAAGTAGCTGCCCCACATAACCTCCTGAAACTTTTTTCTGACACAATGTGCTCACAAAAGACGTCTCTTGATGGAGGTGTTAGAGAAGCCCCTCTTCCTGCTGACTGCAAGGAAGGAAAGGTCGTGGCCCATCGTCTTTTCTGAAAGGCCATGCCAGCCTTTGAGTTCTGCCAAAAACAAATCCTGCACTTGGCTGAATAAAAGTACAGAAAGATTAAAAGACATTAGAGCTCATGGAATGCCACACACTATTTGGAAAAGAAAGTTGGCTTTGAGCCTGTGTCAGCATCTGGAATTGAGGATAAAAGTGAAAACAAAAGGTAGACTCCTTCTGATTTTCTGGACATGTCCATGTGACCTTCTTGGTAACAACCAAAAATTGGTTCTCACTATGTTCATTTAGGGTGCTTTTTCAAATTCTCAATCTAGCCTTGAGCTTTGGTAGTTACTAGGAGTCTCCCATTCAAGTACAAACCAGATGTATTAAGATTAAGCTTTTGAGATTAGCCAAGGTCACTGCAGGTTAAGAAAGGAAAGACTAATTCCCCATGGCTTAAAATAAAAATATATAGATCTTATTTCATGCACTGTTTTTGTCAGCATGGTACTTGGAAATATATGACCAAAGAAAGAATGAGGCTGAATTTAAGCAAATTTGGATATGTAAGTGAAGGAGTGCTAGTTTTCAAACTGCACAGATATTGGCACTCAAAAGTATCAACCTTAAATGTCCTTCCAGGGCTATGAGTTCGATCTACATTAATGCCACAATAAATTTACAAAGACTTCTCACTGATGCCTTGTGAGGCTTTGTTGGCAGAATTTGCTCCTATCATTGTTGCATATAGTAATGAAGGAGAGGGAATATATATATTACAGTACTTTGACTACATTTATGGAGTAGGCATCTGATACTAGGCCATGCCAACTCACCTTCCCAGTCCTTAACACTGGCAAATTAATCCACCTCAAAAGCTTAGCATAGCTTTAGAAGGATCCACTCTACTAGATAAAGATCAGTTCTTAAAAACATGGGAGAGGAAGATGAGATGGAGTATGTTTTAAATTCTAGATGCTTGAATATTGGATTTACTGGAAGGGTTGCTCTGACATCAAGCAGTCTTGGGAAATGGCAAAGAACATGCACACTCCACAACTTTTCCACCAATACCCAGGCAAGCTCCATCCTCTAAATAGATTATCACTAGAAAGAAGGCATATTGGTTGCCAGTATGCTTCTGGGTTCAATACAAGATGTTGGAATTGAGCAGTAATGCTCTTTATAGCATGAAGCTGGCTTAATTGAGGGACTGCCTCTCCCCAATTATGTCTACCCATCTCATCACATCCAGAAGAAGAGGTATGTTCCATGTCCCATCTATTATGGAATGTCATTTGATTGTACCCTGTTAACTGTTAACAGGTTAACTCTTGTGGCATCTGCCCTTTGAAACATCATTTACCCAAAATTAGATTAGTCCTGACTCTGCTAGCCTTTCACAAGAACTTTAAGACCTGATTGTGTCACCAAGTTTGGAAATCTGGATGTGTGACTAAGAGCCTGTAGGATGGTTATGCCGATTTGGCTGTTGGTTGTTTGGTTTTCACTTTAGTTGCCAATTATGTGTGCATTTGTTTTATTGTTATATATTGTTATATGGTATTTTTAACTGTTGTCACCCAGTGGCAACTATCTCAAATTCATAGGTGGCCATATAAATTGAAAGATGAATAAATGAATCTTAGTATAGAATTTGCTTTCACATAGGTGTTGACCTCAGTAAAATGTAGAGAAGAGGTTTTGGAAAAAGATCAAAATCTCATTCAGATAAACTACTACTACTGTGTATATAAATATCTAAGAATATCTCATTCATTAATCCAGAGATCACTGCAGGGCAGTTATCGTGAATTCAAATTTGCCATATTGAATGTCAAAGGCTGTTAAGTATTCATGTCCCTCTTATATCAAAATCAAACTGTAAGCTCCTCTTGAGTCCAATTTAATGAAAATACATGTTTCTGAATGCAGTCCAGCAGATCTGCAATTAGAGGCAGTGGATAATAGTCCCTAATCATCACAGAGTTTAGAAGGCTATACTGTAATCATAGTCAGGAAGAATTAATTTTCTTATAAGGGAGCAAATGCAGGAGAGGAAGCAGAGAATTAATCATTCCTTCAGAATGCTACCCAGGAGCTTTCTTTTTTTTAATGGCTAACTCTGACCTAGTATTTTGCCTTTTAGTGCCAATCTAAGTTCAGATATTATGTTAGTGATACGACATGCCCAATGGAAACAAGGTAGCTGCTTCCTCTCCCCCCCATCCGCAAAACATCAGCAAAATTGGCATTCTTTTCTGACAAGAAATAAGGTTGAAGAAGCAATGCAGGCAAGAGAGCAAGATATGACTCAGACACTCATTTTTGAAAAAGAAAAAGAAATAGTTCCTTAGCATCAGTGAATATCAAAATTACATGTCTGAAAAGCCAGTTTATTCCCAAGACTGATGAGATGTGCATAGAGGCAGTCCAATTCAGTTACAAAAATTCTTTGTGGCAAGCTATTCTCAGCTACAGAAAAATTGTCTTTCACAAGATGGGACCTGATTTTAAGGGTCTGCAAGAAGCACCTTCACCTCCATACAATTTTTTTCACAATTATGTGAGGAAGTGGAACAATAACCTCATCGATGATGTTGGCAGTTGCATCAGATGCCTAAAGAGATGGGAGCTGGATTACCAAATAGATGGAAGTACAAAGACTAATGGATATTCTAAAATACAATTCACTGGTGTTGGATATTGGAACTTCCTTTAATTATCTGAAGGCCACCCATGGAGCTATTGGAAAAAGGGGACTGTGAAGTTACCAAAATCAAAGTTTTGGCACGGTCTGGGCATTTATTCACAAGATGAGCTACATTTTCATGGGGCACTTTTCAGCTAGCTCCAAACAAGGAAACAGCAGGGTAAACCACCACTATGTGTCCTAGGTCACTACAGTAAAAAAACAACAACAAAGTTGTCCCATTTTTGTTGTTTCTCTTACTGAAGAATCATCCATTTCTTCATTGGGCATATCAACATGGGCTTCACACCATTGGAATCCAAAGTGGCCATTAAATGTCGAGCAGGGGAGAGAGAATTTGACAAAAAGCTGTGAAACTATCTTGTTCTGTTATTCCCTCCGTTGTTCAAGTCTTCCATGAATTACCATGCAATGCTGAAATAATTTTGCCAAGTTCTCTGGCTTGCCTCACCTCACCAATTCATTATTGAGAAAGTCCTTTCTGAGATTGATTGATCAGGGCAAAATTATTCCGACATACATCTCTGGCATTCAACTGGAAATCAGAGATATTCACAAACCCAGCAAGTTCCTTGCCTTTCTTGATTCTTCACAGTTGCTCTTCTGGTCAAATGCAGCTCTAAATCTTTGCATGAAATTCTGATACTTCTCTGAGCTGGCTTCTCTGAGCTGAGTTGTTTTTAATTACTGAAATGCTCCTTTTTTCAGCAGGCTAAGGACAAAGATATAAAGGAGAATATTTATAGCTCAGGATTGAAATGAGAGGTCCTTGGTACTGTCTGAGTTTGGTTGTATTCTTGCAGACGTTTCATTACCCAAACTAGGTAACATCATCAGTGCTAGGCTAACACTAGTTGTTATGTTTGCATGAAGAGACAGATGCGGAGTGCTTCAAGCTCTTTAGTTTATTAGTGACTACAGCTCAGAACGGACCCACTTTGGCTGGGCTGCGGCTGCTACTTATAGCCAGCAGCCGCAGTTGACAGCCAATCAGAGTGCAGGGTTTTCCCGCACTTTTTAAACCAATCATTTCTAACATTTTACAAGAACAGTTCAAACTAAACCAATGACTTCAAACCTGCATACATAACACCCCTCCCCACTAGGTTCAGTCCATACTCAAACCCCAGCCTATCTAATGTATTCTTTTAAATAGGTGGGGCTCTTACGTGTACGTTGAGACATACGTGGTTCAGATGTTTTAAGGTTCTCACCCAATGAAAGAGGAAATGTGTCTGCTGACATTTCCATTCTTGGACTTCTGGTAATAGTAGAACCTGTTTGGTTGCTACAACCTGGTCTCTCCTCCCAATCCATCTCCAACCCAATGTCAGCACCTAAGTCAGGTAGTGATGTACAGTCTTCCACTTGTAAGAATGGATTTTGACATTGTGACAGGTTTTGGGATGGTTCCTGTCGTGTTAGCTCGTTACACATGGGGTTGATTCTTGCTTGCTGATTATCCTCATGATCCTCCCCTTCCCCTCTAGATGAGGTACTAGGTGTGGGAACCAGAGAGGAGCAATTGTGATGTTCCTGAGGTAATCTGGATCCAAGCTGATCAATGTGCCTGCTCCAGAGGACACCATCCTCTGTTTGTACCCTGTAAGACCTAGGGCCTGTGATTTGGGTTATCTCAGCAGGAATCCATAATGGGTCACCCATAAGGTTCTTAGCATAAACAGAATCACCCACAGTGAATGTGCAAATTTTGCTAGTGGAATCTAGTGGTGCTTTGGGTGCGTAAGTGGGATGAAGGCGGTCAAGGGGAGACCTGAGTTTCCTACCCATCAACAACTCTGCTGGGGATAAGTTAGTTGGTGGGTTGGGAGTGATATGCTGGACACTGAGTAGTTTTTCAACTTTCTCAGTGATGTCCCCAGGACCCAATTGCTGAAGTTTTTCCTTGGTAAATCGTACCATGCATTCAGCCTGGCCGTTAGCCGAAGGGTGCCAAGGGGCGGTCAGGGCATGTCTGATACCCTGTTGTGCTAGATAGGATTCAAAAGGTTGGATAAATTGAGGACCATTGTCAGAAACTAGGACATCAGGTAACCCATGAGTTACAAAAAGCTTCTTAAGCTGTTTGATGACAGCATCAGCTGTGGTGGATGCCATAGGGATAACCTCTAGCCATTTGGAATATGCATCTACTATAATAAGGAAAGTGTGCTCTCTGGTAGGGCCAGCAAGGTCAATGTGAATCCTGGACCATGGGCCCCTAGGGCATTCCCATTCCTGTTTGGGGGCGAGAGGTAGGGCAGGCCTGACTTCCTGGCAGTTGGGACAGGATGCAACCCAGTGTTCAACCATTTTGTCAATACCTGGCCACCATACATAACTCCTGGCCAATCCCTTCATTCTGAGAATTCCCAGATGACCCTCATGTAACATTTCCAAAACCTCTTTTTGTAGTTTTGCAGGAATAACCACCCTGTTACCCCACAAAATACATCCTCTTAATACAGATAATTCAGTTTGCCTGGATTTAAAAGGTTGGGCAAGTTGAGGTAGATCTTGAAGTGGCCAACCTTTCTTAATCCAGCTTATAATAGGAGCCAATAAAGTGTCTTTGGCAGTCTCTCTGGCAATTTCAGCAGCGTGTACTGGAAGCTTGGCAACAGTTTCTAGAAAAAAGGTGTACGTCTCAGGGGCAGGATCCTCAGTGTGTGAAGGAAGTGGGCAGCGACTCAAAGCATCTGCATGCCCAATGTCTTTTCCCAGCCTGTGGATGAGTTTGTATGAATAAGCAGCAAGAAATTCAGTCCATCTCAGCATTCTTGGTGACAGGATCGTGGGTGTTGGTTTGTCTCCTGCCACAATGCCTAAAAGAGGTTTGTGATCTGTGACAATAGTAAATGTTCTCCCATATAGATACTCATGGAATTTCTTGACAGCTGCAACAATTGCCAAGGCTTCCTTGTCCAGTTGGCTGTAGTTTCTCTCTGCTTTAGTCAAGGTGCGAGAGTAAAATGCAATAGGGGCTTCCTCCGCTGGGAAGCATGTGGCTCAACACCCCCCCCACTCCAAAAGGGGATGCATCACAAGTCAGTACAACAGGCAAATTCTCAGACAACTGTATCAGCACAGAATCAGAAGTGATTTGTCTCTTAATAGTGTTAAATGCAGCTTGTTCTTTTCTGCCCCAGACCCATGCAGACTTTTTGTCTAGTAATCTGTGTAGTGGTTCTGCAATGGTTGCCTTCTGAGGTAGAAACATGTGATAGAAGTTAATGAGTCCCAGGAAAGCTTGCAAGTCTGTTTTGCATTTTGGCCTGGGGGCTTCTTTGATTGCCTGAACCTTGGCATCTGTGGGGTGGATACCATGTGTCAATCATTTGTCAGTTCTAAGTGTGCATTTTTCTTCTTTGACTTTTAACCCCGCTTTCTTGAATCTGGTTAGGACTTCTCTGAGTCTCTCTTGTGTCATTTTCAGCAGAGATTAACACATCATCAAAATAAGGCACTACCTCTGGCAGTCCTTGGAGCATTCTTTCCATAAGGCTTTGGAAAATGCCTGGTGCCACACTTACTCCAAATTGCAACCTTTTGCATTTGAAGGCACCTCTATGAGTCACAATGGTTTGGGCCTCTGCAGTGGCATCATCAACTGTTAACTGTTGATATGCCTGGGCCAGATCCAATTTGGCAAAGACTGTACCCCCGCCAAGAGAATGTAATAAATGATGCACCACTGGAACTGGATATGTGCTCTGTTGTAGCGCATGGTTCAATGTCCCCTTGTAGTCTCCGCAGATTCTCATAGACCCATCAGCCTTGACTGGTGTGACTATGGGTGTCTCCCACCTGGAGTGGTCAGTGGGCTCTAAAACTCCTTGAGCTATTAGTTTATCTAATTGTGCATCAATTTTTTCCTTTAAGGCAAATGGGACCCTTCTGGGTTTTAAACAGATTGGTTGTACCTTGGGATCTAGATTGAAAGTGATAGGGTACTTGCCTAATCCGTCGCTGAAGACCTCTGGAAACTCAGACTTCAAGGCCTCCTCCCATTCAGTGTTGCTCATGTGATTGATGCCAGTCACCTCGATGCCCAGCGGGTTGAACCACTCAAGTCCCAGCAAACTTGGGTGATCCTTGTCCACGATGGTCAGGAGCAGGCGTTTGGTGTGGCCCTTGAACTTCACATTGAATTCTCTTGTTCCAACTACTGGAATCTTGTTCCCTTGGTAGTCTTTAAGAGACAGTGCTTGCTTCTTGAAGTGATTCTTCTGAATGTTTGGGAGTAGTCTGTGAATAGTGTCCCATGACACCATAGATAGATATGAGCCTGAGTCCACTTCCATTTGGCAAGGCCTTCCTTCAATAAGTACCTTGACATGTACTTTTCTGTTATTGATAGAAGATGAATGACCAATAGTTACTGTCTGATGAGTTTCATTCTTCCCCTTTGCTTCTGTGTGTGCCCCCTTTCTCACTGAGATTGTTGGGCTTGAATTCTTTGTCTTTGTTTGCAGGAAATTTCCTTCTGTTGGGTGGAGTTCTGGATGATTTGCAGACTCTTGCTAGGTGTCCTCTTTTTCACAATGGAGGCAAATGGTGTCTAAAAGCTTGCATTCAGTGCAGGGGTGGCTTCCCCCACAACCTCTGCAGTAGAAATCTTGCCTCTTCCTATCCAGGTCTTTCTTTTTCCGCTCCATTCTGAGTCTGTAAATTCCCTCTTCCACCTCACTGCAATCTGATTCAGAATCTAGGTCATCACAATGGTTTGTGGTAGACTTTTCCCCATCAGAATGGTTTGTGGCCCTGTTCATCTTCCTCCTGGCTGCTGCTGAGGACTTGGTAGCTTCTGCTGAAGAGGCTTCTTCTATGGCTTCTTTTAGCGTGATCTTAGGTTTCATTAATAACTTGCTCTGTAATACCTTGTCTTTAAGGCCCAGAACAAATCGATCACGCATGGCCTCTTCTAAACTGTTAAATTCAGAAGCACCCCCAATGTCTCTTAAACTTGCCACAAAGTCGTTTACGTTTTCGTTTTCCCCCTGATCACGACGGTAAAACTTGTGTCTCTTAATGAGGCACGATACTTGTGGCGCGTAATGGGATCTTAACAGCTTTTCCAAGTCAGGCCAGTCCATTACCTTCACGTCTGCAGCTCCCGCCAATGCCTTCGCCATCTTGAAAACTGCCGGACTGCAGTACGTAAGAAAGACCACCCTCTTCCGCTTCTCGGAAATGTCGGCTAGATCGTTTCCTTCCAGATACATTTGGAAACGATCTGCATACGACTCCCAGTCTTCTGCCATCGGATTGAACGGGGCTGGGGGGGTGTTCAGCGCAGCCATCTCGCTCTTCTTCTGTTCCGCGTTGCCTTCTTCTTCAGGGGAATCCCACCTTCATTGCCAGTGTTATGTTTGCATGAAGAGACAGGTGTGGAGTGCTTCAAGCTCTTTAGTTTATTAGTGACAACAGCTCAGAATGGACCCACTTTGGCTGGGCTGCAGCTGCTACTTATAGCCAGCAGCCGCAGTTGACAGCCAATCAGAGTGCAGGGTTTTCCTGCACTTTTTAAACCAATCATTTCTAACATTTTACAAGAACAGTTCAAACTAAACCAATGACTTCAAACCTGCATACATAACACTAGTGATGTTGCCTAGTTTGTAATGAAACATCTGCAGGAAAACAACCAAGCTCCGACAGCACCAAAGACCCTTAAAGGTGACCTTAGTTTGATCTGTAGAAAATTGTACTCCCTACCTGCCATGGACAATTCACATTGGGGTGTAAAAATTCAGAATTGGTCTTGAACCTCCATCCAACCCAAAAACTTGTCCAGTAAATTTCTAGGAGAATGAGATAACACCAGCTATACCAGTGGTGTCTAACCTTTTTTGGCTCCCATGCCAAAAATTGCACGTGCACTCGCACGCACGCACACATTCACATGCCAGCACCCAGAAGGCAATGCATGCTGGGGTCCCCCATGCCCCCAGTGCATGCACGCATGAACCCCTCATGTGCTATGCATCTCTGCACATGGGTGTGTGTCTCCCGTGCACCCCTGCCCCCCACTCATGCACGCCAGATACCTGACAATCAGTTGTTGGGTGGCAGTGCATGTGCACATGTGCAGTGGGGTTCTTCTGGGCGACCTCTCTCATGCCGGCAGAAGTGGCTCTGCGTGCCACTTCCGGCATGCGTGCCATCGCAGGGCTATACTGCTGATGTTCTAATATTGCCTTGGCCACTTGTTCTGTAGACAGCAGGGTACTTCAAGAATCCATTGATATGTTATAGATTCTAGAAAGAAAAGTCCCTTGCCTCTCTGATGAATCGGTAATAAGACCTTTAAGACTGATGTCAGGAAATAGGAGTCATTAGAAAACTTGGAATGTTTAATGCAGTTAGAGAAACTTCTCAAAGCCCACCTCTACTTCAACTTATGCTTAACACAACCAAGAGACAGTTGTATCAAGTTTCTTTTTCACACTTTCTACTTTTCCAGGACTTATTTCTTTTCTGTAAAGGCTCAACATTCCCTTTCCTCTTCTCTGAGTCAAACTCAAAAACTTCTCAAAGCGTTGCTGGGTGTTGTGTGCAACAACAAAGCATCAGGGTTCTGTGAAGGATTCTGGGTAAGACCCAAATATGATGGCCCTGCCATTCCTTGTGGAAGAGGTCTTTCCACAAAGCCACTCATTGGGAACAAATTGGCTCTTGAAAGTGCTTGTGTCACTATCATCCCCTTGCTGCATTCACTTTAACTTAAACTTTAAACACTATTTCTTTATTTGCCACCATTTACCGTCAAATATGCAGTCTGATGAATGTTCCAGTTTGCTGCCCTCCAGATGTGTCAGGATTCTATTTCCAGAATTCCAGCATGTCAAAAATTCTTAAATCATTACCTCCTATCACTGCTATTGTAATGCAAACTGTAAACTTTTGACATGCCACCACAGGCCGGTAGCAGATGGAAAAGTTGATTGAGCAAAGATGAAGATGAATGAAAAGAAGGAAAATGAAAACTCTCCTTTTGTTTTCATTTTGGAACCTTCTTTAGCTTTTCCATCTGCTACCTTGCTACCGAACTATTTTTTAACGAGACAGAAGGGAAAACTTATTGAATACATAAAGAACAGTCATATGATAATTATATGCATTTCATTTCATTTAAATTAACATAATTTTTAGGTTTTGCCATACATTTTGGAGGCTGCTCCCTCCAAACCCCTCAGAGACCAAACCCCTCAGTGACCTTCAGTTGAAAGAAGAGGAAAAGAAAGGGGGCATTTTGAAGAACCCAAAAAGTAGATATGTGGCATATGACTGTAGAAATGTGAAAGCAGAAGGAAAAACAGGATAAATTGGTAGAGGAAGGGCTTCTAATAGCACTTACAGAACATTCACATTTCTGTGGCCGACTGAATTGATGCTGAAGTTGAAGATAATGAGTTTGCCGACATTCAGTTTATTTTGGCCACAGGTAAAACCTGTCCAAGAGACTTGAATTTCACATACCCTTTGGAAACAGCCCTCAGCAAAAACTGTCAGACTGAAATAGGAGTCTTTAGAAGAATTTCACTACAGTGTAGAAAATGATGAAGACAGGTAGGAAAAAATTATAGGGAGGCTTGCTACCTTCAAGAGAAACAGAAAGATGAATGCAAATCAGGAAGCTGAAAGAACCTCTCATTCTCTGTTTATCGCTTCATGATGTGCATACCGCGTGATTCTCATTTAAGGAAAAAACTCCTTCAGCAATCTGGAGCCCAAGACAAACATTGGATTATATAGACTATCTACACTTTCAGAATTATACATTTTATTAATCCCATCCTGTCATTTCCAGCATTTCCTTAGAGTTCATTAAAAAAGAATTACAGCAACCTTGGATTCACCTTAGTCAGGGTCATTGCTCAATTACATAGCTGTAGGGGAAGACAACATTTTGCTAATGTCCTGGGTTAATACAAGCAGAGCATTGCTGTTCCAGGCATGGCATACAAGGCTATCATACTTGTTACATCCCCAGTGCAAGAGAGATTTTTTTATACCATCCTTCAAAGCATAGCTTTCCTCCTAAAAGCTTACCCTTGCAGTTCTGCAAGTGAGTTTGTGATTTTTGCTGGTTCATTAAAGATAGCAATAAAGGCTTATTCATTCATTTCCCAAGACTCTGATCAACCAGCTGTAAAACTGATTCACTCTCGCACTCATCCAACTGAACGAAGGGTATCCAGGATTTAGTAACTCCTCACTATCAAAATTCCTCAGCTGGTCATCAAAGGAGCATTTTGGATATTGGCTGTACTAAAGCCTAGGCAGAAATTAAGCTGCTTCCAACTCCCTCTACAGAATTTTTAACTATGGAAAAGTTTTGCTAATTTTCTAGCAAAGCACCAACAAATATTGTACTGAAATATTTAAAGACTCTGATTAGGTCACTCAGTGAGCTAAAGCCCAGTTTGCTATAAATTGCTTTGTTTGGGTTTGGGTGTTGCATTCTAGTATTTTACTCTATGATGCAATCCCAATTTTGTATGCCGTGTATCACAATGCTTGTTGAATAAAATGTGGTAACCTACACTTTCTACATAACTCTAAGTACACGTAGTATCGTTGCATTAATCATTGCAATTGTTTTAATGTTAAATAAACTGGTTCAGAATTATGAATCAATAAAACAAGCCATAATTCATAAATTGCCATGGTTGGATTTCCAGATAGTACAAAGCCAAACCCAAACAAAGCAATTTATAGCTCAGTGCAATCAATGAGCACGGGGTTTAGCTCACTGAGTGACCCAATCAGAGTCTTTAAACATTTCAGTACAATATTTTTTTTTGATGCTTTGCTAGAAAATTAGCAAAACTTTTCCATAACAAAAGTGCATCTCTGAAGTCTTTCTTCCTGCTCTGAAACAGAGGATACTCACAGCTTTGCTGGAGTTGTATGGAGTTAAACAAGCATCACTGTACTTTGCCATCTGGCCTGCCTATTACTGGGCTGATGGGGATCCAGTTAAGAGACTAGTCTGCACATATAGACTCAGCAGGCCATTTTTGTGCACAGTATTGTCTTTGCAGGTTGAAATAAAAAATGAAAGGGGGCAATTGTCATCCCAGTGCTTCGGTGTTCTACAGTTCTCTCTTCACGGCGGAGAGTAATTTAAATGGAATAATTATAATGCAGACTGAAAGCAGAGGGTTTTCTGCCTTTCCTGGGGTTTGGATAATGGCAAAAAGCCAATGAAGCCTTCAGAATGAAAGACAGCCCGTCTGTCTATCCTTTTGTAAGAGTGCCGCGTGTTCATTTGTGATCTTTGGCAAATGTGTACACATTTCACTCTGCTTATTCTAGTGCTGGGGGTATGTGAATTGTCCCATTCTGCTCCTAGGTGTATGTATTGAGAGATCTGACATCCTTTATCCCATGAAGAAACAGACTGTTCTCTCATGCTGAGCCTTGTTTTTGTGATGATCTAGGGTGTGGCACAAAGGCAACACAGTCAAATAAGCAAGAAGAGTCGCTTTAATACCTCCAACTTTGCTCCCAAAGTCCAGGTTACCTTCAGCTGGAGAAAAAGCTCTCCCAAGAACAGTCTTTAAGTGGAGGAAATTCAGTCCGAAAACAAAGTACATACAAACTGTAAATAAAAATCCACACAAACCATGCTGCAGCAATTAACTTGACAGGGCAGGATAAGGAATTGCAGACTTGAAAGGCCAACAAAACACACACAGTTGGGAAGACACCAGGAACCCAGATAAGCCTCGACAATAACAGATAACTCATGATTTGCTTCCAACAACTTTGCTGTGCTAGCTTCCCTTTTTAAACACTGTGTTCCCAGCTGCAGCTAATGAAGGGAATCAGGGCCCTTTCCTCCCCCATTAGCCATGCAATTCACATTGCTCCCTTCTCTGTTCCTCCCTGCATGCCCTAGGATGAAGAGGGGGTGGGCCTGAGTCTTCCTCTGAATTCCCTCTCCCTTACTCTACCACTTCCCCTGCTCTGCCCAGCCAGACTTTGCCCCTCCCCAGTTTCTTCCACAGCCAAAGGACCCACTCTCCCACTCCCTGTCAGCTGTTCGGCCTCCCTCTCAGAATCAGATTCCAACAGGGGCATGACATTTTCTTTTAAGAAGGCTTCCAATTCTATACTCACAAAGTGATGTGATGTGATGTAATGTAACACAGAGGTTTCTTTCACCATGGCAACAATGCATGGTGCACTTCCACCTTTCCAACTCTGAGGAATAGATCTGTTTGCCGTGGTATAAATACATTGCCTGATCACATGGACTGCCTGAGAGCTAGGAAAGCAGAGAAAGATTAAATCAGGCATCAACTTAGACAACTACCTACTCCAGGCATTTGCCTACACCAATCATGATAGGTGCCATTTTGGTATGTTAGTACGTGAGACAACCACAGCAGTTCCTATAATTGTAGTGGCCATACTCACTTTGTAATCATGGTAGCAGGACAGGTAGTCCTCAACTTATCATCACAACTGAGCCCAAAATTTATTTTTGCTAAATGAGAAATTTGATAAGTGAGTTTTGCTCCATTCTATGACCCTCCTTGCCACATTTGTTAAGTGAATCACTGCAGTTGTTAAATTAATAACATGGTTAAGTGAATCTCATTTCTCCATTGACTTTGCTTGTCAGAAGGTTGTAAAAGGGGATCACATGACCCCAGGACACTGTCACCATCATAAATGTGAGTCAGTTGTCAAGCATCCAAATGTAAATAATGTGATCATGGGGATGCTACAATGGTTGTAAGTGTGACAATGGTGCCATTGTAACTTCAATGGCATTTTCAGTGCCACTGTAACTTCAAACAATCACTAAGTCAAGGACTACCTGTAATTATAAGTACAGCTACCAATAGAAATGCTATATTTGCATTAAGGACTTATACCACAGTTCATCAAAATATTTTCTACTTTTCTAGATATATTCAGGACTGTATAGGTTGGAAACATGTGGAAGTTGCCTTCATGCTGCAGTGGCTAGGCAATGGTGAAGAAGGAGGAGGAGGAGGAGGAGGAGGAAGGAGGAGGAGGAGAAGGAGGAGGAGGAGGAGGAGAAGAAGAAGAAGAAGAAGAAGAAGAAGAAGAAGAAGAAGAAGAAGAGGAAGAGGAAGAGGAGGAAGAAGGAGAAGGAGAAGGAGGGAAGGAGATGATGATCTTTTTTTAGGGACTTATAACATCCTTCTAACAATCACCCACCATTCATTAAGGGAATATGAAGCCTATTCTCATTACTGTTATTTTGATAAAATGATGGATAATATTAGTAAAGAAATTTATTAACTCCCGTAATTCTCAACTATGATGTATTATAGTAATTATTTGTGAGAATGGCTTTGTGAGATAAGTTGAGCAACAGCAGCAACAGATAATGATAATGACAACAACTAGACAACTGTCAGATAAGAAGCAGCTAGCCTGCAAAAGAAATAGGGATGTGGCAAACACCACAGAAAGGACCCTCTCTAATCTCTTGGAGTGTAAATGTGAGGGGATGGGGGAAATGTACTTTGAATGAAAGTTTGATATCCACTTTTACAAGTAGCTGAGACCCAGAAGCTCCAACTCTAAGTACTAATACTACCTTGCAAGTCCAAAAGGACACCTCCACCCCTCCCATCTCTTGCCCCCTTCTCTTCCTGCCTCTCAAGGACAGTCTCTCAGATATTTACAATCATATTGCAAAAGCAAGTTTTTATATGGGTTGAATAGGTTTTTGAAAAGACCTTTCTCATCCACAAACATGGATAAATAGGAACCATCCTAGTATCTGTGGTCCTGTACCTCCTCAGCTCAGCGTAGCTGTCATATAGGCTTCCAGAAGACATTTCATGACCTCAAGAAGTCTAAAGTCTAATTTATCTCATCACCTGATGTCTGACTATAATTAAAAGCTAAGACCTTAGTAAATGTCAATGTTCTCCAACATTTGCCATCAGCAGAAGCTCACTTGAAAGGCAGGAACTTACTTCAAAATCTCTGATTAAATAGATGGTGCTTCCACTGGGGACCATAGTTATCAATACTTCCTTTAGTAGAGATGACCAAGTTTACTTTCTAATTAAGTTCCATAGCCTTTATATAAGTCTAGGCTATGCTTTGTTGTTGCTTTCTACTACTGTAGATAAAATCAGATTGCACCTACAGTGTTCTTCAGCAATTGTTTGGTTTTTAAAAGTTCTGTTCACGTCAAATGCAGCAGTGGGAAAGTCTTTATTTATGTTACACCATTTCTTCCTCTTCCCACAGGTGTTTCAATTCTGTAGGTATTCTAACTTTATTATACTATACTTTGAAGAGGATGTCCTATCTTTTCTTCACATATTTTTTTCTTCTTCTGCAAGCAATCAGCTTCACTTGGAAACCCTGATATCCCCTAATTGTTTAGTTGGGGGAAAGAGCAGCTTAGTCTATGCTACAATAGACGCAGCACCTAGTAGCACCTTCAGCATTGCTCCCAAAAGCTTATCCCCCTAATAAAAATGGTTAGTGGTGCTACCAAACTCTATGCCTATTCTCAACTCTTTCACGCTAGTCTTGTTTTAACTACATTGCCCTTTCCTTTTAGAAGGGAATCACTAGAAGTAAACCCTTTCTGTATATGGTCTTTTACTATTTCAAATTGGGTGTTGAGAACAGCTGTCAAAATTATAATAATAAATACCTCGGCAACTGTGAGGAACTAAGAAAAAACCTCATGCTCATAGTCTAGATGCAGTGTAATAGAATATATACAAGAAGAAAAAATGCTTCAGTGTAGAGCTTTTGTTACAAAAGTATTTATCTAGAAGAAACCTACATTACTCTGGTTTAAGAAGTGATGGTTGGTTGATCCTCCTAAAGTGAGGAAAGTGGGAAGGAGAGATCAGGAAGGGACAGAAGAGAGAGGAGAGAAGAGAGAGGAGAGGAAAGGATCCTGTGGTTTATGCTAGACCAGGTGTGTTAAACTCATGTCATCACGGCAGTGTCATGTGATCAGGACTTTTTTCCCCTTCGTTAAACTGGGCATGGGCATGGCCAGTGCGTGACACATCCAGCCCATGGGCCAGGAGTTTGACAGCCCTGTACTAAACAATCTATAAGTAAATCATAAGCTTTCACAGAACACATCTGGAATTAAGACACATACTATTCTTTTACAGGAAACCCTGTTATATTACATGTGCAACTACACCCAAAAGTGAGCAATTCAGTGCCCTTCATTCTGCCATCAAGTTGTTGTTGACTCCTAGTAATCATGTAGATACAGTATCTATATGATATTTGTTATGTATGTAGGTTTGAATGTCATTGGTTTAGTTTGAATTGTTCTTGTAAAATGTCAAATATGATTGGTTTGAAAAGTGCGGGAAAACCCTGCACTCTGATTGGCTGGCAACTGCGGCTGCTGGCTATAAGTAGCAGCTGTAGCCCAGCCAAGATGGGTACTTTCGAGCTGTAGTCACTAATAAACTCTTCACTGAAGCTCTTCGCGTCTGACTCTTCATGCAAACTTAACACTGGCGACGAAGGTGGGATTCCCCTGAAGAGAAGACGACGTGGAAGACAAGCAGAAGAGTGACATGGCTGCGCTGAACACACACACCCAGCCCCGTTCGATCCGGCGGCAGAAGACTGGGAATCGTATGCGGATCGCTTCCAAATGTAGTTGGAAGGAAACGACCTTGCTTTCATCTCCGAGAAGTGGAAGAGGGCGGTCTTTCTTAAGCACTGCGGTCTGGCAGTCTTCAAGATGGCGAAGGCATTGGCGGGAGCTGCAGACGTGAAGGTAATGGAATGGCCTGATCTAGAAAAGCTTTTAAGAGCCCATTATGCCCCACAAGTATCGTGCCTCATTAAGAGACACGAGTTTTACCGTCGGGATCAAGGGGAAAGTGAAAACGTTAACAACTTCGTGGCAAGTTTAAGAGACATTGCGGGTGCATGCGAGTTTAACAACTTGGAGGAGGCCATGCGCGATCGACTTGTTCTAGGCCTCAAAGACAAAGTGCTTCAGAGCAAATTATTATTAAAACCTAAGATCACGTTGAAGGAAGCCATAGAAGAGGCCTCCTCAGCAGAAGCCACTAAGTCCTCAGCAGCAGCCATGAAGAAAATTAACAAGGCCTCAACCCATTCTGATGTGGAAAAGTCCACAACAACTCATTTCAAGCAAATAGATTCTGAATCAGACTGCAGTGAGGTGGAGGAAGGAATTTATAGACTCAGAATGGAAAAGAAAAAGAAAGACCTGGGAAGAAAAAAGAGACTTTTATTGCAGAGAGGTTGTGGGGCCACCCCCGCACTGAATGCAAGTTTCTTGATACCATCTGCCTTCGTTGTGAAAAAAGAGGTCACTTAGCAAGAGTCTCCAAATCATCCAGAACTCCACCACACAGAAGAAAGTTTCCTGACAAAGATTTCAAGCCCAACAACTTCAGTGAGAAAATGGGGCACAACTCAGAAGCAAATGGGAAGAATGAAACTCATCAAACAGTCACCATTGGTCATTCTTCAACCTTAAGAAGTAGAAAAGTACATGTGAAGGTATTCATTGAGGGAAGGCCTTGCCAAATGGAAGTGGACTCAGGCTCCTATTTATCTATGGTGTCATGGGACACTATTCACAGGCTACTTCCCAACATTCAGAAGAAACATTTCCAGAAGCAAGCACTGACTCTTAAAGACTACCAAGGGAACAAGATTCCAGTAGTTGGAACAAGAGAATTCAACGTGAAATTCAAAAGCCACACCAAATGTTTGCCCCTGACCATCGTGGACAAGGATCGCCCAAGATTGCTGGGACTTGAGTGGTTCAATCCACTAGGCATCGAGGTGACTGGCATCAATCATGTGAGCAACTCTGAATGGGAGGAGGCCTTGAAGTCTGAGTTTCCAGAGGTCTTCAGCAAAGGATTGGGCAAGTATATGGGGACCCCTATCACTTTCAACCTAGATCCCAAGGTATCCCCAATTCGTTTAAAGCCCAGAAGGGTCCCATTTGCCTTAAAGGAAAAAATTGATGCACAGTTAGATAAACTAATAGCTCAAGGAGTTTTAGAGCCCACTGACCACTCCAGATGGGAGACACCCATAGTCACACCTGTCAAGACTGATGGGTCAGTAAGAATCTGTGGGGACTATAAGGGGACACTGAACCATGCGCTGCAGCAGAGCGCATACCCAGTTCCAGTGGTGCATCATCTATTACATTCACTTGGCAGGGGTACAGTTTTTGCAAAATTGGATCTGGCCCAAGCATATCAACAGTTAACAGTTGATGATGCCACTGCAGAGGCCCAAACCATTGTAACTCATAGAGGTGCCTTCAAATGTAAAAGGTTAAAATTTGGAGTAAGCGTGGCACCAGGTATCTTCCAAAGCCTTATGGAAAGGATGCTCCAAGGACTGCCAGGGGTAGTGCCTTACTTTGATGATGTGTTAATCTCTGCTGAAAATGACACTCAATTACAAGAGAGATCCAGAGAAGTCCTTACCAGATTCAGGAAAGTGGGGTTAAAAGTCAAGGAAGAAAAATGCACTCTTAAAACTGACAAGGTTGAGTTCCTGGGCTATATGATTGACAAGCATGGCATCCACCCTACCGATGCCAAGGTTCAAGCAATCAAAGAAGCCCCTAGACCTAAATGCAAAACAGATTTGCAAGCCTTCCTTGGACTCATTAACTTTTATCACATGTTCCTACCTCAGAAGGCAACCATTGCAGAACCATTGCACAGATTACTTGACAAAAAGTCTGTTTGGGTCTGGGAGGAAGGAACAATCAGCATTTAACAGTATTAAAAGACTAATCACGTCTGATGCTGTACTGATACAGTTCTCTGAGAATTTGCCTGTTGTACTGACTTGTGATGCATCCCCTTTGGAGTGGGGGGGTTTGAGTCACAGGCTTCCCAGCGGGAGAGAAGCCCCTATTACATTTTACTCTCACACTTTGACCAAAGCAGAGAGGAATTACAGCCAATTGGACAAGGAAGCATTGGCAATTGTTGCAGCTGTCAAGAAATTTCATGAATATTTGTATGGGAGAACATTTACCATTGTTACAGATCACAAACCTTTGTTAGGCATTGTGGCAGGAGATAAACCTACACCTACTATCCTGTCACCAAGAATGCTGAGGTGGAATGAATTTCTTGCTGCTTATTCTTACAAACTTATCCACAAGCCTGGCAATGACATTGGACATGCTGATGCACTGAGTCGTTGCCCACTTCCTTGCCACAAGGAGTACTTTGAACCTGAAACACACACCTTTTTCCTAGAAACTGTTGCCAAGCTTCCAGTGCATGCTGCTGAAATTGCCAGAGAGACTGCCAAAGACACTTTATTGGCTCCTGTTATAGGCTGGATTAAGAAAGGTTGGCCTCTTCAAGATCTACCTCACCTGGCCCAACCTTTTAAGTCCAGGCAAACTGAATTATCTGTATTAAGAGGATGTATTTTGTGGGGTAACAAGGTGGTTATTCCTGCAAAACTACAAAGAGAGGTTTTGGAAATGTTACATGAGGGTCATCCTGGTATTGTAAGGATGAAGGGATTGGCCAGGAGTTATGTATGGTGGCCAGGTATTGACAAAATGGTTGAACACTGGGTTGCATCTTGTCCCAACTGTCAGGTATTCAGGCCTGCCCCACCTCTTTCCCCCAAACAGGAATGGGAATGTCCTAGGGGCCCATGGTCTAGGATTCACATTGATTTCGCAGGCCCTACCAGAGGGCACACCTTTCTTATATAGTAGATGCATATTCCAAATGGCTAGAGGTAATCCCTATGGCATCCACCACAACTGATGCTGTCATCAAACAGCTCAAAAAACTTTTTGTAACCCATGGGTTACTCGATGTTCTTGTCTCTGACAATGGCCCTCAATTTACATCCAACCTTTTTGAATCCTATTTAGCACAACAGGGTATCAGACATGCCCTCACTGCCCCTGGGCACCCTTCGGCTAACGGCCGGACTGAACGCATGGTACGTTTTACCAAGGAGAAACTTCAGCAACTGGGTCCTGGGGACATCACTGAGAAAGTTGAAAAACTTCTTAGTGTTCAGCACATCACTCCTAACCCATCTAATAACTTATCCCCAGCAGAGTTGTTGATGGGTAGGAAACTTAGGTTTTCCCTTGATCGCCTTCATCCCACTTACGCACCCAACGCACCACTAGATTCCACTTCCAAAGTTCGCACATTCAGTGTGGGTGATTCTGTTTATGCTAAGAACCTTATGGGTGAACCTTTGTGGATTCCTGCTGAGATAACTCAAATCACAGGCCCTCGTTCTTGCAGGGTGCAAACAGAGGATGGAATCCTCTGGAGCAGGCACATTGATCAACTTAGATCCAGGTTTTCTCAGGAACATCGCACTTGTTCTTCTCTAGTTCCCTCACCTGATATCAATTCTAGGGGGGAAGGGAAGGAGCAGGAAGATAATCAGCAAGCAAGAATCCATCCCATGTGTAACGAGCATTACGACAGGAACCATTCCAAAACCTGTCACAATGCCAAAATCCATCCTTACAAGTGGAAGATTGTACATCACTACCTGACTTGGGTGCTGACATTGGGCTGGAGATGGGTTGGGAGGAGAGACCAGATTCTAACAATCAAACGGGGTCTTCTTTCATAGGAAGTCCCAGTAGGAAAACGTCAGCAGACACATTTCCTCTCTCACTGGGTGAGAATGTTAAAACTTCTGAACCACGAAGGTCTCAACGTACACGTAAGAGCCCCACCTATTTAAAAGAATACATTAGATAGGTTGGGGTTTGGTATGGACTGAACCTAGTGGGGAGGGGTGTTATGTATGTAGGTTTGAATGTCATTGGTTTAGTTTGAATTGTTCTTGTAAAATGTCAAATATGATTGGTTTGAAAAGTGCGGGAAAACCCTGCACTCTGATTGGCTGGCAACTGCGGCTGCTGGCTATAAGTAGCAGCCGTAGCCCAGCCAAGACGGGTCCATTCGAGCTGTAGTCACTAATAAACTCTTCACTGAAGCTCTTCGCATCTGACTCTTCATGCAAACTTAACAATATTCTCCATGACAATCTGTCCCTAACCTGGTCTTTCAGGTCTTCCAAAAGTATACACATGACCACTACCACTGAATCTATCCTATCTTGCTGCTGATGGTCAGCTTTTTCTTGTTCCATCTATCTTTCCTGGTATTAGAACCTTCTCCAGAAAGCTGGATCTTCATGTAAATGTGTCCAAAATTGAGGCTGGTTATTTGTACTTTAAGGGATGTGGTGGCTCAGTGGCTAAGACGTTGAGCTTGTCTATCAAAAAGGTTGGCAGTTTGGTGGTTCAAATCCCTAGAACCGTGTAACAGAGTGAGCTCTTGTTATTTGTCCCAGCTTCTGCCAACCCAGCGGTTTGAAAGCATGTAAAAATGCAAGTAGAAAAATAGGGACCACTTTGGTGGGAAGGTAACAGCGTTCCATGCACCTTCGGCATTTAGTCATGCCGACTACATGACCATGGAGATGTCTTCGGACAGCGCTGGCTCTTTGGCTTTGTAACAGAGATGAGCACCGTCCCCTAGAGACTAAAACGACTAGCACATATGTGCAAGGGAAACCTTTACTTTTATTTGTACTTTGAGTGAAAACTCTGGGTTCAGTTGTTTGTGATAGACTGTTATCAAAAAGAATATGCTGAATAAAAATGATCATTTGGAGTAAAGTCCAAAGCATATTGTTTAGATAATTCATGGGCAATAGTTGAAAAACATCCATTGGATCTGCCTTATTTATTACAAATGACAAAATCTTCCAAATTCATGGAGGATGAAGACATTTTTAAGATAACATTTGGATTCCCTTTCAATAGCCTCCATGCCCCAAATGGCACATTGTGGCTGAAAACCAAAGTAGTCACTATTCTCAAGGATCAGCCAATCTGATGATGGGAAAGGGGAAGCAGTAGCTTCTGAATCGTCAATCCAGAAAGTGAACTGAGCAAAGACACACAAATACATTGCTCGTCCCTTACAAAATTTTGAAGAAGCTAACCCCTCAAGCTTAAAATAGCAAGCTTTTCCAAAGCTTTGCAAGGAAGAAAATGATAGAGAACTGCTTTGCTCCATCAGTCCTATCATCTATGGCAGGGGTGTCAAATTCGATTTCATTGAGAACCGCATCAGGGCTGTGTTTGACCTCAGGGGTGTGTGGAGCATGGGTGGCATCACTCGTGTCGGGGGTGCCTGTGGCAGCCTGAGCACTCTGCCAGTGAAAATGGACTCTCGGGCTCCATTTTCAGCTGCGATGGCCTCCTGCAACCCTCTGCCAGTGAAAATGGAGCTTGGGAGGCTGCATGCAGTCCTCCCGAGCTCCATTTTCACTGGCAGAGGCACCGCGGGCTGCTCCTTCACTGTTTTCAGAGCAGCCCTGCAGGCCAGATCTAAGTATCTCGCTGGCTGGATCTGGCCCACGGGCCTTGAGTTTAACACCCTTCTTTCTCAAGACCATTTGAAGATGAGCTTGAAATTTTCTGCATGCAAAGCTTGTGCTCTTTTATCTTAATATTCAGTAATATTAGCCCTCAGGCAAGCGTGCATCAAATTGTTGCTTTAATTACACACACATCTTCACACACACACATACACAGTAAAAAGGTGAAGACCTGGTGCCTCCCATAATTATCTACTCCGTGCTATGTTCTAAAACAAGGGTCTTCAAACTTGGCAAGTTTCATACTTGTGGACTTCAACTCCCAGAATTCCTGAGCTAACATGACTGGAAGAGGAATTCTGGGAGTTGAAGTCCACAAGTCTTCAAGCTGTCAAGTTTGAAGACCCCTGTTCTAAAAGATGTGTGAAACTAGTAATGAATTATCAGCACAGGAGACACCAAGCAAGATCCAAGCAGCTATAGGCCGTACACACCTGATGATATGTAACAAATATAGTCAGCCAACAAGCATTACATTAAAGTCACTCAGTGATACATTCAATTACTGGGAAAAGAAAATCATGCAAAACAAATATCACAGTAAGTAATTAACTGGAGTGCAGAAACTTTAAACCCAGACTGCACTTTTACATTCTGTCTGTCACCATTTGTTCTTGGAAACATAAGAAATCTTTCACTTGCTATTAAATGATTGCTATCTTTAATTAATAGTCACAGACAGAGTGAAATTGAACAAAAAGGATGGGCTAGAAAAGTCACAACTGAAGCTGTAAGGTTTTTTTTTTTTTACTGTAATGTATTTCAGTGTTTTGTAAGTACTGTAGATTTTCTGGCATAAAATTGCCATGCCAAGTTTAAACTTTGAGTAGCTGTGGACTTAGATTGGGAGAAAGGAATTGGAATCCAGGAACTGTAAAAGGATACAAATCAGAACCAAATAGAGCTTGGATGTTTTCTAGTTCAGCCCCTGTTTAAGCAGGAGATTGTATACTATATCGGACAAGTGACTGTCCAGTCTCTTCTTAAAGACCTCCAGCGATGAAGCACCTACAACTTCTGAAGGCAAGTTGTTCCACTGGTTAATTGTTCTCACTGTTAGGAAGTTTCTCCTTAATTCCAGGTTGCTTCTCTCTTTGATTAGTTTCCCTCCATTGTCTCTTGTCCTGCCCTCTGGTGCTTTGGAGAATAATTTGACCTCCCTCCTCTTTGTGGCAGCCTCTCAAATACTGGCATACTGCTATCATGTCCCCCTTAGTCCTTCTTTTCTCTAGACTAGCTAAATCCAAATCCTGCAACCGTTCTTCATGTGTTTTAGTCTCCAGGCCTTTAATCATCTTAATTACTCTTCTTTGCACTTTTTCCAAAGTCTATTTATATTAGTAACCATATAAATGTATGTGGTTACTAATAGAGACAATAGATGTTTTTGCAACTGTTGGGGACAGGGATGTCTATTTTGTTGGCTTATTGTTTATGCTATAAAGCTCTGCCTACCTTGGAAGTTATAGGCAAATAAAGTAAAATAATGAAGACCACAGGGAGCCATTTTCAGGTTTGAATTGACTTTTCCCAGTTCATTTTGGATATAAAAGTATCTTATGACAGCCAAATTGGAGGTCAGACCAACTTTGAAAAGTTCAACACCCCATGCTTTGGGATTGTAATAAATGTTTCATAAGCAATTCGTAATCCTTCATACCTTTAGAACCATGAGGTGATTCTGAGGGCAACACAAGTCTACTAAAAGAAACTGTATAATGATGAAGAAAAAAACAAGAATGTTTTTGATTATATATTGCTTCCTTTTTCCTTTCCCCATTCCTTTGTTTCCCTTCTTCATGTCTGCAACATTAGTATTTTTTTGTTAATTTAAACTGTCAGGCTATGCTTGAAAACTAGTGAAACAGATGCTTATACTAATACCTTTTCCCATTAAGTTTAATATTTTAAAAGGGGGTGGGAGGGTCATGAAGAAACAAATGAGAGCCCATAGCAGATGGTAAGATCTCCATAAATGCTTCCAAATCAAATTTCCTGCTTAGATGGAGCAACAAGGATACTTTGCTGTTTTGTTTACGGTGACATGCTGCCTTTGCATATTAATCTAATTTCTGATGAGGTGACAACCAGCAGAGAAAAATAGTGGGGTGAAACTGTGCACAGAATCTATAAATGAAAAACAGCTGCTATTTTGGCCCATTTCAGCAATCTCTGCTGGAAACCTGGCCTATATAAACTCCATTAAATAAATGAAGAAGTTCTATTTCTGTGTCAACTCTTTTATCCCCCAAATAGACTGCAAAATATAAGATGAAATTGCAACTTAAAACCTGAAATCTAGAGGAGAAGTTGGCATAGAGGCCAACTTAGAAATCTGTCAGTATAGTGTAGAGTGAGAACCGCAAAAACAAGTTTACTTGACAGAAAAATCAGTTGACTTAAACTTCCTACCAGTAATGCCAACTTAGCAAAGGGGAAACTATAGGATGTTTATTCTTGAGAGCCAAAGCTAAACCAGAAACAAAAGAATAAGTAGAAAACATATGAGTGACCAACAAAATGACCATCAAAAAACCAACAATTCTTGGTGGCTAAGAAGTCAGATTTGATTTATCATGTTCATGGGATTATAAAAGAAATCCTGGTAGGAAGCACTCTAAAGGAAGAATGAGAAGAAACAGAGTTGAGATTGGGTGGTATTATAGTCACACATCTGGGTTACATAAAAACATTATTGAAGATAAGCCAGGATGGTTGGGTTTAACATAAATGAAGAAATGAACATTTTTCATAAGGATCTAAAAAAATAAACAAAAAGAAGTTTTTCTTTTGCAATTCAAATTTGTATGCACCAGCTTTCTGTATCTATATACCTGTTGACAATTAGCAGTAATAGATGTACAGATACCACTTTTTTCTGTTTTCCTTGCGTAAAAGGTTAAGTTTTGTCTATGTTTGTTTGATCCTTCTTTCCCCTTTCAATTTAGTTCTCTCATTTTGTTCTACAGCACCTCACCCAACTTGCTTTTTCTCCATAATAGAGCCCACTATAGGTCTTTAATTATAGGAAAACTTAAGTAATGCTGGCCTTCCTATTACTAGTTTATATATTCCTTATCTCAAGTCTTTTTCTCATGAGATATGTATTTGTCTGTGTGTCAGAAAACAGGAGAGACACCTATGGTTATAGACAGAAAAAAATTAACAGAATAGAAGTGAGTTAATATATTTAATATTAAATTGTATATTTCATTCTATTGCTTTTATTTTACTTTAAAGAATCATAGAATATCCTGGAAAGTACCTTGGAAATTATCTAATTCAATCCCCAACCTGATATGGGAATCCACTCTTATAGGATTCTTGATGCATGGCTACACAAAGAGACGTCATCTTCTCCGAAAGCAGTCTGTTCCATCGTTGAAAAGTTTTTACAGTAAGAAATGTTTCCTGATGTTCAACTCTAGCCTGTTTAGATATTTTTAATATCTTCAAGTAATTCTTCACTCCTTAAGATTGCCTGGAATAGTCCCTGCAGTTTTCCTGGGAGGATTTGCGAAGTGCGTTCCATTGCCTCCTTCCTGGTGCTGGCAGAGTCCAACCCAGGGGTGGGATTCTACCAGTTCACACCGATTCGCTAAACCGGTTGTTAACATTCTAAGCAGTTCGAAGAACCGGTTGTTAGAAGAAATTACTGGCCTAATCCTGTAACGAACCCAAGAAGGAAACATTCTGGTGTTGCTTACAGAAACTGCCTCTCTGTTAACCCTTATTACATTCTTGGCAGGACTAGACTCCTGTCTCAGGAACTTCACTGGAGTTTTTTTCCCCTCCTTTGCTGGCACTTTGCTTGTGTGGAGTGTCCATTTAAAGTTACAATGGCATTGAAATAAGTGACTTATGACCATTTTTCACACTTATGACTGTTGCAGCATCCCCACAGTCATGAGAGACCAAGTGAGGAGATGCGTGCCTCGATGTGAGTGATATTGAGTTGGCCACACCCAGCCAATAACATGACTACCAAGCCACACCCACCACCTAAGCCACGCCCACAGAACCGGTCCCACCCCGGTCCAACCCCCTGCTCAAGCAGGAGATAATAATTCCTTCTCCTCCTCCTCCTCTTCCTCCTCTTCCTCCTCCTCCTCACAGAATAACAAGAGTTGGAAGGGACCTGATCTTGGAACTCAAGTCTCCTGGTTACAGCCTGGTGCCTTAACCACTGTACCAAACTGGCTCTCAACTCTAATCTACTTCCTTGTAAATTTAAACCCATTGTTTCTCATCTTCTGTTGTCTTGGCTTAGTTTAGCTTAGCTTAGCTTTTGGAAAAGCTTTGAACAATTCTGCTCCATCTTCTATAAGGGAGCCCTTCAGATATCTGAAGATTGCTATCACTTTCTCCATAGTTTTCTCCTCTCCCGGATAAACTGCCCCCAAACTTTCAACCATTCTTCAGGTGCCTTAACATCCTGGTTGTCTCTTCTATCAATGTCTTTCCTAAAGTATAATGGCCAAAACTGGATGAAGCATTCTAGATAAGGTCCTGTGGAGAACAGAGACTCACCTTGACACTTTATTTCTATTGATGGAGTCTACTATTGCTTTTTTCAGTTTCCAGTTTGATCACATTGAAGGGTCATATATTCAGTTTGTGATCAATCAAAGCATTCCAAATGTTTTCACATGCTGCTACTACCTGATGTGGTTTCTACCATCTTACACTCAGGTGTGTGAGCTTTTCTTTCCTACTCAAGGGAATTTGTCATTTGTTGAAATTCCTCTTTTTGGATTCTGCCTATTGTTCTAAACAGTCTTCCTAGCCATAACTCTGTCTAATCTATAGTCCTCACTGTGTGTTACTTTTAATTACTGGGTAGACATATTTATGGCTAAACTAATAAAACAAGTGAGACCCAACCTACTAATTTCCTCTTTCCACTGAGCCTACTACAGACCATTAGCCCCTTGAAGGCTCACAGATATAATTGATCTGATCCTGGTGGTTTAAACTAATTCATGATGATCAGGCATCAATGGAGCACTGTTTCCTTTGGGAAGAGGAACAAGCAAAGTTGGAGTTGAAGAACTTTGTCTTCCCCATCTGTTACTTTTTTACTTGTATTGTCTATTCCTGTAAGCTTAACTTCCTTTTTTACATTGCCATACTTTCCTTTCTGCAGATATTATCTGCTTGCTGCAAAACCTCCTCGGAGATTGTGCTCATCTTCTATTTCTTATGCATGTATCAGTCTTTTGAGGTAGAGCAGACCAGGAAAACAACCCCACAAGTTTGACTGGAACTATATTTTATTGATACTGACCACAGTAACAGAAACTTGACATCCTGATTGCATTTTCCCTTCTTTCCCTCTTAAACCCCGGGGAATTAGGGCAGAGCCATTCTGATGGGTTTTTAAAAGTTTTCTTTGTTTCCTGGGCTTATGACAGGTTTTTGTATATCTTTTTATATCTGGCTCTGAATAGTTTCTCCAGAGTAATCTCTGTGGCTTTCTACAGTTATGTCCATTTATCTCATATCTTAGCCTATAGCTCCTTATGTGTAGGTTTACTGACTCTCCTATATTATTTCTTTTCATTGGAATAGTAGATGATTGTACTTCCGATATCTTATTTATGAGAAGTTCCCTACCCTCCTATGTTCCCTTTTACTTGAGGATTTATGTCCATGGGATTCCACCTACTACTTCTGTAAGCTTGTGTGAAGCTGGTTCTCATGAAATCTAAAATATGGTATTTGTATACAGCTATGTCCCAGTCCCTTTTGTCCCAAAGTTCCTACTGCTTTTAATTCTTAAACCAACTCCTCCCTGTTGATGAGGGTCAAATATAGGAGGGTGAGTTCATTGTCTCTTCTTCAACTTTCTGGAAAATGAAGCAATCAACAGGACTACTGAGGAATGTTGTATATATACTGCAGTCTGGTATGAATTGATTTTTCTAACAAATATCCAGATAGTTGGAGTCTCCTGTTATTACTATGCCATCCTTCTGAAATCTGTAACCTAGCTCAGAAATAGACAATCCATATCATGCATCTGCCCCACAATGATAAAAGCAATAATACTATTGTTTCTCAGTCCATGAATTCTTACCCAAATGCTTTTTGACTCACCCAAAACTGCTCCAATTCATGGATGTCTACACCTGGTGGATTTCCTTCCATCCATTCTCCTTTTTGCATACCTATTCCTTTTGAAAAAGTTGTATCCATGAGTCTATATAAACCTCTCATTAACTTTCTCCCAATAGATTTCATTGTTACTTATTAAATTATATTTGACTTTCTGCGTTAAGAATCTAGGTCCTTTTTATTTGTTCCCATTTTTATAATGTTATTGAAAATCTTGGGTCTTCATTCTGCATTCACCTTCTCATTTTTGCACATTTGCACATCCTGTGTAACATTCACAAGTCTTAATCTCACCCTGTCTTCCTCTCATCCAAAATTCAGTCTAAAACTCTCTGAATCATGTTTGCAAGGCACTGTCCAAATACATTTTTCTTCCATCTCTTGTCAGAAGCTATTTATTTACAATTTGAAGGCCACTTGACTCCTAAAGATCCTGAGTGGCTTATAGTCCAAAAAGCAAGAACAATACTATAAAAGGCAGAAAAATTCATAATCAGCCCAAAGACAAACATACCCACAAAATATCCAACAGAGAGGCCACTCTCAACCAGCCCCCGGTGATAAGAGAGAAGACAGTCTTCAATGGCTTCTTGAATATCATCATTTTTTCCAATATTCTTCTCTTTTGTTTCTTCCAATGGTCTTTTCTCTCTCCCTGGGTCTCTTCAACAGGAAGAAATAAAAAGCACATCACTTCTGCTCTCATGATTTCTCTTCTTCCTTGCAAGAAGCAAAACTTTTCACAATTCCTTGCAGTATGTCTTAGGAGATTCTCAGTTATCCAGGTCATACAGTAATTGTCTCAAATGTGCTTATTTCTTCAAATAAGGGTTTTTTTCCCTTTGAGGAAGAAGAAAATGCTTTGCTTGTCATTCAAAAAGCTTCATGATAGTGGAGGGATGGAAGGATAGGTTCTGATTGGATGGTGGTTCCTTGCAGTATTTCCATAGCTGTGTCTTATTTTTCCACATGAATCAGTAAAAAGAAATATTTATAAGTGGACCTAAAGGGTTGGAGTCCTTCTATCATTTTCTAAATATGGGACTCAGGAAGGCATCTCTTTGCTTGAAAGACTATCCAGATGACAGAAAGTTATTCAAGTTAGAAATGGGATAATTTCTCTTTGCAGTCCTGTCAGGCTACAGAACTTTTCCCATTCAATCAACTAGAATGAACTTCTGAAAATGTATCAAAACGTGTTCTGTCTCACCTTCACTTCCCCAGAAGCTAAGGTACGTGAACCAACACAGAAAAGTCATGCTGGCCTGTTTCGTTTCACCTTCCCTTCCCTTGCAGGCAAGGAGCGTTAGCTCACGCAGAGGAGTCACGCTGGCCTGATGCCAAAATCCCCGTTATCTCTCCGACAAGAGCGTTGGCAGTCACCCAAGTTCTCACTGCCAAATTCAAGAATGAATATAGTACTCACAGAAGAATTGCTTTCCTTTCAGAGTCCAAAAATCAAGCACACAGACGAAGCTTCCGATGCAGATGACACTTTGTCACGAACAGAGTCTGCAGCGTAGCCACACCCACTTTTATACCTGGTGGGGTGTGGTCCATCTCAATCTCTGGCCCTCCCACACCCCCTACGTTGCTGCTGATGTTTCTCCCTCCGACGTTGCCTGGGATCAAGCCATGCACCTTCCTCCTCTTTCTCTCGTCGTGGCTTTACTGATACATGTCTCTCAGGCAGTTCCTCTTGGCTTTCCGAGGAAACCTGAGGCATTGCCAGAGAGGAAGGTCCTGGGGAGGGGCCTTGCCAGGGAGGAGGAAGGTCCTGGGGAGGGAGACCTTGCCAAGGAGGAGGAAGGTCCTAGGGAGGGAGACCTTGCCAAGGAGGGAGATCCTGGGGAGGAAGGCCCTGGTGAGGGAGGCCTTGCTCGTTCCTCCTCTCCTTCTTCATCATCATCCAGGTCCTCTTCCTCTGTCAGCACAGGCTCACGAGGCGGGGCCACAACAAAAACGTATCAAAAGGAATCCTTTATTGAGATGAGACAATTCATGTAGGGGTTAAAAGCAGCATCTAAGGTCTCTCAGGCATGCAGAGATAGATAAGGGAGTTTAAAACCCCTCCCCTTATCTTGATGTGTATTTAGTAAAACAAAGAGCCAACATGTTAATTCCCCCCACCCCCTTTTTAGAACAATTTTTTCCAGAGTTTCCCAGGACACATCTCACTGTGGAATTGTTATGGTCTCTTCATCTCCTGGCTGTCTCTCTCAGAGGTGATAGGTTCCAGCCATCTGGGTTTCATCCCTCCATGTGTAGGTTATACAAATTCGATATGAGATTAAATATATTCAGGTTACATCAAGAAGGATTTCATTATCAATCTCCCCCCCCCTTTTTTTTTTTCTTCTTTCATTGAAGAAATGACAGATACATGGATCTGACAAGTCCTCTCCCTCAATTCTTGAAACTTGGAGCAGATTTGTTGGTTGGTTGCTTTGTTTAGAAAATTTATATGGCTGCCCACTCACACTCAGTGACTCTGGGTGGCTTACAAAAAATGAAAATCCATAAACAACCATAAAAACAATACCCTTCTGCCAGTGACAACAATCAAACAAATCACTGGATGGGCTCTGACTTCCACAGACTTGTTGGCAAAACCAAGTCCTCAGGACTTGCAAGAGTACTGAAGTGGGGGGCAGTCTAATCTCTGCAGGAATGATGTTCCAAAGGGAGGAAGCCACCACAGAGAAGGCCCTTCTTCTGGGTCCTGCAGTTCTGTAGTGGTATGCTACTGGTTCAGACCGGTTCAGCCGAACCAGTAGTTAAAAAGAAAGCCTACAGGCAGCTCAGAAGAGGGAAAAAAATCCTCCAACTGAGAGGAAAAAGAGAAAAGCACAGAATCAGCTCTCCCACTTGCCCCTGCATTTTTCTCTTCTTTATCCTGTCAGCTGATTGGCGCTGCGGGTCTCAGTTGGTGTGGGGAAAGCTGCGTGCCGGCGTTAGGCAAAGCACGGCCACCAAGCCACACCCACTGAACCAGTGGTAAAACAATTTGAATCCCACCACTGCTGCAGTTGTTATTCAACCAGAGATATAATAACATCACCTACAAGGAATCTTTTTTAAAAGTGCAAATGCATATGCACTCCAAAGCACTTCTTGACAATCTTGGTCCTTCATATCATATTCTTATTCTATCTTTTTTGTGCCCTCTCTGATTTTCTACATTATGGGATGTTTCTTGGCACTGTTCTCCTTCCACAAGCACCTCTTATGTCCAGTCCAGAAATTCTTCAGCTTTACTAATGAGCGTGTAGAGGGTGGACAATTCGTATCCAGTCACTTCACTTTCTTTTTCATGAGGGCAATCTATCTGCAATTGCAGCATGTATAATTCATGTCATCTTCCAAGAGAAAAACAAACTTGGGCACCTTTTCTAAGTTATAAGAGCAATTCTCTGCATGTTGCTTAGATGAACAGAAGAGGAGGAAAAGAGGGTCTCCTTGATTCCTTTCATCAAAATCAGTGGTGGGATTCAAAAAATTTTACTACTGGTTCTGTGGGTGTGGCTTGCTGGGTGTGGTGTGGCTTGCTGGGCATGGCAGGGGAAGGATACTGTAAAATCTCCATTTCCACCCAACTGCTGGGGGGAAGATTACTACAAAATCCCATTCCCTCCCCACCCCACTAACCTGCTTTCCAGCTCCATTCTCCTGTGCAGGGCAACAAAAGAAGACCCAACTGGTCAGCTGGGACTCAGGAGGCAGAGAATAGATGGAGCAGGGCCAGTCAGAGGTGGTATTTGCCATTCTCCAAACTGGTCAGAACCTGCTGAATACCACCTCTGATCAAACTCCAGTTTCTTCCTGTTCTCCCCATTTGCTTACTATCCTCTGTGAATTCAGTCTTTTAAAACTGGCTTCCTTGTGTCTCCTGAAACTTCCTTAATCAGCTCAGCAAAAAAGCAATGCTCCAATCACATACAATGGGCAATCAACAGCTATCAAAGGTAGAAAGACCTGACATTACCTACAATGGAGTAATCTTCATCCATGGTGAAGATGATGGAACTTGCTAGATGGCTAAATTGATATCTTTGATCAGAAAAAAATACATTAACTAAGTTTAACACTGACTTGAAACCCTTTACAGACTATTTTGTGTGAAACAGAGAAAAAATAAGCTTTTGATATAACGATTTGATTATTTGGGGGAAAAAACAATAGATAAAATGAAAGCCATGTTGTAACCATAGAGTAAGAAGTTAATTTACATTTATACTTATAATTGCTGCAGAAGAACACTGAAAGTTACTTCTTTATTTTCTTTCCTTTTTTCCTACACATTTGACTTAGTTTCTCATAGATTTTATCCTTTTGTAAAATCCTAATAAAGTTATTTTGAAAAATGAGAAATCAGCAACTGTCAAGAAGGAATCCAACAGCTACATATAATCAGCAGTCTCTCCGCCTCTTTGGTTCTTCCTCTCTCTTTTATTTTCTTTCCTTTTTCCATCAAATTCCCACATCTTATTCTTCCTGTTCACTCACCCAGCATTTATTTAATTGTTCATCCAAAATTGTATATTCTACACACTTCCAATGCATGTATATTATTTATGATAATATAGTTCAGTTGGGTGTTAGAAATAGCCTTTTCACTATTAAAAGTACTCTGCTCTATATCCTATTATTATTAAAAATCTTATATGGATACAAAATTAGTCAATAAATTTTTACAAGGGTTTTTACTATTTTACAAAGATGTGATTCTCTGTTTTCACTTTCAGTGAAGATTCTCAAATATGTATGTTTGTTTCAATCTACATGTCAAAAATCTTTAACTAAATATGCATTGCTTGATTTGACATTTTCCTTACATTGTTGAATATAACTGCAGAACCAAAACTACTCTCCCATCAACACTTTCCTTTTTTATTATTATTATTATTATTATTATTATTATTATTATCACTTTTATTTCTCTCACCCTTTTTAACATTGACCTAAGAGGTTAATGGGGTTATTACTTTTAGCATATACAGTAAAGGAACCTCTAGAGATTCTATTTATTTAATATTTACATAGAATATGCCAATAGTGGAATTAGCAAAAAATATTGTTGGATTTTTTTAGGATGAGATGGATAGTCCTCAACTTACAATAGTTAATTTAGTTACCATTCAAAGTTACAATGGCACTGAAGAAAGTGACTTATGACCATTTCCACACTTATGACTGTTACAGCATCTCCATGATCACATGATTTACATTTGGATGTTTGACAACTGGTTCCTATTTATGTTGGTTGTAGTGTTCCAGGCTCATGGATCATCTTTTGTAACCTTCTGACAAGCAAAGTCAATTGGGAAGCTAGGTTCACTTAACAATCGTGCTACTAATTTAACAAATGCAGTGATTCCCTTAACAAACTTGGCAAGAAGTTGTAAAATGGAGCACTACTCTCTTAACAAATTTCTCACTTAGCAACATAAATTCTGGGCTCAATTGTGTTTGTAAATCGAGGACTAAGTGTACTACACAGAGAAGTGAATGCTGCAATGGTTTTGAGTAGTTTTTTATGGGAGTGGTGAATCAGACTGAACTCAGTGCACATTAAAATCAGTGAGATAAGACACACATGACTTAAATCCCATAGTTTTAAATCAAGTACACCTTAAAAGAAAATTCTTAAATGCTATAGAAGGCAATGATGAAGCCACTAAGCATCACACATCTTTCATTCCACTAAAGGAAACACATAAAATGGAGGTCATTTGCTAAAACTCCCCATGGATCTTATGGTGACCAAAACATAATGGATTGAGGGCTAGATCAGTTGAGTTCTCAAATCTTAGATTCCATCTCCCAAAGTCATGCCCCTGATGCAACAGAAAAATATTAGCCCTTGAGTCAGAATTATTTTTCCTCTCACTGAAGCAAAGGGAGATAATCTTTTGAACAAGATTACCTAGCCTGGGGGAAAAAATTAAAAAGACTTTCTCATACTGCCTTGGCTGCATATGCACTGAACTCTTGGGAAAATATTCATTTAAATTTCATCTTTAATTCCACCCTTTATACTGCATCTATAAGTGTCCTTTGTAGAGATAAGATAAGACCATTTTGGTAATATTTCATAATCATGTTAATAACCAATTTGCTGCCTTCAGCTTTTTGAAGTATTAAAAACACTTCTCACCTCCCTTTTACTAAATTAAATAAAGGAGCAATCATAAATGTATTGCCATTATAATTTGTGCTATTACTATACAGCAGCTTGAAATTCATGTTCATAATTAACAAGCATACTCAAATTTTTAGACAGAAAAGTACAACTGTCTCATCTAAGTAAATTGTGAACTTAATACTTTGAAGTTAGGAGCAAGACCAGAACTACAGATGATTTATTAAGGAGCAATGCAAATTCACTTTCCTTGTTGAAAGGCAGAATAAAAGCATAAAATTTGAATTGGTAGTTTACAGATGGTGGTGCAGTTTGCTTTATTTTGACAGAGTGGCTAGTAAATACATCAAAGAGTTGGTACAGATATCATTAGATCGCCATGTTTACAGGTATAAAATGTTATTCATAACATCCTCTTGGGAGCAATGCAATACAGAAAACATCTGAATGTGTTAAATGGTAGGTAATAAAATACAAGGAATATTTTCCCATACTAATAATAACATTCTGTTTACTAGCCCAGTTTTTCTCTCCTGTATTTTGCTCTGTTTTTTTATGTTATCAGAAGATTAGACATTTTTATTTACAAAAGGAATGTTTCAAACAGAGATATAAATAATGGTGCAAATAGAAATGTTAAAATACAGTACTTACTGCACAGATTCTGATTTTAATGGTTGTGTGTTTTCCTCACTACTTATTTGTTTTCCTCAATCATAATATATACTCTATGCACTGAGATATCTCTTTTCCTAAAGTATGTACCTACTCCATAAATGCTTGGCTATCCTGTATTCTATTTCTTTGTCATTGAAGGACAAACATTCTGTCACATGAAAAGGTGAGTTTATTGCAGAGCCCTTGTTAAATTAAATGGGTTTAATTCAGAGGTGGTATTCAGCAGGTTCTGACCAGTTCTGGAGAACCGGTAGTGGAAAGTTTGAGTAGTTTGGAGAACCAGCAAATATCACCTCTGACTGTGATTTTACAGTATCCTTCCCCTGCCATGCCCACCAAGCCACGCCCACAGAACCAGTAGTAAAAAAATATGAATCCCACCACTGATTTAATTTTAATTTTACACAGTCTGGCATGGGCAAAGGCATGGATACTTGCAACAGCATCCCAACTTATGAGTCAACTTATCTGGAAAGATTAGCAGAGGACCAGATTTACCATCAGGTCCACTATGATATGGATCAGAACCAGGGGTGGGATTCTACCAGTTCGGCCCAGTTCAGGCATACCGGTAGCTCCGAGGATCATCTGAGAGTGAACTGGTTCACTCCGATGATCAGCTGTTGGGCCCACCTGCCTGCCCTTGCTCTAGTCTGTGCTTTATATCCTCAAGCTCAGCTGATTCGCACGGCACAGTGGATTGCTGCGCATCAGCTGTTTAACAACAGGGATTGCAGGGGAAGATCAGTAGCAAACACTGCGCACGCTCAGCAAAATGGTTGTTAGACCAGTTGAATCACACCCCTGATCAGAACTGTGAGAAGTCATTAGTAACCTGGCTGCACTACAGATAAGCCTAAAACAACCTGAGAACAGAAAGTCTCTTTCAATCACTATAAAAGGCCATTGGTCTAGCAGCATTCAGCAACCAAGCATTTTGGCCCCATACTTTCTGAAACCTCATCATGTATGTTTACCCCACTTTTTTCAAAGTTCCTTTGAATGTAAATATAAATGCACCACACCATCTTTCAGCATCTTTGTTCTTTCTAATATTCTCTTATCCTTTCATTTCATTTTATTCACTCATTCATTTATCATACATATGTATAACTTTTTAGAAAATAAATGTGGTTGGAATCATCCCAGCACTTTGGAGCTGTGTCCACTTTCCCCCAAAAAAGAGACAGCTAAGTTGGAATGATAGGAGGACGGAGGGAGTAGGAAGAATTGTTACATTGTGTAGGATAGCCATGTTGTGCAACTGCCTGCAAAAAATCCTTAGCATTTCAGATGCGACTACACTTCTCATTTAGAGAGAATATACCAACTCTTCAGACAAATTTCTGGAGGGCAAAGAAGACTGGAAAAGGGTAATGGTACCAGTTATATACCCATCTATAGTGGAAGTGGCCTGTGAATTGTGGCTGTTCTCAGGATGTCGGAATCTATGCCAATGTCTTCTACTACGAACCTGTTTTCCTTCTTCAAATCTACAAATGCTTTAGCCAGAACGTTGTACGAGGACACCCATGGCAGCAAAACATCAGGAATCTCTTTATTAATTACTATGATTTTATTAAATAATAAAGCCCATTGGGAACCAAGCTGAGGAAGCAGTGGGTGAGCATGCGATCTCAAGAAGCTCTGTACGCACACGCGGCAGGTGCAAAACCCATCCCCTCCCTTCCCCTGCCGCCAGTCCACAGAGCCAGAAAGCTCAGGGACCGCCGTTTTAGAAAGAATAGAGGAAGAGAAAGAGAAAGCTCCATTTTTGTCACAGGCAAAAGAGAAAGCTCCTTGCAATTTCTGGTGAAATGGCAACTATAAATTGATTAGGGACAAAGTCCATCTTCACAACCAGAACCTGCATCCTACAGTCTTTCCTCTTTGAACTGACCCTTATCAATACATAAGAACAATGGGCCTCTACACCCAACAAAAGCACTCCTTAGCTTTTCCAATGGGCCAAAGCTTTTCCCCCGAAGCTTTGAATGAATTGTAATCAGCTCTTTTGTTATATAACTCTTAACATCCTGTTTTATGTCTCTTCATTTTTTTCACTTAGTTACAAGAAAATACTTTAAGATTCATAAACTAAAATAAATAAATAATGGGACCCTGTTTCATAGAAGATAATAGTCTAGATTTAACTGTGAAGAACTAAGGAAAAATTACTGTATATTTGTTTTCAAGGTGGAGAACATATTCTCTGTTTTCAATAAGCTGGAACCCCCTAGGGAACAAGCCCTCAATTTTTAAAATCAAAATTAGCACTGAAATACATAAGAAAGGTAAGAAAGGGAACAAATTAAATGCACACTGTGACAGCAATATGGAGAAACAAATAAAGGGTGTTGTTTTTTCTTTAAATGTCAAGGAGTGGGAGGAAACAATCATCTTACATTTTCAAGGGTTCTCTTAATAAACCACACCAGATGGAAGCACAAAGCTAAGCATGACTGGCCAGGGCCACTATTTGGGCAGGGAACACTTGGGAATTCTAGGGCTGTTGGCTAAATGGGAAAGTAGTAGGGTGGAAAATCCTACAGGAATACAGTGGCAAATCATTGCTTTAACATTCCCAAATAAACTCCTGCAGCTACCACAGTGTGGAGTTGAGCTCCACATATCTTAAAGTTGCTGAAGTCAAGAAATATTTATTTTTACTTCTGTGGGGATCCAATTCCAATGGCAGTGACTCTTCAGGACCTTATGATCTATTGACCACCAGGTGCCAACAGTGGGCTAGATAGTCAAGGATTTTCTCTTTTTCTCCTTTTTATTTGTCACTCTGCCTAGTCTTGGCCTAATGCAGGACTGTCAAACTCCTGGCCCACGGGCCAGATGCGACATACTCTGGCTACACCCACACCCGGTTTAGCAAAGGGGGGGAAATCCCAATACATCAGGGGTGGGATTCAAATTTCTTAACAACTGGTTCTGTGGGCATGGCCTAATTTGTGGGTGTGGCTTGGTGGTCATGTGACTGGCTGGGTGTGGCTTGTATGTAAATATTGTAAATATATATGTAAAGATTGAATTTTTTATTTTAGAAAAAGAGCAACTTTTACCCAAAATCAGGCAAAGCAGGTAGGCAGATTGAGCTGCTTGCACAATCACAGCTTCACTCCCAAATCTACCTTTCTGCAATCTGCTGCCTGAGTCTGCACTGAAAAATAGAAGCTTCAATCCTAAGGAAGGTTCAGCTCTGCTCTCAGGCCACTTCTCCCTCCCCCAACCCCTGAATACCACCCCTGACTGGGCCTCAGGGAAGCCTCCTGGGTGGGGTGGATGGGGAGGGGAGTGGCCAGCCAGTGGTGTGATTTGCCGGTTCTCCAAACTGCACAGAATAGTAACAACTGGTTCTATAGAACTGGTCCAAACTGGTAGAATCCCACCCCTGCGATACATCACGTGACGATGCCGTGATGACCTGAATTTGACACCCCTGGCCTAATGTATCACTTTCTTGCCTTTCTTTCCAGGTAAATCATGCACAGAGAGTGTGTTCTTGAAGTATCCTCCTTGTCTAAGTGCTAGGTTTTCATATTCCTATAATGATTTCCTGTAAATAAATCTTATTTTGGCTGCTGTTACAAACCTGCTCTCGTAAATCTTACTCAAGTCAAATTCCCATTCTCAGGAACACTGACGTATATAAAGAGAAAATGGCTCAGCCTGAAATAATCTTTAATCTTTAAATTTTATCTTAACAAGGGATGAACATTTTCCTTCTTTTAGATACAGATAATTCACATGTCAGCATGGATGCTGACTCCTCTATCCCATACATTCTTCAGTCATCAGCCTTGCCGAAGTTTATTATTGAGACCTAAAGGAAGCCCTTTACACAATTTCATGAATGTTTTCCCTCATGACTAAAGGCTCTTGCAAGGTCATGGATAAACATACAGAGTCCTGTCCCATTCTTATCCCCATGCATGAAAAAATTAACAAAAAGCTGGAGCAGGAGTTAGGTTATTTTTTAAAATGCACTAACCTGTGAAATCTAGTGCAACAAACTTTTGGTTAAAAAAATGCTCCATACAACAGTGGAGTTATATTTATTTACCACAGCTATTATCTCTATTTTTCAGGATGAAATTTCTCCCAAAGTAGTTTACCAGTAATATAAACAATTTAAAATAAAAAGGCAACCACTATTATTTAAAAATAAACAAACTTTTAGGATCCTTCCTGTTATGTATGCAGGTTTAAAGTCATTGGTTTAGTTTGAACTGTTCTTGTAAAATGTAAGAAATGATTGGTTTAAAAAGTGCGGGAAAACCCTGCACTCTGATTGGCTGGCAACTGCGGCTGCTGGCTATAAGTAGCAGCCACAGCCCAGCCAAAGTGGGTTCGTTCTGAGCCGTACTCACTAATAAACAAAGAGCTTGAAGCACTCCGTGTCTGTCTCTTCATGCAAACTTAACACTGGCCACGAAGGTGGGATCTCCCTGAAGAAGAAGGCAACGCGGAACAGTAGGAGAGCGAGATGGCTGCGCTGAACACTCCCCCAGCCCTGTTCGATTTGACAGCAGAAGACTGGGAGACGTATGCAGATCATTTCCAAATGTATCTGGAAGGAAACGATCTTGCCGACATTTCTGAGAAGCGGAAGAGGGTGGTCTTTCTCATGCACTGCGGTCCGGCAGTTTTCAAGATGGCAAAGGCATTGGCGGGAGCTGCAGACATGAAGGTAATGGAATGGCCTGACTTAGAAAAGTTGTTAAGAGCCCATTACGCCCCACAAGTATCGTGCCTCATTAAGAGACACGAGTTTTACCATCATGGATCAAGGGGAAAGCAAACGTAAACAACTTCATGGCAAGTTTAGGAGACATTGGGGGTGCATGTGAATTTAACAATTTAGAAGAGGCCATGCGCGATCGATTTGTTCTGGGCCTTAAAGACAAGGTGCTTACAGAGCAAGTTATTACTAAGACCTAAGATCACGCTGAAGGAAGCAATAGAAGAGCCTCTTCAGCAGAAGCTACCAAGTCCTCAGCAGCAGCCATGAGAAAATTAACAAGGCCACAAGCCATCCTGATGTGGAAAAGTCCACAACAACTCATTGTGAGCAAATAGATTCTGAGTCAGACTGTAGTGAGGTGGAGGAAGGAATTTATAGACTCAGAATGGAGCAGAAAAAGAAAGACCTGGAAGAAGAGGCAAGATTTCTACTGCAGAGGTTGTGGGGAAGCCACCCCTGCACTGAATGCAAGTTCCTAGATACCATCTGCCTCCGTTGTGAAAAAGAGGACACCTAGCAAGAGTCTGCAAATCATCCAGAACTCCACCCAACAGAAGGAAGTTTCCTGCAAACAAAGACAAAGAATTCAAGCCCAACAATCTCAGTGAGAAAGGGGCAGCACAGAAGCAAAGGGAAGAATGAAACTCATCAGACAGTAACTATTGGTCATTCTCTTCTATCAATAACAGAAAAGTACATGTCAAGGTACTAATTGAAGGAAGGCCTTGCCAAATGGAAGTGGACTCAGGCTCATATTTATCTATGGTGTCATGGGACACTATTCACAGACTACTCCCAAACATTCAGAAGAATCATTTCAAGAAGCAAGCACTGACTCTTAAAGACTACCAAGGGAACAAGATTCCAGTAGTTGGAACAAGAGAATTCAACGTGAAGTTCAAAGGCCACACCAAACGCTTGCCCCTGACCATCGTGGACAAGGATCGCCCAAGCTTGCTGGGACTTGAGTGGTTCAATCCACTAGGCATCGAGGTGACTGGCATCAATCACGTGAGCAACACTGAATGGGAGGAGGCCTTGAAGTCTGAGTTTCCAGAGGTCTTCAGCGACGGATTGGGCAAGTATATGGGGACCCCTATCACTTTCAATCTAGATCCCAAGGTGCCACCAATTCGCTTAAAGCCCAGAAGGGTCCCATTTGCCTTAAAGGAAAAATTGATGCACAATTAGATAAACTAATAGCTCAAGGAGTTTTAGAGCCCACTGACCACTCCAGGTGGGAGACACCCATAGTCACACCTGTCAAGACTGATGGGTCAGTGAGAATCTGTGGAGACTATAAGGGGACATTGAACCATGCTTCAACAGAGCGCATATCCAGTTCCAGTGGTGCATCATTTACTACATTCACTTGGCAGGGGTACAGTCTTTGCCAAATTGGATCTGGCCCAGGCATATCAACAATTAACAGTTGATGATGCCACTGCAGAGGCCCAAACCATTGTGACTCATAGAGGTGCTTTCAAATGCAAAAGGTTGCAATTTGGAGTAAGTGTGGCACCAGGCATCTTCCAAAGCCTTATGGAAAGGATGCTCCAAGGACTGCCAGGGGTAGTACCTTACTTTGATGATGTGTTAATCTCTGCTGAAAATGACACTCAGTTACAAGAGAGACTCAGAGAAGTCCTTACCAGATTCAAAAAGTGGGTTAAAAGTCAAGGAAGAAAAATGCACTCTTAGAACTGACAAGGTTGAGTTCTTGGGCTATATGATTGACAAGCATGATATCCACCCCACAGATGCCAAGGTTCAGGCAATCAAAGCCCCTAGACCAAAATGTAAAACAGATTTGCAAGCCTTCCTTGGACTCATTAACTTTTATCACATGTTCCTACCTCAGAAGGCAACCATTGCAGAACCACTGCACAGATTACTTGATAAAAAGTCTGTTTGGGTCTGGGGCAGGAAGGAACAATCAGCATTTAACAGTATTAAAAGACTAATCACGTCTGATGCTGTACTGATACAGTTCTCTGAGAATTTGCCTGTTGTACTGACTTGTGATGCATCCCCTTTTGGAGTGGGGGGTTTGAGCCACAGGCTTCCCAGAGGGAGGAAGCTCCTATTGCATTTTACTCTCGCACCTTGACCAAAGCAGAGAGGAACTACAGCCAACTGGACAAGGAAGCCTTGGCAATTGTTGCAGCTGTCAAGAAATTCCATGAGTATTTATATGGGAGAACATTTACCATTGTCACAGATCACAAACCTCTGTTAGGCATTGTGGCAGGAGACAAACCTACCCACTATCCTGTCACCAAGAATGCTGAGGTGGACTGAATTTCTTGCTGCTTATTCATACAAACTCATCCACAGGCCTGGCAAAGACATTGGGCATGCAGATGCTTTGAGTCGCTGCCCACTTCCTTCTCACACTGAGGACTTTGCTCCTGAGACTTACACCTTTTCCTAGAAACTGTTGCCAAGCTTCCAGTACACTGCTGAAATTGCCAGAGAGACTGCCAAAGACACTTATTGGCTCCTGTTATAGGCTGGATTAAGAAAGGTTGGCCACTTCAAGATCTACCTCAACTTGCCCAACCTTTTAAATCCAGGCAAACTGAATTATCTGTATTAAGAGGATGTATTTTGTGGGGTAACAGGGTGGTTATTCCTACAAAACTGCAAAAAGAGGTTTTGGAAATGTTACATGAGGGTCATCCAGGTATTGTCAGAATGAAGGGATTGGCCAGGAGTTATGTATGGTGGCCAGGTATTGACAAAATGGTTGAAAACTGGGTTGCATCTTGTCCCAACTGTCAGGTAGTCAGGCCTGCCCCACCTCTCGCCCCCACAGGAATGGGAATGTCCTAGGGGCCCATGGTCCAGGATTCACATTGATTTTGCTGGCCCTACCAGAGGGCACACTTTCCTTATTATAGTTGATGCATATTCCAAATGGCTAGAGGTTATCCCTATGGCATCCACCACAACTGAAGCTGTCATCAAACAGCTTTAAAAGCTTTTGTAACTCACGGGTTACCTGATGTGCTTGTTTCTGACAATGGCCCTCAATTTACATCCAACCTTTTTGAATCATATCTAGCACAACAGGGTATCAGACATGCCCTGACAGCCCCTGGGCATCCTTGGCTAACGGCCGGGCTGAACGTGGTATGATTTACCCAGGAAAAACTTCAGCAATTGGGTCCAGGGGATATCACTGAGAGAGTTGAAAAACTTCTCAGTGTTCAGCATATCACTCCCAACCCCTCAACTAATTTGTCCCCAGCTGAATTGTTGATGGGTAGGAAACTCAGGTCTCCCCTTGATCGCCTTCATCCCACTTACGCACCCAACGCACCACTAGATTCCACTAGCAAAATTTGCACATTCACTGTGGGTGATTCTGTTTATGCTAAGAACCTTATGGGTGAACCATTATGGATTCCTGCTGAGATAACCCAAATCACAGGCCCCAGGTCTTACAGGGTACAAACGGAGGATGGTGTCCTCTGGAGCAGGCACATTGATCAGTTAAGATCCAGATTGCCTCAGGAGCATCGCTTTTGCTCCTCTCTGGTTCCCATACCTACTGCCTCTTCTAGGGGAAGGGGAGGATCATGAGTGTAATGAACAAGCAAGAATCAACCCCATGTGTAACGAGCTAACACAACAGGAACCATCCCAAAACCTGTCACAATACCAACAACCATTTTCACAAATGAAAGATTGCACATCATTACCTGATTTAGGTGACATTGGGTTGGAGATGGATTGGGAGGAGAGACCAGGTTGTAGTAACCAAACAGGTTCTACCATTACTACAAGTCCTAGTAAGGAAATGTCAGCAGACACATTTCCTCCCTCACAAGGTGAGAACCTTAAAACATCTGAACCACGTAGGTCTCAACGTACGCGTAAGAGCCCCACCTATTTAAAAGAATACATTAGATAGGCTGGGGTTTGAGTATGGACTGAACCTAGTGGGAGGGTGTTATGTATGCAGGTTTAAAGTCATTGGTTTAGTTTGAACTGTTCTTGTAAAATGTAAGAAATGATTGGTTTAAAAAGTGCGGGAAAACCCTGCACTCTGATTGGCTGGCAACTGCGGCTGCTGGCTATAAGTAGCAGCCACAGCCCAGCCAAAGTGGGTTCATTCTGAGCTGTACTCACTAATAAACAAAGAGCTTGAAGCACTCCACGTCTGTCTCTTCATGCAAACTTAACACTTCCCACAAGGCAGTAAGTGGCAAAAGCCTTTTAGGTGGAATGGGGCAGAGTTCAAATGGTGGCCATCATTCCCTTTCACTTTTTGAGGGTTTATCCCAGAGATTGTAGGAAATAAAAGTCCAATTGAAGAGGCTTCTGTTATGGGCATCTCCTGCCTTTCTTCCTCCTCCTCTTCACAAGTCTTTGCCACCTGCTTTTATACTAGATGTTGAGATAATAAAGCTTATCTATATCCTAGAATCACAGAATTATAGCACTAGAAGAGTTCACACATCCAATGTTCTTCAGCATTCAAGGCAGCCATTTGGGAAAGATGACTATCCATTCTCTTCTTTAAAAACATCAGAGATAAAGAACCCATAGCTGGGCTGTTCTACAGATCTTACCATCAGGACATTTTCCCTTATGGATTAGATTTTAAGGGTTTTATATACTATTATCTGACCTTTATTATTATAAGTAGCTCAAGTTGGGGAACATACATGATACTTCTTCCTCCTTCTATTTTCCCTATAACTGCAACCCTGAGGGGGACTTGCATAAAGTTACCCAGGTGGCTTTCATATCTAAGGTGAGACTAGAACTTATCACCTCCTGGTTTTTAGATCAGATCCTTAACCACTGTCTCAAATTGGCTCTCTTATATTTAAATGAGGTAGCTAACAGAGGGATTATATTTGCTTAAGAATGTATCAGTGCAGAGTGAAGGTGAAGATAGCCACAACATATTGGCTATTTTACTTCATCAAGATCCTTGAAAATTGTGAAGGAGAGGAAGAATGCTTAATTTTCAATGTGGGCATCCTCAGAGAGACAAGGGAAGACAATGAGTAACACAGGCAGAATGACATAATTATACAAATGCTGTGATTTACATGGTTGTGTCAGATGTTCCAGCACAAATGCATAATTTGTACCATCTGTGTGATTACATCATTGCACGTGTATTGTTATTTGGGCATCATCACAGTTGGCTACAGAGACTGCTGTTTTCAATGGCTCAGCACTTGCTTTGTGCACAAAAGGGTTTTTTCCCCATCTCTAGCTGAAAAAAGATAATGTAACACACCAGGGAAATACTTCTGTTTAAGATCCAGGAGAACCAATGCTAATCAGAGAAACAATATTGGGCAATGGATCAACAGTCTGGCTCAGTAGATTCATAAGGATCCGATGGTAAAATTGCTGCACCTATATTTATTTTCTTCTCTGGAATTATCCAGGTTAAAGTTCATTTTCAATCACTATCAATTTATTCCCTTTTGAAACGAATTATCACCTGTCAATATGTAATTATCTTTTGCAATAAATCAGTGCCGGATCTCTGCAACTCTGAGGCTAGTGCTTTATCTTCAGCTAGAGTTGGGCTGTATATAATATTCTAGCGTTTTACAGAAAGCTTTGCCAGGTTACATTCCATAATCATATCCTGTCATTGCCAAGATTTATTGAGAAAAAGGTAGGTTTTCTTGTGGCCCTCTGCCCAATTTAATAATACCACCTTGGGACAGAATCAGAGAGGTGATAAAAATTTCTCACCAGGCTGATTTTCTTTCTCATGTATTTCATTTGGAAAAAATAACATGCAAATAACATGTTATGTTGATTCATCAATGATGTAAAATTCTGCCTTAGTGACTATATCTTTACTGCTTGATAAAGTGATGAACATAACAAATAATTATTTTAGATGATACTTCCCACCTACCAGACATCTGGAAACTAGCCCTAATCAACAAACAAGTCCTAGCCACGAAAACCAACACCGGACCCAAAATAACACATGATGCCACCACCAATCTCCCTCACCAGACTCAAACCCAAGCCCACCCCACAGACAAAAGGCAACCACTGTCCAGAAACCAGACCATAGCTGCAACTCCAGCTGCTACACCCCCCTCCGACCCCCAAACTAAGCAAACTGACACACGCTATAAACACATAGCCAGACCTCAAACTCGAGCCAAACCAAGGCCCAGAATGTCACATCACAGCCTTCCACCCAGGATACTACATCATGGAACTCAGGAGATTACAACACAAAACCTCAGGAGGTTGCAACACAGACAACGACCCAGGAGATAACAGCACAAGACCCAGGATGTCACAACAATAAAACTCAGAAGGTCATCACACAGCCCACTACCCAGGTAGCTAAAACACAAAAGGCTGAAGGACACACAGCCACTACCTCAGCCACACAGGCTCTTACAAAAAAGCCAACCAATCAGCAAACACCAATTCCATCAACCAATCAAGAAGCGACAACACAGCCAAAAACACAGCCAACCAACCCACTTACAGCAGAGCCAGCACACCACACCTCCCCTTCAGTATTTATAGAGAGAAGGCAGCTCAGACCACGCTTTGCTGGCAGAAGCACAAAGCCGAAGATACCAGCCTGAAGATGGCGAGTGGGATCTCGTCGAAACGTCGCCAAGGTATTCTCAATCTTACACGGGATAAGACCCGAATACACCAAGACCTACATACCTTTACCCATGAAAATCTACGAATATATATATATATTCCACCAGATATTGGATTCAGAGCCTTCCAGGATATTAGAAGTAATCACTAATGCTTGACTTTGGCCCAGAAGTAGCCAGGTTCCAAAAACAGTTCTTTTATAATTTGTGTGAAATATGAGTCTGACAGTTAATTTATGTACTTGAAGGCTCCAAATCATCTTCAAGGGAAGTCTTGCATGTAAATTTCCAACCTGGAAATTTCCAGAACATATAGATCACCCTAACCTGATTAGGTACTTCTAGAAATAACTAACATTAGAGAAATGGTTGAAATTTAAAACAACATGTGACGACCAGAGACATTGGGATATTGGGTGAACAATGTCAACATAATGGGTGCTACTGAAGAATTATTGCCTCATTCCATATGTATGCAGTGCATGCAATGCACATTGAAAATGGATAGACTTCAGTCACCCAGTCACACCCATCACTTTGATTTGTTGACTCCTCATTAGGAACACTCCTGGTTGTGACTGCAAGATCACTGAGCCCCCAAGCAGTGAACGTAGTCCTTAAAAGAGAACAAGCCAAACTAGGAAAGGGATTCATTTTATTGTACATATTTGGAAAACCATATTCTGGTTCACTGCTTTTTTTAAGTTTAAACATTTGCACTAGGTTGTCATTTTTGATTTCCTATCTTACAAAGGGTTAAAAGAAAGACAATGTAAAAAATATTTATCCCTTCAGAATAAACAAAATCAATTTCTCAAGGTTGATTTCATATAATATCAGGCATCAAGGCAGCCTCAATACAAATACAATATTGATGTTTCCTAACTTTTGTATATATATTTAGATTGCCTAAGGCAGTAAATATAAACTAGAATCAACTGACAGGAGTCTCATCCCATCCTGTTAATTGCAAGAAATATTTTATTCGCCTTCACTTTTATTGATGAAGACATCTTCTATACATAATGAAGTTCTCAAAGTACAATTGTAAATGATCACAGCTGCTTCTGCTCATTGCTTCCTCAATGGCAGCAAGGAAAAACTCACTGGGGACAGAGAAAGTTTCCCATGGGATTAAAATATTGAGGCACAAATGCTATCATGTACAATTGTGTTCTTAGAGAATTCATATCAGCAAAAGGTTTCAGCAAACATCCTATATGCTCTAGCAGAATACTAAAAGGAGAAAGGGGAAAAATAAACAGTGCCAGCAATGAAACAATTCCGATCTCCTCAGCTCCTTATTCCTGGAGGAATGTAATCTTTTTCCTGAGACCTCAAAAGACATTGCTGTATTCCAAGCTTTATTTTTTTATCCTATAGCTGGTAAAGCAGATCATAGCCAGGTTCAAGCAAATCTCCATCATTTAGTAGATCTTTTCCTAAGGTATGCTATTCAGTTCTTGCAAAATTTTCTGTAATTATCTCACAAAACATATGCATATCATTGGTCCTTTGTAATCTCCTAGATAAATTTGCAGCTTTCTAGTCTCAGGGGGTCACAGAATGCAAAAGTAACACACCAGAGGTGGTATTCAGCAGGTTCTGACCAGTTCTGGAGAACCATTAGCAGAAATTTTCAGTAGTTCGGAGAACTGGCAAATAGCATCTCTGACTGGCCCCATCCCCATCTATTCTCTGCCTCCTGAGTCCCAGCTGATTGGCTGGGTCTTCTTTTGTTGCCCTGTACAGAGAATGGAGCTGGAAAGCAGGTTAGTGGGGTGGGGAGGTAATGGGATTTTGCCCCAGGAGTTGGGTGAGAATGGAGATTTACAATACCTTCCCTGCCACGCCCACAGCCACACCCACCAAGTTATGCCCACCAAGCCACACCACCCACCAAGCCAAGCCCAGAGAACTGGTAGTAAAAATTTGAATCCCACCACTGTAACACACCATGTAGAACATCATTGCATTGAGTAGGGATAGCATTTGGGGGCCCCGCTTTTTAATTGACCAGGGCTTAAACTCATGAACAGGTGACAGATTGTTGAATGTTGTGGCCAAAACCTGGCTTACTTAAAGCAACCAAATCACTCTGAACATACAAAATGTTATTAGGCATGGAACAACAACTTAGAGCTCCCAACAAAGCATTGCCAGTTTGTTGAACAGCCTAAAAGCAAAAGTCAGCCATTGCTTATATATTGTACCTTTGGCCTACTTTATTTCAAAGCCAAGTCAAGAAAAGACAGTGTAAATTACAATATGACATTGGAATGTTTTCACAATCTGGGTCACCTTGTTTCTATTTATCCCTTTCTCCCTTAGTCAGCATTGGCAATTATTATCTTTGAGATATGGCCAGAGAATATTAACAGTTTGGTTTACTGGGCCACTGGTCCCTATCTGGCCAATTCAGCTTGTTGTGAATGTTTTCTTACAAGGGCACTTTAAGCAGTTCACAGGTACTGGGATGGGAGTGGGGTTTCATAAATTTGGTAATGAATGCAGCTGTTCATATATACGGAGAGTACTTTTTACAACCACGTTACAAAAGAACTGTTGAAATGTGCACTATGCTGTCAGACTTTGTCAATATGACAAGGATTATTGGGCTGCAAAAACTGGAAGTGGGCTTCAGATATGGCCCATGGAATGATGGTTGTTACAAACCATGTTAACTTCAGAGTGTGACAACAGCTTCAATATAACTTCTCTCTGTCCTGGTTTAAAAATGGTTCTCAGACAAGCAGAAAAAAGATCAATGGTTTCTTTAAAAAAATAGCTTTATATTCCAACAAACAGCACATGTTAGAACTGTGCAATTCGTCTGATAAGGTTGTCCCTTGGAACTTTATTTACATTTTTGATCGCAGCAATATAAAAAAAGATGTTGAGACTCTAGAACAGGGGTGTCAAACTCACGTCATGGTGGCGTCACGTGATGTATCGGGACTGTTTTTTTCCCCTTCACTAAACCGGGCATGGGCGTGGCCACCACATGACACATCCAGTCCACGGGTTGGGAGCTTGACAGCCCTGCTCTAGAAAGAATGCAGGGAAGGACAACAAAGATGATTAGGGAACTGAAAGCTAAAATATATGAAGAATGGTTACAGGAATTGGGTATGCCTATGAAAAGAAGGACTAGGGGTGACATGATAGCAGTGTTCCAATATCTAAGGGGCTGCTAAAAAGAAGAGGGGGGTCAAAGCACCTGAAGGCAGGGAAAGAAGCAATGGATAGAAATTAATCAAGGAGAGAACCAGCCTAGAACTAAGGAGAAATTTCCTGACAGTGGGAATAATGAACCAGTGTAACAACTTGCTTCCAGAAGTTGTGGGTACTTCAATACTGGAAGTTCTAAAAAAGAGATAGGACAACCATTTATCTGAAATGGTATAGGGTTTTCTGCTTGAGCAGGGAGTTGGACTAGAACAGGGGTCTCCAACCTTGGCAACTTTAAGACTTGCTGGCTGAGGAATTCTGGGAGTTGAAGTCCACAAGTCTTAAAGTTGCTAAGGTTGGAAATCCCTGGACTAGAAGACCTACAAGGTCCCTTCCAACTCTGTTATTCTGTTACTTGTGCCATTTAATTATAAACAAGTTTAATTTTAAACCTATGCTCACTTTTAAAAACCAAATAACTCTTTCATATTCTCTTATCTGTATATATATATAGTTTATGGCAGGATAGAATCACAATACTTCCATTTCAACTAATCCTTTTATTTCCAGCACTGACATCACTGGGTCAGCAATTTGGAATCATTAGAAAGTAGCTCTTGATGGTAAATTATTCCTTCTTGACATGAAAGAAACTCCCTGAAGTCATTTCATTGCTAAGCAGTCACTACTCAAAATTGGGACAATGATTCAGATACATTAGGCTTGCTGCTTCCAAGAAGCTGCTGATCATTATATTTGTCAATCTTCACTACATTTTAGTAATGCTTGGGATGGACAGAATTATACGTAGTATGTTGCAAGACAGTTTTTTATATTTTAAAACATAAACATAATGTTGGTTAAACTTTCAAGGAATTTGAATTCAAATTTTATTTTTTTAAAAATGTAGCAGTTTGTAAGAATTATAATATTTCAGAAGGACTCAATGGATATCATTGTCTTTAAATAATATTTCATTTTTGCAGGAGATAATAATCTTATTTTCATTTTTGTGATCCAAAATAGATGTAGAATATATTAAGCGAATAGCTTCTGAAAGAATGCTTTAAAAAGCCCTTTGGGATCCAGCCACGTTCTAGCCCAGCATGCTATGTAGAACAGTAAATCAATTAACTGCATTCGGAAGCTCACAAGAATGAAAAGTGTGATAGCCCTTATAACAGATACTCCTTAGTAGTCCCTGTGTCATGCCGGAAGCAGTATATCATTAGAGCATAAAGATTAGTGAACCAATTGTGGTTTGATCCTCTGAATTTGTTCAGTTTTTTTTAATGACCTGAAATCCATTTCTCCATCACACATGATAGCTGTATCGTTCCTTAGTTTAGTTAGTTATGAGTTTTAATAAATAAGTACATTTTTGCATCAGGTTTAAATCTAGTTGCATTTTGTTTGAATTGATTATTCTAAAATTGCGAGAAGAAGGGAAAATGTTTCTGCCTATCCTTTTTAGAATGCATAAGTGATATATCAGGGCTGATATATCCATGGGCCAGATGCATCATGTGCTGGCCATGCCCATGCCCTATTTACCAAAGAGGAAAAAAAAGTCCCCATACGTCACATGATGCTGCCATAACGACACAAGTTTGACACCTCTGTGGTATATCTTCTTTCTTTGTCTTCAATCTACATTTTTCTGCACTTTCTGTAAAGTAGTAAAGAGCTGGACTTCAGGGCTTAGGTCAAGAGTCCCAAAGAAGGGTCTACATAGCCACTCAAATGATCACTAATGATTATTTTAGGATCAAGAGCTTCTGATGTAATTAATCAACATCAGCTAACAGGCTGATCTTATAATCAATAAAAGGAAACTATTATAAAAATGATCTAGCTTAAATTATACAGTCTTAACAAGATAACCTGTAGAAGAAATGACTTAATGTAACTATACCTCTTAGACAATACTACGTATGATTAGAAGGAGAGTTTACATAAGGATGCAACATAATTATATTGCATCATATTTGTATTGTATTATATTGTATTTGTATTATAAAGTCTCAAACAACTGGACTGTTAGTAATGTTTAATACACTTCTGTGTATTATTATTTTAGTGTTCATATATATATATATATATATATATATATATATATATATATATATTTGTTTTCGTAGAAAGAAGGTCATCACACAGCCCATTACCCAGGTCGTTACAACACAAAAGGCTGAGAGACACACAGCCAGCACCTCAGCCACACAGGGTCTCAGGAAAAAGCCATCCAATCTGCATACATCAACTCCACAAACCAATCAAAAAGTAACAACACATCCAACTCTGGAGTTTAAAAGGGAGAAACAGCCACGGTCACACTTCTCCCAGGAGAGAAGCTGAAGACACCAGCCTGAAGATGACGGATGAGATTTATAAACGCTGCCAAGGTATTCTCAATCCTACACGGGACAAGACCCGAATACACCAAGACCTTACAATTTTTGGAGCACAACCCAATGCGCTCAGCAACAGCCTTCATTACATTGTATATGCCTGCTTATTACTAAGCGGCATTTTACAAGGTCAGCTAATTGCCCCCAACAATCTTGGGTCCTCAATTTACCTACCCCGAGAGGATGGAAGGCTGAGTCAACCTTGAGCCTGGTGGGATTCGAGCCTACAGTAATTGTAGACAGCTGGATCTTAAGAGCAGGCATTTAACAGCCTGAGCCACCAAAGCTTCATTTGTATATATGATATTTGTATATCATATCATTTTATGGTCTCTTTTTAATAGCACAGCATTCTAATCTATTGAGCTATTGGGGTTTTTTTAAACATTCGTTTTAAAAATCTGCATTTATCAATGGTAACAGTTTTCCTAATCCAGAAAATTTTTCTATGCAAATTTCCCCACTATACATCCTTTTTTACACACATATTCTCCAAATTCTTTTTCTTTTTTAACATAAATTTTTTTGAATGCATTTTCATTGCAAGTTTCTCTGATATGAATCCTTTTTTTAAAAAAATCTGTATACATAGTGCTCAGAAGCATTTTTTTTTCATATGATTGGAGGTTGGTAGAATCTTCTTAATTCCATCCCCATCAGAATCTGTGAAAAATTGTTTCATATTTCTGTATGTCCAATGAGGCTTCCTCCTTTCTAACAGTGTTCAGAATTTAGGACTATTTCAGGGCTACTTCAAGCCAATGACTTGGCTCTCTATCAAGGACTAAGCCTCAATAAAAATAACAGTGTCCCTCTAAGATAACATGCATAAAGGACTTGATGAGTTGTTTTTGTACTGAATGATTTCACTAAAAAGAAAAAAAAATATGCAATTTAGAAAAATGAGAAATGGTTCCCCTTAGTGGAGAAAGAAGTTAATTGCAGTTTGATCCTGTTTTGTACTTAAGATTAAACACATTATAGCAACATTTCTACAATGTATTTAAGCATCATATAAATAATATTTGGATTGGTATCATTGAGTTCAGAGCTTTTATTTGGTCTAGAATTTCCAGAGCACTAACTATGTTTGTCTCCTGTAGCAACAACAGCAGCCCTGTGGCATCCTTTGATCTAACCAAGTTACTATGGGGATTTTACTGTCAAATGTGAAACTGATATCTAGATACTTGTACTAATATTTTTTTAAAAAAACTAGCAACAACAGTGATAAAATAGAACAATTGGTGACCTTAAAACAACTCTTCTTGTACTCACAAGAATGCAAATAAAAGTTGGAAACTGAAATACAAATGACAGTACACTGCCAAGCACAACTATAATAATTGCAACCAATTCTACGTGGGACGAACGTCACATCAATTAAAAACCAGGATCCATGAACATTGGCTGGCAGTCAAATGCCATGATCCGAAATCCTTAATCTTTACCCACACTGACACTAAACAGCACCAGTTTAATTGGAGCAACACAAAAATCATTGGACATGCTACCACTCACCACGTTTGTGAGTTCATCAAAGCCTGGCACTCCACGAGCAATTCCGTCAATATTTTGACCTACAACCAGCTTACAAACCCCTCAGAAGGCAAATCAACCACACAGCTAACCAGAGACAACACCGACCCTCATTCAACCCACTCAAGCACCCCCTCAACCAGCATTTCACCACCCAATGACCCTCACCTGATGTAACCTCCCCATCACAAAACCCTCACTTGACACACTCACACCTGACCAACCACAAGACCTACTGACTACTTGAAGCCAGGGGTGGGATTCAATTTTTTTAACAACCGGTTCTGTGGGCGTGGCTGAGGTGGTGGGCGTGGCTTGGTGGTCATGTTATTGGCTGGATGTGGCCAACTCAATATCACTCACATCGAGGCATGCATCTCCTCACCTGGCCTCTCAAGACTGTGGGGATGCTGCAACAGTTGTAAGTGTGAAAAATGGTCATAAGTCACTTTTTTCAGTGCCATTGTAACTTTGAATGGTCACTCCACACAAGCAAAGTACCAGTAAAGGAAGGGAAAAAAACTCCAGTGAAGTTCCTAAGACAGGAAGTCTAGTCCTGCCAAGAATGTAATAAGGGTTAACAGAGGGCAGTTTCTGTAAGCAACACCAGAATGTTTCCTTCTTGCATTCCTTACAGGATTAGGCCAGTAATTTCTTCTAACAACCGGTTCTCCGAACTGCTTAGAATGTTAACAACCGGTTCTAGCGAATCGGTGTGAACTGGTAGAATCCCACCCCTGCATGAAGCCCTTATAAACAGAAGAACACTAACACTGACATCCCCTAAACTCCACTGAAGATGTTACCTAAAAAAATGTTTGGAAACCAACCCACAAGCTTGGAGAACGGAGCTTCACCCTCACTGACTATAAAAGCCTAATGCCTAAATCCTGTTTATCATGCATGTCAGTTCTAGAAAAGAGGCACAAACTGGTTGAATTCTGGAACTCTCAATTACCTATACTTAAAAAATAAAATTAAAGAAGTAGAAAACGTTTACTGCTCTAGGTAAGTAAAATCTAAGAGTTTCTTCTTGATATGCATTTTTGGCTTGAATGCAGATGTTGTGTGACTCCATTGTCATAAAAGAGAGGGAATAATATGTGCTAAACTCAGCATTTCAATGCTGGTAAATCAAGGGCCTAGAACAAGCGAAAAATGTGATCATTGGTACTGCTGTGTTTGGCTCAGCTGCCAACTGAGATTGTCATCACAACAAAATGAAGTTTACATAGATGGGAGAGACTATCACTGATTGCCTTAATCACTTTTCTTTGATCTACTAGTATTGATCATGGTCTATATGATCAGGAATGTCTGTTTTGATGTTGATATTGGCTAAGAGAGACATTGTATTTTGTTTCCTTCAATTTTTTATTTTATTTTTATTTGCTAGATTTATGTCGTACCTTTCCTCCAAAGCTCAAGAAAGTTTACAGCTACTCCTATTTCCATTATTTCTCCTCCCCAACAACAATCCTGGGGATACGGTGTGCTAAGAAATAGTGACTAACCCAAAATCGTTAAAGCTATGCTTTGAAGTTTTGGAGCACTGGTTGTGACACGTCCTACTTCTATCTTCCTCCCAGTGTTTAAAGGTTTACATTCCAAAGGCTTCTTAAAACTTTACAGCTAGAGAATACTGGTGGAGAAGACCAAATCTTATTGCATCAGTTTAGATGTTATCAAAATTTGTCCTTTGCTTTAGTTTTGTGACAAGAAGTCCTGTAGTTGTTTGAAGTTTGCCCCTTCTCTGATGGCCTTCTAGCATCTTGCCTACAGAAAGCAACCAATTAATTATCCTCTAAACTAAAGAAGGCTGACAAACACTTTTCCTTTCTCCCGTTCTTTTGTTTAAAGAGAAAACTATTACTAGGTGAGATAATTGGTGATATCTAAAAGGTATTACCTATCCAGGGACTTTGTTTAATTAGGTATTTTCATAAATCATTTTACTGCCTGTTTTAACTGATGCTTCAACAGTTTAATATAAGTAAGACATTTTGGGAGCCTTCCAAATTGAAAGACAGCATTGAAATTATATAGATCAACCATACATCCCTCCTCTTAAGTGTGGGCTAAGTAACGTGGCTTTCCAGATGTTCTTGCATTGCAGTATTCATTTTTTTCTATAATAAGCTTGCTGTCCAAGGCTCGTTCCAATGTCTGGGCTGCTTAGATGGTTCCCATTTCTGATTTTAAACACTACAGATTAGTGTGCCTGTGTTCCTACTTTAAATTCGTCTATTGGAAATCATAAACATCATGTGTATTTTGCGGAGCTTAAAGTTGCCCATTAGTAGCAAACAAAGAGACAAATACGATATATACTGATTTTAATCTAAAATCTCAATCACAATACCTTTTGTGGAGATAATAATTGTAACAAGAATGGTATTCCAAACATATAGTTACTGAATTATTTTATTAATATGATAATGACTTTAACAGGCCTGGGCAGTAAAGAAGTCATTGGAAATAATGGTGGTCTGGTTAACAATATTCAATTACATGTTCAAGCATCATGTTTCATCAGGTATTTTTATGAAGAGAAAGCCTAGAGGAAATATTTGATTAAGAACATCTAATGTTATCCCCATTCTAACTGCTAATGGTTTAATTATAGAGCAATTACCATAAGTAGGTGTGAGCCGATTGATTATTGGCTTGGGATTTACAAGATAGTTAATATCTAATAGCAGTGGATTTATGGAAACATCTCAGTGTAATGGAACAGGTGGCATGTTGTATGAAGCTGTTTGTGAAATTCATTTTGCATTTTCAGAAGGCTCTCTGACAAGTTGTGCTTGACATCAATGGTATGAAATACAGTTATGATTGCATAAATATTCAGCACTCAAAAAAAGCACTCCCTTAAGTGCAAAGTCAAAGATCAGGACAATTCAAAAGCTAACAAGGAAAAAAATGAAAAATATTATTTTTCTGGCCTTTGGGTCAACCATTCTAGCATTAACAGTGTGCTGTAATGTAAAGGGAAAAGCAACATTAAAACCTCTGCCAAATGATAAAATCCTAGGCTTGATATGAAAGTCCACTGAAACTTCTAACTCCACTTAAAATCCTTAAGTGTATCTGTTCTCCCTCAAATAATAAGTGACATCAAACAATGTTGCATGAGAGGATGTACTGTATCTTACAGTCCACTTGAGACAAATATATGGACAAGTATAAGGCATGAACAAATCAATCATCCTTATGTTGCTGGCTACATATCTTGTAAATACTCAGATTTCCACTTTAGCACACCATTTCTATTGCATGTTACTTCTTTGTGTCATAAACTAGCTTTTTGTGAAGGATTTTTCATCTCTGCTCAATGTCTAACTAGCCATTGTTGAAATGTCAACAGTGAATATGCTGCCATATAAATTTAATAAATATCTAACCCTTCACATTGAAATGTTGTTTTAGACATTCTTATCCTGGCTCTGTAGAAGGTAGAATCTATTTACAGTCATCTTTGTTATCCATTGCTGACTGTGAATGTGACATTTCATTAATACTAAGGCTAAAGAGGCAGGAAGAATATTATATTACTGAGAAAATGGGACCCATAACTGTATTTATTTATGTATCAAATAATACTGCCCATCTCACTGTCTACATGACTCTGGGCAGTTTACAAACAAACGCTATACACCCATTTTTAAAAAACACAATTAAAAACAGGGTTGAATACAGAATTAAAAAAGAGAATTAAAAACAAGCTAAAAGGCAAGTTAAAAGGCAGAGAGAATGCCTCAAGGCACACACACCCCAGGGGCATGCTGCTCTTTGATCTCCATGCCAATTGGCACAGCCAAGTCCTCAAACTCTTCTGGAAGGCCAGAAGAGTGAAGGCCAACCTCACCTCAAGAGTCAAGATGATCCATAAACTGGGGGCAGGGGCAGACAAGGTTCTCTTCTTTGACCCCACCAGTATCCCCAAAAGGATGCCATGATTGATTGTATTTAAAAAAAAACCGATAAGAAATCAAGAATAGCAAGGATGGAGCATTACCCACATCTCACTCCTGCCAGAAATCATCCAGAAGCACAACTAATAATGTCTCTGTCCCGTGTCCGGGTCTGATACCTGACTGAAAGGAGTCCAGATAGTCTGTTTTATCTAGGACCCTCTTATAGCTGCAGAACCACGTCCTAGAAAGGGGGGAACTGGATGAAAATTATCCAGCACAGTAGGGTTGAGGGGTGGTTTCTTGAGTGGAGGGTGCATGAGTGCCTCTTTAAAGTGTACCAGAAATACCCTCCCTCTCTCAAAGATGAATTGACCATTGCTAGGGCCCACCTCCCAGGAAGCTTTGAGGGACAATGTTTTAACTTGCTTTTAATTCTCTTTTTAATCCTGTCCACTTTCCTTGGGTCTAACAGGACTGAATCGTTCCCAGATAACTGGGTAAATCTGCCTCCCCACCAGGCATCTCCAAAGGACTCAGGTTCTCAAATCTACAAATGGTGACTACTATAGAGGTACTTGCCCATAGTAGCTACAAACTGGAATTAATCCTTCAGAAAGCTGCACATGTTGTGATGGTTCCATAGGCCTTCTTAACAAAAGAAGAAAGATAAAGGAAGTATTTCTTAAGGTAGATGATGCATCCCTGAAAAAGAGAGAAAAGACATGTAATTAGCCCTTCTCAGATTTTTCTAAGAACTTGTCAGTGTGAATAAATATATGTACAAAGGAAGGAAGGAAACATCTTTGGCCAAGACATCACCGTAGCATCTATACAGTGAAACATTTTAATTAACTGAAAGGCTATCTATCAGAAAAGAGTAAGTTATTTCATGGAGATGACAAAATGCCAGCAATCTCTGGCACAAAAGCCAGAACTTCAAAGCTCACACAAAGCCAAGCCAAAAACCACCCAATATGTTTTGTGCAAGGGGAGCTAACTGGCCTGTCAAGCTGCTAAACTAGTAGAAAAGATAAAGAAAAAGGGAAAATAATACTGCTGATTCTAACACAAGGAGGAAGGAAGGAAAGAAGGGAGGGAGGGAGGGAGGGAGGAAGGAAGGAAGGAAGGAAGGAAGGAAGGAAGGAAGGAAGGAAGGAAGGAAGGAAGGAAGGACTGTAATCTCTATAGTTTTCTTGTTTTGGGGTGTATAGTAAACTATTAAGAGGCAGTAGGGAATAGAAGTTCCCAGAACTGGCCTCATCATTAGGGTGTGTGCCTAATCAACCCAGTCAGAAAATTTAAGTATAGTGGTCCTCAACTTACAACCACAAATGAGCCCAAAATTTCTGTTGCTAAGTGAGGCATTTGTTAAGTGAGTTTTGCCCATTTTCACAATCTTTCTTGCCACTCTTGTTAAGTGAATCACTGCAGTTAAGTTAGTAACACGATTGTTAAGTGAATCTGGATTTCCCATTGACTTCGTCCGTCAGAAGGTCGCCAAAGGTTATCACATGACCTTGGGACATTGCAACCATCATAAATATGAGTTAGTTGCCAAGCATCTTAATTTTAATCATGTGATCAAGGGGGTGTGGCACCAATCTTAAATTTAAAAAAGGATCATAAGTCACTTGTTTCAGTGCCATTGAACAGTCACTAAATAAGCTGTTGTCAGTTGAGGAACTACCTGAATCTGCATAGAACAGAAAGTTTGTTAGCCTTGTGGTGTAGTTCAGACAAGAAGCACATCCAGATGAACTAAGCCTACCTTATTGTAAGATTAGATTAACATAATCTTGCAAGACTGAAAGCATGTCTCACTTTTTAATCTCTGGAAAACTAGTGTTCTGACCAAGGCTTACTGAGACACTAATAAACACACATTAGTCCCAAAACCCTTTCTTCTTTATTTCAATGGCTATGAATGTTAGCCATTCACAGCCCGTAATGATTCTCAAAAAGTTTGTAATAGTCCTATGGAAGTCTGCCAAAGTCCTCAGGATAAGTCTGATAAGCACACACCTTTATCTTCCTTGAAATGCTGCCAATGATAAATTTCCAATTAGTTATACAAGGCCAATCGGAGCACAAATTCAACACAGAGCTTCAGGTTTCAAAATGACCAGTACGAACAAAGTTGCTTCCTGAAAAGGTTCCTGTCCCTTTGCTCCTCCTTTATGTCTTATGGGAGGGCCAATCACCTCCAAGCCTTACTCCTGAGTTGCTCCTTTTGCCTTAACTGTTCTTGCCTTCTGGCAGCTTTGTGCACGCGCACACTGGGAACAGGCTCCCCTTGTTCCTCTGCCTCGCTGCTGTCAGATTCTGGAGGATTCAGAATCAGCACATAACTCCCAGATGGCCCTGGCCCCATCTCTGTATCAGATGCAGGACCCTCATCCGAGTCCTCCACAGACTCCCCTACTGGCCCATATTCCTCCCCGCTGTCCGACTCTGCTGCCATCTCCGCAGGCTGCCGGCAGATCACAACAAGTAGGGAGAAACATTTCTGAAACATTTCCCATGCTGTTCATTCTGTGAACTAAGCTGACTTATATCAGACCATTGCCTAGATTGCAGGTCTTCATCCTGTCTCCCAGGGTAATTCCCATATACCATTACATATAGACAATAGTTGTCAGATTTCTACTTCATAATGCATACAGTTTGGGTGACTTTGGCAAACAGAGGTTGCCTTTTATTATTCTATGGCAGCAGGATCACTTTGGGAATTGCTTTGAAAATAACAAATACCTGAACATCAGGTACTGATTAGATTAATTTTTGTGCAACCATAGGGTGCCATGGTGTTGATTAATGAGTTGTCAAGCGCCAGGAAAATCAGGAGATCCAGACAGTTCAAATGGGTATAAAGATTTATTGTAAGCCTGAGCTCTCTACAAGAATGTGAACTACTAGCAGCCAAGGGAAATTAGCAGGAGATAAGAGTAGAAGGAATTCAAGGTGGGCTGGACTTAAAATCTTTTGTGGGCATGAAGGGACTCATGACTGATGACATGTTTGACCCCTCTTTCGGGCTCAGCCTGGTCATCTCCTTAGTGGTGAGATTCAAATTTCTTTATTACTGGTTCTGTGGGTGTGGCTTGGTGGGCATGGCAGGGGAAGGATACTATAAAATCTCCAATCAGAGGTGGTATTTGCCAGTTCTCCAAACTACTCAAAATTTCCGCTACCAGTTCTCCAGAACTGGTACCAGTTCTCCAGAACTGTTCTCTTACACAACCATACTCAATCTATATATTCATATGGGAACCAGCTATCTGGGAACTCACACAAATGTCATCTGCCACCTGATTTACAAATAACAAGGATTAAATTTAAAAATGGAGGCATACAAAAGATGTGCTATACCATCTTTCCCTAGGATATCTTCATGAAATTCTTTGGTGAGACACCTGGTGTTTTCATCAAGAAGCCAAGATAGGCAGTCTGAATGTATGTTTGGTAGCAATGTGTGAAATGATCTAAAATTGTCCTAAAAGCGGACTTTGTCACTTTGTCATGTATAAAAAGAAGCCCAATTAAAGATGATGTACATCCAATCAGATATGACTAAAATATGGATGACATCAGACTAAAAAGAAATTGACAAGTTTTAGTGAGAGATCAGTTATAGTCATTACCTGCCATTGCAAAGTCATTTGAGTCTAACTAATATTTAGTACAGAATAAGGCCCTCTTGCATTGCAAACATATTTACTAGGAAAAACTGGCATTTATATTTTTGATAGTCATTAATAAATGGCATCAATTGCATTTATTTTGGTGTTGGATACAGTTTCTTAATATAAAATGCAGCACGCAATAGCTGAGAAGAAACTGCAGTTGTCTTTCACTCTTTTGTGTATTTTTGAAACTGCTAAATTAAGATAGTTTTGTATTAAATATATATGTTGGTAGTTCATTAAATAGTGCTTTAAGTACCTCAGAATTCTTTTCTTAAAGTTCATTTAATCTCAGAGTTACATAGCTTTGAAGTGAGACAAAACAATATAACTCCTAGGAGCCTGAGGTCTACATGATCAAAAGTATTTGGCTGTATAATTCTTCATCTAATAAAACTTGTTTTTTTTTTTTAAAAAAATGACCTGCAGCAAAGCAGACAAATCAGAGAAGTCGAAATGTTGAGGTGAGTTTGGAAGAATTTCAAAAGAACATTCATATAGGCAATTCATCATGTTAAAACATTTAAAATCCTAGAAGTAGGAGAAAAATGATAGTTATAATTTAGGTTCTAGGGGTGGGGAAATTATGTGTTTTCCTTGCTGGGGAATAAAACAGATAAACAAAGACCTCAATCATTGTCTTACTAAAAGAGAGAGAGAGAGAATTTGGTCTAGTGATTAAGGCACCAGCCTAGAGAGCAAGACACCATGAGTTGAAGTCCTACTTTAACCATGAAAGCCAGCTACATGATCTTGGACTAGTCACTTTCTCTCTCAGCCCAACCAACCTCACAGGGTTGTAGGATAAATAGGAGGAGGAATATGGATATGTTCGCTACTTTGAGTAATTTGTAAAAATAAGAAAGGTGGATAAGTAAGTAAGTTAGTAAGTAAGTAAGTAAGTAAGCAAATAAATATAAATGGCATATTTGGCAATTGGGTGTCATTTAGAGAAAATGAGTAAGAGGAATTAACTACACACAATGCATATAAATGAGTATGCTTGCTCTTCCCAATGTCAAGCCCGAAATGACATCAAGCAACATTGAATTACTTCTATTGGAGAATGTGACTTTTGGGGTTGTTTCTAACTTTTAATATTGTGGGGTAATTCTGGGTTGTGTCAGATCCGGAATTACCATGGACTTTGCCAATTTGATGCTTTCCTAAATTCTAAATTCTAAATACTTCAGTGGTACATGACAAACTACTATTAAAACTAAAATCTCATGGTATCTCTGGACAACCGCATAACTGGATAGAAGCATTCCTGTCAAACAGACAACAAATGGTCAAAATTGGAAACGTCCTATCAAATTCTGTACCTGTCAACAGTGGTGTCCCTCAAGGCAGTGTTCTAGGACCAACTCTCTTCATACTCTACATAAATGACCTCTGTGATCATATTAAGAGCAATTGTGTTCTCTTCGCTGATGATGTAAAGCTATTCAACACCACCAACAATACTGCTACCCTTCAAAAAGACCTCGACTATGTATCAGAATGGTCAAACAAATGGCAACTTCAAATCTCAACAAATAAATGCTCTGTCTTCATACTGACAAAAAAAAATCAGAAAATAAAATACAAGCTGAATAGTCAAGACTTTGTTGATGATCCAAACTCTGTCAAGGACCTTGGAGTACTCATCTCAAATGATCTAAGTGCTAGAGCCCATTGTAACTACATAGCCAAAAAGGCATTAAGAGTTGTTAACCTAATCCTACGTAGCTTTTTCTCTGGTAATATCACACTACTAACTAGAGCATACAAAACATTTGCTAGACCAATACTCACCAGTATTGGAATATAGCTCACCAGTCTGGAACCCACATTACGTATCTGATATTAACACAGTAGAGAAAGTCCAGAAATATTTTACAAGAAGAATTCTCCACTCCTCTACTCATTGCAGAATACCTTATGCCACCAGACTTGAGGTTCTAGACCTAGAAAACCTAGAACTATGCTGCCTTCAGTCCGATCTAAGTATAGTATATAAAATCATACATTGCAATGTTCTACCTGTCAATGAATACTTCAGTTTCAACCATAACAATACAAGAGCACACAATAGATACAAACTCATGGTTAACTGCACCAAACTTGATTGCAGGAAATACGACTTCAGCAACAGAGTGGTCAATGTCTGGAATACTCTACCTGACTCTGTGGTTTCTTCCCCAAACCCCAAAAACTTTAACCTTAGACTGTCTACTATTGACCTCACCCCTTTCCTAAGAGGTCTGTAAGGGGCGTGCATAAGCACACCAAAGTGCTTACCATCCCTGTCCTATTGTTTCTTTTATTTTCTTCTATGTATCCATGTATTCATAACTATGTTTATACTTATACCTATTATCTTGTAAGCAATTGACTAATCAAATAAATAAATAAATAGTTTTGGAAGATGGACTTCATTCTTTTCTTTTTAAATGGATTTCATTACTTGGAAACCTGACATCCAAAGCAGTATTTACATATCTTATTATCATATATCTTTGGCAATGGTTAAATTTTTGACAATATTAACCCTGCACACACTGACTCACACACATTCCGTTCCACTCACCCCCACCCATTGTAGGGGTGAGTAATAGTCATTAGAGAACTTATCTATTTCAGTAGGCTTATTCCAAAATGTAGAAAAGCTAAAAGTTGTGAAAAGCAAGAAATCAGGTGTCATTGCAATTATACCTTTCTCTCTCTCTTTCTCTCTCCTTTCAAAAGACACTTTATTGTCTCCAAAAAGAATGCTGAATATATAGCAGGATTTTTTTTTATCAAACAAAAAGTGTTCTACTCCTGGATGTCACCTTACATTCATTATCATCTAGCTGTCACCATGAATGCCCTAGATTCCTAACTAAAGCACCCTCTGTCTCTCCACATTTCCCTGCACTTTTTTTCTAATTCCCTGGTCCCAGGCTGTACCTTCCTTGAAGAAATTAATCACTTGGGGATATGTGTGACAGTTTGCAATGATTCCCAGACTGAACAGAAGCAAAACATCAGCCCAAAAAAAGAGATAATACAGAGAACAGTCATATCAAGGAATTAATCAAATGCACTTTTGCTGATGACATCCATACTTCTTTTCAACAGTACTGCTCCTCACGTTAAGTTTTTTTTTAATCAGGAGTAACTTGTTTCTTTAGCCTGTCATCAAAGGAACAAATGTCCCCCTGAATTTTCCACTTGAGAGTCCACAGTGTTTCTAGTAGGTGAAGCATTCCAAACTTAGATAGAATGTTCTCTGTTTCAAAGCCCCAGTTGCAATGTATTTGGGGAGATATTTTTGTTCTCCAGAAGAATATAGTACCATATTATCTGCCAAAGCACACACACTTGTAAACTGATTTAGAAAACACAGACCAACAAAAAAATATTTTACTAGTGTTGATAGATGTAGATTACAGAAGATTTTCATAGCTGCAGGCTGCAGTAGAGGCTGTTATTTTGCTGTAAGAAATCTATTAATGAAATCAGAAGGACCCCCAGGATATCCACTTAAAACGGAAGCAAGCTCCTAAATCTGTTCAGAACAGGAGAAGAATATGGCAGCATTATAGCAATAAATGAAGTAGATTATAAAGCCACAGTCCCATGCATGTATATGTGTGTACATGCATGCACATATGCTTGTACACTCTATGGATGAACAGATGGATGTATGGACAGATTGATGAATGGATGAATAAGCAGGCAAACAGCCTGGATCCCAAAGTCTAATCAAGCACCCTATATTCCACTGATTAAAAAAATAGAATAATGTGATCATAAAATGGGGAAGTTAAGAAAGTATTGCAAGAAGATTGGTGCGGTAGTTTTCCATATCTAAATTTCCAGGCTATGTTTCAAGGATTACATGTAAAATAACTATGTTACATTGCTGCTCTTTCACCGAATTGTCTCTTCCAGAAAACAAATTCTAGCAAATGGATGGCCACATATATGGAATCATAATACTGGAAATTACACAAATGGAAATAACCCATTATAGCCTTCCTAGTAAGTCCTATTCATCCAAGCTCTGCATAAAATCCATTACTTCCAAAGCAGTCTTCTCCCCATAAAATAATTTGTATTATCAGATTATTTTCTAAAATTCTATTACATTGCTTTTTTTTTCATTTGAACCTTTTGATTTTTGCCTCTATTCTTCGGAAGAACAGAAAGCAAGTCTGCTTCATCAACTCTGGCAACAGGGCCTGCAGGTATTTGGTGATAAAAATCTTCTTCCCAGCAGACTAAACACTCTTTAACTTTTTCAACCTCTCCTCACAGTCCTGTCCTAGCTGGAGAGAAGTATTTATGAGCAGCTATAAATGTGAAAAACAGTAAACATATAAGATCATGTGATAGTGAATTCCAAAGTATAATTACACATTATGTTATGAGTATGTGTATGTATGCAAGCAGGCTTATGCACTGGAGACAAATTCCTTGTGTGTCCAATCACACTTGGCCAATAATTCCTATGTATCTGTATATTCATATAATTTCTTTTTGTCTGTCCTTATTCTTCCAGGATTCACTTTCCATTGGCTGACCTCTGATTCTAATATTTTGGAAAAAGGAAAATAGCTTCTCTTTGTATACTTTATCTGTACATCCTATCATGATGCCCCTGTCGGAGTCTGAATCCAAGGAGAAAGACGAACAGCTGACAGGGAGTGGGAGTGTGGCTCCATTGGCTGTGGAGGAAACTGGGGAAGGGCAAAGTCTGGCTGGGCAGAGCAGGGAAGAGGTAGAACAAGGGAGAGGGAATTCAGAGGAAGACCTAGGCCCACCCTCTCTTCATCCTAGGGCATGCAGGGAGGAACGGAAAAGAGAGTAACATGGGTTGCGTGGCTTACAGGGGAGGAAACAGCCCTGATTCCCTTCATTAGCCATACCTGGGAAGAAAGTTTAAAAGAAATGCAGGCTGCGTGCGGCAGCTGCTGGGAGCAAACGTGAGTTTATTTTGTGTTGACTTTGTTTATCTGTGTCCCTGGCATCTTTCCAACCATGTTGAGTTTTGCCGTGCCTTCATATCTGGAATTCTTGCTCCTGCCCTGCCAGACTAATTACCTCATTTTGCCTTGATTGGACTTATAGTTACAGTTTTTGTTGACCACGTTTTGGACTTGATTCTCTGCAGTCAAAGGCTGTTCTGGGAGAGTTTTTCTCCAGCCAGAAGGTAACCAGGACATTGGGGGCAAAGCTGGAGCTAATAAAGGGACTCTTATTGATTAATTGACTGTGTTGCCTTTGTGCCACACCCTGGGTCATCACACATTTTCTAAAGGAAGTTGTTCCAGCCTCTTAATAATCTCAATTGTGCTTCTCTGAATGTTCCACTGTACCTTTTTGAGATGCAGCAACCAGAACTGCCTACAATAGTCCCGATGCAGTTGTACCACTGATTTATAAATGGACATTATAATATTGGTATTTCTATTTTCAGTAGCATTTATTTTCATCTCTAGCACCTTGCTGACCTTTATTATAGCAGATGCACACAGAGTCAAAATGTTGATTGAACTGTTCATTGGTACTATAAGACCCCTTTCCTTCCTAGATCTGATCCCATGAGTAATTAGGACTTTTTCCTCCAAAGTACATCACTTTATGCACTGAATGATATCTATTATTTTGATGCTTATGTGTAGAGAGTCTTTTGCAACTCTTCATATTCCCTTATTGGTTTTATCAGTCTGGCTAATATAGTATCATTAGCAAATTCAGCTACACCATCAGTTACACCTGATTCCAAATTATTTATAAATATGTTAGAGAACACCAGTATTAGGACAGCACACTGAGAGACCCCACAAATTACATCCCTCCATTGTAAGAAATGTCAATTTATTTATTTATTCCCGTTCTTTGGTCACAATAGAAGATTCTTTTATTGCATGGCAGTTAAGCATACTGAGAAATATTTGATGAGAAATTTAATCAAAGGCTTTTTAAAAATCTAAACAGAACATACCTACTGACTCATCCTTATCCACCTGCTTAATAGAGAGCCAGTTGGTCTAGTGGTTAAAGCAAACTAGAAGATAGGAGATTGTGAGTTCTAGTCCTGCCTTAACATGAAACCCAACTGGGTGACCGTGAGCCAGACACTCTCTCCCAACCTAACTCACAAATTCCACCTCTGATTGGAGATTTTACAATATCCTTCCCCTGCCACATCCACCACAGATCCGGTAGTAAAAAAATTGAATCCCACCACTGGAGGGATAAATTTGCTGCCTTGAGTTATTTGTACAAAAAACAATAAAGGCGGGATACGAATAAATAAATAATAGCATCCTCACAAAACTCAGACAGGATTTGTTTTTAGTGAAGCCACATTGGGTATCCTTGATGAAGGCTTGAGTCTCCAAATGTTTGGTAATTTTATCTTTAATAGCAGGAACACATATGAAACAGGTTGGATCTCCCCAAGAGCCCTTCTTTAAAAATTGGAATTATGTTGGCCAATTTCCAGTCCTTAATTTCAGAAGCCAAATATAGAGACAAGTTACATACTTTAGTTAGGACATCCACAATGTCAGCTTTAAGCTGCTTAATATTCCTCAAGTGGATGCCATCGGGGCCTGGTAATGAATTCAATTGGTCAATAAGCCTGAGCTTTCTTCCCTTGTTACTACAGCATGGCTCAATTAATCTGACTCCCTCCCTAAGATTAGTTGCTAAGGCTCAGGGATCTGCCCCAATTTTATTCCTGTGTAAACAAATCCACATGATTTCTTTCAGCTTCTCTACAATTTCCTTTTATCTTCTTAACACACCTTTGATCCCTTCTTCATCCACCAGCAGCCTCCTTGGCTGGCTTCCTGCTTCTAATCGTATTTGAGGATTCTGTTATTATACTGTATGTCTTTGCAGTTTGGGTAATAGATTCCTCAAATTCTCGTTTTGCTTCCCCTCACAGTCTCTTTGCATTTCTTTTGCTAGAGAAGTTGTAATTTATCTTGGGTTTGGAATAGTTATAATGGTTATAGCCTGCCTTTCCTCCAATAACTCAAGGTAGCATTTGTGGTGCGCATAAACCCTGCAATTTCATCCTTACAGCCACCTGCTGAGATAAATTAAGCTGAGAGGTAATCACTGACCCAAAGTCTCCAAGTGAGATTCATGGCTGAATGGTGAATTGAAATAGTCTCCCTAGTTCTAGTCTAGCATTCTAGCCACCACAACATACTGACTTTAACAAAATAGGCTTCCTTTCTTGGAAAACACATAGGATTATTCTGCAGATCAGATGATTCTACAGAAACAATGGAGTAGGATTTTACACCTGTTAGAAGTACTGCCTGTTTAAAATGGCAAGATAAAGAAGATTGCAGATTTCTTGGATAATGCGTTGTCAGATGCTTTGTCAATTTTTGTCAACTCTTTTGAAGTGTTTAGCATTCAGATAAAAAATACACTAGGACAACCATTCTCCATTTATAACTATTTACAGGCGATGGCTGAAATTTGAACAACTGCTGCCCTCTGCCGGAATTTGCCTTTGTCCCATCTTTCTGCCTTGTTAGTAAGCTTGCAGAAAACATAATACGGATGAATGATATTGATTCACTTAAAATAGATCCAGCTACTTGTTAATACAATGTTATTTCCAAGGTGTAGCACAGATAGATGATAGAGGGTACCTACAACTTTGGAAAATTACTGCTGTTGGTCTACAGTGCATAGTTGTCAACATGATGGGTAAAAGAAGCGACGGATGAAATATGCATCAGAACACAACCTCCCTGAATTACATACTTGTGTTTGATGTTGGAACACAAGTAACAAAGGCAGGTGGTTGCATTGTGACCTCACATCACGCCCATCGTAATTCTTTTCATCATCTTAGTTTGCTATACTAGAGAGGCTAGACCAGTGGTGGGATTCAAAATTTTTTACTACCGGTTCTGTGGGCATGGCTTGGTGGGCATGGCAGGGGAAGGATATTGTAAAATACGAGAACGACTCCTCCCAGCATCGAATACCAACCGCCCTGTACGAGCGCACAGATGGGGTCTCCTCAGGGTGCCGTCTGTGACTCAATGTCGCTTGGCGGTGACCCGGGGGAGGGCCTGTTCTGTGGCGGCTCCCACTCTATGGAACCATCTTCCACCGGAGCTCCAGCTGGCCCCCGATCTCCGCACCTTCCACCACGATTTAAAGACCTGGTTATTTGCTCAGTCCAGGCTGTGCTGACCCTGGGGGGTTGATTGTTTTAACTTTGGGGTTTTAAATTCAATTTGGCTTGTATTTTGTTTAATACGTTTTTAGGTAATTTATTTATTGCTGTGTTTTTAGTTGTGAGCCGCCTCAAATCCTTTTGGAGAGGGGGCAGCATACAAGTCGAATAAATAAATAAATAAATAAATAAATAAATAAATAAATAAATAAATAAAATCTCCAGTCAAAGGTGGTATTTGCCGGTTCTCCAAACTACTCAAAATTTCCGCTACCAGTTCTCCAGAACTGGTCAGAACCTGCTGAATACCACCTCTGGGCCAGACTCTTGACCAAGACCATTTACAAACTGTTCCCACATTCAGAACATCCAATGTGCAGGCAAGTCATACTTATGAATGACCTTCTATTACTAAAATGGTAAACATTGTTCTCCTTCCTCAAGCCAACAAGGCCCCTGAAGCCAGACAATATTTTCATGAAGTTTTAATATGCAACCTGTTCTCAGAAGTTTTCAAAAGTTCATGAAAATATTGTGTGGCTTCAGCAATTCAGGCCTGGTGGACTTGTAAAAAAGCCAGCACAATTTGGGTTCAAATAAAAACAAAGATATGAAGAATTTCAAAAATTAATATTTTTTCAATATTCTGAAATCAAAACTTTTTTTGCTGGGATTAGCAGACAGAAAATTAGAAAAGAGCCACAGAAGACTCTTGTTATATATGTATACTGCTGCAAGATTATATTATATGCACAAAAATGGAAAGATTTTGAAATATCCACAATGATCGGTAAAGATGATGGCAAAAGCAAGAAAATATTCCTTCGCTTGAACAACCTTATGGAGCAGCCTCCCTCTGAAGATTAGGCTAAGGTGACCAGATTTTAACATTGGTAAAGTGGGACACCATTGGGGGGAGGTTCTTTATTAAAAATTTGCATGTAAAAATTTGCATGTAAAAATTTGCATTAATTTGCATTAATTATAAAATTAACAAAAATAATATGAAACTCATATCCTGGCGAAATAGCCACATGGCCTTGCAGGAGGGGAAGGTAGAGCCATGGGATCCTTAGGGGAAACCCAAAAGTGGGAAGGCAAAGGGAAAGGAGCAGCAATGAAGCCACGGAGACCCCAGATCTTCCTCCTGTCCCCCTTCCCATCACTGGAAACACCTGCCTCCCCTCCCAGAGTTCAGCCATCTGAGCAGAATCCGCCTTGAACCCAGGACTCAGAAGGGCTCCCCCTCACTTCTCAGAGAATTTCACTGGGATTATCCCAAGATTGCTTCATTTCAGCAACCCAGTTAGGGCCCTGAAACCATCATTGACGGACACATTCCATTGGAACAGATTTCCTCTGAATCTCACCCTTCACTTTCCCAAAAAGCTGCTCTGAAACCTGTCCTCCTCTGGGGCTGATCCTGCACTTTGTCAGGTAGAAATGCCCCTCAGCCAACTTGGGAGGGGATTGTAATCCTGGCTACTCAACTCTTTCCATGATCAGGGACTCTCAATGTCAGAGTTAGTTCCTCAGACTCAGCCATTTGGACTTCAATTCCCAGAATTCAGCAACTTAGAACTAAGGAGAAATTTCCTGGCAGTTGGAACAATTAATCAGTGAAACAACTTGCCTCTAGAAGCTATGAATGCTCCAACACTGGAAGTTTTTAAAAGATGTTGGATAACCATTTGTCTGAAGTGTAGGGTTTCCTGCCTAAGCAGGGGGTTGGACTAGAAGACCTCCAAGGTCCCTTCCAACTCTGTTATTCTATTCTATTCTATTCTAATTCCCCTCACCCTATAGAAACCCAGGGCCTCTCCACCCTGCCCCCACTGGGGATGATTGGGAGTGAAAACACCCATATTGGGGGGCTGGGGTCCTCTCCCCAAATTCATCCTCTGTGGGGAGGGTCCTGTCACCTTTAAGGCCCCTCTGGTGAACCAAAGATTAAACACAGAAAATTATTTCAGCTTCCATCATGCAAACTCCTGACTGAGGATCATCAGAGTTTTTCCAGCCCTTCCCTGGAGGACCGGCTCAATTCACAAGACATAAAACTTTACTAACAACAAGGGAAAAAAATCACATTAAGTCACTGTTTAGTTCTAAATTGGTTAAAAGAATCAAAAGAAAAGAAAATGAATAAAATGCTGCTGGGAAATCAATTAACCAGGAAAATCTCCAAGGCCCCTTTTTGGTCTCCATTCTAAAAGCTCTTCAGATCAGAAATTCTTCCAGGGCACCAAAGATTTTAAAGATCATTTTCACGATCATTCATGGGATTTATTTGGGCAGAACCTGCGTCTGCATATGAAAGGGCAGGACCTCCAAAGCCCAGAGACATAAATACAGGTAGTCCTCGACTTATGACCATAATCGAGCCCACATTGTTTGTTGCTATGTGAGACATTTGTTGACTGAGTTTTTTTGCTCCATTTTACAAATGTTCTTCCCTCAGTTGTTAAATGATTCATTGCAGTTGTTAAATGAATAACTTGGTTGTTAAGTGAATCTGGCTTCTCCATGGACTTTGCTTGTCAGAACGCTGCAAAAGAGGCTTATGTGATAGGGGGAGACTGCGACCATCATAAATATGAACCAGTTGCCCAGCATCCAAATCTCGGTCACGTGACGATGAGGATGCTAAAATGGTCATAAGTGTGAAAAATGGTCATACTGTCACTTTTTTCAATGACATTGCAACTTTGGTCATTAAATGAACTGTTGTAAGTCGAGGACTACCTGTAGTCCCACTGCCCATTCCCTCCAGTCTGGCCTCCCAGTCCTTCCCAGTCCAAGACAAAGGCCTGGGACTCCTTCTTCCTGCTCCTCCCCACAATCCCAGAGCTTTTCGGGAGAGGGATCCCCAGATCCAGTTCCTGCTCTGGGGAGATTTCAGAATCCAAAAGGGATCAGAGCTTTTCCCTAACAGAAGAAGGGGGGATCGGACTCTCCGTGATCCAGAACTGGCTTCTTTCCCTTGTGGGGCTGAGCAGTGAGGATGAAGTCCGAAGTCTGCCTGAGAGGAGAAATGTATGAATGTAACGCACATTGGGCCTCCTCACAGTCACGAATCCTCCTCAAGTCAGAAATGACACGTGTGACTACAACACAGGTTTGGCATCCTCACAATGGTGAATGTGCCTCCAGTCAGGAAAGGCTGGTGAGTTTGGGCCTGTCTGTGTCCAAGGAAGTGGTTCATTTCATGGTCACCATCCAGAATTGCTTCTCTTTTCTTTTACATCCAAGCCAGTTTATTTAATCCTTAAATTCCTGCCAATTTTTAAAATATCTTTTGAAAAGTTGCTATATTGATAATTTCTCAGAGCAAACAGCCAGGAGCTCCCCAAATTCCTGATTGCTAAGGAATAATCTCTGCCTGTACCAGGAAAAAAGCTCTGGGGATATTGTGGGTTTACGACAATCAGGAAGGAGGAATCTTCACAGGACAACCTTAGCCCCATCGCTCCACTGCACCAACATCTGCCAAGACATGGATCCAATTGGAGAAACCAGCCGGGTCCTACCAGCACCAGAAGCCCCAAAGAGCCACAAAGCCCTCACACGGGCAGGAAAGGCGACCCAGGGGGAGGGGTTGGGCGAAGGCAGCCAGGAAGTTCATGAACTGCCCTGATCCCCTGCAAACGCCGCTTTCTGACAATCTCCGCTTTGGGGGAGGGAAGGAACTGCTCTTGGGGGCACCCAGGTAGACATATTTATTTTATTTATTTATTTTATTCATATTTATATGCCGCCCTGACATCTGGAGGGGCCACCCTTCTCCTGTTCCCAGGGGGGCTCTCCTGGATGGTGGGGAGGCAGCAGAGTCCCCTCAACGCTTTGGGACCTAATCAAACAGTGGCCACAGGGGGGAGGGGAGCGGACTGGAAAGAGGACTGAATCAGCATTCTATGTCTGGGAATAAACTTTTGGGGGGTGGAGAGAGAAAGATTCCCAGGAAGAAAAAGGGGCAGGATCTCCTGAAGGCCCCACAGGGACTCACCAACGTAGCTGTCCTGTAGGGCGACCGCCAGCAGCACCAGGAGCCAGAGGGGCACAGAGCGCAAAGCCATCCTGGCCGCGACCCTCAACCAGCCCTCGGATCTCCTGGAAAGTCGCAGGGAAAAGAAGAGGTGCCACCTTCCCCGTGATCAACAGTGCAACAATCCAGAGGAAGCCGGCGATTGGCCAACCTCAACCAATAGAAAAACGGTATTTCCGTGTCGTCATTGTTGTTGGCAGACGCCCAGGTGCAACGCGAGAAAGGGGGCATGGAAAGGAAAGTGAAAGTTCTTTCAGGAAATGCCCTTCCAGGGATTCCGTCTCTTAAAATCGGGACTTTTTTAAAACGCCGCGGGACACGGGACAAATTGGTAAAACTCGGGACTGTCCTGCCAAAAGTGGGATGTCTGGTCACCTTAGATTAGGCTGCTCTGCTTTTTACTGATCTTTCAAAAACTCTTGAAAACCGAACTGTTTTCTTGTAATTAAAATCTTTCATAACAAATTATGTGGGGGGGGAATCAGACTTTTGGAGAGCGTTCCTTTGATTTAATGTTGTCTTGATTTTTTTTAATGTGTTTTTGTTTTAGTATTATTTTATTATTCCTATTTATACTTTTGGGTTGTTTTAGAATTATACAATTTAGAATATTTTAAATTGTACTACTTACCCTAGAAATGCCACCAAATGTCTTTTTTATTATAGCAGGATAGAAATATATTAAATAGTATAAAATATTCAAAAAAAATTCTCATTTTGCAGAAACACAGATGTTAAAATGAAGATTCAATCTGGAAAAATACAGCGATTGACGTTATTAGAAATCTCAATTCAGACAAAGAAATTTGAGTGGGACTTTGCTATCCATACATTTTTCTCAATAATATATCTATACAATATCTGTAAAATATTTAATAGAAACTAATACTGTAACCCATTTAAACACATTATCCATTTTAATTACATTAACCTTTCCTCAGAAACCTAATGCCAATTTTCTCCCTTGTATCCCCTATAATCATATATCTGCATATATTTAATTTTATTTCAAAAATAATGTGACATATTTTGAGAAAATTATAACCCCAAATATATTATTCAACTTAACAGAACAGAACAGAACAGAACAGAACAGAATAGAACAGAACAGCTTTAATTGGCCAACTGTGATTGGACATACAAGGAATTTGTCCCCGATGCAGAAGCTTTCAGTGTACATACAAACAAAAAGGTAATATGATCATAAGATATGAATAGGAAAAGGTAGTTGACAAGATGGGAAGGCTAACAATAATACAGCCCTACGACATGGGTAAATATATAAAGCCCATTTTCTTATAACAGTCTATCCAAATTTTGAAGGAGGTAAATTAGTTGTTTTTGCAAATGAAAAAGATATTCAAAACAATAGACACCATATTGTTACATGACTTCAAAAGCTATCAATAATGATACTAAATAATTATCCAAAATAGCCAGCTCAGAAGGATTAAAAAAAAAACCTACTTGAAAAGCTGTCTGACACAGTCTCCTTTGTACATTTGTTTGCTTTTAAGAACCTTGCAAGGTGCCAATCAAACATAATGTGGAAGCATAAGAGTGATTTTTTCAAGTAGTTGCTTAAGCAGGAGTCTCCAACCTTGGCAACTTTAAGACTTGTGGACATCAACTCCCAGAGTTCCTCAGCCAGTAATTGAAGTCCACAAGTCTTAAAGTTGCCAAGGTTGGAGACCCGTGGCTTAAAGGCGTTTTTATTTGGGCAGGTCTTTCCTTGCAAAAGGCACAGATCTGCACCAGATATGACATGCAACATTCAAATGACCACTAGATGTCACGGAAGACTGAAACGTTCTCTAAATCTCTTTGCTTGCCATCTAGTATTCCATCTGATTTTTGCAGGGGCAATTTTAGCAGGAATCCAGAGTCCCAGTTAATTAGTTTGAAAATAATTTGCTCTTTTAGATTCTCTGACAGCTATGATAAACATGCAGCTTTTCTAATACCTTTTCTTTTCTATTTATTTCACAGAACTTGGATCATGGTGAAAAAAGCAAGAGAGAAAACCTAAACCAGTAGGGAGTATGACTCATATCATGAGGAATAAATCTTGTACCATTCTCGACTGATCTGGCAAATGGTCTCTGACACATAAGAATTCAAACATTTGCTCAGCAGTCCCACTAAGAATGTTATGATCCTTCTAATGCTTTTAGGTCAACCTTCAACTACGTTTTACAACTATTTCATTTTTTGAGGGTTTTAATTCATCTAAAGATATCTTCTGTTTCCTATATATAGTCTTTTTTGAGTAACCTATTTTTTTATTTTTATTTATTTATTTCATTTGTCAATTGCTTACAAGATAATAGGTATAAGGGAGTATGACTCATATCATGAGGAATAAATCTTGTACCATTCTCGACTGATCTAGCAAATGGTCTCTGACACATAAGAATTCAAACATTTGCTCAGCAGTCCCACTAAGAATGTTATGATCCTTCTAATGCTTTTAGGTCAACCTTCAACTACGTTTTACAACAATTTCATTTTTTGAGGGTTTTAATTCATCTAAAGATATCTTCTGTTTCCTATATATAGTCTTTCTGAGTAACCTATCTTTTTATTTTTATTTATTTATTTCATTTGTCAGTTGCTTACAAGATAATAGGTATAAGTATAAACATGAGTAAGAATACAGGAAATAGATACAAATAAATGGGGACAATAGGACAGGGACAGTAGGCACAATTGTGCACTTATGCACACTCCTTACAGACCTCTTAGGAATGGGGTGAGGTCAATAGTGGATAGTTTGAGGTGAAAGGAGTGGGAGTTAGAGGATGTAGCAACAGAGTCAGGTAGTGCATTCCAGGCATTGACCACTCTGTTGCTGAAGTTGTACTTTCTGCAATCGAGTTTGAAGCGGTTTACATTGAGTTTGTATCTGTTGTATGCTCTTGTATTGTTGTGGTTGAAGCTGAAGTAGTCATTGACTGGTAGGACATTGTAGCAGATAATTTTGTGTGCTATGCTTAAGTCTAACCATAGGCGATGTAGTTCAAGGTTGACCAATCCCCAAATCTCAAGCCTGGTGGTATAGGGTATTCTGTTGTGAGCAGAGGAGTGTAGTACTCTTCTAGTGAAATACTTCTGGACTCACTCAATTGTAGTAATGTCCGATATACAGTGCGGATTCCAGACTGATGAGCTGTGTTCAAGTATTGGCCTAGCAAAAGTCTTCTCCATCAATCTCCACACATCTTCAGTCACCTACACTCAGCAATCACTTCCCTGGTTGCTCTTGACAGAAACCGTGTTCTAGTTGCTGTTGTATTTTTTCTACTAATCAAATAAAAGACACTAGAGTCAGTCCTACTTACTTTGCTGAAACTTCTAGAAGAACTAACTAACCCCACTGAGCTTGCAAGAATTTCAACATATCTGGGCAGCCCAAGTTAATCAAACATACAAAATGGTTGGCAGGCTTAATCAATGACAAGAATAACTAAACGCAATGTATCCCATCGAAATACACATCCATATTATATTCTAGAAGATATTGTTACTTTTGTGCATACACAAAGGTAATAACATCTGCCAACTCAAGTAGGAATACATTATAACAATCATGTACCAACCACTAGTTTTGTGTCTACTTTGGTCTGAAGTGCACTTATTTGCATGGACAACTAATATGGTAGTGAATCTATTATAATCAATGTTGATATTAGATCTTCCCTAATTTTTCTCTGAATGATTTCCGCTATGTTGGGAAAACTCTCCATATCTGTGAAAGAAAACATGCCAAAAGAATCTCCATCTTATGTAGATTTCCCAAATGGTTTGTCCTCTACAGGTGAATGGCACATCAATCCATATTTGCATGATTGTGCACCCTGTTGAATTATTTTCCATTTGTGCTCTGCAAAAAATAAAGCCCAATGCTGCATTGAAGCAGCTTCTGTCAGCTGAATCCATTTTTGTTGGCTGAAGACTCTGACTAGTAACTGATGAGATAAACTCTCTTCTATAAATGATCTGGTCGAAACATTTAACCCCCCAAACCAAACTTAGCACTTCCCTGACTGTCTGTGCCTAATGTTTCTCTGCATCTGTAAGAAAGCATGATGCAAAGTCAATTGGGCATTCACTGTCATATTTCATAATGTGTGACATAACTGTGTCAATGCCATCTTCTTAGGCATCACAGGCCATTTCACTGTTAAGTGTGATTTATAACTCAGATCTGATGTCACCGTTTCCTTCACTTCTGTGAACATCTGCTTGCAATGGTTTGTCCACCGCCGTGCATTTCTTGCTTGTATTAAAGTGTTAAGAGGGCATGAAATTAATTTGGCAGAAATCTGTTATGGTAATTAACAAACCCACCACCCCCAGGAGACATATCTGGGACACTTCTGCTTTATAAGTGCATCTAAGATCATACTACTGATGCATACAATCTAAAGAACACATTTGTCCTGTTAAGGCCATAATGCATCAACCTGTATATAATACTGTCTTGAGGTACCAATAGAGAAGAATATTTGTAGCTCAGGGTTGAAATGAGTGGTCCTTGATGCTTTCTTTAGTTTTGTTGTTTTCTTGCAGGTGTTTCATTACCCAAACTAGGTAACATCATCAGTGGGTAATGAAACAACTGTCTTGAGGTTTTGCAGATATACCTCATCAATTTTTCTGCTGATAGTTCTGTCATCTATTCTAAAGAGTATCAAGTAGCTGGGCAGCCTTGCAGGACTTGGTCCATGACTCTCTGTCAAAGCACTGATAAAGAGATGCTACTCCAATAACTTTTCTGTTATAATGATATATACATGAAGGTGCATTTTTGGTGATCAACACAAAAATAGGTCAATTTTGCTGAAATGCCCTCCAAAGATTTGCAACAATGTCCCTAATGTGTCCCACCTCCATTTTTGATGCTTTCAAGGGTCATTTTGTACTGGACAACCTGCTGCAAAAGGCTGGATGTTTTTCCCCCCACAGGTAAAATTCTGGCCAATTTTATTCTTCTTTTAATGGAATGAAATTGACAAGAGTTTCATAATGGTTTTTTTCTTGCTCAAGTGACCGAAAAGCTATTGTCCTTTTTAATGGTCTTTACCAGCCCTAGAAAGTCAGGCCACAGAGGTCCATTGGTACTTGCTTTCTTGGCATAAGAAAGCCATAGAAAGCAGAAGATTCTACCACTCAGGTCTATGTTTTCTGTGGTCCAGGCAGAACGCCAGGTCATTACTGTGTAGCCAAAGTGGAGGCAGAAGTTGAACTCTAGAAAAGGAATGTCTTAAATTAACTTCTTTTGGAGATGGTTTATACATGGAAGGCAAGCAGATGATGGTTGCACTCTGAAAAGGGTCCCTGGTTTTGACTTCCATTGAATGCAGTAATTTCAACAAGCAAACATTTATTGGATTGTGGTGTCAATCAGATGTGTTTTGTTATTTTGCCTTGTTATTTGGTGATAGGCAGAAAGAACATCTACAACTGAATAGCATTACACTTCGCTCACATAGGAGCCTGCTGTTTGAAATGACACTTGCAGCTGATATGAGAGCAGACTTGTATTCAAATAAAACCCTCATTCTGCCAAATCCATGTAACAATGTGGTGCTATTCTTGCTTAGAGAAAGCTGTCAGTCAAAAGGCAACATTAAAAAGCCACCAATGTACTGACATAGGACTTATTTAATCTTTGGCATAACTCTGCACGATTGCTTGCTGTTCAATGAGTCACAAAGCATAGCATTAAATGGTGCTTACTAGAATATGAAATCCTTCATTGATTCCACAGTTATCTTGGCAAGAAAATTTCTGTCAGGAGTTGATTAGGCTTCAGCAGAGAAAGTGCACTTATCACATCAGATCTCTATGTGGTTTTGCTTTGTTTTATAAACAAGCTCTTTCTTGGTCATGGGGAACATCAAAGAACGAGTGGTGCTGAAATGCAAACAGAAGAAAAGAAGAACACACCCCAGAGCAATCCAAAGGATTAAGGGAAAGGGGCAGAAAAGAGAGAAGCCCCAGAGCAATCCAAAGGATTAAGGGAAAGGGGCAGAAAAGAGAGAAGCCACAAGCAGCAATTTAGGTGAGAGTTTAAGTCAGGGCGAAATAGAACAAGAGAGTCATTCTGCATGCTGGCAGCAAGAGAACTGAGAACTCTCTCCAGCCTCTTTATAGGAATTATACAGTTTCCAGAAAGAAGTGATGAATAAGATCCATCTCCAAAAGTGGAGCTCATTTGAGTACTGAAGATTGCTCTGTAGATCTGTAACATGCTGGCTTTAGTTTAGGTGTTTCCTGCTCCTCTCCATCAAGGGATGCTAACATTCAAAGCAGTGGTGGGATTCAAAACATTTTACTACCGGTTCTGTGGGCGTGGCTTGGCAGGCTTGACAGGGGAAGGATACTGCAAAATCCCATTCCCTCCCCACCCCACTAACCTGCTTTCCAGCTCCGCTCTCCTATGCAGGGCAACAAAAGAAGACCCAACCGATCAGCTGGGACTCAGGAGGCAGAAGGGGTGGGGCCAGTCAGAGCTGGTATTTGCCAGTTCTCTGAACTACTCATAATTTCCGCTACCTGTTCTCCAGAACTGGTCAGAACCTGCTGAATACCACCTCTGATTCAAAGGACAATTGTTTGAGATACTTTCCCAGAGTTTTAAAACTGCAAATATTAGGATTGCTTTTGTTGTTTCCATTTACTCTACTACACCATGCTGGAAGATGATCGAAATTATAGAATAACAGAGTTGAAAGGGACCTTAGAGGACTTCTAGTCCAACCCCCTGCTCAGGCAGGAGACCCTATACCATTTCAGACAAATGCTTATCCAATCTCTTCTTTAAAACTTCCAGTGCTGGAGTATTCACAACTTCTGGGGGCAAATTGTTCTGCTAATTAATTGTTCTGACTGTCAGGAAATTTCTCCTTGGTTCTAAGTTGCTTCTCTCCTTGATTAGTTTCCACCCATTGCTTCTTGTTCTATTTCAAGTGCTTTGGGGAATAGCTTGACTCCCTCTTCTTTGTGGCAGCCCCTGAGATATTGGAACACTGCTATTATGTCTCCCCTAGTCCTTCTTTTCATCAAACTAGACATACCCACTTCCAACAACCTTTCTTCATATGTTTTAGCCTCCAGTCCCCTAATCATCTTTGTTGCTCTTCTCTGCACTCTTTCTAGAGCTTCCACATCTTGTTTACCAAAACTGGGTGATCCTCAAAAGTCATTTCCAAATTCATTAAATAAAGAGAAAATACAAAGGGTGAGGTTAAGCTTTGTATGCCTGGCAAAACACTAAGAACTATATCTGTCTTCTGTAATAACAAGACAGGTTTTGTTATCTTCACTAATCATTTCCCCTGTTTTCCCCACACACCTTCAATGATATCAAATTTGGTGCACCTCAGGCACTTTTCTACCTGTATGTCATGCCCCTGGTGGAGCCTCACTCCGAGGAAGAGGAGGAACAACCAACAGGGAATAGGAGTGTGGCTCCAGAGGTGGTGGAGGAGGCTGGGGAAGGGCAGAAGCCGACTGAGCAATCAGAGGAGGATCCAGGCCCATCTCCTATCCATCCCAGGGCACACAGGGAAGAGAGGATCAGGGAAAAGCATGGTCTACTCAGGAGGAGAGGGCCATGATCCTCCTCAGGGCTTACAGCTGGGAGCTATGTATAAAAGTTTGTAACTGCGTAGTCAGAATTGCTGGAGTCAAATTTAGTGTTTCCTTTGAAGGAGGTTTCTATTTGTTGGCATTCTTCCCAAGGACTTTCCCCAGTTATCTGCTTGGAACGTATGATTACTTATTTTGGTTTGCTTCAGAACTCTCGCCAAGACAGTTTGTTTTTGTTTTCCTTTTGCCTCATTAGTTACTTTTGGGACTTTAAACTGTGACTAATAAAACAGTTAGTTGAAGTGAAGGCATTTCCGGACTGTAATTCATGTTTTGGGTTTTGGGTTATTTCAAGAGACTACGGGTCATCACACTGTACATCAAATGAATAGAAGGAAACCATCAGAAACACCAAATGTACTTCAGTGGATCACCTACTCCAGCAAAATGGGCGTCTTCAAGTATTGTTCAGAACGTAGCTGTTTGATTTCTAATAAGCTGTCCCTTACCAAAATTAATACTATCTGAAAGTTCCTTGCTTTTTTGTGATGCAGCAAAACTTTATCTGGTGAGTCTTACTTTAGAGAAAAAATGTTTAAGCCTTTAAAACCTTCTGTAGATTTTCAGTGCCAGATATGTAACACTGTTTTATTACTGTTCAACAGCGCCACCTCCTGGTAGGAATGAAAACTGTTTTGCTCTCTTGGAAATAAGGTTGTAAATACTGCAAGTATTTACAGTATATTCAGGTTACAGACTAACCTGAACAAATGTATTTGGAAATGTATTTGTTTATGCTTTTGTTGCTCTAATATATGCAAGTTATAACTGTTGGATCTCACAATATAATCACTTCAGTGTTAAACAACTCGGTCACAAACCCTTAAATTACAGTTTTACCTACACAACAAATCTGTAGTACCTAGTGTACCAATAAATATTGAATAAGATGAAAAGCTTGGCATTGAAACAAACCAATCTTATTAGTTCTTTATATGGCATTGAAACAAACCGATCTTGGGGCCATGTTCTTTGCATCATCTTTTTTTATCTTGACCACCCAAACAAGGTTCCTTTGCTTGAGATAGATGGTGGATGGTGAATTGTGTATGTATTTCTTTAATTTGCCATTATATTTTTTGTGATATCAATATTTGGTTATGTTCGGGATGGGGGAAATATTTAGTATCTGGAATTCAAACCCAACTCTACATGACATTTTCTTTGAATGAGTTAACCAAGTCATTTTGCTTTTTGTGAAATGAAAGTTGGTGCAAGAAACAATGAGTTCAAAATAATGGGTTTTCCTTTAGGTATAAAGTGGCAGAACAACTCCTTGTTCGTGTTCAGTTTATTTTTCTGAGTTTAACTTTCAGGAAATAGGTATTTTATAACCAAACACACTCAGCAATGGAAGCCATTTCACGAGAGCATATATGATATGCTCAGAATTTCAAGTTTCTATTAGATTTCCAAATCCCAAATGAGAGATCTCTACACAAGATCCACTAAAGAAGCTTTGCTTCATGCTGCAAAAACTGCTAGATTGACCATTAGAATAGATGGTTATCGATGGTTCTGCACAGTATTCCAAAACTCTTTAGATAAGCTAAATGTTTTGCTTATCTCTAATTCACAATGCTCTTTTAGAACCTGGCAGCCTCTTATTCCCCTATGTTTATAATGACATCTTTTCTGGGTATGTTATTTCTCCCGTAGACATAGTTGCCCAAGTGTAAATTACAAATTAGTCTCTTAACAGATGTTCTACCCATTATATTCAATTTTTTATACACTGGGCTTTTTTGTTTGGTTTCATTTTTATTGTAATTGATAGCCTGTTTGGTCTAGCGGTTAAGGCACCAGCTAGGAACCAGAAAACTGTGAGTTCTAGTCCTGCTCTAGGCATGAAAGCCAGCTGGGCCACCTTGGGCCAGTCACTTTCTCTCAGTCCAAGTCACCTCACAGAGTTGTTGTTAGGTTTGTCTGCCACCTTGAGTTACTTATAAAAATAATAAAAGTGGGATAAATATAAACGTATATTGTTAATATATATTATTAGACTTTAGCTGTAACACATTATGCCAATTTCAAGTTAAATATAACAGAATATAACATTTAATTAATGTTATTTAATATAATAATAATATACTTATATTTTTATAATATAATGACATATATCATATATAATAAATATAATGTAATATGATATTATAAATATATAAATATAAATATTATATCACATCCATGCATGTTTCAACTTTTATTCTTTAAGCATCTTGCTACTTTTCTGAATATTCAATCCACTCCATCCTGCCACAAATTTCTTGCTCTTCACATCCTTCTCAACCAATTCAATCTTTCTTCGTATATTTGTTTTCTCATTTGACCTCCTCTTTGTACAGCTAAATGACCTCAACATCCTTCCTCGTACTAGTCACTCACGTTTGTATTCACTCCAAATTACTTCATCACTCTTCATTTTTAACCCTATTACTTTTTTGTTTGACCACAGACATTTAAGTGATCCATTGCCATGGCATTCAACTTTTATCTTTCTCCAAGAATGTCCAACTTATAGTCCATATAACAAGTTGAGCAGAAACATACTCATAGTAGCTATTTTTGCTTCTTTTGATAAACATTCATGCAAAATATTGCATGATTATAAGAACTATCTATGTGATCTTTTACAGTCAACAATTACTTGATGCCATGTAATCAATCCATCAACATTTATACTGATGATTTTATTTCTGCTCTTTAACATGGAGCTGCTGTTTTAACACAGAATCTTTTCCTCAGTCTTCGTCAAGAATCTGCCAAGTGGGGACGCTCTCGGAATCAAGTCTTCTGACAAATATTCCACCAGCAGGGACTCTCTAAGGCAGGGGTCACCAACATTTTGGACCTCAGGGACCACCAAACTTATAATTTTAAATCCCGCAGACCAGAGACCATGGGAAAATCCCAAAAAAAGTCTGCAAGAAAATTCCCCACCCCATTTTCCTACCAATCAATCATTCTTTATTTGGGATCGCAGGATACCATCTCCAGCTCATTCTCAGGGGGGGAGAGAGAGAGAGACTTTTGGCTTCATGCAAGGAAAGCAGCAGAAGCAGCAGAAGTCTTTCTTTCTCTACCTGAAACTCCTCCAGAATGGTGCAGCCTCTTGGAGTAGGATACCTTGCAGGGTCCCAAAGACTCATTTCTGGCAGAGTTTGGGGGAGAGAAAGAAAGACTTTTGCTGCTTTCCTTGTGTGCAGCCAAAAGCAGAAGAAGAAAGAAGTGGAAAGAAGCGGCCGGCGGCGAGGCCAGGCGCTTGGGGTGAGTGGGGCAAGTTCCCCTCCTCCGCCCTTTCCCTCCTCCTCTCACTACCTTGTGTTGTTCACAATGCAAGTGATGCAAGCCTTGTGGACCATGTGGGTGGTGCAGCCTTGTGTTCCCACGCAACCTGGATTAATTGCTTTGGGGTGTACTTTGAGGGTGACATTTCTCTGCAGACCACCAAAATTTTCTTACGGACCATCAGTGGTCCCCAGCCTACTGGTTGGTGACCATTGCTCTAAGGTTGATATCCCCCTCCTCCTTCCTCCTGGGGCATCCAAATAAGAAAAATATCCAACTTTTAGATATATAAACAGAAAAATGCTTTTTATTACTTTCGTTAGAGAAACAATGATGATACAGATATACAGAGAGAAACTAGAACAAATGTAAGCAACAGAAGAGCTCAATGCATTCATTGCCTCTTCCCATGTCCTAGGAGATTTCCTCAAAGCTAGCAGTTCATACAATACAGACAAAACAGTCTGCTTAAAGATATCTAAACTCCCTGCTTTCCTTTGGAAAAATGTTCATGGCAAACATCTGCCTTGGCCAAAATCTCATGTAGCAATCCTCCTTACTATCTTCATCATGCTATTTAATCTCGCTTCACAGGTAGGACTTTCTCCTTCTTGATCTCTCTGAATCTAGTCTGCTTTCTTCTTTTTGGCCCTTGCCTCCCATGTATAAACCATCTCCAAAAGAAGTTAACTGAAGACATTCCTTTCCCAGAGTTCAACTTCTGCCTCCACTTTGGCTACACAGTAATGACCTGGTGTTCTGCCTGGACCACAGAAAACATAGACCTGAGTGGTAGAATCTTCTGCTTTCTATGGCTTTCTTATGCCAAGAAAGCAAGTACCAATGGACCTCTGTGGCCTGACATTAATCTCACTGCAGTTATCATACATAAAAACAAAGCTGTCTATCCATCAGTTGCAAAAGGAAAAGCTTTGATTTCAGTTGTATATTAGTCTTTAAAATCTTCTGAATCGGTATATGTATTTGCACTCAACACCTTCTGGTTTTTTTGCACATTTTCCACCACGAATCTGATTTTTTAAAATTAAGTTTGTGCTGCTGTCTAGCTCTGTGAAGCTAGCAAACTCAGGAAACAAGAATCACTTGAACTTCTGGAAAGATCTTTATTGCTAGAAGGGTAATGTAACAGAATCTTGAAAGCCTGTCAAAAGCAATTTTCCTGCTCAATTTGCACCTAGAATAATTAAGCCCTGAGTTTATTTCTCACACTTCCACCCACCCCTGGGCTGAGCTATCTCTTTTGCAGCAATCCTTTTTCCTCTTCATTTCATTACAGGCATCTGGCAAACAATCTCCTAGCTCTCTCTCTCTCTCTTTTTTAATTTCTAGGAAGATATACCTGCTGAGAGAAGACAGATATTGGGGGTTTGAGACCCTGCAGATTAGGAGTCTTGCATCCTAGGAATAAAATGAATATGCAGATTCTGAAGCTAGTGCATTCCTAGAATTACTGGAAAATATAACGGGGAAGCTAAATAAAACAGCAGAAATTCCAGGTGGTTGTTTTGGGTGAGAGTTGTAGAAGTTCTTGTTTGCTAAGCCTTGGTGGAAGAACGAGTAAAGTTTCCCCTTATGCCAAAAACTATAAAGGCCAGCAGCTGTATTCCAGTTGCAGCCTGGGTTTGCAGACTAGGTTTTCAGGGTGACAAAATAATTAAATGTTTATATGAGATCCTCTTGAAGCCTCTGGAGTCCAAGACAGATATTTCCTGACATGCCAGATGTGAAATATGTATAGCATTAATTGGCAAATTCCCTTCTTACCTACAACTATGATGCTTCGGAAGTAATGGCACCCATGTGTGAAGTGTCCAGGTCACCTACAACTTAGACTTAGCTTTGGGTATGACAATATAACTTTTCTCTTGCAGACATTGGGGATCTGCTGGCCCCCAGCTGCATAGGAGGGGAAAGAGAGAGGTTTTCAAATGGACTAATGTCCTCTTTCCTTCTTGCCTATATTTCCCCCCAGTTTCTTGAGTCTTCAGTTGGTATCAAAAGTAGACCAGGATTAATGAAGTCATTGTGCCTAGCATGCCTTGATTACTTAGCTCATCTGAAACTTTATCTTTCCCTCCAAGCCTGTTTCATTCCCACCTACGCACTGATTTAGAAGTTGAAACCCAACAACATATTCTTACATCAAACACTTGTCCTGTCAAAGGCAGCAAATATCACAGTTGGCTGTCACTGGCTTGACTGCATCTTCAAAGATAGTTCTCAGGTGTGCCACAATATTTGCTATCTATCCAAATCCAGGCTGACTTGAATTAGAAGGGAATTTGCCTACTTTGCAGCTCTTTCCATCATTAAGGTAATTATCTGATGTGAGTTGGGTCATTGGAGAAGCCATTTGGATGCAAGGATTTTGTCATTCACCATGAATAAAGAAGGCAATGTATTTGTTTGGATTCCCATTGTATTTCTCTGGCACAGAAGCCCAACTTCACATAAGATGGGCAGAGCATCAACCTGGTTAACATTCAGTAGCATTTCCAGAGATTCAATAACCATCATGCTAATCTATCTATGAGATTTGCAATTTCTATCTTCTAATATACCGTGTTTTATGCAGTATAAGATGCTCCAAAGTATAAGACGCACCTAGCTTTTGGGGAGGAAAACAAGAAAAAAAATCTGCCTGTGCCTCCCAGCAATTTGCCTCCTTGCAGCAAATAGCCAGGTCAGGTTCACCACAGCCTGATTTAGCACAATTGGGACCAGAACTTCCATCACTAAGTGAAGTGGTTTTTAAGTATGATTTTCTTTGCTGAGATCATTAAGCAAATCACTACCATCATTAAGTGAATCACATTGTTGTTAAGCAAGTCTGCTTGTCAGAATCTGGCTGGGAAAGTTGCAAATGGCAATCCTGTGACCTGAGATAATGTGACCATCATAAATACATGCCAATTGCCAAGCACCTGGATTTTGATTATGTGACTGTGGGGACACTGTGACAGTGAGGATCAGTAGTAAGTCATTTTTTTCAGCCCAGTTGTAACTTTGAACAGTCACTAAATAAATGGTCCTAAGTTGAGGACTACCTGTGTTTGGATGTTAATACATTTCCATTGTTTCTCTAATTATTTGGGAAAGTATCTATTATGAACTGCTAGGATGCAGATTGTCTGTAGATGTCTTTTATGATTTGGTTCTTGTGATTTGGTCTTCAGGGAATGCTAACTGTCCTGTGTTGTTACATCCATAATAAATGCACAATCTTAGATAGCACAGTTTGCGTCAACCTGTCAGAAATGATTAACTTTAACTGATTTTATCTTTTGGATTTCTATCACTATGTAAACTGGCAGCCTCTGAGAAGTAGTGTAGCTAGAAATTTTAATTATATACAGTAACTAATATTGGCTGATAACAATGTCTATTTTTTTCTCCAAACTATTATTATCTATATTTCTTAGAACTTTATGAAATTATCATTATGGAGGTAATTTTATCATCACAAGATTTTCTTGCATTAACTGCGTTCCATGGTAACCAGCATTTCCCAACAAGCCCATTGATAGTTCCATTATTTTTACCTGAAATAATCAGGTAGACAAATTGCTCAAATGACATCTTATGTATGTGGTTTTGGGATGAAGTGGGGGGATTGGTTGTCTTTCCTGCATAACTGCAAAAAGAATGTTAAGCACATTTAGTGTATTCTTATTTTAGAGGACCATTGGATAGAATTTACATATCAGCTATGTTTATATCACACACATAACCAGATTAATTATAAAGGCTTTATTAACACATTTTGGTTAATTATAAACTTTGTTCATTTGTAGTATGTGTGTTGTCATATTGTTTGAACTCTCAGTTTGGTCAGTTTCTGATTTAGTGTTGTATGAATTCAGTTATTCTGAAACATATAAAAATTATGCATTAAAAAGATTCATGTGAAGATGAGCCCAGGGGACAAGGAGAAAGAAAGAAAGAAAGAGAGAGAGAGAGAGAGAGAGAGAGAGAGAGAGAGAGAGAGAGAGAGAGAGAGAGAAAGAAAGAAAGAAAGAAAGAAAGAAAGAAAGAAAGAAAAAGAGGGAGGGATGGAGCAAAGGAGGAAGGGAGGAAGGAAAGGAAGGAAGGAGGGAAGGAAGGAAGGAGGGAAGGAGGGAGGGAGGAAGGAAGCAAGGAAGGATAGGAATATCTGCCTCTAGAGGAATTCGTATGGAGTGAATAATTAGTCTTTAAAAGATACTTTTTCCTAACCTACTGTGTCTTGGAAAGATGAGCAGGATGCTTGAATGCTATTGGTGGAACTTTTCTCCAATATAGTCAATTTCCTCTTTCCTGATACATACATACATGACTGAGCCCTCATTCCTGTTCATATCTTTCAGGAGTTTCCAGCACATACAGGTGAAACTCAAAAAATTAGAATATTGTGCAAAAGTTCATTTATTTCCGTAATGCAACTTAAAAGGTGAAACTATTATATGAGATAGACTCATTACATGCAAAACAAGATAGGTCAAGCCATTATTTGTCATAATTGTGATGATTATGGCTTACAGCTCATGAAAACCCCAAATCCACAATCTCAGAAAATTAGAATATTGTGAAAAGGTGCAATATTCTAAGCTCGATGTGTCCCACTCTAATCAGCTAATTAAGCCATAACACCTGCAAAGGGTTCCTGAGCCTTTAAATGGTCTCTCAGTCTGGTTCAATAGGAATCACAATCATGGGAAAGACTGCTGACCTGACAGTTGTGCAGAAAACCATCATTGACACTCTCCATAAGGAGGGAAAGCCTCAAAAGGTAATTGCAAAAGAAGTTGGATGTTCCCAAAGTGCTGTATCAAAGCACATTACAGGAAAGTTATGTGGAAGGGAAAAGTGTGGAAGAAAAAGGTGCACAAGCAGCAGGGATGACCACAGCCTGGAGAGGATTGTCAGGAAAAGGCCATTCAAAAGTGTTGGGGACTTTCACAAGGAGTGGACTGAGGCTGGAGTCAGTGCATCAAGAGCCACCACACACAGACAGATCCTGGACATGGGCTTCAAATGTTGTCAGAAGCGTCTTACCTGGGCTAAAGAAAAATAGACCTGGTCTGTTGCTCAGTGATCCAAAGTCCTCTTTTCTGATGAGAGCAATTTTTGCATCTCATTTGGAAACCAAGGACCCAGAGTCTGGAGAAAGAATGGAGAGGCACAGACTGCAAGATACTTGAAGTCCAGTGTGAAGTTTCCACAGTCTGTGCTGATTTGGGGAGTCATGTCATCTGCTGGTGTTGGTCCACTATGCTTCATTAAGTCCAGGGTCAATGCAGCCATCTACCAGAAGATTTTGGAGCTCTTCATGCTTCCTTCCACAGATGAGCTTTATGGGGATGCTGACTTCATTTTCCAGCAGGACTTGGCACCTGCCCACACTGCCAAAAGCACCAAAATCTGGTTCAATGACCATGGAATTACCGTGCTTGATTGGCCAGCAAACTCGCCTGACCTGAACCCCATAGAGAATCTATGGGGCACTGCCAAGAGAAAGATAACAGACATGAGACCAAACAATGCAGAAGAGCTGAAGGCTGCTATTGAAGCATCCTGGTCTTCCATAACACCTCAGCAATGCCACAGGCTGATTGCTTCCACGCCACGCCGCATTGAGGCAGTAATTGCTGCAAAAGGGGCCCAAACCAAGTACTGAGTACATATGCATGCTTATACTTTTCAGAGGTCCGATATTGTTTTATGTACAATCTTTGTTTTATTGATTGCATGTAATATTCTAATTTTCTGAGATTGTGGATTTGGGGTTTTCATGAGCTGTAAGCTATAATCATCACAATTATGACAAATCACGGCTTGAACTATCTTGTTTTGCATGTAATGAGTCTATCTCATATATTAGTTTCACTTTTTAAGTTACATTACAGAAATAAATGAACTTTTGCATGATATTCTAATTTTTCGAGTTTCACCTGTATAGTGGTTTAGGTAAAAGTAGAAAATAGTTGGTTGCACAAGCTGGTATAACTATGGGATAGAATCAATAAAGCTGTATACCTTTCATTACAAGGAAATGTCATGCTAATATCTGTTGAACATCAGGAAAAACAATACAATAAAAATTGCTCAAATTGTCATATTCTTTACCAATTTGTAAATATATTTTTATTCAGGTTTTACCAGGGGTGAGATGCTACCGGTTCTGCCCAGTTCTTTAGAACCGGTAGCTCTGAAGAGCAGCAGACACTGAACCGGTTCTCTGTTTGCTACTGTTTGGCCCGCCCGCCTGCCCGGACTCTTACCTGTCCTTTATTTCCTGCTTTTTCAACCTCAGCTGCTTTGCACAGCACAGTTGAGGTTGAAAAAGCAGGAAAAAAGAGGCTTTTCAAATGCTGTGCACCCGCGCACAGCGCTTTTCAGCTGTCTGGGTGGCACAGCTGATGTTTTTTTTTACACACGCGCGCAGCAGTAGATAAGAATCACACAGGAATTCAAGGTGGGCTAGACTTAAATCTCTGTGGGTGCGAAGGGACTTATAGCTGATGATGCATTTGATCCCTCCCTCAGACTCAGCTTAGGTAAAGGTAAAAGATTCCCCTCACACATACATGCTAGTACGTAAAAGATTCCCCTCACATATACGTTCCAGCTCTAGGGGGCGGTGCTCATCTCAGTTACAAAGATGAAGAGCCAGCGCTGTCCGAAGACATCTCCTTGGTCATGTGGCTGGCATGACTAAACGCCAAAGGCGCACGGAACGCTGTTACCTTGCCACCAAAGTGGTCCCTATTTTTCTACTTGCATTTTTACATGCTTTCAAACTGCTAGGTTGGCAGAAGCTGGGACAAGTAACAGGAGCTCAGTGTTAGGGATTCGAACCGCCAAACTGCCGACCTTTCTGATCGACAAGCTCAGCGTCTTAGCCACTGAGCCACCGCATCCAACTCAGCCTAGTCTTATCCTAAACTAGCATTGGGCAAAAGTCAAAACATCTATATCATAAAGACACTGAATTAATGTACAATTACCAGCACTTCTTACTATTACCTGTGCTAAGTGGTAGTGCTGGGAGTTGTAGTTCAAAACATTTAAAGATTTCCCACCCTCACTAAATTCAGTGGAATTTATTTCTGAGTCCATGCACAGGACTGTGCTCTAAAGGAACACAGATTTCATGAGTCCAGCATAATCCTGAACATACAAGAATTCTCCTTATGGCAGTTTTCATCTTAGCCCGCTTCAGTTGTATCCCACTATAGTGACCAAACAAGGGGAGAGACCCTGTATAGGGAGATGCTCTTGAGCATATAACTGTATCTAGGTGATACAAGCAGACTACAGAATATGGTGCAAAATTTAAAACATAATAATGGAAAAGTAAGGCTCCAAGGTCCTGAATGCTAAATCATACGCATCACATTAAAGTAACAAATATAGAAAGAATTACCTGAAATTAAAGGCAATATATAAAGAATGAGACTGTAGTTTAGCTCCTAGGCTTCCCACGCATGTGAAGCTAATGCTGCCTCCTTATTTGTAGAGACTTTTGAGGGACAGGGGCTCCTTGGTGACATTTTAAAAAAATTGGGTAAAATGTAAATGAACGTCATATTGCAGTTAAACCCGGTTTTTATTTTAGATGAAAGTAAATGGCAGGGGGGAGCAGGACGGGGACTTACCAATTAGGGAAAACCAAATTGTGCTACTTTTTTTTTGACTGCAAGGCCGGTATCCTAGCAACAGCTGGGCCTGCTGTTCCCTTTCTAGAGGCTTTGCTGACTCACCAGCTGATTCACACTGACAGCATCTTTATTTGGCTTCTGATTAGCATCACCGTGTGTGGCTTCTGTGCCTGCCCTAGGCCAACCTATATATAGCTTCTGCTTTTCCCTCCATGATGCAGTGAGCTTCACCAGTGATGGTCCTTTCAGAGGGTGAACCAAGGATCTTTTTTTTTCCTTTTTTTTTTGGTAGACATGTTCTCTTTGGAAGGAAACAAAGAATTCAATCTGTATAGTTAACATCCTGAAAGGAACTCTCAGTTTTTGTGCACTTGCCAATAGCTGGAGGCCTGTTCTCCTATCGAGGAACATGTGCAATCTCCATGCGCACCAAGAACCCCTGAAGATCACAGCAGGCTTCAATGAACTCAAAAGATCCTCCTTATGCAAACAAGAGTTGACACTTAAAGCAAGACAATGTGCTTGAATCAGTTCCTTTCCCATTAATGCAGCTTTACATTAGACCAAGCTGCAGGCCAGAGTGAGATAGCTTTGATTCACCTCAGTGACTAATTTGCCTCAATGAGATATTTTGTATTCCTTACTTTCTCTTCTGCCACTTGCAATATCTAGAAGGGCACATGCTCCATGGAAGCCACTTTCAGCTATATGGAGGAGAGACTATAGAGATGCAGCATATCTGATTTGCTTTTCCTAGGGTTGCATTGCAGCTACTTTAAGGAGTTGTAGAGGGATTCTATGTTCACATCCAAAATACCCTTTTGCCTGCAATCTGATGTGCCGCACAACCTAACAGTAATGGATATCTTAGAAATTTGTAGCAGAACAGATTAACCCTTGTGTAGATGTCCTTTCTTGTCACCCTATACCAAAAAAAATGTATCTAGCCACTGGACACAATGGTACACAATAAAGTATTAGAGTGAATATGTGTCTAAGTATATATTTTCAGACAAATCAACTATTTTGACAATGCAGACCTCCTTTTCTGGATCTGAGTGAATGGCTTTTAATACAATTACACTGAAAATATGGAAAGATTGTGAAGTCATTCAATTAGAAGAATAAATGAGACTGAAAAAAGTGACTGCAACTTATGTTTTAAAAAGTTGCAGAAATAGGAAATCAAACAGAGAAGGCCAAACTATCAATGTCTAAGAGAAAATCAAACATGCAAAGACAAAAAGCAAGCAAACAGAAGACAGATTAATAACTGATATATAAGTTCATCAAGCAGAATGGCATATCAATTATTAACCAATAACTCTTATTTAAAGAATGGAATAAAATTGTGAGATGGACACAATGAAGTAACGGTTAATAAGCTCAGAAGCAAACAAATGACTTTCATGTACCTATTAAAGTTACCAGATACCTAAGGAAAACTAAATATAGAAGTGAACATAGGCCATTATTAGAAAAGGGTAATTATAGCATTCAACTTTAAAACTAGTGTCCTGGTTCTAATTTGCACTATTTTTATTGATATTTATATCTTTGCTTTTGTCTTTGGAATGTTTTCTACACTGTTTCTAACTGTGTATCATTATTTTGCAAATTGCTTTTATTGATTTTAGGCTATTCACATATCATATAGAGAACGTTTAAGGAAAGAGAGCATATATAACAGATATAATCCTTTCCAGTGACCACTGATTTAAGATATGGATTACCTATCTAGACAATACTTAGCTATTGGACAGAAAATATATGGAACCATGTCCTCAGTCTTGCTAAGAAATCAGATGGTTGCTGCCTAGCTCTATGGACTAAATCCGCACAGTGAAGTCAAGCATTAGAATGGGGTTGCCTCAAGAAAACATGAAAAAAATCTCAAGACTTTGTTTACCCTCTTTTAATAAAGGGGGAAAGGCAGATGGTATCTCATCACTGAGTGATTTTAAAACTTAAATGTCACAACTAGGACAAATATCAGGACAGCTTTTCTCTTTATCAGCTGAGGGAATGGCAGAGAAGCCTGTCATAAAACATAAAACTCGGTTTATGAAATTCTGCATAACAGTGATGGTTCTCATGATACTGGCAGTAATGTATATTTTGATGGGGTTGAGGAAAAATAAGGAAAGCAGGAAGAAGGAATTTTTCAGAGCATGGAAGATTGAAGAAGGAGCAGTGGGAAAACGGATAGTGTTGGTGCAGAACTAGCACAAACAACATTTCAGATTCTTAGATGAGGAATAACTCTAATAAACGATTTCCTATGGTGAAAATGTAAAGAGAAGAGTAAAACAAATCAGAAAATATGATTAGCAATACATAAAGTAGCTACTGACTAGGACCGTACTTATTTTGTAATGGCTTTGGGGAAAAAATATACATATGTACTGTAAGCACTGAGCTTCTCTGCTCTTCATTGACCATGCCACTCCCTCCCCCTCCCCCTCCCCCTCCCCCATGTTGCTACTGTGGAGATGGAATTCATGTGTTTATTTTTATGCCTTAGAAAAAGATACATTGTGATAGCTGAAGTATTAAGAGGCAGGTAGCCGAGTGCTCCTGTGATCCTGGAGTGGAGACAAAGAATTGAAAACTAGATAGCTGTCCTTCCCCCCGGTGTGTGAATTGGATGGTATAAAAGATGTGGATGCAGCCAACAATGTTGTTTATTGTACGTGCTGATAGTATCAAAAAGGTTAGAATCCTATTGTTTAAAAGCTAATGGGGGGGGTTTCTGATGGGGTGTCAAAAGCATTCCTGTGTAAGAATGCTTTTCTGTAAAAGGAATATTGCATTATATTCTTTTTATGTTTCCTTCCTTGATGTAACAAGCCAAGTTCATATCATTCGCAGCCTTCATCTGTTTGGGACTCCTTTGCAGTTTGTGCATGCCAATAAAAAAAGTATACTTTATCGCATATGTCTCCAATCGCTTCGATGTCTCCCAATTCCAGTGGACAGAACATCAGATAAATAAAATGCTATCAGACTGGTTTAAGCACCAGTTCTTAAAAAATACTCCTCCTCCTTGAGCTTATCATATATATATAACATAAAAACTGACAAAGATTTTATCAATTAGAGAAAGGATTCAAGAAAATTAGTACTGCATTGCAAAAAGAACACAAATTCTTGGCTTTACTGATTGACTATTTCTTCAGATTAAATAGTACTAGAACATCTGTACCATTGCTTCACTCTTCCTGGATTTCCTTCTCCCTGGGATTTTCTAGTACATTAGTTCTGCTAGGAAGAATGTTGTTAGTCTTCTGTTTTTTCCTGTCCTGCTTCTCCTTTCCTGGAGTTCTCCTGTTCATTTTAAAAGAACCAATAATTGTCTATATGTAATAGATGGAGGGAATACCTCCCTTTGAAAAGGAGTCTCTCTCCCTCATGAGAAAGTATATTCTGACTAAGATGAATGGATTCTCTCTGAATCTGACTTCCACTTACGTTGCAGCTTCATCCACAAGAGGGGGAGAAAGACATAATTTGTTGACAGCACTATCAGATCTCCTTTGCCATTTAAGTAAAATATAAATACATTCAGAATTATTTCAAGTACACATTCCTGTGGTAAAGATTACTGGTATAGATTTTATAGCTACAACTTAGAAAACTCTAAATCTCTGTGTAAATACTATAATTTTGTATTGTATGTTATCAGCCTGACTATCTGGAGATTTAGTTAAATGGATCAATAGAATACCTATTGATGAAGGCAACATTTCTTTACCTTTGACAGCCTACATCTTCATCTTTTGCTTGCCAAGAGTAAATTCAGTAACCTTCCAGATGTTAGTGAACTACAATTTCCAGCAATTCTTATTAAAGTAACCAGGGGTGAGAAATATTGACAGTTGTAGGTCATCAACATCTAAAGTATCAGAGGTTGTTTCTCCCAGGAATACAGAAATTTTGTCCCATATACTGTAATCAGTCTTTTAGGCTAGAAATCCTTTATTCCCATCCATTGCACATGCAGGAAACCTGCTAACAGTATCCATGATAGATAGGGCTGCCAAATGTGAGCTGTAAAAATCTAAATGATCACAAAATGCTGGCAAAGAGATAGAGAACTCTTTACTATCAGTTTTTTGTGCATATGCTAAGTCACAGACCAAAATATGGAATAAGGTCATCTTCTAAAGCAGTTATTTTGAATTTTTCATAAAACTCTACAACCTAGCTAATATTTAGTTGTATTATCTTTATTCTGTCAAGGAATGAAAGTTTGTCTTGCAAAAGCTCATAGCGTAATGGCTATTGAATTACAAGATTGATGTTAGCCCTGCAAGATAATCCCGGCAGGAAGCATAGCCAAATGAACTCATTCTGTTTATTGTAAAATTATATCAGCAGAATCTGAAAGTACAATTTCCTCTCATTGCTTTATAGCCGAAGAAACTAGAGGGGGTCCTGGCTGTGACTCTTTCTCTGTCTCCCAAGGTCATTCCTACATACCATTACAACAAGGCAGACTGTAATAAGTAATCACCTTAAGATTGAAACTGTCAATTTACAACAGTTATTCTGATGTAAGCTGTAGTGATTCTTTCTCAATTCTTTCTCAATTTTGGATGAAAAAGTCAAATAATTTTATGTTTGTAATATGGATACTCTAAATTGAAATAAACATTGATAGATTTTTCTTTTTCTTTTCCATTATCAATCTTCTAAACTATTCTAAAATGAAACTTTTGAGTCAGTCAATAAAAAATTGAACAAGTCTGTAAACCTAATGACTACATATTACAGGGATAACTAGAGTAGAGTAGAGTAGAGTAGAGTAGAGTAGAATAGAATAGAATAGAATAGAATAGAATAGAATAATAGAGTTGGAAGGGACCTTGGAGGTCTTCTAGTCCAACCATCTGCTTAGTCAGGAGACCCTATACCATTTCAGACAAATGGTTATCTAATCTCTTAAAAGCTTCCATGGTTGCAGCATTCACAACTTCTGGAGGCAAGTTGTTCCAATGATCAATTGTTCTGTCAGGAAATTTCTCCTTGGTTCTAAGTTGCTTCTCTCCTTGATTAGTTTCCACCCATTGCTTCTTGTCCTGCCCCCTCAGGTGCTTTGAAGAATAGCTTGACTCCCTCTTCTTTGTGGCAGCCCCTGAGATATTGGAACACTACTATCATGTCGCCATTAGTCCTTCTTTTCATTAAACCAGACACACCCAGTTCCTGAAACCATACTTTGTATGTTTTAGCCTCCAGTTTTCTAATCATCCTTGTTTCAACAGCTGAAGCCAAATTGCCTAAAAACACAATTTTGTGCTTTCCACTTAAAAAACCATCAGGTATCAAGAATGCTGCAGGTATGATGGAATGGTTTCAGCCTAAAACATTGCACCACTCCAAAGTATCTGGGAATAACTCTGGACCACACATTTATCTTTAAAAACCACTGTTTTTAAAAATATTTGCTGGGAACAATTTTGAAACTATTAAATAGGAAGCAAATGAAAACAGTTTACATTGTAAGAAACAAATGGCTAAAATGATATATTGAATATTATTGTGAAATGACAAAATGCAAAAAACCAACAGTGATGGGGAAAAAAACCCCAAATAATTGTCAAATTCTAAAGAAAAGCAAGAAGAGTCAAGAGCAAAGAAACTGGGGACAATGATTGCGTTAAAGGGACTACAGTACAGATCTCTTTTAAAAAATGGATATGATAAAGGAATGCAAAGATCTAATGAAAAACAATAAAAAGAAGACATACATAGAACACTTATAGAAACAAATACCCAAATAACTGACAGAAACTAGAGTCTGGCTGTTCAAAAAGTGAATTTAAATGAGCTCAAAATATTACTAACAAAAAAGCGACAGGAATTGATGAAATACTAGCAATATTCAGATCAGAGGTGGTATTCAGCAGGTTCTGACCAGTTCTGGAGAATCGGTAGCAGAAATTTTGAATAGTTTGGAGAATAGGCAAATACCACCTCTGACTGGAGATTTTACAGTATCCTTCCCCTGCCACGCCCACCAAGTCACGCCCACAGAACCAGTAGTAAAAAAACGTGAATTCTACCACTGGTTCAGATCTAAGCAAATTTAAGCATTTTTATCAACGAAGCACATTGCAGATATCTCATAGTGGCACTCAGGCAGATAGTTGTACCTTGCCATAGAAAACGCAATGTGTCAGCCTAAATATGGGAAATATAATCCACTGATACAATAAAAGCAGAGAATTTAAAATACTTCATTGCCCTTATTGGCGATGGAATGAACTTGAAAATAAGAGTTACCCATGTTTGGTAAAATTTGCCTTGCCTGCTGATTAATTGCAACAAGAGTAAAATCCTGCATATTATCCCTTCTAGAATTTGCTTATTGTGTATCTCCAGCTTTGGGCTGCAGTTCAAACCAGAAACGGAGGAAATTCTGGTGTGAACCTAATGCAATAATTCCTTTTATGTCAATGGCAATTATTTTTTTGCATATTCGTTACAAATGAAACCTGAGAGATCATACTTTGCTGCACTGTATGCAGTGCCATAATCCATATATCAGCGCTAACCAGCACAACTTGTGGAGTTGTGGGTTCATTTTGCAGCTGATCTATGGGCTTGGCAAACAAACAAAAACAGGCCAATGGTCCTTCCTGTTGCAGTCCAGGATTAACATAAGCTCCTACTATCTGGAATCTCCTTTCACAATATTCCCAATAATTGGCAACCATTATCTAATTTTTATATCTTACCATATTGTACCTATCAGCTAAGCACCTTTTATGCTAACATATTCTGATCTTCTGCCAAAGCAAAGTTACAAGGAAAAAGTAAATGCAACCAGGACTTTAAATTCTGGTTTTGTACAGGTACTTTTAAATAGGTGTCATGTGACAGTTCCTGCAGTGCTTACTCATGGAGGTGACCATAATCAAATATCTTTAAAAAGTACCTCTTGACTGAAAAGAGAAGAAATGGTCTCAAAAGAACATTGAGCCCTAATGGCACTGTCTTTCGTTCGCTTTTGCTTTTTCATTGTGGTAGTTGTGTCTTCAGGCTTTGTATCCTGGATACCTGCAAGGAAAAAGCAAGGTTAATAAAGCTCAGAGCTATTTTAAAAAGGGCCATTTTGTATTTAGCTGAAACTCAGAAGTCAATATGATGGAAACTGTGATCAATCAAGACTTGTGGTTCAATGCTTCTGATGCTGCTAATGCATTAGCAGTGGCCTCCACTGAATGAACAATACATTGGTTTAAAATCTCCTCATCTTGTTCCATTCCAAGCTGCTGTATCTACATAGTCTGGCCCACACCATCCAATTGTTATCTGTGCAGCAATAACGGATACATTTAAAGAATTTAGGCCCCACTCTTGTGCACCAAAGGATACCTTAGAGCCGATAACAGGATAATAAAAATAAAGAGAGTTGTACTTCCATGGTTACTATTGTTATGAGGCACACCAACGGCCAATTCTGCCTGCTGATCTGATTGCCAAAATGCCTGCTTTCCTGGAAATGCAACCAGGACATTAAATTTAAATATGCTGAGCCTGCAATTACACGTATACACACACACACTCACTCATTCATTTGTTCAATCATGTATCATGTCCCTAGTTGGCAAGATTTATTTAGAAGTGGTTTGCCATTGCCTCCTTTCCAAGGCTGAGAGAAAGAGACTGGCGCAAGGTCACCCAACTGGCTTTATGCCCAAGGCAATACTAGTTTATAGTTGAGTGCCTTAAATGTTACAAATGTTCTATATAATGATAATAAAAAACAGCATATTTCTTGGGAGCAAGAGAAAATGGGAAACATATTTTAGCCAGAATAACTTCAGTTTGCTTTCTTGGGAATCAATTAAACTTGTACTTGAGCATTTATTTCATTAGCTCAGCTCAGCTTTCATATATATATTCATTTCCTCAGCATACCTGTTTTTACCATAATTTATTGTGTAAGTGCTTTATCTGCACAGGTATTCCCTTGAGGGGCTGAAGTTACTGTCAGCTTTAGCAAATCCAAGCAATAATGCTGCATCATATGCACAGTTACCAACCTGCAAATCACAATGACCTCCCTTTGTGTCTAATTTGTGGTGAAACATGAAAAGGACTGAAAAACTGATGATGCTTGGCTAATATCCATGGGCATACAGAGAGAGAGAAAAACATGAGCTGGACTGTTTTTAATTCTTGTTTAGCATGCACAACAAATGTTCTCTTCTCCTTCTGTAGATGCTGCAGCGCTTCATCAGTTATTCAGTACGCAGCGCACCAGATTTGGTACTGTACTTTAGAAAGCGCTCTCTCTCTCTCTCCCTCCCTCTCCTCCCTCCCTCCCTCCCTCCCTCTCCCTTTCCCTCTCAATAGGGACTGGTGATCTGCATTAATCTCAATGTCTTTTTGTCAAGAGAATAAATTACACTCCTCATTTAGATACACATAAATGTACTGTATCTTGATGTTTTCTTCCCTACTTGTTCATCTTTTTCCTGATCATACAGAATCTTTGATGTAGCTCAAACAATATGGTGTGGATTTTGTTTTCGATGACCTAAAAAAAACTTGGGAAGTCAGACACCAAGGAACAGATCCAATGACAGCTTTACTGTTCCTATTGGTATGTTCTCATAGTGGCTTAAGGACATTTTAAAAATTCTACTTTAAAATTCCAAAAAGTAAGCTTAATTATATGTATTTTAAAAGAAGGTGCTCTAGTTTCCCTAAGGATGATGTCACAGAATGAGTCAGAGGCATATGGCTGGAAGCCATTTCATTCAAAATGAGTTTTCTCACCATAGAAATAATGTCTGTATTTCTGCAGGTTCAGCAGTGAGTTTCTCATTGTTATGTTGGCAGGGATCTGGCTCTCCAGCAAACTCACCAGAGGATGAATAGAAATAACCTTAACATCATAGCTGTTGCTACATGCCCCAGATAATTATAATTAAAGCTCTTGCTGCTTCTCATGTGCCTGGAATATATAAAATGTTTGCTTATGTAGAGAAAAGAAAGAAGCACTCTATGCATGTGGTTTAATCATACAAATCATTTTACAGTATGCAATCCATAAACATTTAAGAAAGCTTCAAACTCATCCAAATATGTCAAGTTCCTTGATACCAGTGTGATTTAAGGTATTCTTTCACTCAGTTCTTGGAAATGTCTTCATTATTCCATTGTTATTTCAGTATGAATACAAGAGAAAGACATACATATTATAGAGTTTTCAAACATTTCCTATCTTGTATGGCTGCAGACTTGATATCTTCAGCTATGGAGTAAGCTTTATGCTTTCCCAATTCAGAGAACAGAATACAGAGGAAATACACTATTAACTGTCACAATGTTGTATGGAGATATACGGACTATACATTCCTGATTACTTAATACCAAAAATAATACAATACCAAAAATATAATACCAAAAATGGGAGGATGGGTTGACAGAGTAGAGATAATATAGATAGAATGGCTTTGTTCATATAAGTTGCACATGAATCCTGAATCCAAACTTCTGGAAGGGCAATTCATTAAGGGTAGTTTTCTCCACATGGCAACAAGGGGGGATGCAGTTGTAACAAAAGGTTGACCTAGTCTGTAACTTGTTGACCTTAGGAAAAACAAACACTGTTCAGAAATTCTACTCCAAGGTATGGGTTCCCCAGGGAACAAAGATTTGCAGATCTTGAGGTAGACAATTAAACAAAGCAATTAAAGAAGAGAAATTGATAGTAGAGTCTGTTAGCAGAATTGAAATCTTTAAGAATGTATGCCAAACTTTATTTGGCTGCAAAGTAAAATCAGCAAAATCACCCAAGCAGAACAGCATTAATCAGCCACCATAAGAGCAAAGTATTTAGTTACTTTAAGAATTATCTTAATATGAAACAAATCTACATCTTAGAAAAATAAGAAACTTAAGAAATAACGTGAAACAGACTGAATAATAAATACAGGGTTTAATTTTCTGTGGCTCTAATACTACTTCAGGAAAATAGCACACTAAACTAAGTCTGTCATATTTTGGCAGAAAAACTACAAACAACCACTGGATGATAATATCTTAAAGAAATATTTTTTACATATATATTATTTTAAATGCTACTTTATCATAATATGATTTCATTTTGTTACTTTAAAAGTGCAGGTTGTAAGACTATACACATTTTTAAAATGTCTAACTATAGGGATTTCATAGAATCATAAAGTTGGAAGTTATGTAACAGGCCATCAGGTCCAATTGCCTGCTTGCTGAAGATTCAATGCACCATCCCTGTTAGATGATTATCCAACTTTTCTTTGAAAACCGCCAATAAGGGGGAAAGAACATCATACAATAACCTATGCTCTGGAGTCTGGAGCAAGTAAGAATAAGTCCTAACCCTCTACCATGTGGTAGCCTTTGGATATTTAAAGATAGTTGTCATGCTCCCACTCAACTCTCTTATCTGCTAGTCAAACACACCAAGGTCTTTTAACCAATGCTCTTAGGACTTGGTTTTCACCATCTTGGTAGCCATTCTCCAGACTTATCAATATCCTTTTTAAAGTGAGGTGTTCAGAATTGAACACAATACTCCAAGGCAGTTTTAAAAAGAGATAATTCTTCCCTCAATCTGGACTTTATGGCCCTCTTCAAGATGGCAGTGGCCTTCTTTGTAGCTGTGTTACACTGTTGGGCCACGCTGAGCTTGCAATCCATTAGTACACCTGAGCTCTTCTCACATGTGTTGTTCTTAAGCCAAATTTTCTCATTCTGCACATTTGTTTTTCTGAGTTCCTATACGCATAACTTAATGTTAACTTAACTGTTCTAGCCTGTCTGAATATTTTTGAATTTTTCCCTCCCCTCCCAAATATTAGCCATTCCTCCTAGTATTATCTACAGATTTGGTAAGCATTCCCTCAAGTCCTTTGTCCATATCATTTATAAAAATGTTGAACAGCACCAGGCTTTGTTCTTCCTTTAAGCTAATCTGAACCATATTTCTTGTTTTGCTTTCCCCAGTCAGACATGGAGAAATCCCAAGGTCCTTTTGTGATCATCATTATTATTATATACAAATGTTTGCATGGGCTAGAGAGACAGAAACATCAGTGATAAACTATCATATTATCATATCTATATTAGCAAATTATACAAACAGTTGTTTCAAGGATATAGACGGCATTTCTTCAAGGCCATTTATTCATCTGCAATGTGTTTGTAGTTGAGGAGCTGATTTATTTATTCATACTCCTATGTTTTGGTGCCATAAATATATTGCTGCAAGTGGATTAATTGTAGCAGCCGCAGAGTCCTAAGGAAAAAAAGCAGGTACACCAGCTTTGCCAAGGTGGATTGTGAAGGGGCTGCATGTGCTGAGATCAGATTGATGAGAAAATGTGGGCCACCATTTCATCTACTTTAGACAGAGCAAGGCAAGATTCCTTGCCATGCTTTAGCCAACCAGCCGGTAGAATAAAGTGTTGGTCTGCTGAGAGAAAATGAAGGATATCTTGCATAAGTCACTTGTTGAAGATGGGTGGCTATAGAAATCAAATCAAATCAACTACATAAAAATAAAGAAGCCAATTATGCATAGATGAAAGATCTATCCCATCAATTCCACAAGCTGGGCTGGAGCCCTTGTGTTCTCACACTTTCATCTTATCCTTTATGTTTCTTGGATCAAGGGATGCCTTATTCCATAAATATAGGATATGATTCCCTGTCCAAATGTACAGTATGTCTAACTTCATACCAGGCATGTCAATAAATGTCTTTTCCAGAAAGTCAACCCTGCATTTGATAATGAGCTAATACTTGAAAATTTATAGAGGTGTAAATTGATTAGATCACTTGCTATATTGCAGACAAGAAAAAAAATTATATACACAGAGTTCTGTCTACTGCAAAACATGCATGTGTGTCAGTGACAGAGTTACCGTGCATCCTAGGCCTTTTCCTTCTGTTATTTCCTGTCAATGAACTTTTGGGCATTATTTTTTCAATACTGAGAGGTGGACATACTTCTTCCATATTTACCTAATGTTCTTTCTGGGCTGAACCATCTTGCTGATTTCTGCATTTAAATTACTTCCTTTCTTATTTTATTCTTCCTCTCTCTCTTTGAAATCCACACAACTTAAAATTGCCAAGAATGAAAAACACTGTTTTGTTTGAAACAATTCTCCATGACCAGACAGTGTGTTGCTGTGGCTTCTCATTTCTAATTTCTCCTGACTCCTTGCCCTGCAAAACATCTTATGACCCCAGGCCTGGCTATTATGGATGTTTTCGTTCCAGACTATCAGATTGAAATCAACCTGTTTTTCTAGCCTCCACTTATGCACCAGCTACAAATTACAAATTCTTTCTCTGCAGATCTTTCTTTAATTTACAGTCATTCAGTTCTGGCAGTACCTGCTAAATGATGTACAACCAAGTTAATAAAACCATTAGAAACATGCTGTTAAGTTTGCATGAAGAGTCAAACGTGAAGAGCTTCAGTAAAGAGTTTATTCAGTGACTACAGCTCGAATGGACCCAACTTGGCTGGGCTACGGCTGCTTCTTATAGCCAGCAGCCGTAGTTGCCAGCCAATGGGAGTGCAGGGTTTCTTCCCGCACTATTTAAACCAATACCATTTAACATTTTACAAGAACAGTTCAAATAAACCAATAACATTCAAACCTACATACATAACACCCCTCCCCACTAGGTTCAGTCCATACCGAACCCCAACCTATCTAATGTATTCTTTAAATAGGTGGGGCTCTTGCGTACGTTGAGACCTTCGTGGTTCAGAAGTTTTAACGTTCTCACCCAGTGAGAGAGGAAATGTGTCTGCTGACATTTCCCTTCTGGGACTTCCTGTGAAAGGAGACCCTGTTAGACTGTTAGAATCTGGTCTCTCCTCCCAACCCATCTCCATTCCAATGTCAGCACCCAAGTCAGGTAGTGATGTGCAATCTTCCACTTCTAAGGATGGATCTTGGCATTGTGACAGGTTTTGGGATGGTTCCTGTCATAATGGCTCGTTACACATGGGGTTGATTCTTGCTTGCTGATTTTCCTCCTGTTCCTCCCCTTCCCCCCTAGAAGTGACATCAGGTGAGGGAACCAGAGAGAGACAAGGGCGATGTTCCTGAGGGAACCTGGATTAAGTTGATCAATGTGCCTGCTCCAGAGGAGTCCATCCTCTGTTTGTACCCTGTAAGAACGAGGGCCAGTGATTTGAGTTATTGCAGCAGGAATCCACAAAGGCTCACCTATAAGGTTCTTAGCATACACAGAATCACCCACACTGAATGTACGAACTTTGGAAGTGGAATCCAGTGGTGCGTTGGGTGCGTAAGTGGGATGAAGGCGGTCAAGGGAAGACCTAAGTTTCCTACCCATCAACAACTCTGCTGGGGATAAGTTAGTAGATGGGCTAGGAGTGATGTGCTGGACACTAAGAAGCTTTTCAAGCTTCTCAGTGATGTCCCCAGGACCCAGTTGCTGGAGCTTCTCTTTGGTGAAGCGTACCATGCGTTCAGCCCAGCCATTAGCCAAAGGGTGCCCAGGGGCAGTAAGGGCATGTCTGATACCCTGTTGTGCTAGAAAGGATTCAAAAATGTTAGATGTAAATTGAGGGCCATTGTCAGAGACAAGAACATCAGGTAACCCATGGGTTACAAACAATTTTCTGAGCTGCTTGATGACAGCATCAGTTGTGGTGGATGTCATGGGAAATACCTCGAGCCATTTGGAATATGCATCTACTATAACCAGAAAAGTGTGTCCTCTAGTAGGACCTGTGAAATCAATGTGGATCCTAGACCACGGGCCCCTAGGACATTCCCATTCCAGTGTGGGGCGAGGTGGGGCAGGCCTGACTACCTGGCAATTGGGACAAGATGCAACCCAGTTTTCAACCATTTTGTCAATACCTGGCCACCATACATAACTCCTGGCCAATCCCTTCATCCTTACAATACCAGGATGACCCTCATGTAACATTTCCAAAACCTCTCTTTGCAGTTTTGCAGGAATAACCACCCTGTTACCCCACAAAATACATCCTCTTAATACAGATAATTCAGTTTGCCTGGACTTAAAAGATTGGGCAAGGTGAGGTAGATCTTGAAGAGGCCAACCTTTCTTAATCCAGCCTATAACAGGAGCCAACACAGTGTCTTTGGCAGTCTCTCTGGCAATTTCAGCAGCATGAACTGGAAGCTTAGCAACAGTTTCTAGGAAAAGGTGTGTGTTTCAGGTTCAAAGTGCTCCTTGTGGCAAGGCAGTGGGCAACGACTCAGTGCATCAGCATGTCCAATGTCCTTGCCAGGCCTGTGAATCAGTTTGTATGAATAAGCTGCAAGAAATTCAGTCCACCTCAGCATTCTTGGTGACAGGATAGTAGGTGTAGGTTTGTCTCCTGCCACAATGCCTAACAAAGGTTTGTGATCTGTAACAATGGTAAATGTCCTGCCATACAGATATTCATGAAATTTCTTGACAGCTGCAACAACTGCCAATGCCTCTTTGTCCAGTTGGCTATAATTCCTCTCTGCTTTGGTCAAAGTGCGAGAGTAAAATGCAATAGGGGCTTCCCTCCCACTGGGAAGCCTGTGGCTCAAAACCCCCACACCCAAAAGGGGATGCATCACAAGTCAGTACAACAGGCAAATTCTCAGAGAACTGTATCAGTACAGCATCAGATGTGATTAGTCTCTTAATACTGTTAAATGCTGATTGTTCCTTCCTCCCCCAGATCCAAACAGCCTTCTTATTAAGCAATCTGTGCAAAGGTTCAGCAATGTTTGCCTTTTGAGGTAGAAACATGTGGTAAAAGTTAATGAGTCCAAGGAAGGCTTGCAAATCTGTTTTGCATTTAGGTTTAGGAGCTTCTTTGATTGCTTTAACCTTGGCATCAGTAGGGTGGATGCCATGCTTGTCAATCATGTAGCCCAGGAACTCAACCATGTCTGTCTTAAGTGTGCATTTGTCTTCCTTGACCTTTAACCCCGCTTTCCTGAATCTGGTGAGGACTTCTCTGAGTCTTTCTTGAAGCTGAGTGTCATTTTCAGCAGAGATTAACACATCATCAAAGTAAGGCACTACCCCTGGCAGTCCTTGGAGCATTCTTTCCATAAGGCTTTGAAAGATGCCTGGTGCCACGCTTACTCCAAATTGTAACCTTTACATTTGAAGGCACCTCTGTGAGTCACAATGGTTTGGGCCTCTGCAGTGGCATCATCAACTGTTAGTTGTTGATATGCCTGGGCCAAGTCCAATTTGGCAAAGACTGTACCCCTGCCAAGGGAATGTAACAGATGATGCACAACTGGTACTGGGTATGCGCTCTGCTGCAGCGCATGGTTCAGTGTCCCCTTATAGTCTCCACAAATTCTTACTGACCCATCAGCCTTGACTGGTGTGACTATGGGTGTTTCCCATCTGGAGTGATCAGTGGGCTCTAAAACCCCTTGAGCAATTAATTTGTCTAATTGTGCATCAATTTTTTCCTTTAAAGCAAATGGAACCCTCCTGGGCTTTAAACGAATTGGGGCACCTTGGGATCTAGGTTGAAAGTGATAGGGGTCCCCATATACTTGCCCAGTCCTTCGCTGAAGACCTCTGGAAACTCAGACTTCAAGGCCTCCTCCCATTCAGAGTTGCTCACGTGATTGATGCCAGTCACCTCGATGCCTAGTGGCTTGAACCACTCAAGTCCCAGCAAGCTTGGGCGATCCTTGTCCACGATGGTCAGGGGCAAACGTTTGGTGTGGCCTTTAAACTGCACATTGAAATCTCTTGCTCCAACTACTGGAATCTTGTTCCCTTGGTAGTCTTTAAGAGTCAGTGCTTGCTTCTGGAAATGTTTCTTCTGAATGTTGGGAAGTAGCCTGTGAATAGTGTCCCATGACACCATAGATAAATAAGAGCCTGAGTCCACTTCCATTTGGCAAGGCCTTCCTTCAATGAACACCTTCACATGTACTTTTCTGCTTCTCAAGGGTGAAGAATGACCAATGGTGATTGTTTGATGAGTTTCATTCTTCCCATTTGCTTCTGAATTGCCCCATCTTTTCAATGAAGTTGTTGGGCTTAAAATCCTTTTCAGGAAATTTCTTCCTACTAGGTGGAGTTCTGGATGATTTGCAGACTCTGGCTAGGTGACCCTTTTCTCACAACGTAGGCAGATGGTGTCTAAGAACTTGCATTCAGTGCGGGGTGGCCCCCCACAGCCTCTGCAATAAAATTCTTGCCTCTTTCTCCCAGGGTCTTTCCTTTTCTTCTCCATTCTGAGTCTAAAATCCCTTCCTCCACCTCACTGCAATCTGAATCAGAGTCTATTTGTTCGCAATGGGTTGTTGTGGATTTTTCCACATCAGAATGGCTTGAGGCCTGCCTTGTTAATCTTTTTCATGGCCACTGCTGAGGACTTGGTGGCTTCCGCTGAAACAGCTTCTTCAATGGCCTCCTTAAACATGATCTTAGGTTTCATTAACAGTTTGCTTTGTAAGACCTTATCTTTGAGGCCTAGGACAAACCGATCACGCATGGCCTCTTCTAAGTTGGTAAAGTCACAAGCACCCCCAATGTCCCTTTAGCTTGCCACGAAGTCATTAACATTTTCGCTTTCCCCTTGATCCCGACGGTAAAACTCGTGTCTCTTAATGAGGCACGATACTTGTGGGGCGTAATGGGCTCTTAAAAGTTTTTCCAAATCAGGCCATTCCATTACCTTCAGTTCTGCAGCTCCCGCCAATGCTTTCGCCATCTTGAAGACTGCTGGACCACAGTGCGTGAGAAATACCGCCCTCTTCCGTCTCTCGGGAATATCGGTGAGGTCGTTTCCTTCCAGGTACATCTGGAAGCGATCCGCATACGATTCCCAGTCTTCCGCCGCCAGATCGAACGGGGCTGGGGGAGTGTTCAGCGCAGCCATCTCGCTCTTCTGTTCACCTTCCGCGTTGTCTCTTCTTCAGGGCAATCCCACCTTCGTCACCAGTGTTAAGTTTGCATGAAGAGTCAAACGCGAAGAGCTTCAGTAAAGAGTTTATTCAGTGACTACAGCTCAAATGGACCTGACTTGGCTGGGCTACGGCTGCTTCTTATAGCCAGCAGCCGTAGTTGCCAGCCAATGGGAGTGCAGGGTTTCTTCCCGTGCTATTTAAACCAATACCATTTAACATTTTACAAGAACAGTTCAAATAAACCAATAACATTCAAACCTACATACATAACACATGCTAATTACCTCCTGCTTGTTCATAATACAGAATAGCCTCCTGTTTTATCCAGGATAAACTTCACTCAGCACCTCCTCAAGCAACAATTGGATTATGTCAAAGCCCAGACCCCTATAGGGTTTCATCTGCAGCTTCCCGCCACTGTTTTTCTGCTGGTCTCTCTTCTCTGATACAGGACAGGCAGACTGGAATATGTAATTTATTGGAGGGGCTATCCAGATACAGACTGATCAGAAGATGCTCACCCCTTGCTTCCTTCAACAATTCCATTTCATTTGTAATATCCTCACAAGACACAATCACTTGATATAAGTGAAGCTATGAGAGAGTTACAAGGAGGAGTGGTGGTCAAGCAATAAAGAAACAAAAATAGGTCAGGCACAGTGCTAGCCAGTCTCCCACAACTGGAGAGAGGGAAAGGAAGATGCATCTGATTAAAGTCCACACACCTTAAAGTTGCCAAGGTGGAGAAACACTACAACAAAGATACAGTCTTTGAAATATATACATATACATATACAGGTGAAACTCAAAAAATTAGAATATCATGCAAAAGTTAATTTATTTCAGTAATGCACCTTAAAAGGTGAAACTAATATATGAGATAGACTCATTACATGCAAAGCAAAATAGTTCAAGCCATGATTTGTCATAATTGTGGTGATTATGGCTTACAGCTCATGAAAACCCCAAATCCACAATCTCAGAAAATTAGAATATTACATGCAATCAATAAAACTAGGATTATACATAGAACAATATCAGACCTCTGAAAAGTATAAGCATGCATATGTACTCAGTACTTGGTTTGGGTCCCTTTTGCAGCAATTACTGCCTCAATGCGGTGTGGTATGGAAGCTATCAGCCTGTGGCACTGCTGAGGTGTTATGGAAGACCAGGAGGCTTCAATAGCAGCCTTCAGCTCTTCTGCATTGTTTGGTCTCATGTCTCTCATCTTTCTCTTGGCAATGCCCCATAGATTCTCTATGGAGTTCAGGTCGGGCGAGTTTGCTGGCCAATCAAGCACAGTAATCCCACGGTCATTGAACCAGGTTTTGGTGCTTTCAGCAGTGTGGGCAGGTGCCAAGTCCTGCTGGAAAATGAAGTCAGCATCCCCATAAAGCTCGTCTGCGGAAGGAAGTATGAAGTGCTCCAAAATCTTCTGGTAGATGGCTGCATTGACCCTGGACTTAATGAAGCACAGTGGACCAACACCAGCAGATGACATGACTCCCCAAATCAACACAGACTGTGGAAACATCACACTGGACTTCAAGCATCTTGCAGTCTGTGCCTCTCCATTCTTCCTCCAGACTCTGGGTCCTTGGTTTCCAAATGAGATGCAAAAGTTGCTCTCATCAGAAAAGAGGACTTTGGACCACTGAGCAACAGACCAGGTCTATTTTTCTTTAGCCCAGGTAAGACGCTTCTGACAACATTTGAAGCCCATGTCCAGGATCCGTCTGTGTGTGGTGGCTCTTGATGCACTGACTCCAGCCTCAGTCCACTCCTTGTGAAAGTCCCCAACACTTTTGAATGGCCTTTTCCTGACAATCCTCTCCAGGCTGCGGTCATCCCTGCTGCTTGTGCACCTTTTTCTTCCACACTTTTCCCTTCCACATAACTTTCCTGTAATGTGCTTTGATACAGCACTTTGGGAACATCCAACTTCTTTTGCAATTACCTTTTGAGGCTTTCCCTCCTTATGGAGGTGTCCATGATGGTTTTCTGCACAACTGTCAGGACAGCAGTTTTTCCCATGATTGTGATTCCTACTGAACCAGACTGAGAGACCATTTAAAGGCTCAGGAACCCTTTGCAGGTGTTATGGCTTAATTAGCTGATTAGAGTGGGACACTTTGAGCCTAGTATATTGCACATTTTCACAATATTCTAATTTTCTGAGATTGTGAATTTGGGTTGTTTTTTTAAATTCATATTTATATCCCGCCCTTCTCCGGAGACTCAGGGCAGCTTACAATTTTTGGGATACAACCCAATGCGCTCAGCAATAGCCTTCCTTCCATTGTATATGCCTGCTTATTACTAAGCGGCATTTTTACAAAGTCATCTTATTGCCCCCAACAAACTTGGGTCCTCAGTTTACCTACCCCGAGAGGATGGAAGGCTGAGTCAACCTTGAGCCCGGTGGGATTCGAGCCTGCAATAATTACAGGCAGCTGGAACTAAGTGCTAGGCTATTAACAGCCTGCACCACCAAGGCTCTCTAAGGTTTTCATGAGCTGTAAGCCATAATCATCACAATTATGACAAATCACCGCTTGAACTAACTTGCTTTGCATGTAATGAGTCTATCTCATATATTAGTTCACCTTTTAAGTTGCATTACTGAAATAAATGAACTTTTGCACGATATTCTAATTTTTTGAGTTTCACCTGTACATGAACATATACATATACACATACACATACACACATACATACATACATACATACAGACACACACACACACACACACATACATACATACATAAACATCTCCTGCTCTCAAGATGTTGTGCCAGTTTCAGCTGCTCAACGATCTTAAATAGGCAGCATGATTTAAGCCTTGGCATTTTGGCAAGGTCAGGCTCTGACTCTTTGCTATGAATTAGTAGCCCCTGGTGCCAAGTAGTTGATATCCTCTTGCCTTCTAAATTGCAGAATTTTTATGCTAGTTTCTCTTTTTCAGCCTTGGAATCAGAGAATTCCATCAGAGGAAAAGAACTGGGAGGGCTGGGAAAGATTTGGCAGCCAGCACAGATGATTAGTGGCCTGAAATGATAATAATAATAATAGTAATAATTTATTAGACTTTTATGCCACCCTCTCTCCCTAAGGACTCAGGGCGGCTAACAATAAAACTCAGTACAAAAATTTACATTAAAAACAATTAAACAATTACAAGCCTAATAGTAATAAAATAATAAATTAAAATTAATTAAAATAAGTCTAAAACAAAAGGCATAAACTAAGTCATTTTAAGTGAAGTCAATTGTAAGTTAAAAGATCAGACTGACTTTTCTACTGATAATTTATAATGAAGCTAAAATAGAATTTATTTTCTCAATAGTTCCATCTCACTGTGATATAAGAATAAGTGGAGTTTCACACCAAAGAGCTGAAAAAGTGTTCTCCAAAAATGCCATGAATTATGGGCCTGTCAGAGGATGGGAATAAGGGACAAATACAAGAGACGGAGGGAGAGAGAGAAAGATTATCTAAATTAGTGGTGTTCATTTTACCAGTGTTTTCAAGTAAATAATTTGTATCATGTAGGCAAGGAGCCTTTTACAAGGTCCTTGAAATTTATTTTGAATATTTCTTGGGTTCTATCTCTTGTTTGTTGCCCATTGTTTAATTGGTTAGATGGGCAGTCATGCTGACTTGTTTATTGAGTAAACAAATAAATTTGTCTTCCAGGTCTATTATAGGTAAGTTTCTTGAAATGATATATGTGCATACTATATATCCATTAGTGGACTATGAAATGTGCAAATCCACACCTGAATTTGCTACTGAGAGCTACTAAAGCAACATTAAGAGAATCTTATATACATTTTGAAAGCCATGTTTATTTTATATGAACTGCATTGGACAACAGAAATGGTGGCTCCAATTCTGAAGGAATGAAAGTCAGATTATCAGGATTTCAAGGACATTGTCATCTAGCCTATGCAGAATATAGGCCATGATTCCTCAGGTTTCCTTTCTCCTAGTCCCACCTCCCCTGGAGCCACTTGGCCCCTTTTTTCACATCCAATTAGGATAATTTCTGGGCAACCCAACAATATAGATGGGAGATACCCCAATGCTTTTTTGCTTCTAATGGCTCTTGTCTCAGTTCTATCCAGAGAACCTAGTCTAATAACTGACATACAGTGTAGCCTTATTAAGTAATTTACTGATTGATTTCTGCTGCCGCCACTGCTGAAGAAAATAACCCAAATTCTGTTCAACTCATTATCCCTGTTTTGCTAAATGGTGGGAAAATGTGTTTGTTTAGAAAGATTTATGCTATTTGAAAGCAGCTTTTAATGTACGACAACGTTTGTTTATTTGAAACATGTACATAGCCACCTATCTTATAACAAACACTGGGCAGTTCCCAGCCATAAATTAAAACATTTAAAACCATATTAAATCTGAAAAACAAACATATTAAAAACAAAAAAACATGCACTAAGTCAAACTTCTTACATGCAATCACCTCATCTTATCTTCCCCCAGGGCTTGGGGGAAAAGCCAGGTCTTCAGTGAGTTTATGGAAAGTTAGAAGGGTGGAGGAGGTCTGCTGAGCTTCAGAGGAAAGCGTGTTCCCGAGGGCAGGCCTTGCCACAGAAATAACATGCTTCCTAGCTCCCATAAGATGGCAATATTTAAGGGGCTGGACTAGGAGTGTGCCCACACTTTCTGACCTGATAGGAAAAACAGATGTCCTTAGGGAAAGGCTGTGCTGCAAGTTACTGAAGTTATTTTAATTCCCACCCTTTTGGAAATCTAGCACAATTGTTCTCCTCTACAGTTTAGTTTCCCTTTAATAAAAACCTTGACAGTTAACTGCATTTTTAGTTTATTTTTGGAAATTCTCAGGAGTTCCCTGAGAACATTGCTAAGGCTTGATGGACTGCATCGTTTTGAAAAAGCTATTGATTTATTCTTTTAAAATTCTGGGTCAGACTTCTTGCCACAGGTCAGCTACAACTGAACAGGATATGTGTGGTTTCTCTGTCTCTCAGCTAAAAAGTTCAGGCCGTTTGGGAATGAAACAGATGTCAACTTTGTACACTGGTTAGTTCTTTAAAATATTTGGATTCCCCAGTGCTTCATATCACAAAAAAGGACCCTGCTAAAGTTGTGACAAATGGCTCAAAACATTATATATAATTATGTTATATTTAACATACTCTACTTATTATACATTAAAGGAATTGCTTGCAAAAATGTATATTGCATGTGTGTTCTTTTTTAAAAAGTCATTGAGAACAAAATTTATTGGGGGACTAAGAGGACTGGTTTACTCATCTCACACTCATAGAATGAAAGGGTAGGAAGTGTCCTTGGGAATCATTTAGCCTGCAATCTTATACTACAGAATCACCAACCGACACTGTTCAAACATCTCCAGCAAAAGAGAATCTACCATCTCCCAGGGCACTTCTGTTCCATTGTTGAATTGCTCTTACTATTAGGGCTTGTTTGTTTGCTTGCTTGCTTGCTTGCTTGTTTGTTTCTGAGGTCCAACCCAAATCTGCTTCCTTTAATGTCAAATGCATTGCTTCTTGTGCTGTCTTATACAGCAATTCTGAACAATTCATTTTGTATGAGAGATACTGGAATTTAGTTATTATGTCTCATATCAATCTTCTGTTCTCTAAGTTAAATGCATCTAACACCAACACCACCAAAAACAAAAATGTAAAACATACTCATTCAGGTAAATGGTTGTCTAATGTTTGCTTGATGAAATGATGGAGCCTCATGACTGCAAAAGACAGATTGTTCCACTGGTTAATAGCTCTCATGGTTTGGAAACTTCCTTATTTCATTGATCTCCCTCTATAGAGCTTCTATTTGCTAGTTCTTGCCCTACCTTGAGAGCTATGTAGAATAAATCTACCCCGTTTTCCAGTTACAGTCCTTCAAATGCTGGAATACTGCTATCATGTCTCCCTTTAACCTTTGGCCAAACATATCCAAAGGTTTGTTTAACCACTCTTCAGAGGATATAGCCAACAAGCCAAACAAGCAAGATTCCATGAGATGAACAATGAAATATCAGAGTTTTCACTGAAATTAATAATGAATGTTGAGAGTTAACTCTTATAACCAAGTTGATATGGATCTAGTAGAAAGTCTTTTTGCAAGGAGATCACCACACCAGCATGATTACCAGCAGCAGTAGCTACATTTCCATCGTTGCAATATAGTCACATTTGGAGAAAAACAATTTCCCAGAATGTCTTGAAAGAATATTGCTTCAAGACATTTTGGAAAATGCACATGGCTGTGATTCAGGTATCTGGCCCTCATTGCTATATCTTTATCTTTTTCTAGGAAGGCTCAGATCAAGGATCAGCAATAATCTCTGCCAGGCATTTGATGCCAACCATGTGTTGGGCCTGGACTTGTTTGCAAAAGAATCCAATAAAACAAGACGTCACAGTGCTTGGAACTGTGATAAACAAGTGGGCTGAGAAATAAGAAATACTGTGCTGATGATATTTTCTCATTCTGCTCTTTTCTTCCAAATGAAATTTTCACTACATGTTCTTTCTTTACCACTGCACAGTATTGACCTGTCTGTTATATTCTTCTTCCTGCATCTACCAACCCACAATCTAAACTTAGTTGTTTTAATTTAATACTGTATAGTGTTGATCTCTCTTATCCTAGGAAATCCATAATCATTCCACTATATTGTTTTTATAGTTACAGGTTGCAAAAGGCAATTCTCTGTTGTTACTAATCAAGAAGGTTTTTAAAACTAATCACGGCTGCTATTTAATGTTTTCCTAATTATGGAAAAGGTTAATCCATTTTTCAAAGCAAAAAGGGTATGCAAGTGATTTCAAGAAGCTGAGGCAATCATCTGGTATACAAATAAACCCTTTGACTCAGCCGTCTCTAACCTTTGCAACTTGGTGGTCCGGCCCAGTGGGAGGGCATGTGAGTGGAAGGTGCATGCGCACACACACAGTTCCATTTGTGTGAGCGGCATGCAAGAATGGAGTTTTGCACCTGAGTGCAGGATGCTTGCACTCACACACGAAGCTCCACTCGTGTGAACGGAGGGCACTTGAGTGGAGATCACTTGTGCTCGTGTCCAAAGCTCCATTTGTGTGAATAGAGCTTTGTGTGCAAGCAAAGCGCCCTTCGCTTGCGTGAGAGGAGCTTTGTGCACATGCGTGTGCTTGCCTGCTGCTTGTGCTAGTGGAGCTTCAAGCACATGTGTAGGCTTCGTTGCTGCTCATGTTAGTGGAGCTTCACACATTCGTACTTGTCCATTTCTTCCATGGCTCAGTTTTGAGTGGGCCACCGCCCAGGAGTGGACCACAGCCCAGGGGTTAGGGACCCTTGCTTTAACTGAGTCATGAAATGATAACAAACATTATTTTCCAAGTCTGAGGAAATGTGTTATTTATTTATTTTTAGTAGCTATCATAGTGATATGTACCATCTTCCTATCAGGTGTTATTGTCTGGATTTTGTCTTCACATTGGCCATTGCTCTGCATAGTATAAAACCATTGTTTGGTTTCTCAATCTTTCGAAAATTGCTTCCCCCACCCCAAGGTAATTGTCAAGTTTTTCCATTGGATTGTTTAAGTTAAAATTCTATACTGGGTATGTATAAGTTAAAGAATCAGTAGTACTGATAATCCTCATTTAGCAGCCACAGTTGGGATCAGCATTTGGTCATTAAGTGAAGCGGTTGCCAAGTGAAATTGCGAGTGAGCTTATTTCAGTTTTCCTTCCTTTACAGTTCTGTGAAGATCGTAAATGCTAGAAGCTGGTTATAAAGTTACTTTTTCATCAGTGTTGTAACTGCAAAGGGTTGCTAAAGGAGGTGTTTGCTAAACAAGGAATACCTGTAGTGGAGGAAACTCCAGAAAAGAAGAATACAAGCAGTGCCACTGCCATGACAGCTACACTTAAATCTGAAATCTAGCAGCGTTATACACCAAATGGGCAGATCTAAAACAGAACACATTTGTGGATAAAGCATAGATGAGGGGCTAATTTACATGGTGGGATGGTAATTCTCAGAATTCCTGGTAATGCAGCTCAGTTTTCCATTTTACAGGAAATAGTGGGAGCCCTAATCCCAATCAGGGCCAGCAACTAACAGGAAATTACATTATGGGGAAAAAGAAATTGCTTCTGGACCTTAAACCTGAAGTGCAAATCCTTCCTATCTTAGTTTGGCAGCAACCCCTGAATCTGTTTCCATCCCTACTTCCTCCCCATGGTAAACTAAATTACAGGTAGTCCTTGATTTACAACAGTTCATTTAGTGACCATTCAAAGTTACAACATCACTGAGAATTAAGACTGATTTTCACACTTATGACTGTTGCAGCATCCCCAAGGTCCCCTGATCAAAATTCAAAAGCTTAGCAACTAGTTGATATTTATAATGGTTGCAGTGTCCCAGGGTGATGTAATCCCATTTTGCAACCAAGTCAATGAGGAAGCGAGATTCACTTAACAACCATGTGACTAACTTAATAACTACTGCAGTGATTCACTTAACAAATGTGGCAAGAAAGGTTGTAAAAGGTTGTAACACTTGTCAACATTTGGACCAAATTGTGGTTGTTAAGTCAAAGACTACCTGCATTCCATCTGCAATCCTGGTTCACATGACCAAGTCCTGAAAGAGAAATCATCCAGCATGGACTTTATTCCTGTAGGCTGCTATTCTCAGCTGTCTTGAGGTACCTGGTAGGCAGGTATAAAAAATAATTAAATAAAATGTATAATAGATTAGTGAATGATTTGATTGCATAGATCCTGTAGTTCACATGTGCATCTCCAAGAGCAATTCCTCTCTTTTGTAACATTATCTGTTGTTGCTTGTTGAGGTTGCAAAAGATACCCATAGTTTGTCAATGACAGGTAATGCTCCAACTCTTTCCAAAGGGTGATTCATGGTTTCTTTTTCACTTTACAGAGACAGAAACGAATTGACAAGCTAATGTTGAAGCCTAAATGCGGCCCTCTTGATAAAACACATATTTGATCTCAGCTTCTCTATTTATTTAGAGATTGTTAATACTTCGTTCACTAGACTATATGGCAAAATAACAGGAAAAGTGCCTGTGGGGATTTTAATGCTGGTTTTAGATTTACTTTTGATTCCAAGGTTTTTAATGTTTTTAAAAAAATGTTTTTATTTTTGCATAATCGCTGAACAATTGAGGACTCTGATTTAAACAGGGAAACAGAGTGTCTCCTGGATGCACATTTGCTGCACTAGAGGGAGTAGGATTCTCGTGTCTGATATGGGCAGCTCTGCCTGAAATCAAGCGAATATACTCAGAAAGCTGCGTTTAGATCATCAGCAATCCAATCCGGAGCTGCTAACTACACTTCAGTGAAGCATGAAAAAAAAAAGAGTAGAAGAAAACTCTAGAGCTCAACATGTAACAAGCCTCTTCCCACAAGAAGCCCAATTTTATCTTTCTTCTCAAAACTGCATATTTAAGCTCATTAATAACTGGAGATCACCTGCTAAAATGTTAAAAGCTATACAGTCTCTCTCTCTCTCTCCCCCCCCTCTCTCTCATCTCTCTCTCTCTCTCTCTCTCTTTCTCTCCCTCCCTCCCTCCCTCTCTTGGGAGAGGGGGAGAGGGAGAGAATACTGAGAAGAAGTAACAAAAATCAAACAGATTTGTGCATTAATGTTAAGATATGTTACTTGTTGATATAGGTACTCCTCAACATGGTCGCAATTAAGCTCCAAATTTATGTTGCTATGTGAGAAATTTGTTAAGGGAGCTTTGCCCCATGTTATGTGAATTAAGTGAGTTATTAAGTTAGTAACACAGTTGTTAAGCAAATTTGGCTTCCTCATTGACTTTGCTTGTCAGAAGGTCAAAAAAGGGGTGTCAACTCATAAAATATTTCTATGGTCTTTTAGAGTTGCCAACAGAAAGTGGGGGGAAGTAGTGCGGCAGCTTGCATTCCATAAATGTTTTCAAACATAGTAACTAGATGATCAAAGTTTCTGCCGCGCAAAATTCTAACTGGAGAGCATGATTGATGATTCTTGGCTATGGATGTGTCCCATTGGAGAATACAAAATACGATACACCCAGGGGTTGGGGGAAACCAGGGTCAAGGGTGACAATGAATGATGTGTCTCAGAGTCGGCTACAGCCAGGCAGTGCCGGCATGTTTACTCCTCATAAATCCTTTTTAAGTTTTGGAAGTTTGGCTTAAGACTCATAATTTAAATGGGGGTAGCTGCCAGAGCCCTGACAAGGAGATCACATGACCCCAGGACACTACAAATGTCATTAATATGAACCAGGTGTCAAGCATCCAAATGTAGATTATATGACCCTGGGAATGCTTGCAACGGTCATATGTGTGAAAAACAGTCTTAAGCAACATTTTTTTCTGTGCCATTGTAACTTCAAACAGTCACTAAACAAACTGTTCTAAGTTGAGGACTACTTGTACACCCATGAAAGCTGCAATGGCTACTTTATCACTCTTGAAAAAACATCCCTGTCTTCAACTAGCTGGCAATACCACTTTCTATAATAAGATGGAAAAGGATATTGCTAAACCTATATCATTAGGTTTAGGTTTAGTGATGAATGCCAAAATTATTGCAACACAGTATGCTCAACTAATCACATAATCTCCATTAATAGGAAAACTAAAAAGTCCTCTCTGGCTTCTAACACAAAATGTTTTCTTTTTAAATAATTATGCCTGAGGTAATTAGGTACTTTAAATTTAAGTAATGTAAATTATAATACTCCAGTTGAGGTAATTACCTGATTAGATAGAAAACCCAAAGTGGGAAGAAAATCAGAGCAAACACATAGCCAAAAAAGGGGCAGCATGTCTTTTGGAGTCAGTCTGGGCTGCATCTAGAGATCCTTAAGGGCATGAAGAAAATTCGGCCATTGTGCCCAACACCACTACCTGAATTTGGCCTTACTTCAGGGGTGGGATTCTACCAGTTCTGACCAGTTCTATAGAACCCCTTGTTAACTTTGTAAGCAGTTTGGAGAACCAGTAGTTAGAAGCAATCTCCTTTTGTTTTTTCCCACCCTTATTACATTCTTGCCAGTACACCTAGACTTCCTGTATCCAGAGCTTCTGGGGCTTGACTTTCTTAAAGGGGAAGGGTTGTTTAAGATTTTTACACTGCTGTTGGGAGGAAATACTTCCCTGGACAATCAGCACTTTGAAGAAATAATTGAATAATGAAGCAAAGCTGTCAGAAAGAAGCTTTTAATGACAGGGAACCAAGATGAGTGACATTCAGCAAGGCTTCTTGGCTAGCTAGAAAGATTGACATTCAAACATGAGTTTACATACCCTTTCTGAGTTTTGGTCTAAAACTGGTTTTTGGTGAAGGTTAATTCTATGCTTGGTGACCTTTAATCCTGTGTTTATTGATGGGATAATTTTCCCTATTCAGCTTCAACAAGCAACAGCTACTGTTGTGATTTAATTATTTGTATTGTGTTTGAATTTTTTCCTGCCTCATGGTTTCTTTTTCTATCTGGGGAGGGGGTCTTCCTCACTGCTTTAGTACTATCTGCCACTGTCCTTTTGGGGTGTACTTCCAAGAGGCAGGATACAAGCTTGGCACTGTTTTTTTACTGCCTTTCTGGGGGGCATGTGACCTTTCCTTAAATCTGGATGATTTCCTTAGGATAGTTTGTGAGGTGAGTGAGACCAGCTGGTATCTTTAAGTGGTGCAAATGGATCTAAGGATTGCTTTTCGTGCTTTTCAGGAGAGCTTAAATGACCTCTCTGCTAAAGGGTTTCACTTTATGAGCAAGGTGCTCTGGCACCCTGCCTGATTAGTAACTCTGGCTTGCAGGTATTTTTAATCTAATGATTGGTATTTAGGGTAGCTTTTTGCAAGCAAAGAAGCTTTTTGTATTTTTGTACAGGTAATCCTTAGCTTACAACAGTTCATTTAGTGACCATTCAAAGTTACAATGGCACTGAAAAAAGTGACTTATGACCATTTTTCACACTTATGACCGTTGCAACATCTCCACTGTCATGAGAGGCCAGGCAAGGAGAAGCACTTTTGACATGAGTGATGTCGAGTTGGGCATGCCCACCCAGTCAAATGACCACCAAACCACACCAACCAACTAAGCCATGCCCACAGAACCCACAGTTGTTAAAAAAACCTGAATCCCACCCCTGCTTTACTTGTTGCACACACAGATCTAATTCTATCTTTCTTCAGCTTTCATGTTAGAGAAGGTGTCTGAAGGAAAGTCATAAGTATAATCACTTAGACTTGAGTGTAGTAATCAATCCTGCCTAGAAAACTGCTTCAATGAAGCCCAGGATTCCTTGGAGAGATCTACTTGCATTCAATCATAGAAACACAGGACTGGAAGGGACTTAAGGTCTTCTAGTCCAGACTCCCTTAGCATGAGACCTTATGCCATCCCAGACAAATGGTTCTCCAATCTTCTCTTGAAAACCCTCAGTGATGGAGCACCCACAACTCCAGGATATAAGCTGCTCCATTAATTAATTGTTCTCATTGTCAGGAATTTTTTCCTCTGGTCCAGGTTGGAGTTCTCTTTAATGAGCTTTCACCCATTGCTTCTTGTCCTACCTACAGGTGCTTTGGAGAATAAGTCAACCACCTCTTCTCTGTGACACCCCTCAAGTACTGGGAGATAGCTCTCATGTCACCCTTAAGCCTTCTCTTCATTATGCTGGATCCCTTATCATATTTGTCCCTCTTCTTCACACTCTTTCTAGGGTCTTGGCACCATTTTTTGATACTGTAGTGCAGTATTCTAAACACAGCCTCACTAGTACAGTATAAAGCTGTACTATCAATCAATGTCTAATGTAATCCAATCTAATCTAATCAACGTGTAAAGGAGTGCAGATATAACTTTGACAAAGAAATGGAAGAACCATTAGCAGGACTGTACCATTAAAACAGTCCCAAGAAAGGAGAACAACTCAACAGATTCCCATCTTGATTCAATATAGTAGTGTTTGTCAACCTCAGCACCTTTTAGATGCATGGACATCAACACCCAGAATTCCCCAGCCAGCAGTCAAAGTTGCCGAGGTTGAAAAATACTGTTGGTGTAGCATTAGAAGGAAAAGGCTTTCACGTTTCTGTTATTATACCCTACGACAATAGCAATAGCACTTAGCAATAGCATTTAGACATACACCGCATCACAGTGCTTTACAGCCCTCTCTAAGTGGTTTACAGAGTCAGCATATTGCCCCCAACAATTTGGGTCCTCATTTTAGCCACCTCGGAAGGCTGAGTCAACCTTGAGCCAGTGAGACTTGAACTGCCAAACTGCAGGCAGCTGGCAATCAGCAGAAGTAGCCTGTAGTACTGCATTCTAACCACTAAGCCGCCACAGCTATATAATTTAGACTTATGTAGCATTTCATAGTGCTTTACAGCCCTCTCTAAGTGGTTTACAGAGTCAACCCCCAACAATCTTAAATGTGCTGAGGTTGACAAACATTACTATGTTTTACCGACCTCGAAGGATGGAAGGCTGAGTCAACCTTGAGCTGGTCAGGAACGAACAGCTGGCAGTTGGCAGAGTTAACCTACAATACTGCATTCTAACCACTGTGCCACCATGGCTCAGTGGTGAATTCCAATGAATTGGAATTGCAACAGACCTGTGGTCTGAGTAGGGTTCCTTGCAGGGCTGACACAATGCAAGTCTATTTGTTTTATTCTTCCTGCCTAAAGATGTGGAGGCTGAGTAGACCTACTTTCAGCATTTGAGCAAACAATTCACAGAGTTAAGATATCCAATACACTTAGGACATTATTTTGGGGACAGGTCCTTTTTTGCTATAAAGTATATGCCTGAAAGTAATTCATAAACTGGTGCTAAGGAATCTTGAACTTCCAGTTACTATAGACTTATAGTTGGCAGTAGACAGCATGAATAAGGTATGTTTGGAATTACTGTATATGTCAGCAAACTGTCAAAAGCTCTGGTTCTCTATTCCTGGGTCTAAAGATTTAAAAATGTGCAAACCAACAAATCTCGTGCATCATTCGATCAATGCCAATTTGACTTCTATATAGGTAATCATTGACTTACAACAGTTCATTTAGTGACTGTTCAGAGTTATAACGGCACTGAAAAAAGTGACTTATGACCGTTTTTCACACTTATGACCATTGCAGCATTCCCAGGGTCATGTGATCTACATCTGGATGCTTGACAATTGGTTCAAATTAATGATGTTGCAGGGCCCCGGAGTTGTGTGATCCCCTTTTGTGACCTTCTGACAAAGTAAATGGGGAAGCCAGATTCACTTAACAAATGTGGTAAGGAAAGTCGTAAAATGGGACAAAGTCACTTAACAAATTTCTCATTTAACAACATAAATTTTGGGCTCAATTGTGGTCATAAGTTGAGGACTACCTGTATTGAATCCAGAAGGTAAGAAGTTGAATTTTATTTCTTGTGTTTAGTGGACTCTATTTTTTGTGTTATTTGTGGCACTGTGTATTCTGATTTTTGATTCTATGGGAGGTAGGTTTTTTATTGTCATTGTTTTAATTATACAGGTACAATGGTTATTATACAAATCAAATCAAATTGTAAATAGTGACAAATAATATCAGGACATATTGGAAGAGGTAAGGATACTACTTCTTGTTTTTTGTGTATTTATCTAGTTACTTACAAAAGCCATCCAAGCTCACAGAAACAATAGCACATTAGCAAAACAAGAGCATGACATCATGTAATTACACAAAACCTGAGGTCAGTTTGCATATAAGGTGTTATTCTTAATCAGGCATGACTTTGATTGGCACCTAGAACCATAGCATAAAAATAGCCCTGAAGCCACAAATATGTCCTAACCTTGTGCGTAAATGCCTGAAGAGTTTTGTACATCTCTATGTACAAATCTACTTCAAAAAACTTTCTTGCATTTCAATTTGTTTGGCAAAACTCATTATATAGTAAGTGTGAACAACCTATGTGGCACATAGGGTGAAAGTTCTTGCCATGACTCTGTATCACCTGGCATATTGAATATTCATCCATTAGTAATTGAGCCCCATTTCTTCAGACTCAAACATCCATCATGCCACCAAAATTTGGCAGAAAGCTCCCAAATAACAGCAACTTGGTTTTTACTCAATGTTCTGCCAAACTGAAAACAACTAGAACTGCAAATGTTATAAATAAAATAATTGTACTTCGTCTCCAGCAGCAGTAACATGACTCTTTTATTATTTTTTTAAAAATTCAAAAATGGGGGAAGAAGACTAACATTCCAGCCCTGTCCTTTCTTGCAATGCTTTTGCGTCGTTGATGGGCTCCCATAGCTCTCATTACAAAGTGCTGCTGGCAGTCACAAGAAGTTGCCCAAGCCTGCTATAAATAATGCCTGAACCGTCCTTGGTAGAAATATATCCCTCAAAGCAATGAACTGTGATGGTGGCATAATAGCATCTACTGCTAGCCTAATAAAATGAAAAGAGTAAAGACCAGGCATGCTCTGGCTGCCAAATTTCTGGCCAGCAACAGGAGAAAAGGTACAGCTGCCTCCTCTCTCTCAAACAAGAGGAAGTTGAGTGCAATGTTTTTGGGCAAGGTCTCCTCCAGCTGCAATTGGCAGAGGCATTTTTATAATGTCATCCAACAATAATCTGCTAAACCTCTTGATCCTGCCAATCTCACATGGGGTTATCATTTTAAGGATGGAAAATGTTGCTGTTCTTCAACAGTGGCTTCAAATTGAGGCTTTTTCCTCCTGGGAGAGGCATTTTAAGAGATTGCAAGGGTGTTTTTTTAACTAAATAATCACATTAAAAATACACTAATATTCACCTGAAGATCTAACAGTTGGGGAAGATCCGTGGTGAATGGCAGGCTGATTAGAAGAGGGGTGGAAGGCAATGCCAAGGCTGGCAGGTGTGCCAGAAAGATTAGTGAACATGTAGTAGGAAGTTCAGGGCTGGCTGAGTTGATGGGTTGATTGGAGACTGATTGCTGGAAATAAGACTGTGAAGGTCTGAAATGTAAAATGAGGAACAAATGTAATAGACATTCATGTAGGGAGGCAAGAAGGTTTCTACAAAAAAAAAAGTAGGCAAAATGCCCCAAACCTTTGGAAATCCAGATCTAGAGATATTAGATACAGATTGCAGTAATGCAGATGATCTATAGATGGTGGCAAAGAGCTAGTACTTTTTGCATTTCCTTACAGCCCAAATGTGGTTGTCCAGAGTTCCCCAACTTTCCAGCTTTGGGTACCAGCGAGGGGGGGAGGGTATGGTTCTGTGCAAGTGGCTGGCAAGCGCGTGCATGCAGCTCCATTTGCATGAGCAGCAGACACATGCACCCGCCTCTCATGCAAATGGAGGGCACTCACGCTTGCATGGCCATCGCTTCCACAGCCTGGTTTTGAATGGCTTACAGCCTAGTAGTGGGCTGTGGTCCAGGGGTTGGGGACTCCTGTATTAGTCCTTTCTGAATTCACATAATTGCAAATATAAATGTACAGTAATGAATAGTTAACTCTGATAATTATTTTAGCACCAACATTCAATATTTCATCAGGCTGTCATCACCCGAAACCTTCCTTCTCTACCTTCCCACCCTATATAAAGCTGTTCACAGATTTTTTTTCCAAGGGAAGAGAAAGAATAGCATAGATTAATGACATAGAAAATATAGCAATTTTCTTTTTCCTTTTTTTGTGCACAAACCTACTAACGCTTGTTGTTTCTGAGAGACACAGGTGATTCTAATTCCTTTGGGATCTTCTCTTGACAACTGGCCTTAAATGCAAGCTACTCAATGCAAGAAGCCTTGTAAATAAAATACCTGAATTTCTCCTCTTACTAAATACGGCTAAATTTGACATCATATTTGTCTGTGAAACATGGCTCAACGCATCCCTCCCTGACTCCATTACCACAGTAAGAGACTATCATGTTTACCGATCAGATCATGAAATCCGTAGAGGAGGTGGTGTTGCTATCTTCTATAAAAAGTCCCTACATCTAAAAAACATCCAAATTATCCAGGAGCTTGCTCTTCCAGAGACCATCGTCTGTGAACTGTCCTTAAATATCACATTTCGATTCTTACTATGTTACAGAGCCCCTGATTATGACATCGAACATGTAAACAAGTTAAATTCACTATTAATATGGGCAACATCCTGCCCACATGCTTTTATCTTTCTTGGTGACTTCAATCTACTTCATATTAACTGGACCCTTAAACGAATGTACAACTGAACCCATACATGCAACCTTCTACAATGCTGTAACAAATCTGGGACTGGAACAACTAGTAACCAACAACACTAGACTTAACAATTGCCTCAATCTCATCTTCTGCAACAGTTTGAATTCAATTTACGGAATACAAATTAATGAACCTTTTCCAACAGTGACCACAGCATGATTGACTTTTTAATATGGGGGTTTTAAATTGCTTATTCGGCTTATAACCTGTTTAATATAGTTTTAAGTAATTTATTGTTGTATTGTATTTTAGTGTGAACCGCCCCAAGTCCCTTGGGAGAGGGGGCGGCATATAAGTCGAATAAATAAATAAATAAATAAATAAATAAATAAATAAATAAATACAGGATCCCCAATTATAACTTCAAAAAAGGCAACTATGATCTTATAGACAGCGATCTCTCATCTCTTGATTGGCAAATTCTATTCACTAGATACAATACTGTTGAAGACCATTACAACATATTTTTACTTGAAGTCAAAAGAGTCATCAAATTGTATGTACTAATATCAACTCCCAAAACCAGGAAAAACAAATTACCCATAACAATAAGGAAGCTCCAATCCAAAAAGAAATCCCTTTGGTGGAAAAACAAATCTGGTCACGTTGCCAAATTTAAAAGCTGCTACAAAAATTTATGCCACCAGATAAAGACTGAATGCACCGATTATGACATTAAACAAGAGGAAAACTTTCTATGCACCAATTCCACCCACGCTTTCTACAATTTTGTAAACAACAAATTAAAAGACTCAAGGTCCATCCCACCCCTGAAAGGATCTAATGGCAAACACTGCAACGATGACACCATTAAAGCAAACCTCTTTAACACATTCTTTGGCTCAGAATTTGTAAACAGCAATGGATCATGCCCAATATTTCCTAGTAGAACCACAGACAACTACAATGATCTAATAAATATTGATTTTAAAGAAGACAATGTTGAAAAACCACTACGCAATCTGAAACGATCTCTATCTATTGGACCGGACAGAATATGTGCCTACTTCTTAAAAATGCTACCCACTGCCATAGTCGAACCTCTAAGCATAATCTTTGAAAAATCTTTCAGGACCAGCTCCTTGCCAAACCTATGGTCACTAGCCACGGTCATCCCCATCTTCAAAAAGGGAGACCCCAGCCTAGTTGAAAATTACAGACCAATATCTTTATGTTGCGTCACCTGTAAAGTCATGGAATCAATTACTAACCAATCCATTATCCTCCACTTAGAGACAAACAACCTACTCTCTAACAAACAATTTGGTTTCAGAAAAAAACTATTCTGTAATCTGCAACTCTTACACTGCAAAAACATATGGACTACACAACTCGATCAGGGCAAAGCAATAGATGCAATATACATAGACTTCTGTAAAATCTTTGATTCAGTGGTACGCGTCCTATCAAATCCTGTACCTGTCAACAGTGGTGTCCCCCAAGGCAGCATTCTAGGACCAACTCTCTTCATACTCTACATAAATTACCTCTGTGATCATATTAAGAGCAACTGCGTTCTTTTTGCTGATGATGTAAAGCTATTCAACACCAACAACAACACTGCTACCCTTCAAAAAGACCTCAACTATGTGTCAAAATGGTCAAACAAATGGCAACTTCAAACCTCAACAAATAAATGCTCTGTCTTACATATTGGCAAAATAATAAAAATAAATAAAATACAAGCTGAATAGTCAAGACCTTGTTGATGACCCAACTTTGTCAAGGACCTTGGAATATTCATCTCAAATGATCTAAGTGCTAGAGCCCACTGTAACTACATAGCCAAAAAGGCATTAAGAGTTGTAAACCTAATCCTGCATAGCTTTTTCTCCGGTAATATCACTCTACTAACTAGAGCATACAAAACATTTGCTAGACCAATACTTGAATACAGCTCATCAGTCTGGAACCCGCATTACATATCTGATATTAATACAGTTGAGAAAGTCCAGAAATATTTCACAAGAAGAGTTCTCCACTCCTCTACTCGTTGCAGAATACCTTATGCCACCAGACTTGAGGTTCTAGACCTAGAAAACCTAGAACTACACCGCCTGCAGTGCAATCTAAGTATAGTATATAAAATCATACATTGCAATGTCCTACCTGTCAATGAATACTTCAGTTTCAACCATAACAATACAAGAGCACACAATAGTTACAAACTCATGGTTAACCGCACCAAACTTGATTGCAGGAAATATGACTTCAGCAACAGAGTGGTCAATGTCTGGAATACTCTACCTGACTGTGGTTTCTTCCCCAAACCCCCAAAACTTTAACCTTAGACTGTCTACTATTGACCTCACCCCTTTCCTAAGAGGTCTGTAGGGGGCGTGCATAAGTGCACCAACGTGCCTACCGTCCCTGTCCTATTGTTTCTTTTTTTTCTTATTCATATCCATTTCATGTATTCATAACCATGTTTATACTTATACCTGTTATCTAATAATCACTTGACAAAATAAAATAAATAAATAAAAAATAAGAGTCCATTTCACTTTTTATTTCATTTTTGACAATCCACCCTAGTTTACGTTAGCTGTGGGTTATTCTCATTTTCAAATAGTGCTTTTTCTCTTTTCCAGGTGCAAGTCTTGCCAACAACATGTCATTGAATGTTGTAATGATCTGTGGGAATATCCTTAAGAGACAGGAGGAGGAAGAGCCACAGCCATGGCAAAGATCAGATAAGAGACATCTCAGCCCACTGAAGGAATAAGAGATGTAGCAAGTGCCTCAGAAAAGATCCTCCCTAGTTCCTGGAAAGTAAAGACAAGCGAAGAGGGATATGTTAAGTTTGCATGAAGAGACAGACGCGGAGTGCTTCAAGCTCTTTGTTTATTAGTGACTACAGCTCAGAACGAACCCAGTTTGGCTGGGCTGTGGCTGCTACTTATAGCCAGCAGCTGCAGTTGACAGCCAATCAGAGTGCAAGGTTTTCCCGCACTTTTTAAACCAATCATTTCTTACATTTTACAAGAACAGTTCAAACTAAATCAATGACTTTAAACCTGCATACATAACAGGATATGCCTTCAGATTGGCAAGATTCTGTTACTACAGAGTTCTCCAAACTTGGCAACTTTAAGACTTGTGCACTTCAACTCCCAGAATTACTCATCCATCAAGTCTTAAAGTTGCCAAGTTTGGGGACCTCTGTGTTACTATAACCTTAGAATAATAATAATAATAATAATAATAATAATAATAATAATAATAATAATAATAATAATTTATTAGACTTGTATGCCGCCCTCTCTCCCTAAGGACTCAGCTGCTAACAATAAAAAACTCAGTACAAAAATTTACATTAAAAAAAGAATTAAACAATTACAAGCCCAATAATAATAAAGTAATAAAATTAAACTTAATTAAAATAACTCTAAAACAAGCCCTCCCCCCCCTTGGCCAGTCCAGACTGGCCTGTTGAAAGAGTATAAAGATAGTGTGATGATATTGGTTTCTTATCTACTTCAAAGGGCTGACACTATCTTGGTGATGGCATGGTCAATGGCAGGGACCTTTTCAGGTACTGACATATACAATAACTCCAAGCAACTCGTGCTCTCTGGGGGTAATTATAAGTCTACCGTAACTGGAAGTTCAGGATTTCTCAGCACTTGTTTATGAGTTACTTTCAGGCATATCCTTTCTCCTAAAAAGGATTTGTCCTCTAAATAATGTCCTGAGTTGGTTGGGTTCTTTAGCTCTGTTGTTTGTTTCAATGCATGAAATGCTGAAAGCAGATCTACTCAGCCTCCACCTCTTCAGGCAGGAAGAATAAAACAAATGGACTTGCATTGTGTCAGCCCTGCAAGGAAGCCTACACAGAAAACAGACCCCACAAGGACTATTGCAATTCCAATTCATTGTTGTAGGACGTAAGAGAAACTTGAAAGTCTGCCCCCTTTGGCAGTATTTCTCAAGCTCAGCAACTGGTGGCTGGGGAATTCCACGTGTTGCCATCCATGCATCTTAAAGTTGAGAAACACTACTATGTCAAATCAAGGTGGGATTATGTTGAGTCCTTTTGGGATGCTTTCTCTTTTCTCGGGATTGTTTTAATGATACAACACTGCTGATGGTTCTTCCATATTGTTAGATTTGCATGAAGAGTCAGATGCGGAGTGCTTCAGTGAAGAGTTTATTAGTGACTACAGCTCATAACAGACCCGATTTGGCTGGGCTGCGGCTGCTACTTATAGCCAGCATCCGCAGTTGACAGCCAATCAGAGTGCAGGGTTTTTCCCGCACTTTTTAAACCAATCATATTTGACATTTTACAAGAACAGTTCAAACTAAACCAATGTCATTCAAACCTGCATACATAACACATATCTTTATCAAAATTATCTTTGCACTCCTTTACACAATCATTAGTTTAGCTTAGATAATTAGATTACATTACATTAGATTACATTAGACATCAGTTGACAGTCCTGTTTTATGCTGCACAAGCGAGGCCACACTTGGAATACTGGTCTGGTTTTGGTCACCCTAATGCAAAAAAGATGCTGAGATGCAGAAAGAATGCAGAGAAGAGCAACTAAGATGATTGATAAGGACCTTTAGCCGCTTTGACTGCTGTGGGCATGACTTTTCTCCTCTGGCAATAGTGCACAGTCTTCCTTGTCTTGGGCTACAGAGAGATTGGGCACTTGGCTTCTGCAGAAGCATCTGCCTGCATAATGCCTGAAAGGTGATTTGCTTAGAGTTGTTCAGGCATTATATAGGCTCCTTATATCTCTGGTTCTATGATTCACCAGGAAAGTATTTTAGGTCTGCTTTTCAACATATATTAAGCAATCTTTTGAAAGACCAAATAAACCTGTTTTCTTTCTTTTTTTAAAAAAGGCAGTCAGCAAAAAAACCCAGTTAATGCTCTTTACAATCTCTGCACCAGGCATGTGATTTGTTATGCAGATTATTGCATAAGATTATAAAATGCACAGATTAGCTTCTGCGATATTGATAAATCTTTGTCTAGAAATAGGTTGGCTGACAGATTGGTGAGTTGGGGAATAGGCCATGGAAGCATCCTCCCACTTCACCACATACTTCTCCTTCCTCCCACCAACTTGGCTGCTGAGACAGCACAAATTACACTGATATATATATATATATATATATATATATATATATATATATATATATATACCAATTCAAGGCCTGGAGGAGTGCATATTAATGCAGCTGTAAGAATGAGCCTTAAAAAACATGCTGCTGTGCCATTTGCCCAAGGCAGAGAGATCTTGCTACTAGTAGAGTAAGCGGCACAGATTATCCCATTTATTGCTCATCATGCCTGGAGAGTAAAAGAGAAGTAGTGGTGCCTATTATATATTGTGAGAATATGAACAGGTATGTAATAGAAACAATTCAGTTTACACTAGAATTGGATTTTCAAATTTTTTTTGACAGAGTTCCTGACCAAAACCTTTAAATTAGCTTAATACATGTACATGAAATGCAGATTCTCTCATTGACAGGTAACTGGCTAAAAGACCTAGTTCAACAACTAAACTGCTATAGCACACTGCCTTTCAGAAATGATTTTCTCTACCATATTAAAGAGCAAAAAGCCAAATGTCTTTTGTTTAATTTTTTTTAGCTTTTGTGTTGTTTAGTTTTTTATTAGTTTATAATATAAAATACAAAATACAAAGCAAACAGTAGGAAAAATAAGGGAGGGAAAGAGGAAGGGAGAAATATAGAAAAGAAGGGAAAAAGAAAAAAAGGCATTGGCTTCAAACTCCCTCTGGTGCAGTAGAATAAGACAGTAACATTAATCCTCGACTTTTTACTTTTTTACATAATAGTAAAAACTATCCATTTCTATAACAACATATCTAATCAGTAAAACCCAAAATCAAAGTTTCAATTTTTTCTACCTCAAGCACAAAGTCCAGAAGCGGTTTCCAAGTAGAAACAAGGATATTTGTGGGTTTTTTTTCCCCCAAATGTCTTAACATTTACATTAAAATTATTCAGAATAACCAATATGAAATGAAATATGTGATTGTTTGATTTTACACTAAACCATTATTTTGCTAAACTAGAGCTAGGCAAACATCCACCTTTAGCCATGAGAACTCACTGCGTGATTTTGAACTAATCATTCTTTCAGTCCTACCTGTCTTACCTGTTGGAAACCAAAAGAGAGATTCCCATTAGATCTCCACCTTTTGCTTCAGAGCAGTGTTTGAAGTGTGGGCTTCAGACTCCTGGGGATCCCCAATATTGTCTCAGGGGTATTGGAAATCATAATTAAGAGCCTTGGTGGTGCAGGCTGTTAAATGCCTACCACTTAAGTTCCAACTGCCTGCAATTAGTGCAGGCTCCAATCCCACCAGGCTCAAGGTTGACTCAGCCTTCCATCCTCTCAGGGTAGGTAAATTGAGGAACCAAGATTGTTGGGGGCAATAAGCTGACTTTGTAAAAATGCCACTTAGTAATAAGCAGGCATATGCAAGGGAATGAAGGCTATTGCTGAGCACACTGGGTTGTATCCCAAAAATTGTAAGCCGCCCTGAGTCTTCAGAGAAGGGCGGCATATAAATGTAATTAAAAAATAATTATTATTATTATTTGCCAGATTTGGTTGAAAATTAATATGATACTAAAATCCTATCAGACAATCATAAGAAGGAATAATGGCAGTGACCACATCCATTTTTATTTTTAATATGGCGATATCATATTAATTATTACATGCAAACAATAGCTCTTTTGTGATCCTCCATAATTTTTAAAAGTGGGAAGGGGCCCTGAGAAAAATATGCTTAAGAAACACTGCTTTAGAGGAATGGCGGGGATCTAACTGAAAAATTAATAATAAAGTAAATCATTTTTCAACAAAGTTGTATAGGAATTCTAACTTTTTCACAGTTCCTTATGGAATTTCAATCTACTTATTTATTTGCCAAAAACACAAGAATACTCTTTCATCCTGGAACATCAGCAGATCAAGCTATTCACAAGGGCATCGAAGTGTTATAAGTTCTTTACAGTGTACCTGTTTGTTGTTAGTGAGTCATGGCCTTGTCCAACCATGCCTCACTCTCTTGCCGTAATATTTTAATAAGTGGGACAAGTGGGGGTGCATATCACTATCTAAAAGGCAGAATGATTTCCCTTGACTTACACAGTGGAGAAAGCACTGTATCTGCAGCAGATAGCCATTGACCTGGTGATAGTGACAGCAGTGAAGAAATAGCCAAAAGAGAACCAGAGCAGAAAATGAGAAGGATAATAGAATATGGATGACTAAGCAGTATTCCCTGCTCATTTTTCCAGAATGAATCCAAGTTCCATTTGTTGAAATCGGCTTTGAATTTTGCAGTGTCTCACCATCCACTTTATAGACGAAGAACGTCAAGGAGATACAATGTTTAGGAATATAAAGTTGAATGCATGAACTCACATGCCCATAGGTACCTTTGTTAGAACAAGGAGAGTGTTGGTGGCATTTGCTTACAAATAAATGAAACCTCCATTACAGTAGGTTGACTGTAATTGACTGCTTCTGATGGTTCCCTCAACACTGTCCAACTATTTACAAAGTCTGCACTACTATTACTATTAATCTTCTCATCATTCCTTATCACCCATCCCCTCCCACTTCTGACTGTATGACTGTAACTTTGTCGCTTGTATCCTTACAATTTATATTGACTGTTTCCTAGTATGATTTGATTGCTTATTGTACCCTATGATTATTATTAAGTATTGTACCTTATGATTCTTGATTCTTGATGAATGTATCTTTTCTTTTATGTACACTGAGAGCATTTGCACCAAGACAAATTCCTTGCGTGTCCAATCACTTGGCCAATAAAGAATTCTATTCTATTCTATTCTATTCTATTCTATTCTATTCTATTCTATTCTATCCTATCCTATCCTATTCTATCCTATCCTATCCTATTCTAATGATTTCCTGTATATGGAATTGATGGGATAAGGAAGAAAGCAAGCCACAACATGTGACAAGCAATAAATGGTTGAGACAAGAAAAGGAATCTCAGGGACAGCCCAACAGCAAATGTCAGAGGCATGTGAATCTATCTTCAGTAGATTTTATTATCATGTATTTGATTTTTTTAAAAAAGCACAAATTCTGTACTTAAAAAAGCACTCAGACCCCCTAGATATGGACTGGAAACATCTAGTTTTAAACTTCTCTGTGGCTTCTCAAATAGTTGCATCACGGCCAAACGTAATCTCTCGCCTAGTGTTAACGAGAATCAAAAAGATATTACACATAGGATATGTCAATCAATAGAATAGCTTTGCATTCATAAACAGTTTCAAATGGCCTGCCTAGGTATAAAATAATCCCAAATATATCACGTGCAAGGGAAAATTGCAGCTATCTATGAGTAAAAAAGAGGAAATTGCTTACAAAACACGGCTTGTGCAGGCGAATGGCCAACACTGACCTATGAATATGAACACATATTTCATGCTTTTTGCTGACATCTATGAAATATTTCATGAAAACTGAAAAAGTAACTACACTAAGATGACAAGTGAACCTACGAACATAATATAAAGGATTCATGGTTTTTATCTATGAAAACCTTCAACATCTGAGGGTTGTTGAAGGCTTTGAGGCAGAGGTGGTATTCAGCAGGTTCTGACCAGTTCTGGAGAACTGGTAGTAGAAATTTTGAGCAGTTCGAAGAACTGGCAAATACCACCTGTGACTGGCCCTGCCCCATCTATTCTCTGCCTCCCAAGTCCCAGATGATTGGCTGGGTCTTCTTTTGTTGCTCTGCACAGGAGAAAGGAGCTAGAAAGCAGGTTAATGGGGTGGGGAAGGAATGGGATTTTGCAGTAACCTTTCCCCAGGAATGGGGAGGGAATGGGGATTTTGCAGTAACCTTTCTCCTGGAGTGGGGTAGGAATGGAGATTTTACAGTATCCTTCTCCTGCCATGCCCATCAAGCCACGCCACACCCACCAAGCCTGCCCACAGAACCGGTAGTAAAAAAATTTGAATCCCACCACTGCTTTGAGGTCCTTCTCTGTGCAGAGTAAAGCTGTGTAAAGCAAATCTCCACCTTGGAATGTACAATTGGGCTTAAGCACTCTGGGTGGGGATAACACTAGCTCTCTTGGTTTCATTACCAGGTATGCATTGTAGTGTACATCTCAGACCTTCATACATAAAAAAACTTTTTTCTTGCTTAATCTAGTACAAAGGTGCTCCATTATAGTCAAATAACCATTTTGGAGAAACATACCTACATCTAATAAAATATACTTTCCTTGACTTTCCTAATGTCACCTACTGTAATCTACAGAAGCACACAGATATCTCTTGCAGCAACCTGAACTGGAACTTAGGTGATTCCAAAGAGTAAGTTTCTCAGAACTCTGATTAATCATATCTATTAGAAAGAGGGTTCAGGTTACAAGATTTCCAAATGAGAAACCTATATATAGGGAATTGAAGGCAACAATATTCTGGCTTGTTTTCTCATGGTTTTCTGGTGTAAAATGGAGGAGGACTGTCTTTTCTTTTTCTTTTTTAGAAGACAGGCCAATCTGGACTTGCTAATAGTTTTGGAAACTGCTATTAAACTTCTCAGTGAGTCTCATTCTCACGGTGTTATTTACCAAAAACTGCTTTCTGTGCATCCTTCTATGTTACAAAGCTCCTCCAAGAGAGAAAGATTTGGCGAGGTTGTTGATTGTATTTATTATTCTTCAGGAGAAAGCATAATAACAATAATAATAGTTGCAACAATAGCAACTGAAAATTAAGGTAATCACTTTGTAGTTTAGTACTGATGTGTGAATTCAGCATGTTTACACCTTTTTTTGCTTCACTGGTGCTTTTAAGTCCAACATCTCCTTGCAATGTGTATCTAAGAATATTGCTGGGTTCCTTAGGAAGATTCAGTTGGATAAAAATAACCAAAGCAATCATTTTTGTTACAGATAAGGCTGATAACACAGCTGATAACTATGACTGTATACTATTAGAATATACTTTGCTCTCCAGCATTATTCCTCAAGTACTCCCACAGTTTTCCATATCCTTTAAGACCACCAATCCTACCTACCACATACACACCTTGGTATTTTAAAACACAGTACGGGTAGCCTTCAACCTGCAACCACAACTGAGGTCAAAATTTCTGTTGCTAAGTGAGACAGTTGTGATGATGGCCAAATCTGTCTGTAGGTTCTGCCTTGGATGACCTTTTCCAATAAGCAACCAAGTCGGAAGATCATTTAAAAGTAATTTATTAGAGAACTCTGATAAAGTGGGGTCTCCCTATGAGAAGGAAAAATGGCTTACATTTACTTTTATAGTTAGCACAACAAAGAACTTCAAAGCAAAAGCTGATTGTTTTAGAAACAGTCATCTGTCCACTGCAACAAAAGAATTAAACCATCTAATAATATCTGAGAATAGCCATAGAAGAGCATTGTGTTCTGAATAAAAGTAAAAGAAACATGTGCAAAGGGTATGGGTAAGAAGTTACATTCTCAGTTGTTTCCCAAAGTTGAGCTTGACTATGTTCTTTGTTCATGGAGGCTTGAGAGCAGCTAAAAATGAAACTGTGATCTGCTAACTTATGGAATGCTGTTGCAATACAATTGAAAAAAGCAAAATTAAAATACAAGAAAATCCATGTTAGTTACAGAGGTGGTATTCAGCAGGTTCTGACCAGTTCTGGAGAACCCGTAGTGGAAATTTTGAGTAGTGGGAAATTTTGAGTAGTAGTGGGTGGGATTCTACCAGTTCACACCTATTCGCTAGAACCGGTTGTTAACATTCTAAGCAGTTTGGAGAACCAGTTGTTAGAAGAAATTACTGGCCTAATCCTGTAAGGAAGGCAGGAAGGAAACATTCTGGTGTTGCTTACAGAAACTGCCTCTCTGTTAACCCTTATTAGATTCTTGGCAGGACTAGAATTCCTGTCTCTGGAACTTCTCTTGAGTTTTTTTCCCCTCCTTTACTGGTACTTTGCTTGTGTGGAGTGACCATTCAAAGTTACAATGGCACTGAAAAAAGTGACTTATAACCATTTTTCACACTTATGACTGTTGCAGCATCCCCACAGTCATGAAAGGCCAGGCAAGGAGATGCGTGCCTCGATGTGAGTGATATTGAGTTGGCCACGCCCAGCCAATAACATGACCACCAAGCCATGTCCACCCAGTCACATGACCACCAAGCCATGCCCACCAACCAAGCCACGCCCACAGAACCAATTAAAAAATTTGAATCCCACCCCTGCCCACACCCCTTGCGTATGCGCGCACCCCCCCCCACCCCCTTACCTGCACTGCACCTCACAGCTGATTTTTCAGCTGGTCTGAGGCCTTTTTCAGCCTCCCAGAGGCTAGGAAAAAGCCTCTGCAAGGCTTCTCAGGCCAAATTATAGGCCCGTTTCATCACTTCTGGTATTACAGGAAGTAACAAAATGGGCCTATAACTTGGCCTGAGAAGCCTTGCAGAGGCTTTTTCCAAACCTCTGAGAGGCCAAAAAAGGCTTCAACTAACTGAAAAAAAAATCAGCTGTGAGGCACGGGCATGCACAGTGAGGTAAACTGGCCTGCAGCTCATGTGCCAGCACAAATAGCTCTGTGTGCCTCTTGTGGCACGCGTGCCATAGGTTCGCCATCACGGATCTAGGCTGAAATGTGCAGATGGTTCTTCCTCTTTTTTTTCTTTGTTATTTTAATAACTGGCAGTATGAATCAAGAATAACACATAAGAGTAAGAAATTAGACTATGGCCTTTTTGTGAAGTCCTTGGTGCTCTCTGAGCTTGGTTGTTTTCTTGCAGACATCTCATTACTTGACTAGGTAACAAGGCTTTAAAAATTGCCTTTTTCCATTTGAGAGAGACAGGCCATTGACCCCACTGAATGGGAGCACCAGATTTATACTGATAGGAGTGATGTGATTTATCACCTGAACACCAAATTAAATGTACAACAGCAGACACTAGTCTGGCAATCTCGGTTACTGCCTAATAGCTGCAAACTTGGGGAGGGGGGAAACACTTCTTGTGAGAATGGCTGGCGCTTTTTATTTTGCCGTTGATAAAGCAAACGCTGCCGAGAGCCCCAGGTGGAAGAAAAGATTGTACTAGAAAAAGGAGAGGGGCGAGAGAGCATCATGCACAATTCCTTTAAGCTCTTTTTAAATATTGGATTCCTCAAGAATTTTACCAAGCACTGCCCATGGCCATGCTGGTTGGGAATTTAGGGCGCTGAAGTCTAATACATCTGAAGACCTCCAGACTGAGAAAGATTGGTATAACCCTTCCCTAGCTGCTATTTTTCTTCTGCAACATGCATCCATCTGTTGTCTTATTGCAGTCACTCAGTGCTAGTTAAAAATCAGTAAGTCTGGTAACACCTTTTCAGATTAACATGTTTTCTTAAAAGGCATAAGCTGCATGAGCCATAGCTCACTTCCTCATTAACATGAGGTGGCTAAACTGATGCAGGGTTGTGATAGAAGGGAAGACTGGGGAGTGGTATTTCATGATCTGATGAAGTGAGCTGTAACTTACAAAAACGTATGCCTGTTACTAAAATGTGTTAGGCTGAAAAGATACTTTCTGATTTCTGGCTACTAATATGGCTCTCTTGCAATATCTTTTCTAGTGCTAACTGGAAACTCCAAAGCCACAGGTGCTGCCAAATATTCTATTTTGGCCATAAGCATTCAACTTAAGAAACTATTTAAAAATCATACTTCATAAAACCCAAAGAAATCGTTTAGCATATAAAAGATCTTCCTTTGGACATAATATTTAGCTAACAAGTGATATGACTATTACGGATTACAGAGACTCATTTCAGCTGTAATTTAGTTGTGTGGGAAAGTTTCTACTTGACCGGTTTGTAAAGAACAAATCCTTTGGCATATTTATTAAAGAAAGGTGTAGCACTGGGAAACAAACCAGAAAAGTAAGCATTTGAGAAGATCATGTCTTGACAGGCTATGTAATACCTTTTACCAGAGACAAAATTAAGTCATCTACACTGCTGAAATAGGTGGCCATGAGGAACCAGTCTACTAAATATCTATGGAGATTCTCAGTCATCCAGGTCATGGTTGTCCCAAAGGTGCTTTTTCAAGAAACAACTAGACTTTCTGTTTTTTCTTTGAAGACGTTTTGCTTCTCATCCAAGAAACTTCTTCAGCTCTGAAGAGCTGAAGCAAAACGTCTTCAAAGAAAAAACTTTCCAATCATTAGCAGAATGTGTTCATTACTTTTAATCTATTAAAGAACTTTGGAATGACAAATTTGAAAACTAACTTTAATCCTGATCAAAATAAAATTTTAATTATAAGTTTTAGAATTTAAAAAGTCTGAAATAAACAGCAAAAAGCTAAATAAGATTTTGATCTTAGAGAGTTATAAACGGACTAAGACTCCAGATAAAATTGGAATATTGAAAGTTTTATAATAAGATTTTGGAATTAATTATAAAGTACAAACAACTTCTCATGGGAAATAGATCCGGTTTTGGTTTTACAAAACAATTTCATAATTTCAAAAAGTGTACAATAGAGGGGGCAAAAGATTTTAGTAGATATATAGGCCTACAAGATGGTTATGACAATAAAAATATGGAAGGAGAGATTTGAAGAATAGAAACAGAAAATAGTAACCATCATAGCAACACTATCAGTAATGATGTCTGCTTCTATGGATAGATGTTACTGAACAAATCTCAGATGTTGAACAAATTTTAGCTGATAAAGTAGACTTGGTATCAAAAGTGGGTTTATAACTGGCAAGCCAACAGATGGGGGAAAAGATGTTTTAATGTATCTGAAGTTTTAAAACTTAAAAAGGAAATACAAATGGCAAAAAAGAGAGTGACCTGGATCATTTTTTTTCTACTGGATTTACAAAAGAGGCTTGTAAGCTTTACAAAAGAGGCTTATAGGCAAATCCTTGAAGAATTCTATGCAATGGGACAAAGAGAAATCAAATCCTAAGGCAATATTCGAATGAATTAAAAATTAGAACTGTTAGAAGTAAAAAAGAATATAAAGTTGGTTTATATGGTCAAGATTAAAACAAGCTATGTTATCTCTAGTAATTCTTTATAGAATTTCTGCGGACATTAGGATTGAAAAGATGATGTATTATGGATTTGTTTATGGATAATAATGGGATATGAAGAGATAAATGTTTGAAACATTAAAGGGAGTAAAGAGTCACTAAATTTCTTTATACTTGGGGTGATGGTTGGAAGTCACTTCTTTATATATTTCTTTTTTCTTATAATATTTCTATGATAGATATTGAAAGATCCTTCCAAACATTAACCCTAAACCTAGTAATAGGAAAGAAGTAGGTTTTTAAAGATGGCCTGAAGAGAGAGTTTACTAGATGTCTGGCAAAAGAAGGGCACGCCCTCTGTCCACTAGGCACAGGCCTAAAATCAAATATTGTCCGGCTTTTTGAGTACTTCTTCTGGAACAGTTTTCCTCTGTGTGGCAGTGCTTCCCTAATAAGTGCTAATGGCAAGTTAACAAGCTTAGCAATGTGACCTTAATTAGTTGATTAGTACCCTCCAGCTTGCCCTGCTGCCTGGAATTGACAGGACCTTAATCAGTTACATGTCAAAGGCTTTTGCCTCTTAACCAGCTCTAACACATTCCTGCGACTGAAAAACCGGTCTTTCTGATGCTGGAAAAAGCAACCTTATATACATGTATGTTTATGTACCTTTGTGGGGCAAGTTTTCACTGTAACTTTTCTTGCGAATGCCAGTTAAGTAGTTAGGGTTTCCTCCTCATTCCCACCCATTTGCCCTTTTCAATTGTCTATGGCCTTCTCTGCCTCTTCAGATACACAATAACCCTACCTAAAGAGGACCAAGATGAAGGGGGTATGCTGCCCCACAGAGCAGGCTATTATCAAACTATCATTTTTTTCCCTAGCACTTTCCTACAAGTGCATTTTTCTTTTTCTTTTCTTTTCTTTTCTTTTTTCTTTTCTTTTCTTTTCTTGAATCAACTGAGTGTTGATCTATTGGTTGCCACAGGAATTGACTGACCAGCTTCTTGTCCAAACCTGACATCAACGGCTGAGAATGACTGACTCAAAGTCATCCAGCCGGCTTTCATGTCTGAAGTGAGACCTGGCCAGAGATGGTATCCAACAGGTTCTGACCAGTTCTGGAGAACCGGTAGCGGAAATTTTGAGTAGTTTGGAAAACCGGTAAATACCACCTCTGACTGGAGATTTTACAGTATCCTTCCCCTGCCTTTTCTAAGGAAATCAAGATATCTTTGGGTCAAGCTCAGTTCAAGATGACTTATATGTATACATCCAAACATCTTTGTATGTTACAATTTAGGTCTTTAATGATAATAAACACACTTGTATTTCCTTAGCACTATAAGGGAAAGTGATTCTTAGGTCATAAAAAGACATTTTAATTTACCTGAAAAAGTGCAGTTTAAGATAAAGTAGACTGCATACACTGTTTTTAAACAATATTACGCTTCTTATGGACTGATTTTTAGTCAAACAAAGCATTCCAGGAAATGACACTTCATATTTATAACATTTTACTGTTGTGTCAGCAGAAGATTCATGAAGTTCTGCTGAATATCTTGATGGATTCTGAAACAGAAAGATGCAATCATAAATACACCTTATGTTTTTAGCATTATGAATCTGATTTAGATAAAGTTCTATCAATATAAAGTGTATGCAGCATTTGATTTGGTTGGTCCTTTTGAAAAAGCACCTTTCAGACAACTATGACCTGGATGACTGAGAATTTCCACAGATATTTGGTTCAGTGATGGTTCACATGATCGCCTACTTTCAGTCAAATAAATAGGACTTTGTTCTGAGTAAATATGCACAACAACAATGTACTTTGTAACTGAGTTACATGCTCAGAACTGGAATTAATGATTAATGATTAATGATTAGGAAATAGCAGAAAAAACAGTGAAGATAGACTCTCCTAGATTACTCCTTTTCCTGGCTTCAGAGTGAAATAAAATGCTCTTTGACCCAAAATACTCTAGAAAAATATTTTTGCACTTGTTGAAGAAAGAGCTTTGAATGCCTAGTGCAGACATTTGAAGATCTGGATTTTACAGACTTAGAATTGGCAGATTTGATGATTGATGAACTGGACTTTTAAAAAGATGGACATACCACATCCAACCAGTAAACAATTTGGAGTGGATTTTTCTAGGTTGATGGATCAATTTTGGAAAATGGATTTTTTATACCCAACCAGACAACAACTGACAAGAGACTTTATACCTTGGTTCAGAGTCTTGAACAATAGATGTGGTGAAGATATTTAAAGCAGGGGTTTAGGATATTGGAAGATGAGATATTGTTTGGAAAGCTTCCACTAAAAATCTTAAGGGCAAGTTTTATTATTAAGAACCAAACAAAGATATTTGATCCCAGATGGATCAGAGATAATGACTGTGGTGATTTGTGGCAGATAAGCCACTGTAGACTTTCTACAAGTTAAATACAATGATAGATTATTAACAGAGGGCTTTGAAGTTTAACTTTGGTGCTGATTTACCTGTTAACTATTTTATTTTTACATATAGTAGATAGATGACAGGCTAAGTTGGTTGTAAATAGATGTAGAAGTTTATGGACTGTAGGCTTCTTTGCAAGGGGGAGAAACTAACATTATTGCAATATATTTATCTGTAATCAACCAGGCGGCATAATATTTATATATGTGTTTTTGTCCTTGTTAATGCACTTTTTAAATGTTCTGTCCGTTTCTGTTGTTGCTTGATAAAAAAATTAAATTTGTATTTTAATTTTTGAACAAAATAAAAAACTAGGAAAAAAAAACAAATTGTGATAATTTGGTATTCTCCAAATGCAGTGATCTATACTGGGAAATATGGCCCTACACTTAGTTCAGGAACTGTATGAATCATCACTAAGTATTGAAAGTGAATAAATTGATGATAAAACATTTTTTAATCTCCTGGTAAAAACATTTTCATTTTTAAAATGGTAATTGAAAGCTGTACAGATAGTGAGGGAAGTCACAGATCACTCTGGTAAATGATTCAACCCTCCCCTACCATCCCTAGTCACACACTGAGTTGACTCCAGTCACTTGAGCATCCACTCCCACATGGTAGCAGCTACCCCAGCACCACCACCCCGCCCCCCCCCAACATGTTCACATCATGCCTTGCCTGCTAGCCTACTTGCAAACCACCTGGGGCTTGCTTAACAACCCATAATCCTCACATAACACAATGAGGACTGATGGGATTACCATCACTAAGCAATGTGGTCACTTGATGTCTTGCTTTTAAGACTGCATCACTCAGCGTATGAAATTCCAGTTCCTATTACATGTTTAACTGATGACTGCCTGTTTCGATTTCAGCTAGTAACTATTATCTGACAAAATATTTCAATATGTACTTTTATACTTTGAAATGTTTACTCAACTTTCATCTCTATAATCTTATCCCACCCCTATGCAGTAGTTTTTGTTTCCTTATATATTTCTGAAAAATTAAAATACAGGCATTGTTATTTCAGCCATTTGTTATTGTTCTTTTTCTTCTAAAATTAGACTTATGAGAAAAGTTAATAAACATGAACTGATTATTTGTATACAATTGTTTCTTGGAATTAAAACAAAATTGTCTTTTTTTGCATTCCATGTTACTTGGCCATTTAAAAATTAATGTCAATTAATATGTGTATACTTAGAATTAAATTTCATTAATCTTATTCACTATTCTTCCAGATTGGTTTATGACAACAGCCTAAATAATAATTTATATTGCTGCATTGGTTACATTGTTCAAATGTATGTCATTTCATTCAACACCACCATTTTCAGAACAGATATGTCACTTTCTTATATTTCTTTATGCGTATAGAGCAACATCTTTAATTAAACTATAATGGCTGGAGTTATTAGGGGATGCAGCTTGTCAAGAATATGACATTCGGCCACCTGTTTCAAGCATTTTTATTTTAAGAAAATGATAGATAACAGCAGTTTTAGTTGGTATTAAATGGTAGAATGTTCTTGGATGTGTTGGCTATCTTTGATGTTACCAATTTTAGTGAGTAACACTTGATTTTTTAAAAAATTCACAGCAATAAATGAAATAAGCATTAATGGTCCATTGAGCCATTTATTTGGATAACAAAAACAGAATTCTATTAATAAACAACTGTGGCAACTGAATGTGGTAAAAATCTTGTAAATTTGAATGTGCACTAATGAAAAGAAATAAAATTCTATTTGCTACTATTGATTGCAAAAGACTGCTTCTTCAAAAGGATAAAGTTTTAAAGCAGCAAGAATTTTTCAAAACAAGTAAGAACGTGTAAAATTGACTTAAGGAATTAATGTGTAATATTTTAACTCAGAGATGTGTATAGTAAGCCACAATAACATGGGTCATGACATTATTGGGCAATAATGTAGGATGTGGTCTGTTTATAAATTCCATTGAGATTTTTTAATGTGTGCATGAAGAGTGCATCTGTATCTAATGTTTGGAGTAGTGCTGTTATTGATCCCACTGCAAAGATAACAATGGGCTAACATTATTTGGGAAGGGCACTATAGCTTATGTTTGGAATGGAGGGTGTAGACCAGATTATTGCACTTCACCATAGAGAGTCCCTAAATTAAGAATGAGTCCATTCCTAACTTTGTCTTTAACTAAAATGTATGCCTAAGTTGGAAGACATACTTGAAATGGGGTGTCTATTACTAAAAATAGCAGACAGCATTGTCCTTCCTAGAGTCAATGAACTGCTGAAGCCGTGCAATGTTTTTATGAACTGCTGAATGGTAAATTTATATATATATAGCTTGTTTTTAACTACTCATGAAAACATTGTGCAGCTTCATCAGTCTGTCGGCTCAAGGAAGAAACCATCTGCCATTTTTAGTAGTAGGCAGCCCGCTTGAAAGTATGGGCTGTCCGTAGGTTGGACATTGTTAACCAAGACTGCCTATAGATGACTCAGTTATGTACCTGAGGAAGAAAATTATTGTACAATTGTTGATTGAGAGAAAGCTTATGCTAAAAGTGAAGTTGCTTGAATAATAAGATATTTTGTGTGGATATGGACAATAAAATTGTTTGTCTATTAGGGAATATTATGAAAATAAAGCAGATCAAAACTTCTCAACAGAGGCATCGATAGTAGAAATTAGATTCTCTCCCCCACATTACTTGTATAGAGTTTTAAAAACTTAATTGTTTTAAAGTCCAGGTAAATTTAAAAGATTTTTGAATAAATTATAAAGAATGTTTCCTGTGGGAAAATATAGCTTTTGTTTTGATTTAAAAAAAAAACGTTTTAAAAATGGGATACTAGAGGTAAGTAAAAATTATAATTAAAGGAGAAGAACATAGTAATAAGTTACTAATATTGCTAATAGAGGCATCTGTCTCTATGGAGAAGCTGTGTCTAAAAGATGTTATGGAAGAGAAATGAGATTTTATCTGACAAGATCAAATCAAGTTTACCTGAATTGAAAATGGATTGACAAAAGCAATCATATGGAAAAATATATTACTTTGGACATACAAAAGAAACCAAATGATGTTTTAAAAATTAATCACACAAATAATAAAGTAAGAGAGTGACCTGAATAATTTTTTTAAATAAGATTTACTAAAGAAGCTTGTTATAGCTTTGAAGAATTTTGTGAGAAGGGACAAAGAAAAAATGAAAAGAAATCAAGTTTTACAATATTATTTGAATGGACTAAAGATTAAGATTGTTAGAAGTAAAGAATATAAAGTAGGTTTATTTGATCAATGTTAAAATAGTTATTTTGTTACTTTTGATACTCTTTAATGGGTTTTTGCTGATACCAGGACTGAAATAACGCTTTATGGATTTGTTTATAGATAGGAGTTGAGATATGGGATGTGGAAAAAAAGATCTTTTGTTATATTGTAAGAGGAAATAGTAAGTTACTAAAAGTGTTCATACTTCTTGTGATAACATGGGAAGTCTCACACATACATACACACATATATATATATACACACACACACATATATATAATTTGTTTTCGTAGATTTTCATGGGTAAAGGTATGTAGGTCTTGGTGTATACGGGACAAGACCCGAATACACCAAGACATACATACATACATACATACATACATATATATATATATATATACATACATACACACACATATACATACATACACACACACATATTTTTCATATTTCTTTTCTATTTTTTTATGCATCTACTTTTTAAATTCTTCTTTTAGTTTGTATTAATTTTTAATATTGTAATCATAATATTTAATAAAATTATTATAAACATATATATCAAAGACCAAGGCAAGTGAATTTGACAACCAGAATGGACCAAAGCAGATGAACTCATGTACTGTGCTAGAATGTTTACTAAAGATGGGAAAATGGATAGAGAAAATTTTTAAGATGTGCAAACAGATAGAAAGATGATAGATTGCATGCAGCCTGCTATTATTAGTCTTTCTTGAGAGAAACAAAAAATGTCTCTGTAGCATAATATATTAAAACTCACAATGTTACATGGAAGTTCATCAGGAGAAACATAAATGTAAGTTGAATACAGTGGGAATGAGGTAGTTACATGTGTGGGTAAAACAAGAGGAAATAAGATCAAGTATGAATGTGGAGTGTGGTTTGGCCATATAGAGAGAATGAATGAGAATTCAATAACAAATTTATTGAAAGGAAGTGACTAGAGAGGATGGAAAAGACAAAAGTTATGCTTCAATAGATTTCCTTACTTCATGCCTTTAATTGCTTTGGCTTACCAAAGCAATTTTGTGCTTTGTACAGCACTACTCACTCTGAAAGGGAACAACACGTTGGATATGTACCTATAAAATTAGGATTCTATAAATATATACCTTGGAATAAGCTTCAATGAACACAGTGAAAGCTATTTTCAAGTAAACACACAGAGTATTAGGCTACAAATATTACATGGACTTCATATAATGAGGTATAAAAAGGATTCTTTTTTGATGATAGGTTCCGTTGTGATAAGCTCCTACTGTATGGGTGTTTTTTTTAAAATGAAGTTACCTTTGTGTTCTGCATGTGGAAGTTTTGCTTTGATGTTTGACATCTTTTGCCAGAGTACTTCATTTTCTCCTTTTCTGTTTAATTATGTTGCAATGCTCCAAGTTCTTGGAACAGAGTAAGATTAAATACACTGTTTAAAAAAATCAGATAAATTATTAACTATTTAATGTTTGCATTTTATTAGACTTTATTAGAAAATAAAGCTTATGGCTCAATTGCAATATATTTACTCCTTTTATTCTAACTTATTTTTGTTGCATAAAGAATTTATATTTTATTCAGTCTGTGTGCAGCCACTGACCTTAGTGAAACAGCAACTAAAAATGCTCCGGAATGTACACATGGAAGGATGTATCTATTTAAAATCGGTGGACTTTTGTGGCATAATATTTTTTGTAGTTTGGGGGCAATTTGCTATAGTTTGGATTTGACACCACGTTGTCACGCAATGCTAATTTCCGTACACACCATGCCATTTATGCATGTGATATAGCAAAGACTGTGTTTATGCATAGCAAATGAAATATGCTACAGTACAATTAGGTATTATTTGCTCTATGCATTTGCAAGCCGTGCAGGTGTGTAAAACTGCAGTGGCAGATTCATACGAGGCAGCGAATGTGAACAGAAAGTAAGAGAACACGTTGTATTAGGCTTGCACTGACACGCGAATTAAATGCTCAAATAGGCTTCTACCCGAACACAGACCTTCTTCCATTTCACTGCCTTTTTACGCTTTGCCATACCAAGAAATTCCCGTGGGGTGCATATGCCGTGCATACAATATAGAGCATCAAACGTGGGTGTCATGTGAATAAATGCAACCTGTTTGCAGAGGTGCCGGCTAACCGTCAATCGCAATAGGTGCAGGCAGAAGCTTGCACGTATGAATGCAGTGCGGTATATGCCAATGCTTCGCGATGCAGTCAATTACATGTGGATGTAAAAATGGTGACTGATGCATGTGTCGGCGCAGTGTAAGTGTACGCAGCAGCACACTGGCATAGTCCAGCTAAAGGCAGGACGTGATCCCGCCACACAAGTCTTGCTCTTTTCATGAATATGGAGAAGAGCTACTGTGGGATCTGCCAGCAGGCTAGATTCGTACGTTTTCTGCGCAAAAAAAAAATAGCCATCAACTTCGTATTCCCTCTGCGCCGCTACAGCTGGACCTCCCCAGCTCTGCTCGCAACCCAATCGGATCTGAAGGAGTAAAGACCGAAGCCGAATAAGAGAAACCACTGCCTAAACCAGTTCTCGGCGCTCGATTGCTTTCTACTGAACCCGGGCGTTTAAAGGAATCCTTTTTTGCTAAAATCTCGCCCGCGTTGTACTTGGCTCCTCCTTTGGGCAGCTCTGGTTCGTCTGACCTTTCCAAAGGCTCCGCCTTTCCCCCCTTCCGGGCCCGCCCCCTCCGTGCAGTTCGGCCTAACCGCGCGCGTTCCCAGGGACCGCCTCTTTCGAGGCCGGCTCCGCCCCCCTCCTCCCTCGCCCGTTTTCCCTCTCCCCTCCTCCTCCTCCCCCCCATTTCCTCGCTCTCGCGCTCCTTCTCCCCCCAACTCCCCCCCCCACCCGCCTCCCTGTCAGTGCGGTGGCTGCGCTGGGAAACATGGCGTCGGAGGGGATGATTTTAACGAACCACGACCATCAAATCCGCGTCGGGGTTCTCACAGGTAACGGACCGCGACGGGGAAGCCGGGCAGAGGTGGCCGGGCGGTTGGGGCTCTCCGCCAGGCCGTTCCGTGCAGGGTGTACCCGCCGCGGGCGCCGCGCCGCCGACGCTGCTGCTGCTGCTGCTGCCACCTTTCTCCTCTGTGGCCCCGCCGCCGTCACTGCAACGGGACCCCGAGCACCGCTTGCCGGGGCTCCTCTCTCGCAGTTCCCTCCGAGCTCGGGCTGGGTTTGCAGCTTCGGACAGCCGCCGGCTGAGGAGCAGCGCGGGCAAAGCTGCCGCCTTGGCGGGCGACCGTAGCGGTGGTGGGGATTGGGCGCTGCTCTGGTTGCCGCATGCGGGCGGGAGGCTCTTCAGTGCCGCAGCCTCGAGTTCGCCGTTCCCGCTGGGGACTGGCCCGTAAATAACCCGGGGTAGAGAGTGGGTGGGAGGAGGAGGAAGAGGAGGAGGAGGTGTTGGTGGGGGGGAAACCAGCCCGGAGATACCGGCTTTGCCTGGGGCGCGGAGGGACAACCGGGAGACTCCGCAAAAGTACCTTGCTGGACGGGCGGCGTGATTCCCTCCCCTTGTGCCGAGCCCGGGAGGCTTCCGAGCTCGGCATCCCGATCCCGGCGGGAGGGAAGCTGAGTGGGAAAACCACTGCCCCCACTTCCTCCCTCCCCCGGACTGCTTTCGGTGGAAGGCACTTCTTCTGCCCTTCCCTTCTTTTCCCACTCTGGGGGAAAGCCGCGAGCGTTTGAAGCGTGGAGAGAGGAAGGATCATGGGGAAGGGGGGGTGTTGTGGGGGAAAGGCACGATCACGAGTCTTGGGTGGAAGCCCTCGGCAACCTGCCCGCGGTGGGCCCACGTTCCCAGTTACGTTGCTGGGGAGGTGGGGGGGGAGGGAGAAACGGCAGCCGCTGCTCCGGTAGCTTCCTCCACCTCTCCTCTGCTCAAGCCTTTGCGAGCGGAGCAACCAAGGGACAGTTTACTGACGCCTCCACATTATCTTTAGATGGCACTGGCAGCTGGGAATGGGCCCGATGTGTCCGGTCCTTCCTGCTGCACCGCCGGGATAATAAGTGAGTGGAAGGAGCCACCGAATCAAGAGACAGTCACCCAACCTGAGAAAAAGTAGCCACCGGGGTAACGGGGAGCTGCTCTCCTCTCCCCGAACAACATTGTAGAAATAGCTGACCACATCTCTTCAGAGACAGCATGTGAGCAAGTGGCTGCAAGTGGCCCCTTCTTTTACCAGTGTCCCCTTGCCTGGGTGGTTCTGCAAAAGAGATAGCAATAAAGAGCACTGCCTTTTGTATCTCTTACGCTTGCACTGGGCTGGATAATCGTTGGGGCTGAGCCTAACTTTCTCCCTTAGGGGAGAAATGGTGAGTGAGGAGAGACCATGGCTGTTCTCTCTCATTGTTGCTTCTTGGGTTGATAAATATCTCTGGAACTGCCATTTGTTCGGTCGCTTTGGTAGGAGAAGGTGAGCAGAAGTATAGAGAAGGAGGAAGAATGCTTCTAGCAGGATGCCCTTCAGTGGCAGGGGTTGGGAGTGAAGGTGTTCTTGAGATGCTGAAATAGTGTTAGTTATGCCTATTGGTGCTGATTAGAGATGCCAGCCCTACCTTTGGAAAATAACTTCCAGGATGTTGCCTATTTTTGTGGTGAGTTATAAAACAAGGCTTTTATTTTTCCTTCCATTTCTCATTTTAGGGTGTTTTGATTTGTGAACAGTAAGCAAAATGGCTCAATTATTAAATAAATTGGAGATGTGGAATTCTCTTCCTAAAGTGAATTGTTTCTTCTGCACTTTAAACACATTTTTCTAAATTGTTTTTGTACTGAAAAATGAGAGAGGATAAATAGAGAATGAAAGAAGATAAAATAGTCAGAAGCTAAATTGAATGGCTAATTGGAAATGTGTTTATGTAGCCTTGGTATGAAATCAATGACTCCCTTAAAAAGAGTGTTCTGTGTTGCATGCTTGGCTGTCCCAGATTTTGAGGAAGTCTATGGTCGGTCTATGAATAGCTAATTGGAACCTTCCTGAGCCTGAATGTGACAGGGAAATCCCTAGTCTGATGATGCGCTGTTCTCTTCCCTTAGTACTGAAACTACCAGTTTCTGATATTCATTATCAGTAGCTGCGAGTAGAATAGAATAGAGTAGTTTTTTTCCTCCTTTTTCTTTATTATCGTACCATGTAGAATATAAAACTATGGAAGGTGCTGATAGGAAGAAATGTACTCCATATTAACTGCCTGTGTGCATAGACATAAGTATAGCAGGTAGAAATTGGCAATAAACAAAATTTCTGGGTTTTCCACCTATGTCTTTAGAAGCAAGTTTATTTATAGAGACTACAGCCATATTGGAGGAGATAGATAAATGTGAAATCTTAATTTCAAATTTTATTTTGGAGTTTAGTATTACTCGTTCATTTGATTTACCTTTCATACAGAAGCTCAAGGCATCATTCACAGCACTCCTATCATTTTTCCTGGCAACAAAGCTGGTGACATATATGGTAGGAAGAGAGATTTACTGGCCCAAAGTCACCAGGCAGGTTCTGGATCTGAAGGTAAACTGGGTCTCCCCAGTACCAATCTAACTCCCTAAGCCAGTGTTTCCTAATCTTAGCAACTAAGAAGTGTGTGGATTTCAACTTCAAGAATTCTCATAAATGGCCATGCTGGCAGTAGAATTCTGGAATTTGAAAGCCACGCACCTGGAAATATTGTCTTAATCACTATACTACATTATGTTGCTCTATAGTTACTGCTTTTTTAATATGATTTTTGAGACTAAAGCAAGAATAGTTGGGCTCTTTTAAAAACCAGTCGTAAATCTATTTTATATATGTTATCTCCAGTAAAATCAAGGTGCTCCTGTTTAGTTGCAAATGTCAGTGATCTTACAGTATTATAAGCATACTGAGATTTTGACAATAATACTTTCAAATAAGAAATAGTGTCTAGTATTGTTTCTTGCTTACTAGAGTAATCTGACAAGGTCATAAGTGTAGCCAAATACACTGCAAACAGAAGCTACATTTTTGAATTATGATATCGATGAAGTAATTAAATATACTTTGTTAGTGTTTTCTTAACTCCCATTCCTATATAACTAACTGAGTTGAAGGAATTCAGCCCTAGATCCTGAAAACTGGAGCACTTGAAGTCCAGAATTTTAGATTTATCTTTATTGTGTCTTTGTGTCTCCCTACTGGGGGAGGCGGTTTGGCCACTTTTATGGTAATATGGTACAATAATAAAAAATATTGAATTTCATAATGTAAAGGAAAGTGGACAGCATTATTTCCTGAAATAATTCAATGTAGGAGTTTCTTGTATAAGTTTTACACCGGTATTATTAATAGTACTAGACAAAATTATTCCACAAAGAATTTCCAGTGGCAAAACTATTATTAAATGATAAATACATATTTTTCTTAACATCACTCAGTCTTACTTTAACCCTGGAATGTAAACTATTATATTGAGTATTTAGCTCTAATCTACTTCTCAAAGAATAGGGAGTATTTAATATGTATATTCCAAACTCATTAATTTTCTGTTAAGCTGGAAAAAATGATTAAGAAACATTGGGCTTGAGCACGTGGCAGCATTAAACTACCAGTAGCTTTGGATGAGTTCATCCAAGATTGGCTAAGTGCTGCCACAATGCATGTGCATTTCTGTCATGACTTTCTTTAATAAGACTACTGTATTTGGGCTGCAACATTTATAGCTTTTCCTCAAAAGGTAGTTGTTCCATTCCCTTTTAAGTACATAAAGTGCTATTCCACCTACCTATCTACCTACCTGTCTGTCCACCCATCCATCCATCCAGCTACATGCACACGCACACACAGAGACACTGATGTTCTGTGTTTTATAATTCTGTAGTACTAGATAACCTTTATAACATTGCAGGGAAAATAGCATTATAGCTTAAAAATATAAACTACTATGAGTTATAAATAATACTATAAGATATGTTATTATGATTATGTTCTCATTTCTGGGTTGAAAAACTGCGGTTCCTCAAAATAAATAAAATGAGGCAAAATCACTTTAATGAGGTATTTTATGTGTCCAGGTATGTGTCATAAATATGATATTAAAACATAAATATGATAAAGGAAAATTCATATTAATGCTCAGATGCCCAAATTATCACATAATAACTAAATAAAATACATTAATGTATAGACTTATTCTATCCTTAATAGGTTTTCAAGCATCTTTTTTTCTTTTTAAATCAGATTATAGTTCCTATAAATGACTTGTGTATTAGCAAGTTGCATGGAGCAAATTGACAATTTGTATCTTTCATAGCAAATATTTATTGCAATCAATGCTACTAGTTACATACAGCTTATGGTTTGGCTATCTTCTGCATAGTCTACAAAACTCACCCTCCCCCATTTCATGCTCTCTTGTTGATTAGTCTCTCCCTTTCCTAAAGTGCAAATGTGTAGTGTTGGGAAGAGAGACAGAGTTGACTAATTGGTGTTTTCCTCAGCTGTTCCAGCATCAGACTGCTGTTCACACTCTTTCCTAGCTGATTAGGTGATTTGTGCTATCTGTATGTCAGTGGGTAGGAGGAGGCTCTTTATATTTATGTGTGTGCATGTTTGTATCTGAGAGGAAAGTGTCCTGACTATGGACACTTCTCATTTGCTGGGGAAACTATACCAAAACATGATTATTAAAGGTAAAGGTATTAAAGATGCTGTTAACTGTGAGATCAGTAATAGTTTAATAAATATTATTGAACTGAAACTGAGAACATTTATGTCCTAAGCATTCAAGTTGCTCGTGAAAGGCTGTTCTATGTTGTGCATATTTAATGAATATGCAGTTTCATACAGTTGATTGTCTTGTAAAAAGTGTCTTGAAGAAGCACTGTACTGCTGAATCAGGCTCGATAAGAGAATAAAAAGAATGTTGATGTATACAAATATTAATTGTTTACTTTATAAATACTAATTCAATTTTAAAAGAACTGATAATATTTGTTTAAATGGTGATGAGTATATATCAAAATCTCAGTTAAATTTGCTTTACTTGCAAATTCATAAATGGAATGAAAAATGTTAAGAATGTTAATTTCTTTATAATGTGAGCAATTGGTATAAGCTTGGTTTCTAAGTCACTTGTTAGTTTATGCAAGGGATTCATATTTACTATGAGCTTCCTATTTGTCAGTTCCTCCTGTCTTCCCAACATTATCTTTCTGGATGCTTTAGGCCAGGGGTCTTCAAACTTGACAGCTTTAAGATTTGTGGACTTCAACACCCAGAATTCCTCCTCCAGTCATGTTAGCTGAGGAATTCTGGGAGTTAAAGTCCACAAGTCTTAAATTTACCAAGTTTGAAGACCTTTGCTTTAGGTTCTTCAGCTTTCTAGAAGGGAAACAGGAATGAGCATAATTATCTCTTTCTTTTTGTCAGTGGGATACATTGTACAGGTAGTTCCATTCACAAGAAATTGAGATGCTCTAGTAGGTGTTCAAAATATATCTAATTCATTTCCAAAATTGATAAGACAACCCAATAAGGTTGCATTTTCTCAGTGGAGAAGGAGTGTTGGGAATGTTTTGCTTAAGACTGTGAAGTCACTTCATAACTGAATTGACATATAAACTAGTGACATTGTCTGTAGATCAATACACAGTCCATCAGTAAAATAATACTGTGACATTTAGTCAGAATTTTTTTCTGGCCAAAATCCCTTTGTTAATAATGCTATGAGAAGCACTACTACTTTAATACACAGTAAGTGTAAGTTTAAAGTAAGTTCCTGCTCGCTTTTCTATATATGTATGATATAGTGTTCTGTGATTTATTGACTTTTGATCATAAAGGATATTACTCTTCTTCACTCATTACCATACTGATGAGAAATAGCTATGGATTTTTAAATTTTTTTGTTTATATAAAGGTTGAACAGTGCCTTCACTCTTGTAACTTGCCAACAGATGGCAGTACTGATGGACCAGAAGCTCTGATGTGTTCTTTAGCATGTACACTTTCAGTTCAGTTGATGAGGAGTTGCTGTGAGCAAATGTTATATTGCTGTTGTTCATTAAATGGAAGCCTGCATTGAATACTTATTATTGTGCTTTAAACAGTGCACTGTGATTGATTTTTTAACAGCTTTTGACAGCTGAAGGAATTCCTTTATTTGAAGTTCACTGCCGAAATGTAGGTTATTTATGGTGATGACTGTTGACATGTGTATTGTACATTGAGAAACCAAAAAAATACAAGTTGAACTCAGAGATGCTTATTTGTGTGATCAAGAATGGGTGATTTGTGTGATCAAGAATGGGTGAATGAGCTATGATAGAAACCAATATCACACAATAAAGATTGATGAAGTGTTTAAAAGATAGTTGGCAGAATACTCAAAGAAAAAATACTATCAAACCTATAGGTCTCATTAATGTGTAATTCCGATGTTATTGTTTATCAGAAGGTTTGTGCAACATAGAATCTTTGCATGGTAATGACAAAAATATAGGATTCAGGTCTGAAATTTACCATCAGTTTTCATTCTCTGAGAACGAAGGTGAGAAGTTTAATCACAGCAAATTGACAACTGACCAAGCATTGATTTATCTTTATGATCCACAAAGGAAGCATCATTCAATGGAATATCATTACAAAACTTCATTTGAAAAAAAATCAAATGAGATTTTGCCAGGAAAACTGTAGTTACAGTTACAGTTTTTTGGGGGGGAGGGGATGCAAATAGTATGATTTATATAGATTTCTTTGAATTTGGTGCCACTATCTACTCAAGAGTATTACACTGCTATAGTCAAAACTTTAAACATCAATCAAGCAGAGTTCAGAAATATAAGCTCTACATTTTGTAGAGCAAGATAACATTTGGGTTTCCACCACACAAGCCACCAAAGAGTTAGTTGTGAAGTTGGATCTCACCATCTTGCCCCCATCTGCCATATAGTCCAGATTTGGTGTAGTGTGAATTGCATCTTTTCCCAAGGCTGAAGGAATGTATTTAGGGTCATCTGTTTGACTCATATGAAGAGGTGGAAATAATTAGTACTATTAGGACCTTATTGAAAATGTGCAGTACTTTCGTGATAGCTTTATGAAACTTGTTCATCATTGGCAGATATATAGGAAACAGTAGTAATTATGTGAAATAAATACTGGTAGCAAAAAAGTTAGTTGCATTGGAGTATTCTGCCATTCCATTTATTAAAATATCTTTATTTAAACACAATTTATAGTGGTGGAAGCATTGGTTCTTATTCTACCCTGTTCTTTGAATAGGAAAACTGGCATATATATATTATTGATGCTACAGCAAAAAAAACCAAGTCTAATTAGGGCTACAGAGATTTATAAGATTAATATAATTTGAGAGCAGATTTGAATCAGGAGTTGTGTTAAAACATTTTAAAAAACCCTCAAAACAGTTCATTTCATATGCATACAAAGAATGAGCAAACATGAAATACAGTTTGCTTTTTATGAATGACTAAAAGTTTTTCAAAACTACCTGCAGTCAGTGATGCTATGTTTTTCAGACCCAAAAAAGCCAACAGAAGCATATTGATGCCTCTGAAAAATGATGCACTGGTCAGCAAGCTTGCCAGACAGATGTTGTAATGTGAGTGCACGGACAGTAAGGACCACAGAGTATTAAGGATGTAGGTATTCCACTGTATCAATGCCTTTAGATAACACTATGTCCCAAGAGAGAGCATCTGGTTGACTCAGTTCTTTGCTGTGGTAAACTTCAGAGTAGATGTCTGTGAAAATTGTGCAAAAAGTTTTGAATTTGAAATCAGTCATTTCAACCTTACTGGAAGTGTGCTAGTGCTATTCCAGAATTGTTTCACGCTCACAACAATGTTATTTTCAGTTTAAAAGTATTTTGCTAATTTTTTGTTTTAGATAGGCTGGAATAGAGAAGGAGGCAAATTTTCAAGTATTAGTAATGAAGTGGAAGGTGAAAGGCATGGTGATGGTGGTGGGAATGATCTGGACACTTGGTGTGATGAGGTTCAGCTGCTTGCAGAACCTTAGCTACAGTAGAATGCGATGATATGTAGTTTCTTTACTTTGAAGGAAACTTCTGCCAGTTTACTACATGTATACTTGCATATACTTACATTCATTTTTGTTCTTGAACTGTAAGCAATGGATGATATGGCAGGAATTCCACTTTAATCCAAACAATAGCCAGGTTTCAGTTCTGGCTACCTAGATAAAACAGCAGATGTGAGAGTAGCAATGGGTTTTTTAATAGACTTACTTATTTGTATTTTATTTATTTATTTTTATTTATTTATTTATTTGATTTATATTGCCGCCTATTCACCCATGGCGACTCGAGGCAGCTTACACAATGTAAAATCATATTTAAAACAAAAAATAAAAATAAAAACAATAAGAACTAACAAAAAGAATCAAATAAATTAGTAAAGTACAATAGAACAAAATTTGGGAAAACAAAAAAATTTTTTGCAATTAATGAGTATAACAAGACAAAATATAAACATAAATATTAATAAAATCAACATAAAAATAAATTAACAATAGGAAGCTTGTGAAAGAAATGTATCTCTATCTTTTCTAAATCTAAACCATGAGAATGTGGGAATCGAATGTAATTTCTGAGAAAAATTCCATAGCTGGAAAGCAATGCAGGAGCGGCTCTTTCCCACATGCACAGGCTTTTAACAATGGACTTTTCTGCAGTTCCTGACATCTGAAGAGTTTTATAGTGATTTGGAACAGATGAGCGTGTAATTTATTAAAGCAAACACAACTCCTTCAATGAGTTATAATAGGTGTGCTATAATCATCTTTCCTTATGCTCCAGAGTAATTTTTCCAATTTTACTGTAAAGCACATTGCAGCAGACCTTTGCATGTTTATAAATTATCTCATTTTGCTTTTATTGAATATTACCAGTCATGAAATTATATTGCAGTTTTTTCCACAAGGTCTCCTACATATATAAAATAAGCAAAGATCTGTATGTCAGCTGTGTTTCTCCTAACTTTGTGTTTTTCCAATTTTATATTCATTTTATTCCATTGCTGCACATGTTTGGACCTAACAAATATCAGTATTTTTTAATATTTACCTAAAATATTTTGTAGAGTATAAGTAAATTTAATATCATGTTTATATATATTTTAAAGGACTGTCAGAGGAATGCCAGGATAGGAGCTTTACACACACAAAATACAGCATTTAAACTAATGAGGGAGGTTATTCTAAGATGGTTGTAATAATACAGTAGTGTGAGTTAATAAATGCAAGTGAAAATATAATGTATACTTTGCAACACCTAATAAGCCATGGAGGTGCAGTAGTTAGAATGCAGTATTACAGGCTAACTCTGTCCACATCCAGGAGCTCAATCCTGATCCACTCAAGGCCTTGCATCCTTCTGAGGAACCAGAATGTTGGGAGCAATATGCTGACTTTGTAAACCACTTAGAAAGTGCTGTAAAGCACTATATACTGTAAGTCCTAAGTACTATTACTATTGCTAATAAGTACAAAACAACACACACACTCACACACACTTTATTTCTCAATGTCTCAACTCCTTCCCTCACTTTCACTTGTGCTGTATTTCAGCTTCTTTTTTCTTTCCTTATCTCAGTGGCTGATAATAGGATGCCTGTGAGTTCTCCTGGCTATGTTTCTGCCAACGTTTTTAATTTTTGCAGTTCTACTGTTCAATATCTGAAGTGCCTTAATTATGACACTATTCACAATTTGAAACTCCATGCCATGACGCAGTCCATCCTCCAGGTCTCACCACATATTCCACAAGGATTTTCTTCCCTCCTTATCTCAGGGCCAGAATCTCTGGACTTGCAGGCTCCACTTCATGCCACATTTACCACTTTCCTGCAGCATCTGCTTTAATCCCCCCTCCCAAACCCTCCCCACAAGCCTTTCTCTGCTTTTCCTATCTGTTTTAATATGCTGTGTACAGCAAATATACTTGCTGCTATACAGGTGCCTCCCAGCATTTTCCCTTCTTAAAAATATATGTGCTTGTTATTTGTTATAAAAATATATGTGCTTGTTCCCTAAAAAAAAAAAAAGCCCATGACCCAACTGCTTTGCTTCAGCCAGGCAGCCTCACAAGGATATGTGGGTTTTTTATGTATGTTTTCATTATTTGGAGTACCACAACATAAATGTTTGAAAATGGAAATAACCAAAGTACAATTCATTGTTTTGGGAATTACTATTGGTGTTTTGAGAAAATTCGGCAAAATGGAAGCTGGAAGAAAGTTTTGATCATACTTTGTATGCGGTAACTCTGTGACATCACACTGATAGCAGAAATGTTCTCTCATTCACTTTTGATCCTTCAGTTTCTCCCCTTCTTTCCTTCTCCCAAAATTGGAAAAAGTATTAACAGAAGAAGAAGAAATGCAAATTGTGTGGCTGGTCAGAAATGTGTGACAGAAACTGTAGATCTTCTTGCCTCCCGGAATGTCCCCCACCCAGCATGTGATCTATTTCAACTCATTTTAAATTCTGTCTAAAAATGGCAAGGGAGAAATATCTTTCTCTCTTATTTCGGTCCTGCCAGCAAGAAAGCAGCAGGCCATTGGGCTTTTCAGAGGTCTCTAGGAAGGAAGACAAGGCTAAATGAGAAAGTAGCTCTTTTTACTTTCTTCTTCTTGCGTTTCTCTGGATCTGATCCAGCACTTTCCAATTACTTGTTGAAAGTCTAAAACTATGCAAGTAACTGAACACAATCCATATGTGGTATCATAATCAGCTGAAGCAGTTTTTTGGGGTCAAGCACTCTCAGAAAGAGTGAACAATACAAAATGAATGTAAAGTCTGACTAATAAAGTGTGTGTCAGTGTCTTTGTATATATATAGTCTATGAATTTGTATATGTCAAATCATAAATCAGTTTTTTAATTATACTGAATTATTTATTTATTTATTTATTTTTTGAACTTGTATGCTGCCCCATCTCCGAAGACTCGGGGCGGCTCACAACTAAAAATAGCAACAATAAATACTTAAAAAGAGATTAAACTAATTCACAAGCCCAAAAAATACAAAAACTAAAATTTACAATAGCTAAAATAATTAAGAAACCCATCCCCCCCAGGGCGGGGTCACAGCCCGGGTTGGTCAAACAACCAGGTCTTCAAATCATGACGGAAGGTGCGGAGGTCAGGGGCCAGGCAGAGCCCCAAGGGCAGTTGGTTCAAGAGGTCAGGGGCCGTGACAGAATAGGCTCGTCGCCAGGGGACCGCCAGCCGACATTGGCTTGCTGACGGGACCCCGAGGAGTCCTTGCCTATGTGCTCGCACAGGGCGGCTGGCACTCGATATCGGCAGAAGACGCTCCCTTAAGTATTGAGGACCCATGTCATGAAGGACTTTGTATGTTAAAACCAGAACCTTGAATCTCACCCGGAGTGCAACCGGCAACCAATGCAGGCAGCGCAGGAGGGGGGTAACATGGGAGAATTGGGAAACTCCCATCACCACCCGTGCCGCTGCATTTTGCACCAGCTGCAATCTCCGGATGGTATGCAAGGGCAGTCCTAAATAGAGAGTGTTGCAGTAGTCGAGTCTAGAGGTAACAAGGGCATGAGTGACTGTGTGCAGGGCATCTCGGTCCAGAAATGGGCGAAGCTGACGAACAAGGCTAATGCTTCATTTTGGAAGAAAAGGCTTTCTGATTATAGTGAATTACAGATAGTCCTCAAATTACAATAGAAGTGACCATTTGAAGTTACAGCGGCAGTGAAAAAAACGATTTATGACCATTTTTCACACTTAGAACTGTTGAGGCATCCCATGGTCACATGATAAAAATTAAGATGCTTGGCAACTGATTTATATTTATGACGGTTGTAGCGTCCCAGGGTGATATGATCACCTTTTGCAACCTTCTAATAAGCAAGGTCAATGGTGTTAAGTCAGTAACAACCATGTTACGGTAGTAACTTAACTGCAATGATTCATTTAGTAACTATAGCAAGAAACTTGATAAAATGGGGCAAAAGTCACTTAATAAATGTGTCACTCAGCAACAGAGATTTTGGGCTCAATTGTGGTTGTAAGTCGAGGACTACTGTGCTGCATAATATGTCCAAAGATAAACCTTAGAAAGTTGATAAATTTAAAGGGTTAAATATTCAAGTGACATGAACTCTACTTTCAAAAATATTTTGATAGTACCAAGAGATTTCTTATTTACCTATTTTTAAATACTCATTAATTAAATATACCCTTGAAGTTTGCCAAAGTGAATGAAAACCACTGGCTATTAGATCATACTCTTTAACTTGATAGTTAAGAGTGTGCTGTAACAAAAATGTGTAAATAATCAGAAATGTAAAACTTTGTGTTTAAGAAATTTTCCAAAAGCAAGTTATATTATAAAATGAGCTGATGATTATATTTGGAAAATACTTTAAAATGTTTGTGCAAAGATTTAATTTCATAAATCACCAACAGTATTCAAAATATGGGTAACTAAAATGATAAATCATATAAAACTAAAGTATGCTATAAGAATAGTGTTATAATTTATGTAAGATTAATATGTAAAAACTAGTATATTTTATGTGTAAATAGGCTTCAGAGACTACTTTTAAAACACTAACTTAAATGGTGCATCATAAAAGTTTATTCTGAGATTTGTGTACATAGGTTTAATAATGTATTATAATAATAAGGATTTTTTTTGACATCTGAATCTTTTTGAATGAACTATATGAAGAACAGCAGCAAACAAAGGGGAAGGAAAATGTTGTAGGTTGAATTAAAAGGGATAGAGTAAGGCTGGTTTGTGTATATACTATTACTAGAGATGTGCAAAATTTGAGAACACAACATTCCAAGGACATTCCAGAAAATTCCAGTTGAAAATTCAAACTGGTCTGGGGCCAGTTTCTTGGTTTGCTGAAGTACACCCTCCAAATCAGAGTTTCAATAATTGAGGCAATTCAGAATGTTCTGGATGTAAATCAACATTACTTTCAGTTAGGGGATTTACTTGCAGAAATGCTCCTAGAAATCAACATTAAAGTACTTTCAGTTTAGAGGATTTACTTCTAGAAAGAGGAAGAGAATCAGCATCGATTAGAGGGGAAAGCGGCATCCTCACGTTTTCTGCAATGCTTAGTTCTTGAATCAACAAATACTGCATGTCCTTAATTCATATATAGCATCCTTAGCCTAAGAAGTATTTTGCAGAAAAAATGTAAATTTAATAAGCCATAGAAATTAGTGACATGAAATAAAAATAAGGAAAAGAAATACAACTATTTCTTAATTTGCAACTACTGTTCAATACAGTAGAAATATCCAGATCAGCTGTCTGTTACACCTCCTGTGGAGAAACTATGAGCTCTAAATCTGTTGAGAGAGGGAAAAGGGCACACACACACACACACACACACACACCAATACCAGACTAAGTACAAATAGTAATGGACAACAGTAACTTATTAATACACAAATAGTAATCACAACAGCAACACATTAATAACACAGTGGCACAGTGAAATATGTAGGTGTATGGTGTATGTGAGAGAAGTTTATGGTTGGCAATTACTTGTTTTCTACTTTATGGCTTTTGTACCAGTGATATAACTAACATATCAAACAGTTATGTTTTTGAATCTCTGCCTTCTCGTCTTCCAATCTAAGTGTGACATTCTTCATCTCTCTCTTATCTCCTGTCCATTCCACCATCTATTTTTCTTACTTACCAAGTTGCAATCTTCCATATTTCATGGTTATCACTAGAGGAACTTAAAAATGTTTATCTCCTTATGTCTTTGGTTATTTCTCTTATTATTAGGAAGATTGAGACCTTCACATTTTAATAGGATTGAGAAGAGGTGTGTAGTACATTACCAATGTTAGATGTCCTATATTAGATACATTCTCATCTTTTGAAATTTTATGTTATTTTTATAATTTTAAAACTTTTTAAGCTTAAATTATTCTGATTTTAATGCTAATCTTATGGATTATATTGTATATTGCCAGAGCCCTTCTCTGAGGGAGATAGGCGATTTAAAAATATGAAATCTAAACAAACAAACAAATAAATAAAATCTTTCTTGTATTCTCCGTTTCTGCATTTCTACATTCTTCATTAATTATGGAGAGTGCAGGTCATTTTGTCCTGTATGCCACAGGTTCAACCGAAGTCCAGTTTTAATCCAAACACACTATTCTTTGCAAATTAGAAGTTTCTAGAGATCATAGTACTTGGCAAATCGGTATATGGCTGCTCAAATTCCACTAGCAGTATAACTACACAGACATGTTTGATTTGTGTAACAAAATAACAATATTCTCAACAGTACTCTTATTCAAAGCACATTTTTCCTAAAGTAAGGACCATTGATTTTTATAATGTTAACTTTTCAAATAAGATCATTTAGAATTGCAGCCTTATTTTAATTTAAGGTTTATGATTCAATTATAATTGACTAAGTCTTATTTTTAGACCAGTGAATAATGGAAAATCTATTTTTTATGCTCTGCAATAGTGTAATAGTGAACAAGTTTATCACCTGTTTCATTCTATTACTATGACCTATAAGTCCAACAGGCAAATGTTCAGGAAACATATACATCTCTGGTTGAGATGAATTGCTGTAATTTCTGCATTACAAAAAAAGGAAAGAGGAAAATTAATTAAATACTGATATGCTTTCACTGTCAAAGTTCTATTTTTAATCTGCCTGTTCCGGAGTTAACTTGACATGAAAGACATGTTCCATGTTTATCTCTGTGGACTTTGTCAAAGAAAAGATCAGAAGCATTGGTCCTAATTAGTAAATATATGAAGACTTCCATATAAAGGTCAGAAATTAGTGTTTTCCAAATGAAAATTGATATTATAAGGAAGTTGACTTATGGAAGTTGACTTATGGAACTGAAAGGAAAATCAATACCTCATGATTAATTATTCTAAGTGTTGAATATTACAAAAAATAAACTTTGGATCACAGCATAGCAAAAATGAAATGTTAAGCTTCATTTTACTTCTATTTTGTGAAATAATATGTGTTTAAATACTTTGGCATTATAATAGTCAAAAATGATCAGGTTGAAGTTGATATTATAATAATAATGATATTAGGTGATCCAGTGTTAGGGTTTTTTTTATCCTGGTTGTTCTTATCTTCAATATGTATCTTATACAAACTCTCTACTTTGGATCAATTGTGGGATGTATATGTGTCTGTGTGTGTGTACACACACACATACACACACAGAGGGGTGGGATTCTACCGGTTTGAAACGGTTCTATAGAACTGGTTGTTATGATGCTGCGCAGTTCAGAGAACTGGCAAATCATGATCCTGGCTGGCCCCACCCCTCTCCGACCACCTGCCCAGTCAGTCCTTATTGCGCATGCATGATATCACGCTCATGCCCAACATCACTGACGGCATTCTCCCCCGCCCAGTCATGCCTTAAGGTATTTCTTTTTTTTCCCCTCCCGACGATCAGGTGTTCTGATGATCAGCTGCGCCAGGATCCCCTCACTGTCTTACTGCTTCACCCAGGAGGCTTCCCTGAGGCCCAGGAGGCCCAAAAACAAAGCATGGGGGGTGCTGTGTGGCCCCCCCCAGGATCCATTTTTTGCCTTTCTGGGCCCCAGGGAAGCCTTCTGGGAGCAAAAACGCACCTCCAGAAGGCTTCCCTAAGGCCTAGAAGGCAAAAAAAAAATGGAGGGAGGGGGTGGTGTTGCAAAAAAAACAAACCATGCCCACCCAGTCACATGGCTACGCCCATGTAGCCATGCCCACAGAACCAGTTGTTTAAAAAATTGAATCATATATATATAATACACACACACACACACATACATACAAACATATACACACACACACACACACACACACTATTCAATAAGGCCTTTGGATGTTGGCAGGCCCCAGAATAAAGAGACATGAACCTAAGTTATAGATAGGATGATTTCAAAAAGTACCAGAACTATTTGTAATCCTGCTGAGCCGTTGTTAATTGTGATACATGACTTTGCAAAGTATGTAGCTTTATAAATATATTTGATCATAGAAGGATGAAACCACGAGAAATAAGGAACTGAGAGTAGCCGATGGATACAGGTTTGAGATAAACACAGGTATTTGTTGAGACTGTCTGTCAGTAAGAAAGAGCAAGGAAGTAAGTTGTGAAATGAGTTCAAAAAAGTATAAAAAGAATATCTTGCGATGAGTTTGGGACCACTTGCCATAGCTATTCCTTGCTGGACCTAGCTATTGTCTCTAGACCTCATTGCAATGGGTTATTGATGTAAGTAATGTTATGATGGCTATTCATGTTCCAAATTGCTCATGAAATAAACCTCTGAATCTTAAAGTAAGAATTGTTTTATTGTATTACTGTCTCTTGTTTCTTTATTGGGATATGTTTACGGCAGTATCTATCTTCTGACTTCTATTTTCTCTTTGGATCCAAGTGATTTCAGCTTATGTCATTTTCTGTTAATCATTCTGTGAATTGATATTTGCAAAGTAACTTGATTTTGATGTTGCTGCATCATTTGAAATATGCAAATTATTCCTTATTGCTACTCTTTTTATTCTATTGAGAGATTGTAAAATCCATCTTAATATGGTTTTAGAAAATTTCATAATGTGTTAGCTAAGAATATGCCATTTTTTCTTTTTCCACCTTCATTTTTTTCAAACAAAAGACTTGGACAGTTTAAAATAAAAACTCAACATTATATTTCTCTTGGACTCTATAGATCTAATTTTCCTGAAATGTGAATATTTAGATTTCTCATTTTTGCTAATTCTTTCAAGTACAGTACTAATATTCCTAGTTCTTTTTCAAATTAGGCTCACCCAGAACAAAAACTTCAAGTTATTTCTCTGAACCAGTGCTCTGTAATTGCCATTCTTTTTACTTTTTACTTTTTTATTGCTATATATAAAAAGGTAAATATCTATGGAGATTCTTAGTCATCCAGGTCATGACTGTCCCAAAGGTGCTTTTCAAAAGACACCTGGACTTTCTTTGTTTTTTCTTGAAGATGTTTCACTTGCCAACCAAGAAGCTAAGTATAAACATACAGTATATACACTGTAAAAATGTGTATATGTACATTGCCCAGAGACATTCTGAGGGTGAGATGGGTTGTATCTAAATTCGATACATGAATGAATGAATGAATGAATGAATGAATAATAAAATAACCATAATCCAAAATAAAGGTTATTAAAAACAGGGAGAAAACTATAATAAATCTCAATACTCCCTCACCCCCAAAAGGATTGATATATAAGAGTTTTTAACCGCAAATTAAACCCAATCCAAATGGAACAATATTGACCAATCTTTCAATTATGTTGATAAAAGACTATTTCAAAGAGTGGGAGTAAACACATTTCTTCCATCCAAAATATTATGATGATACTAATTATTTATTTTCAACCCACAAAGAATTATCTTATTTGTTACACTCCAAGAAAGAGAATTTCAAAGTTCTTCATTCCTTATATGTAATTTAACATCACATTGACATTGTTAAATTGTATTATGGTTAGTCCTTGACTTACAACCATAATTGAACCCAAAATGTCTGTTGCTAACTGAGACATTTGTTAAGTGAATTTTGTCCCATTTTATGACATTGTTTGCCATAGTTGTTAAGTGAATCACTACAGTTCTTAAATTAATAACAAAGTTGTTAAGTGAATCTGGCTTCTCCATTGACTGGGCTTATCAGAAGGTCGCAAAAGGTGATAACGTGGCCTTAGGACACTGCAACCTTCATAAATGTGAGTCAGTTGCCAAGTGGAAATGCTGCAACAGTCATGTGAAAAATGGTCATAACTCACTTTTTTCAGTGCCTTTGTAACTTTGAACAGTCAGTCACTAAGTGAACTGTTGTAAATCAAGGACTACCTGTACTTTCCCCTAAATCATATTAACACTATTGTGAATATTAGGCCAAAATAAGGCAACCATAATTCATGTTGGAATCATAATGCATCAAATATATTAAATCTAATGGATCTCTTAATTATTATTTTATTATTGAATCCACAGATTCCCCCAAAACATGTATTTTTCAAGTAGTGGAACAGTTACATGTGACACAAAGGAAACATGTTGGTGTATACTTTCATGTTCTTACAAGTCTAACACTATAAGTTTACTAATTTTTGGTTGTAATTAAATTGTGTTGTTTGCTAAAGGAGTAAATTAAAACAGTTCTAGCTTTCTTTGATAATATGGCAAGAACATCTCAGGCAATATGGGCTGTCATGAAGCTGAAATTGCTGTAAAATTACAGTGTGTTTTACTTGAATTATATTTCAATATATGCTATAACTTAGTCACGAAGAGTGAAAGTATTGCAAGATTTGCATTTTATAAACAGCCTAAGAGAGGGCCAAAAATATTTCAAATATGAAATGAATATGTGATGTGATTTACATGTGACTGTTCCCAGTGCCCTTTCAAGCTGACCTAATGTACTGACCCATATGATCCTATAACTTGATGACTACGGTGTCTGATAGGAATTTCCACATTATGGGAAAGTGGTTTTAGCTGATAGTTGGGCAGTGCTGTTCCCTTGTGGAGTCTTTCATGATCAGCACTGTCCTTCCTTGCATTAGCCATTTGGTTGGGAATCTGCTTCCAGCAGCTGGCTCATCTATATTGCTATGCATTCATGTACTGCTATTAGTTTTTTTTAATTAGTAGGTGTAGATGATGTCTGAACCAGGTGTCCAGCTTTTCCTGTTCTTGACCCACTATTGTATGTCTGCTATTGTGATGGTAACTAGTACTTGTTTCGAGAGATTGCTGTGGTTTGTTCTCAGGTCCTGCAGCCATATTGCATTTTCTTTCTCTCATATTTTCTTCCAGTACTGTTCAATTTCTGCGGTTGGTTATTGTGCAGTGTTGATGCACTGTAGTTACCTGTTCTTTAGAGAACACCGCATTTATCCTTTTGGCCTCTGCTTCTCTAGTGTATCTTCTTAGCCTGATAGCCAGTGCTATGCGCCTTTGTATAGGAATTTGTAGGGCTTCAGGTGGAGTCAAGCCCTTATATTTTTTTTCAGTAGCAGAGTCTTATACTTAAACTTCACAGCCTTTGGTAATCCCACTAGCTGACTAACCTCTCTCCGAGTTGCCTTAATTTTCTAGGGGAGAGGGGTTATGTACTGCTTTTTTTCTTGATTGTGTCGTCAGGTAGTAGGAAGGGATAATTATGGATGAGTTTGAAGGGTTTTGGAAACTTGTCTATTGTAATCTGGATACAGACAAAACAACTCCTGCTATCTCATTTCAGGTCACCTCACTTGAGCCCACTAACAAGAACTTGCCCACCATTGAAACATCCTCTTCTCCCACAAAATGGTCCAGGTGTTTCTTTAACCTGGGGGGGGCACTGCCTTCTGGCCTATTCCATGGAGCAAGATTTGGTAAGGTTTGCTCAGGTGGTGATACCATTTGCTGAGCTGATGGTAGACAGCAAATGTCCCTTTGGAGAGCTCAAATGAATTAGCATGGACTCTTTATGTAAACACAAGAGGGCAAGGTCTGATCTTTCCCTCCTGAAATGTCTTTATTCTTATCTAATCTTTCTTAGAGAAATTAATGTTTCTGTTTGTATTCGTTAGAGAGGCAAACTGCTGATGCTACTGCATTCCTTTTAATGTGCATTGGCCATTGTGTGCCTGCTTACTCTCTTATAATACCTTCCCCTCCAATCTCTCTGTTCTTCATGGAGGGGAATGGATCAGGCACAAGAATATTGCTTAAAGAAATCCCTTGTTTAGGTATCTTTTGACTCTATTTGGGGGGGGGAGAAAAAAGAGTCAAGCACAGAGCAATATGTATTAACTCCTTGAGGGAGATAGGCAGGCCAAAAACATGAAATATAAATAAATAAAATAAAAACTGATTAATGGCTAACATACAATTGAGAGAAAGAAAGAGAGAGGAAGAGAGAGAAATGCTGCTGCTGCAAAGGTCATGAACACGCACTCTTTTCTCAAAAGTTATTTTTTCAGCATCGCCATAACTTTGAATAGCCACCGCATGAGGCAGTCAGTAAGTGAGGTCTTCCTGAACATTAAATATATCTTTGCTGTGTTTCTTTATGTTATTAGTGACTTGCTTCATCATGCTTCCACTGCATTGAATGCTGTAATTATTAACTAGTTTGATTTGTTCTTCTTTATTTGGGAAGTCAAGTTTATGATTCCCTATGGTAATTTTATCACTCTCTAGAAATGACCCAGTATTATTCTTCATTCTCTATGTGCATGTGATTGCAAATGCAATAGATCTTCTACTGTATAGAAGTATCCTGAGATGGACTTAAAATGTTATTCATGGGAGAACATGAATAACCGTCCCCCTTGCTTATCTGTATTCTTTTCAAACACAGCAAACTATAGCAAATTACATTAGCTAAAATATGATGCACCAGATTGATCGTTGTATGTTAGTATCTTGCAGCTGAGGGTGAGCAGCTTGCATGGCACTGTAGTACTTGTATACTAAGCCTTTACCTTATTATAAATGTGTGTATGTGTGTGTGTGAATTTTTATGGGTTTGAGGTTTGTGATTCTTCCTATAATTTAATTTCCATATGCTACTAAAAAGAACCATTGATTTCAGGGTATGGAAGCATTGCATATATTTTGACTGCTGAGTTATGTGATTTGCTATTATTTAGAGGGTTCTATGTATTCCCATTTTGCCTGAGATATTTCGGTGGATACACAGTTAATATATCAATACCGATAGCAGGTCAGCTCTTGAGAACGTTTTTATTTTATTTGGAATGAATGACTGGGCTGAACTAAATCAACAAAGAGTTTTGTGTAAAAGCAAAGCTGATGGAAGTTTCAAAATGGTGATTAGCTGTATCCTTAGATTTTGGCACCATAAATAAGCTATCTTTGTATCTACAGTTTATATGCCATTTTTTTCTGCTTGAAGGGACCTAAATACATTTGTAGCAAATGCAAGCTGTTATGTCTATTGGAAGAAAAGGTGATATGTCTCGAGGAAAAGGGTGTGTGTCGGGGAATAAAACGGTTTTGCTGCTGTTGAGAAAGGATATTAGAAAGAGGAAATTTGTATAAGAGGAAAACACAAGTTCACAGAAGAACATGGCATATAGAATAGGTAATAAAAGAGTCCTGCAGCCAAAACCAGGCTCTTCCAGCAAAGAGGTTCTGTGAAGAAACACAGAAACACCGTGTTGATCAATACCTCTTAGTAAGGCTAGTGTACATATTGATATAACCTTGGAGAGAGGTTATAATGTAATTTTGTACATTTGTAGAGAGTTCGAGAACATTAGTAATTCAGAATCAGCAAAATTTTCTGGCTCTGGACACTGACGGTCACTTTCACAGAAAGACCTTGGCTTAAGCATTGCATAAAATTGCCAAAATGTGGGAGATTTTGATTTTTAAAACTGTTATTAATGATTTAGGGTATCTACATTGAAACCTGCTATAGATTGTCTGGTAAAAACAAGAAAGGAAACTATGTTACAGCAGCTTGTGGTATCATCCTCTGTGGTATTTTACTGGACCAACTCTGGGGATTGGAAGTAGGGGGCACTGTGCAGTGATTCTCCTCCATTCCCCCTGGCAGATACCAATCAGTATTAATGGGGGGAAAGAGCTGGGCTACCCCATTCTAGGCAAATGACTCTGTTTGGGTACTGTCTCAGTGCCTGGAGGCTATAAGGGCCTGGAGGGGAGAAATTGGCTGCAAGTCAACTCTAGCAAGAAAGAATGGTCAAAGTGTCCCCCCCCCGCCATTATCAGGAGAGTTGATCTTTTTGACTGGATGAGATAATACTCCCCCTCACAGATCTGGTACACAGTGTGGTTCCTCTTTGACTCACAGGTCCTGCTGGAAGAGCAGGTGGCTGCCAAGGCCAGGGGGACCTTTGTACAAAACCAACTTATATGCTAATTGGGTCCATTCCTGGACAGGGAAGCACTGCTTACAGTTGGCCATGCCTTTGTCACCTCCTGTTTGGTTTACTTTACATGAGGCTTCCCATGAAGACTATCCTGAAGCTGCTACTGGTTCAGAATGCAGCTGCTCAGGCAGTTCTGGGGGTGTCTTAATATACCCATGTAAGCCATGTGCTTTGTGAGCTGCACCTGTTGCCCATTTGCTTCCAGGTGTGATTCAAGGTGCTATAAAGCCTTACATTGTATTCAGTATGGTTACTTGAGAACTGTCTATCTCCCATAGTATATGCCCAGCTGATTTGATCTTACAGGGTTGATGCTGTCCAGATCCCTTTGATTAAATAATATACTCTTATCAGGAGCACAGAGGTATGCTTTTTTGTAGAAGTATCTGGCTTCTGTAATGTTCCCCTTGAGATCTAGATGATCTCTCTCCTTCTGTTGTCTTAGAAATCTAGGCTTTTGACGAGAGAGAGTGAAGACCCTTTACTTTGTCCTTAATCAGTTTTGTCACTCTCCCCATATTTTGTTTAATTTTAATTTTAATGGTTATTGTTGTATTTTCCTTGTTTAAATTGTGGACCATACAAATTTGTTATATAAATGAAATGGTTCAAAAATAAGTGTTAGTGTTACAGTGCATCCTGAAATACATCTTTTTAAGTTTTCCACAGCCTTGCTAAAAATATACATTTTTTCTATGTACTTGTTTAAAGGGATCACATTCTTGACTAGCAACAAATTTAGGAAATACACATTTTGTTGGACTAAGTCTATCCAATCTTCATCCCCAAGAAAACAACAAAAAACTCAGTAAAATTAAGTATCTTAAAGGGGGGGGAGAAGGTCTAGCTAAAGATTTAAAGAAGATTTAAATAAATAAGCCTTGACTTTCATATTATGTTTATAGGTTTGCCTGCAGATAAAAATGGCTGCCAGATTATGAAACCTTGACAATTATATTTCAAATTATATAAAACACTGCATTTATATATTAAAGTGATAAACAAGTAAGTCTATAGATAATTTTTACCTAGTTACTTGTTTATAGGCTTGTGGTCCAGATTGTACCCAGAAAATTTACTGTTTTATGATGCTTCTCAGTTGAAAAATAGAACCTAGTTCTAATGGCAGATACTGCCAGTCCAGAGGTGGTATTCAGCAGGTTCTGACCAGTTCTGGAGAACTGGTAGCAGAAATTTTGAGTAGTTCAGAATACCGCCTCTGACTGGGCCCACCCCCATCTATTCTCTGCCTCCCAAGTCCCAGCTGATCGGCTGGGTCTTCTTTTGTTGCCCAGCACAGGAGAATGGAGCTGAAAAGCAGGTTAGTGGGGTGGGGAGAGAATGGAGATTTTACAGTATTCTTCCCCTGGAGTGGGGTGGAAATGGAGATTTTGTAGTATCCTTCCCCTGGAGTGGGGTGGGAATGAAGATTTTACAGTTTTCTTCCCCTGGAGTGGAATGGGAATGGAGATTTTGCAGTATCCTTCCCTGGCCATGGCTACCAAGCCACACCCACCAAGCCACACCACGCCCACCAAGCCACACCCACAGAACCGGTAGTAAAAATTTTTGAATCCCACCACTATGCTAGTCTATATGTTGCAGATAAGTATGTATTAAATCAGTTTCTTACCAGAAGTCTACAATGTATTATAACACACCTTGAGTGAAAACATAAGCATTTAATTTCAATTGCCCCTTAAATGGGTATGAAAATGCCCCTTAAATGGTTATGAAAATACAACAAAATTCTAAATTCTGGGCAATAATGTAAAAAGAATTTCCTCAAAGGTGATATTTTCCCCTCCTGCAATTTGATTCAATGTGTGTGTGTGTGTGTGTGTGTGTGTTATTTCAGAAGGGATATAACATATTGCATCTGAATTTTAGTGTATATTGATCAGTGTCAGCTGATCACATGGCCTTGCAAATTCAAATCTTTACAGATACATAATTACAGAAGGGTTTTGGGGTTTTTTTTGGAAAAAAGAGTGTAAAGCTACAGGGATAGTGACAGAGTGCAGAGACAGCTGACACGGGGTGGCAGGTTCACATCACACTGCTGGGTGGCGGCTTCATGGTATGGTGTTGGGATTTCCTGTGGTGGCAGCTTCACACCACAATGATGAGTTTCAGCTTCACACAATAGTGCTTCTTGGACAGGCTGGGGCTGAGTTTTGACCTGCAAAGGGCTTTGCACTGCAGCTCAGGGGCTTCTTGTAACTCCAGAGCTGCAGTGTGGCAAGGACCCTCAGAGCCAGGTGATTCTGGGCTGCTTGTCACCCTGCAAGTCAGGGTGCAAAGTGGTCAAAAAGCAGAGATGTGGGGGGAGTTTAAAAAGATGGGGATGTTGAAGAGAAAACAGTACCTTACCTTAGTGAGGTGGGTACTTGCTTAACAAGCCACGATTCTCTGTTAATAAAAGTAAGAGAAAGTGCTTGGATTGCCATTGCTAAGCAATGTGGCCATGCAACATTCCACTTTACATGTCACATGATATTGCAAGTATTGCTTAGTGATAAAATTTCTGGTCCCAATTGTGGACTACCTGTATAATAGAAACCTATAGTAACTTTTACCACAGGGGATTTCAGGCAGTTAATATATAAGATAATGTACTGTATATACTATGAACAATTCAGTGGATACTATTCTGCCTTATAGATAATAAGACTATGGCCAATTTTAATAATATTTTGGTTTAATTAAGGAGTGTCATTTTATGGGATATGCTCTATACTTTTTCTGTTATGCAAAGACCAATCATTTGTCTTTTATTTTGTTAAATTGATAAAGCTTCTGAAATTTTTCATGTTAATTTTCATGTAATGATAATCTGCACATTTCGGGAAATGTTATGGATACTAAACTTTTTACTGGATAATATTAATTTTTAATTCTCCTGAGAGCTGTTCCGAGCATCCATGGGAAGTGCTTCTGTCTGTCATTCGATAGGCTGAGCTGATTTCTGAGGACATTCCTCCTTGTGGCTCCTCCCAAGTGTCCCCAGTTTTTAAATTCTCAACACTGTTTAACAGCAACAGTACTTCTTCAGAACATCTGAACCTATATGGATCAAATCAATTGACTTTCTACTAGTCCTGCTTTTTCTCCCACTCTGTCCTGATATTTAATTTGCTTGTTTCTAGTCATCTTCAGCCCCAGATGATGCCATACTAGGTGGGAAGATCTGAATAAAGTTTTTTATTCACATTGAAGCCAGTACAAATAGAATGTGGTTCAGACTTTTATACAGGTAGTCTTCAACTTACAAACATTCATTTAGTGACAATTCAATGTCATAACACCACTGGGAGGGGGAAAGCCTTTTGACCGCTTTTCACACTTATGGCTGTTGCAGCATCCCATGCTCACATGATCAAAATGTGGATGCTTGGCAACTGGCACATATTTATGAAGTTTGCAGTGCCCCAAGGCCATGTGATCACCTTTTGTGACCAGCAAGGTCAATGGGGGAAGCCAGATTCACTTAACAACCATGTTAGTAACTTAACATCTGCAGTGATTTACTTAACAACTGTGGCAAGAAAGATCATAAAATGGGGCAAAACTCACTTAACAACTTAGCAACAGAAATTTTGGATTCAATTGTGATCGTAAGTTGAGGAGTACCTGTACTCAGTATCAAAGTTCTGGAGCTGAAGGGGAGGTCATGATGCGGTGACGGATCAGTACATACACATCTTCCTTCATAGATATTCTAGATTACAGAGGGATGAGAGTTTTCATTGGTTTTCATATGCTTTATATGCACAATTAAGAGAAATATTTAATATTTAAGATAAAATTCATAGTGCGTTATAATTTAAGAGAGAACTTTAATAAAATGATAAACTGTTGGTATATGACACCATAGAAATGATCAAGGATATACAGTATAAAGACACTTCAAACCAATTTTTGAAATGTGAAAAAACACAGAAACATTTTAACGGCAAGGTGCACTTGTGAAAATGCCATAAAATTCTGGATACACGTACATACAATGATCCAAAGAATTTTAAAACCAACTTTGAGAAAAAAACATAACTTTTTTGTTATTGGGACTTTTGGATAGCCAGTTAGAAAAGATGCATGGAAGACGAATTTTATATATGGTAACAGCTGGGAGACTATTATACAGTAAGTGTAGTGATGGAGGAACACAAGTGTAAAGATGTCAGAAAGGACAGGTATGACAAAACTCACTGTATGATCAGAGACAAAACAATTACTTTTTAAAAAGTACTTTTATGGGCTTTTTTGCTGAAAATATAAAAAAGGGACGATATACAGATGTAATGAGTGAAAAAGGATTAAAAAGGGGACCAAAGGGATTTCTGTAAAACTAAAGAGGGAGGAGGAATATACAAATTTGTTTATTCCTGCTGAAAACAAGATCAGAAGCTGCTCATATTCTTCCCCTTCTCTCCCTCCCTCCCTTCCTCTCCCTCTTCCCTTCCCTTTCTCATTTTACACTTTCTTCCTTTCCCTTTTCTTCCCTTTCTTATTTTTTTCTTTAGCTTTGACTTTTACTTATGATTTTTTTAAAAATAAAAGTGTGTGTGTGTGTGTTTCCATCAATCTCTGTCCTCTGCCAAAGGCTTGGAAGTCTTAGCTGTCCCAAGCACTGCATTGTTCTGGATAGAGAATGTTGATGCTGTCCTGTGGATCTGTTGAAATTGCTCTCCCAGCTTAGGTTTCACAACCTCAAGAGCTCTTATCACCATTGGGACCACTTTTGTATTGGGATATTTAATTTGTTCATTGGATTTTTATCTTACCTTTATTACTTTATAAGTAGTTCAAGATGCAAATATACCTAATACTTCTTCCTCCTCCTGTTTTCCCCACAACAAAAACTCTGTTACATGGGATGGGCTGAGAGAGAATGATGGCCCAAAGTCGCCCAGCTAGCTTTCATGCCTGAGGTGGACTAGAACCAACATTCTCCTGGTTTCTAGGCCTACACCTTAACCACTACACCAAACTGGGTATGACATATATGTTGCATGATTAGAGTATGGTATAGTCATAGAGTTGAATGCTTTCATTTTGTCTTGTGCTAGAGACTTCATTATATTTCCACCAACAAGGATATTTTTAGTAATGAGTTATTTTATCTTTAGATAGCTCATAGAATCTAATTTAGTGATATTATGGCATCTAGAGCCTGATTTTGCAAGTGGCTATTAATAACAGTTTAAGACTTTCAGCACCTCTTACAATAAAAGAGCTATGCTAATTATATGTCTTTTATACAAGCCCCTTTGTTACAGTTACAGAACAGCAACTCTTGTCAAAGTTCTGTCAAATTTCCCCAGAATTAGGGAAAGCATTTTTTGCTTATAGAAGATCACAGATACTTATTTATTTAGCATATGGCATACAGTGTCAGGGAAAACTACACATGCTAGACACAATGCAGTCCTGATAGCCTGGATTGCTAGTTCATTCTGTTGGGTGCTTGCACATCTATCCTTGGTGCATGGTGCCTGCGTGCGTGTGTGTGTGTGAACTAGCTTTACACCAAATAACTAGCAGCACTTGGGTTGCTGGCTTTTCGGGCTCGTCCACCGGTCTCACCTCATTTTGCCTCATGTTGCATTGCCTCCTGTCCAGCCAGGTCCAGGGCTGGCATCCGCTTTCCACATACACAAACGCAGTGAGGTTTTTACCCACCAAAGTGGTATCCATTTATCTACTCACAATGTTGCATATCTTATGGTTCATTTTAATACACATTATTCAGTTATATTACTTGCTTTTGTGTGTAATTTGGAATGTAGAAACTAAGCCCAAATAATGATTTCTGCAAATGTTGACAGCATCTTTTTGTAATAGAGTCTAGATAAAATACTCATTTCAGCTTAATAGAGTGCTTCCTATTTTAGCTGTGATAGATTTTGGCAATTGGCTAGAATTACTAAGAAATTTTCAGTTATGTTAGCCACCACACAATTTACCTGATTTTCAGGAAATAATTTAGGTCATTTTGAAATGTAATCTTATCTTTCATGGTGTTAGTACATTTGTTCTCCTTCTTTGCCTTCTGCAGATTCTAAATAGTTTGTTAGTTATTATGCCTGGAAACTATGTGTATCTTTTCAGATGGAGTATCCAATAAAATTTAACAAAGCAGCATAATCAATTAGCATACTGCAGTGGATTACCATTTAGTCTTTGCAAAGAGTTAAATTCAGACTGTATAACATTGTAATTTGTTTCACTTAGTTGAAAATAATTAAGTGTCATTGACTTATTAATAATTCAATGACAAATTAATATAAGGACAAATTAATACAATGCATAAATGTCATTTCCACTAAGTACTATTTTATAACATTTTCCCCAGAATATATTTTGCCATTAACGCCTGTTTTGCAAGTTGCTTTATAAAAAGAAAACAGATCCATCACTGTCATCCTTGTAGCCTTCTAATTAATGGCTGAGGAAGCAGTGTGACTGGGTTCAGAGTTAAACAATGTAGGGTGGGCTTTTGGGGGGGGGTTGGGTTGAGGGGTAAAACTTGGAGCATTTAACTATTGATAACTAATTATTTTTCTTACTATTCAGTTTTTTGACATGACACGGGTTTTTTTTAATAATCTTATCCGCAAATTTATTGAAACCTTAAAATAAAAGTATATTGCAGTATTTGAATCCTGAGGCACTTTGCTAACATTTTGCCATGAAACTTACTTCTTTTGATTTCTTATATCTCTCTTTATTATTTTCTTTTTAGTGAGTGACAGTTGCTTCAGGAACCTTGCAGAAGACCGCAGTGGGATAAACCTTAAAGACCTCATCCAGGATCCTTCCTTGTGAGTATTTATTTTCAAGGGTGAATAACAAGATTTCTAATTGATGAGCACATATATGAAGCCTACGTGGAACACTCCAACAGTTGAAGTGCTTTAACAGTCACTTCTTATGAAAAACTTGTGCTACTGCTTTGATGAAGTTCCTTAATTGTGTGTGCTTTTGTATGCATAGACAGCACTTTCAATGAAACAGCTTAACAGCCTGAAGTAGTATTGTATGCACATACTTATACAGATAGCTGAGTGAGCCTTCTGAAGTATGTGGCTATTTTTAATGCTTTAATGAGGTAATTTATTGATGTTAACACGTTTCTTAAAGCAACTTTAAAAAAATATTTGCATAATTCATATTTATACAAAAGAACATACATACATGGGTTTATGCATACATGTAAAAATAACTCATCATTTCCTGTTCAAATTGCAGTAGAACTTTCAGAATAAGAAGCATCACCTGAAATTTCCAGAGTTAACTTTAAGTAAGGCAATCTTTCATTCTTGCTTTAACTTCACACAGTTATGAAATTGGGAGCTAAGGTTGATATCTGAACCAGTATGTTTCATGTTCAATAATGATCGCATGGAATGCCTCATAGAAATTGAAGTTTTACAAAGCATCATAGAGCTGAAACAGTATGGGAATACTTTAGCTGATCTTTGAGTCTAAATCATCAAAAAACATTTGCAGTGTTAAGATTCTAGGAGACAAATGCTTGGTTATTACTATATGATAGTGAGCAGTAAATAGACCACAGAAACAACTTGAGTGGGAGGTACCAAGAAGAGCAATTAGTAGAATGCATACCACTTGGCTATCCAGATACGGTTTTCAGTGAAATCTTGGCAAACAATTCTTATTCCAATTTATTATGAGATTCCATACTTCCATAATTTGTAAAATCTGTAAAAACATACTTTCCAGTAGAAGTTATTTTCAAAGATTAAAGTAATACATTTACTTCTATCATTTATTTCTCCTCATCTTCCTTTTCTTTCTTAGATGTTGTAGAGAAGCATTGCCTTATTTACATTTCTTTTGTAATATATATATATTCTTAATTAATCCCGAGTTAGGTTATAATGTAACCAGGTCAGTCAGAAATCTGGCTTTGCTATAATGTACTGGGAATTGAACAACCATAACTCTGTTACTCTGTTTCTCTTCCTATAATATTAAGACCTTGTTTATAGTCAAAGATATTATATAAGGTCAGAACATATCACTGATAATTGGTTTTTGCCTGATAGAAGATAGGAATTCATGGCTGTAGGGAGCAGAAGTCCTTCGGGAGAGAGGGTGACATACAAATCCAAACAAACAAATAAATAAATAAGAAGTGAGAAGGAACAGGTCTTTCAATCTGAGAGATCTCTGCTGAAAGAATATTTGAAAACAGCTAGTAGCTACAGAGAACTGCGAGTTCTTCAACAAGGTATTCAACAAAGCAGGAAAGCCAAGAACTAATGTTTATACGGAGAATTGATCAGCCTTCTTTCTGATCCTAACTAAATATAATTAGTAATGAAGAAATTTAATGTGGCTCACATAGTAGAATATCATATTATCTTTGTCAAAGAACATAATTATTTTAAAAGTGTATCAGAAACAAATAGGAACTCAACATAGTTGGCTTAGTAGAACTGTGACTCTTTTGTTGCCTGTTAATGAAAGACTAACTAGTATATGTTGGACCATTTACACAAGAGACAAAGTTCCATGATGGTTTATCACAGCTGCAATTACAGTTTCCTGAGAGATCATACTCACAGTATTTCTAAGGTGTTTGCTTTGTTTACATTTTAAAGGGTGCATTATTTCTTCCCCATTAATTGGTTAATAAGTTCTCAGCTGTGCTTTTGTGACCACAAAATATAGAAGGGTATAAAAATGTCACAGAACATTTTAGTATCCTCTGTCTTCAATTTTTCTTCTGAACAGATGGAAAAAGAAAAGGAGAAGGGGTGAGGGAAAGAATGGGAAAATTTATGTTCTTTAATGAAAGGCAATCCAGGTCAAACAGTGTGTTAAGATTGAGAAAATGTAGACATGCACAATACCATCTGTGTCAGACATAGATATCTTAGTATTTTTATCAATAGACATATGAGTGCCAAATCAGCAAGAAGAAAAATTGGGATTTCCTGATTGAGATTTTCTTTGAGAAATTCTGTGGTATGTTGCTTCAACTAGAGTTCCTCTCCAGTTATTTCTTTAATATTCTCTTATAATTCTTAAGCTCTTGCTGGAGGATTTATCTAGGATTTGACCAGGAGGAAGAGGCTGGTTTGATAAATAATCCAGATATCGGAAGGGAGAAGTGGTGGGAGACGTACTGAGCAACATCTATAAACATTATATTAACTTTTCTGCTCCTTTACCAATTCTAGCCACAAGATCCTGTTGCTAGTTGGCAGCTGCATTCTAGCTGATGGCCTAGAAAATATTAGCATCTAGACGTTGACTTTCTCAAGAAAAGCCTTGGATTAAATCTGGCGGTTAGGAGCAGTGCTCTAAAAGAATCATCTCTTCGAAGGAGTTGCTTAGAATAAGACCATTGGCATATCTGTTTTAATGTGTTTTCCCATATGGCTGTTTCCAGGTGATAGACATGCTGGGTTTGAGGCCAGCCAATATTCAGCTAGAGGGCAAGATGTGGTGGTAGTAGTAGTAGTAAGGATGTTATTACTGTTGATGTCTACATATTCAGTTGATGGGAGCGAGCACAGTGTTCTGAAAAGGGGTGTATTTCTGCAGATAGACAACCTGTAGAGTAATAATTTCCCATGGTCTGAGTTTTGGACTGGAAGAGGAAAGCATAGCCTAAGTTTTTAAATTACAGTCAGAAGTACATATGGTAGGAGAACAAAGACTGGCCATTTTAATAGAAAAAAAGCATTGAACTCTTACAGTGATTTCCTGCTACTCTTTTAAACAAGTTATAGTGCCAGATCCATCATATTAAATGTCAGTAAATAATATACACTGTTCATTTTGAACTTGATTCAGGGTGAGAAAGCCTGTTTTGAATGTATTACTAAGTTCATGCATACCTCTATTCAGCAGAATGTATGAAAATATGGTGTTCTTTATGAAACAAACTACTCTAATTTTTGTTGCTCCATTCCATTCCAGCTGATTTTTAGTATCCAATTTCTGCTCTGAGTTTTGTCATGGAATCAGAAGCAAATCTAGAATATTGTGGCTAGATCAGTGGTGGTATTTTACCGGTTCTGCCCAGTTCTGCCGAGCCGGTAGCGGCAATGAGCAGCGGAGACCGAACCGGTTCTCTCCACTGCTCTGCTGTTGGGCCCACCCACCTGCCCGGGCTCCAATACTCACCTTTATCCTCTGCTTTTGAAGCGCAGCTGCTTTGCACATCACAGCAGAGTGCTGCGTGGCAGCTGCTGAAGCGACCGAGAGAGTGCAGGCTTGCAGGAGGTGAGTTGGAAAGCCTCTACGCCTGCACAAAGTGCACATTTGGCGCACGCGCTTGCACAAAGTGTGTGCACGTGCGCAAAGTGCGCCCACCAAGCCATGCCCACTGAACGGATGATAAAACTTTTTGAATCCCACCACTGGGCTAGATGTAGCAAACTAGAATGCTGAGGTTGCCGAGATCTGGTGTAACACAGATGGCAGTAGGGAGAGAAGTAAGAAAGTCTGATCTTTTGCTGCCATCCAGTGGTTGCTGGAAGGAAGCATTAAATTCTTTCAATACCCACACCAATATTTAAATTTGTACTTTATAGACTACCTGTCAAAAATAGGATTATAGTTTCTATCTGAAAAGAACGAACCCCATTCTGAGAAAAGCACACATATGCACAATTTTCAATCTGGCTGCCATCCATCCTAAATATAAATTGTATTTATCATCAGAGTACTCTGTATTGTACATAACAAATGTTAGAGTCATGTACTCACCTTCTTTAACATTTGAAGTGCTGCATTTGAAAAACTGCAGTAAATTATCAAATCAAAAACTTCAAGCATGTTTCTGCATCACTAACCACATCACAAAATATCAGATTAGAAGAGATCTTAGAGATCATTTAATCCAACTCTTTGTCTAGTACAGGAGTCTACCAATAGCATTCTTATCCAGCCTTTGTTTAAACACCTCTATTTTACAACAGCGCATAAGAGATTTAAGTTCTGTTAATAACATTCACTTACAAGTTTTGCAAGCCTACCTACCACAATAGTTTTTTTTACATTTTTAAATAGATGCTGAAGTTACTAAACCCATAGAAAAGGGTGCAAGAGACTATGCAAGGGTGAACAGTGTAATAGTCAAATATTCCAAGAGCTAACCAACCAAAATTACTGTCTGCTTTTCTAATACACTAGAAGTTAAACATTCAGGAACTGGAGACCAACAACATCACCAGGCATGTATGTTTGTGTGGCAGTGAGGTTGTGAGAATGGAGGAGCCACAGGAGGGATGATGAATAAATTGCATTGCAACTTGGATTTTATAAGGAGTATATAAATTCACAGTACAGATCTCACTTGCTAGTGGTGTTTAGACTTCAAGAAACAATTAGATGTTCCATGTGTTATCAGCCAGTGTGGATTTCTTCAGTGACATGATCGAGGAATTCGCAGTATGACTTGCTTCAGTAAGATGTGGCTACCTCAGAGTTCAAGCCAGTAAATTAATGTCACCCCTCATCATTGGCCATATCTGGACATTGACAGCTGTCTTCAGATTTTTCAAAAGGAGCATGTTTTATTCCTGTACCCTATAAGGTCTTTCTAGTTACTTCTCAACCTCAACAAAGTTTTACAAAGTTTGACGCCCTGTTTACTCCAAGTCTACAGAAGCTATTCTAGCAGTTCTAATATGTTTTTAAGAACGCTGCCTTACTTTTAGAGACAAGTTGAATGCCAGAATTTTAATTTTATTAAAACTATCTAATTTCTACTGAAAGTTAATTTTTTTCCCAAGTGGATCTGGCTCACTGATTCTCAGAGACCATTTTAAGTCAACTTAACTAATTAGGATTTGAAGTTGCTGGGTATCTTCTTAAGTATATATGGAATTGATTTTTAAAGTAAACCTAATAACTAATCCTACAACTCTAGTTTTTTTTTAAAGTCAGAATGTGCCTTTGCTCTGTCTTTCTTCTATTATACCATGTTTCCCCGAAAATAAGACCTACCCCAAAAGTAAGACCTAGCACTATTTTCTAAACCTGCCCTAATATAAGACCTACCCCGAAAATAAGACCTAGTGTAAATCTCCAGTTCCAGGAAGACTTTTCAGGGAGCAACCGTGCACCCACGAAACACTCACCCCTACACACTCACACCCACTATTTGGCACCATAAATATATAAGACCTACCCCGAAAATAAGACCTAGTGTGTTTTTGGGAGCCAAAAAAAATATAAGACAGTGTCTTATTTTCGGGGAAACACGGTAGTTTATATTTTTTTTCCAGGCCTTCACCATGGTCAGGTTGGATACACTAGCCTCGACAATCTTGTTGGAATGTTATAAAATTAACTTTTATATCAGCATACCTGCTTCTCTGCTGCTCTCTTTATAGGACATACTGTATATCCATCCGATTGTAAAGAAGTACCCTGGCAGAGGGTACAAAGCTTATCTGCTGCTCCCTTTGCGTGGCAAGGATTCTGATAGGTTACTCAATCTTATGCATCTCTTTGTTTACTTGTGACTGAAGAACTGTGTTAATTTCATGGATTGTGGCTATTATCTTTCTTATTTTTTTATGTTCTTTTATTGTATTTTATATTTAGCTTTTACTTATTTTTACTATACCTATAGATTTTAAATATGCTTGTCTCTGTATATACCGGTATGTAATATGCATATTTAATGTAAATAGTATCTTCTGGCTATTAGGCTGTAATTATTATTAATCTTACTCTTGTTACCTGGACATGGACAGATTGATTCCTGTAATCTAAAGAAGCAAGGAACTACTTGTCAGTTTTCTTCCAGGAAAGCTCAGGGAAGTCCAGCGAGGGGAAGCACATGTTAAAGAAAATATATTGTTCTATCAAGTTAGCACTCATGGGTGACCAATAGCATGTGACTACATTACCTGTGTTAGAGAAGATTTTCTTGTTTGGGATGCTGATTGGTAGGCAGAAGACATGCTGTGGGATAACCAACACCAGATCTGACTACCTGTGACTTAAAACTGGATTGAATCTATCCCCTGACCATCATCTAGCTCAAAACAGAGTGTTCCACATTACTTTCACATTACAAATCTTTATTTTCCCAGGCAGTAGAACAAACATTCTTCCCCTGATTTGAAGTTAGTGGTTATAAGCCAGCCAAGGAAATTTCCTGTCAGAATAGTAACCCTGATGCTTCTGTTCTAAGGAGAAGGGGGAGTCCACTGGATAGCCCATTTCACTCCTTTTGGCTGCCTAATCATCCTTTTGCTGTATCTAATCATCTGCCATCCACATTTTGAAGAAGGAAGATCTGTCTTTTTCTACTGCGGAATCCCAAGACAGCTAGCCCAGACTTACCTGCTGAAGTATAGAACTCAATTTATAAAGTACCACACCTATGAAACTATAGGCCACATAGCAAGCAAGTTCCCAAATTGCTCCAAAATCTCATCTTCAGGAAACTTTAAAAAGTCCTCTCCCAAAAGTGCAAATGTGCACAACAAACAAGTGCATTTTATTATCCTTGTTATTATCTGAAAAACTTCAGATACAGAAATACAGTTCTCCACTCTTTTAGACTTACAGTATTGATCAGCTACAATTCATAACCTAGATGTCCACTAAGAACAAGACATGATTTCTGTCTCATCTTAAAAGTGTAACATCATCATTTGCCTCTGCCTTGCTTTCTAATCCTATTCCTCTTAACTGGGTCAGCTCTCTGAATCCCCTTTCCTGAAAACAAAGTTTGCAGGCTTTGCTGATGTTTTGGAGGAAGATGAAAGCAACTACCTTTCCTTCTCATTGGATATGTGATTGGACCATCAAACTTGAAGCCAGTAGCTTGGATTCCAGATAAGAGGCAATACAGGTAGTCTTCAACCTACAGCCATTCATTTAGTGATCGTTCAAAGTTGCAACAACACTGAAAAAAGTGACATGACCATTTTTCACACAGCCACTCCATGATCACATGATTAAAATTCAAATGCTTGGCAACTGGTTCATACTTATGTCCCAGGGTCATATGATCATTTTTGTGACCTAACAAGCAAAGTTGATGGGGAAGCCAGATTCACTTAACAATGGTGTTACTAATTTAACAATTACAATGATTCATTTAACAACAATGACAAGAAAGGTCGTAAAATGAGGCAAAATTCACTTAAGAAATGTTTTGCTTATCAACAGAAATTTTGGGCTCAGTTGTGGTCATAAGTTAAGGACTGTCTGTAGTCTATGTCTCCTTGAGAGTTAGCCATATTAGAGGAGTTTCTGGACAATAGTCTGAAAGAAAATTTTATGTACCTCTCTCAATCCTCAATATCTGCACCAATGTTTTTCATCCCCAAAAATATCATTCTTTGAGGACCGTACATAACCATAAATATACGCTGTAATAATTAAGGTTCATTACCCATAATTTCTTATTGAAAGTACTGATCTGTCTTTGAAAGGCAAGCGTTTTCACTGAGTTGGACTTGAGCACACTCAATTTCATCAGAATGAAAGAAGGCCACAAGTATTTAACAGCCATTGATTTCAGGAATGGCAAATTTAAATAGTTTTTTTTAATTGACTAACTAGCCGATAACCCGGCGTTGCCCTGGTATTTATTTATCCCAGTCCTGTATTAGACAGGAAAATTCTGTAGTCGGGACTCATGCTGTTGTATTGTCTCTTGTGCAGTGTCGTAAGTCTTCCATTCCTTGGGAGTTTCTTGTCTGTGCTGGTGTTTCATTTTTTTTATTGCACTTGGCCAATTGCCTGATGTTTCCTTGGAGGGCTGAGAGGGAGCCCCCTTGTGGAGTACTGTGAAGCCGTTACCATGCAAGTCCACTGTGCTGTACAGTAGAAGCCATTTTAAGGCGCACACCCCCCCGAGGGGTGTTAAGGGCTGTCTTACCCCCACAGTATTTGTTTCCAGAGGATAAGTCATCAGTGTACCAAGTCTGTTTGAAATTGCTCAAGGTGTTCCAGAGTTCTGCTGAAATATACATACACACACACACATTTTATATATATATAAAAAATAAAATATAGATTATTTCAAGGTCTTCTCTAGATTCATAAATCAAATATTTTCTAATATTTTGAAAAAATAGGTAGTGCTGCATTTGAGTGATATACTATTTTTTTTTCTCAGAAGACCCATATTTGCATGAGACTAACAGCAGAAATGTTTTCAAACTACTTTGCATATACAATCACTTTGCTGAGTGGACAAATGTGTGTTTGATCATCCCCAGTTGGATTATTTAGGGTACAAGACAAGATTATTTAGGGTACAGTAGGAATACAAATGCATCCTGCAAAAGTACAATTCATACTCTTGGAGCAGGCACCTAGAAATATGAAAGATAGCCAGCATTTTCTAGACTTCGTCAACTTCTATGGAGAATTCTTCCCTAATTTGGTAGGTCAAATTCAGATACTCTACTTACAACCAAGAAGCATTTCAAAGCTTGAAAATACTTTTCCTTTCCTGGTCAGTACCCAGTTATCTGAATCTCTCTTATGCCATTGTGTGCAAATGGATACCTTGGTTTTCACCTTAAGAGCATTCTTCTCCAAGCATCAAAAGAGAGAAGGAAGGATCTCCTGCCTCATGCCTTATATATTTTGTTTCAGATAGTTACTTCCACCTGAAAGAAATTATATTTTCAATAAAGGTCTGTTTGCTATAAAAGCAGCTTTCCAGCAGTGACAATTTTTTTGGAGGGACTCAGTGTGGCACACACACCTCACAATTATTTGAAGTGCTTATAGAAGGCAGAAATCCTCACATCACATGAGATGGGATAAATTTTTATCCTTATTCAGTTTTTATACCACATATATTCCTGCCTTACAAAACAGACTACCAGATGCATATCGCTAAATCTGAATATGATCTTCCATTTCCATTCCTCTATAGTATAATTCTGAAACGGAGCACCTAGAGTAAGCAATAAAACCAATATAATATTCTTGCTGCAGTTAACATTTTCCTCTACAGGCATGTCTGCTTTATAGGCAGTATGTGGGTACCATCCCTGCATCTTGCTGCTCAGAATTTCAGTATCCACTGTTCCTTGTGTCTTGGATTTTTTTATAAGAGAGGTGGGCACTCCTCTTAATGGAACAGATTTGGCCAAGAGTGGATTCAGTATAGCTTTCTATTAAGTTTTTGTCTTCTAATCATTTGTAAAGCTCAACAGAAAGTTTATTGGTCTCTACACAGGTACACAGCAAATTAATATCCCATGGTCTTTCATTTGTAATTGCCTATATCAGTGAAGAATCTTCTGGAATTCTATCATAGGAGGAGATATTGGAAAGGCAATTCTGAATTAGAGATGTTACAGGAGAAAGCCACAGATGTCCATATTACATCCCTTAGACACTAGTGTGGTTTACTATGATTGCCCCTGTGACTTGCCCCCACTATCTGTTTCTGCCTACCACTCTAAGCAATGAGTCTCAGAATAAAGGGATGGCAACTGGCACCAAGAGTCCAACACGACAGAAAATATATTCCTTTCTTCTTGCCATGTTAGAGGCCATGGTGACCTTTCAATAAGATGAGAGGAGGAACTTTCCGGTTCTGATTCTGTACAGCCAAACTTGCCCTTTGACCTTGGGAATGCTAACATAAAGAGAAGGATGGAGTGAATCCCTAACTGTTGCCTGTAATTATTTATCTGGGCTGTTTTTACATGTGGGAAGGGGAAATGATTCTGATGGGGGAAGTGGGGTAGAGCAATATTGTCAAAAGCAAAAAGAAATGGGGGCCATTAAACCTGAATATCAGGATCACTGTAGGCTACATTTTGATTTTGAAAACACACGCAATTTGTTACTAATAAATAAACATGACAATCAGGAATTAAATATAACTGAAACATAAAAAAGAAATATTGTGAACGTGACGCTTTATTTTCAATATTTATACACACACACACACACCGTGTTTTCCTGAAAATACGACATATCCTGAAAACAAGCCATAGCCCAATTTCCTTGCTTGTGCCTAATATAAGCCCTACCCCCAAATAACTCATAGTTAAGCCCCGCCCACCATCTGGTTGTACAAGGTGGGGCGAGGCGCATGTGTAAAAATCAAGCTAGGGTGGAGGTGGAGGGGTGGAGCTGCCCCTCATGCCCCGCAGCCATTTACCTTAACACTGCCGCAGCCAGGTGTTCCACGCCCCGACCCCTGTCATGCTGCTACCAAACTTCTTCTGTGGCCGCTTACAGCCACTCATGGCAGGAAGCCATATGGCTCATCATACCAGTACTGCCACGCACATGCACAATGATGTGACATGCCATGCAGCCTCCTGCCACAAGCAGCAGCACCAACACAATGTGCCACATGGCATTTGGTCGTAAGCGGCCACAGTACAATGCAGGAAGCGTAACAGGTGTCAGAGTGTGGGAGGCCTGGCTGCAGTGGTCCTAAGGTAAGCGGTAAGACATCCCCTGAAAATAAGACTTGGTACTTATTTGAAACACTGTGTGTGCGCGTGCGTGCGCTCATGTGCGCATGCAGAAAGACATATACACACACTCAGTATAACATACACAAGTATTTATATACACACATATGTGCATGTGTGTGTGTTTATATTTCCCTCCACTACTCTGAGCTTCCTCCCAGTTTACCGCCAAATTGCAAACGGTTTCGTCACTTCCTACTCCCACTTATATCTGTACACAATAAGCTCTAATTTCTGAGATCCCATTTGCAAATAAATAAAAGGTTTTGTCATGGATGCAGATGAATACAAGTGTCTCAGGATAACACTGCATGATCCAATCTGGGTCGGTCACTGGGACCAGAGGTTTTGTCTTTCCAGCTCTCAAGAGAAGTTCCCTGAAGATGGGCTCCAGCACGAGTCCGAAAGCTCGGAAGATAAAATCTCTGGCGCTGGTGACCGATCCAGATTGGATACTGCAAAAGGTTTTGTGTGGCTTTTCCCAGATTAAGTACAAATCTATGCCCCACAGTGTAAGTATACGAGTAAGCTGCAAATACATGTAATAGTGACAAATTAAAATACTTACATATTGCATACGTAGTTCAATTATAAAAACTTGAATGTATAATAGCATATTACATATACTCTTCAAAGTTGTGCCTTCAAGTGATTGGACTCCCAGCACTTTTCTTGGCAACATTTTTCAGAAGTTACTTGACAGTTCTTTCCTCCTAGAGGTAAATAAAGTGACTGCCCAAAGGTCAGCCAGCTTGCTTCATGCCCAAGGCAGGCCTCAAACTCACAATTTTGCTGGTTTCTAGCCTGATGCCTTACCATTGCACCAAAGTGGAAACTTGAGCTAACCCAAAAGATATTCAGAACAAAGCTGGCTTAGGGAGTGAGTGTATAGTGGGCAGCTGGATCCACAGAGGAAGCAGGAGTTGATTTATAAATTCAAGCAGCCATGAAATGTGAGCAGAGAGGCAGAGCTAGCAACCATGCCAAAGTTTGCAGCAGTGCCAACAGCTAGCAGTCCCAGCAGCAGGGCAACCCAGGTAGAAAAGTCTGAAAAACATCAATCAACAAACAAGGCAGCCAAACCGTGGGTATGCTAAAGGATAACTGTGCCTTAGGTTGAGACAAAAAGAACCTGTTTCTCTGCCTTCCAAAGCTGGGACAGTGGACTATTCATACATTGATAACAAGGTAATAATGGGCAATTCAAGCCTGTCTAAAGGGAGAAGTACAGGAAAGAAATTTATAGAAATGTCTAAAAAAATTATAAACCATCGATATTAGTATAGTAAAACCATAGAAACCAACAAATAGCAATGTAATAAAATACGTACTCTAGTGAATAAGATGTGAAGGAGATAAAGCAGATATTCACCTTCATAAATCCAAATCCTTTATGGTGCACAAGTAGGGATTTATGAAGAGAAGGATGCACTGTTTTCAAAATTTCTTCAAAATATTTGAGATCAATCTTCACTGCATGGAACAGAAAATGTTAATGTTTGAGACAAGAAAGTCTGCAATCCAGGTAGGTACTTGATGGATTTTAATAAACTGTTGACTCGAAATTCAATTCTTGCCGGTCAGACTGATCCCTATGGTTTTAGTTTTCTTTTTCCCTGAAAGCGGGCTATAGAGCAGGAGTTGGCATTACATGGACTTTCTGTACTATTTCTAATTTCTTCCAAATATTATTAACAACTGTTCATCTAAAGAATAAAGGATACTGAATTTCAGACTGAAGTTAATAGGCTGTCCCAATATGGCAGAAATCAGATAAATAAGGACACTTGGGAACCAGTAAAATAATCTACAAAATCTGACTTTTTTTTCAAAAAAAGTTTTCCAGACACCACATCTTACCATCTGCACTACTACAAGTTAGATACTCCAAAGACCAATTAACCAAGTGTACCTATCCATGTGATGATAGGAGATTTAATTTTACACTGTATAAGGTTATTTATGTACATTTCCAGAAAGCCCAGAAAATTTCTATGTGAACTATGTTCTAGAAGATTTGAAATCCTTTATCACTTGTGCAATGAATAAATTCTGTTACCTGTGATGAAAATAAGTCATAATTGGCTACAGAAATAATCATTTCTATTTTGTTTATCACTTTAAATTTAATACATACTATCTTGTGTTTAGATGGTGCGTATTTTAGTTCATAGATTCTAATATTTTAAACTTATGCTTGAACAGGTAATTAATGTACATTATAGTAGTGTATGTCATATTTTATATATTATTTTGTCCTTATTGTGTTAGTATTTTATCTTTGGAGTTGTAGTTCTTTTAAATTTTTAAATTTAAATGTTTGTTGCTGGTCATTGATCAAGTAAACAGATTTTCAATTTTCATCTTCTTAAACAAGTGGAAGAGAAGATTTGCAAATGATAGAAAGCTAGGAGGATTGCTAACACTCTGGAAGGCAGGATCAAAATTCAAAAGTATCTTGTTAAACCTGAACATTTGGTTCTATGTAATAAAATGTTGTTCAGTTTTAGAAAACATAGAGTTATGTTATTGCACAGGAAAGTCAAATGTACAGGTACAAGATAGGTGATACCTGGCTTAACAATAGTACTTGTGGAAAGGATCTGGATGTCTTGGTGTTCCCTTGAGTAAGCATGAAGCAGCAATGTGCTAAAACTGTCAAAAGAGCCAATGCAGTTTTGGGCTGCATCATCAGAGATACAGTATCAAGATCACAGGAAGTGATACTACCATTCTACTTCCTGCAGTGGTCAGATCACATCTAGAATAATGTTTCCAGTTTTGGTTGTCACAAACAATAAGAATACTGAGGAAGTGGAAAGAATGCAGAGAAAATGAACAAAGATAATAAGAAGTTTACAGACTAAAGTCTACAAAAATGGTTAAAGGAACTCATCATGTTTAGCCCAGAGAAGAAAGGCTAAGGGGAGACATGATAGCAGTCTTCCAATATATAAATAATGTCAAAGCAGAAGTGGTATTCAGCCAGTTCTGACGAGTTCTGGAGAACCGGTAGCGGAAATTTTGAGTAGTTTGGAGAACCAGCAAATCCCACCTCTGACTGGAGATTTTACAGTATCCTTCCCCTGCCATGCCCACCCAGCCATGCCCACAGAACCGGTAGTAAAAAAAAAATTGAATCTCACCACTGTGTCCAAGGGCAGAGATTGTGGATTTATTCTCCAGAGCACCACCAGTGGAAGCTTTTTAGTGAGAGATCCAAACTTTAAATAAGGAGAAATTTTCTGACTGTGAGAGTTATTAGGCAGTTGAACAGCCTACGTCTTGTTGTCATAACTGCTCCATCAATGGAGATTTTCAAGAAAATATTGGACAACTATATATTGGCACAGTATGAGGATTCCTGCACTGAGCAAGGGATTAGATTAGAAGATCTCCAAGATCCCTCCCATCCCTATAACTCTTGTGTCCTCAATTTTATTTGGAACCAAGTAGTTATTTTTATATAATAAATCCTCTCCTTCAGCAAAGGGAAGAGAAAAATCCACTTCACAGATATTCCAAAAATCACTTTAGTCCCTGATCCTGTCATATAACACTTTATCTTGGGTCACATAGGCTGGCAAGCACAAATGCTTGCGTATAAACCAAGAGCTTCTGCTTCTATAGTACATGAGTCTGATTGAAGTTTGGGTATCAAGGCTTTATTACCTCAGAGCTCAGCCTCTGGATTCACACAATAACTGTTTAAAGAAAAGAACCAATTGTGGAGCAAATTCTTTCTCCTCTGCTGTTGCTTTAATGCCAGCTTCTTCGGTGGTTCTTCGGTGTGTCACAGTTGAGAATAGGTTTGTGGGAGGGAAAGAAAATTAACCTAGATTTCTTTGCTTCAGTCCTCAGAGTTAAACATGAGATATATTCAGGTACTGAACAGATTGATTTCTGCATATATTGTTTTTTGTGCTGGAAAAACAAAATGGTCATGAATCTTTTCCCTCACCCATATATTCATATATTATAAAACATTGGAATAAATCAGTGTTAACAATAAGCAACAATGTAGTTTTAAATATATACTGAAATATATGGGAAAATAGTGAAAAATGAGAAAGTGAAATATTTCTTTAAAAATATGCTTGAAGAATGTACATAACTTTAGGCAGTAGTATAGCTTTTGGTTTCAATATCAGCTCAACCATAATGTCAGCCCTTAAGGATAGATCAGATCAGGAAACAATCTCCACAGGAAGACTAGGATAAACAGTATTTTATTGAGATAATAAAGGTATCTTACAAGTCTGGTTTGTGCTTTGTGTTTCTCCCTTCTTGCAGCAAGGAGGAGCCTGTTTATTTCTTCTGAATAGTAATTTGTTTCCCAAGACTTAAAAAATGTTTTTGTCCTCTTGGCTTATACTGTCTACAGTAATGATTCCTGCCTGTTTTCCTGAAAGTCATCACCCTGATACTCTATAGCTTTTGGTGACACTGTCCCTGTTCTGTGGAACAGTGCATCCCTTGAAATCTAGATGGGCCTGACCTTGTTATCCTTTCTTAAGAAGTTAAAGACTGGGTGCTCTCATAGACTTTTGGGTTCCAAGGTTAAATGAACTTTGTTGGCAGGTGGATTACTTATTGTTGCAGTCATTTTAGTGGGGGAGAGGGCATTAAGTATATTTATTTATTTATTTATTATTTGAACTTATATGCCGCCCCATCTCCGAAGACTCGGGGCGGCTTACAACTAAAAAGCAAAGAACAATAAATACATTAAAAAACGATTAAATCAGAGTTATAAGCCCAAATATTTATAAAATGAATTAAAAATTTAAAAAATAACCCTCCCCAAAGGGTCACAGCCCGGGTTGGTCAAATAACCAGGTCTTCAACTCGCGGCAGAAGGTGCGGAGGTCAGGGGCCAGGCGGAGCTCCAAAGTATATGGTATTGCTAGAAGTAAAATCCGTCCAGTTCCAAGCTGGGAAAAAAACACTGAAGATAAAATGGAGGCAGGCTGCAGGAGAGGAAGTCTCTGTTTATTTGGTTGCCAGAAACTTCCATGACTGAAGTTTTGGGGTGGCTGACAAAAATGGGGTTGAGATGTGGGTTTTTATACATTCTTTGGGGCTTTGTGATTGAGATGCCTGTTCCTGTGTAAAAATGTGCCCTTTAATATTTTAATGGCTGTTGCTTGTCATTTATGGGGTCACATAGGGGTCATGGCTCTACAGGCAAAAGGAAATGCAAATCCTAGTCTGAGCTAATCTTGTCAGTTTTGGTTTGCCTAATTGTGTTGCTTATTTGGCGTCTCTTTGCTTATGAATAGATTGGCCCAGTCTTTCTGAATGGAAGAATATTTTAATTGGGAGGGGGCTTCCTACAACATAATAAAGTTTTTGTCATTTGTTTTATAAATAGTGTACACTTTCTAGAGTCACCTTAATGAGATGGGCAACGATATAACTTAAATAAATATCAGAATAATATGTATAGTTTTAAGTTTATTTTAGAACTGTCTTACTAGTTAAATTAAAAATGCCATATCCTGTTGCTTTAATGTTTGAAAATATACTACTGTTTGTTAGGAGAAACACCTAACTATGCTATGAAAGTTCTACAAATGTAGGTTTCCTTATTTAAAAAGTGACCAACGTGAGATGTGGTGAAGAAGAAAACTTCCACTTTTACACTACACTATTCTGAAGAGATATTGCATATATTAAAGTAAATAGTATATTTGTTAAATGCCTATATTTTCATTTGATATTTCCATTAATGTTAATTTTTCTATATTTAAGAAAAAGAAAAAAACAGCATTTAACTCTGTTCACCATGTTCCTAACTCAGAAGTTAATGCCTCCAACGCTTTAGAAATTATTTCTTTATATTTCCTACAGCAGTTTATATAATAGCTACATAGATTTGCAAGAATAAGAAGGCTTTGAAATGCATGCACGTGCGCTCACACAGAGACACACACACACACACACAGACACACACACACACCCCTACCTATATCTGTATATACTCCTTACTTTGTAACCATCAGTTGGGCAAAATGCTGCATCATAGAACAAAACTTTGTCAACAAAGATATCTCAAAGAGCTGTGTTACAGAATGCCGGGGGTCGTTATTCCTGAGGCAATGAAATTGGGGAGGTGAGGTGAGGGTTCTACTTCAACACCACTGTTTTGCTGCTGTTCAGCATTGCTGCCATGCTGCCAGAGGCAGCCATGGTCATATGATCCTCATTTTCAACATTTCCTGACAACTTCCCACAAAGCAATGGGGTACCCAAAAGGAATTGATATGATTGTTGATACTGCTATGCTCCTTGGCACCTTCCCACTAGCAAAGTCTTTGCTTGCAGGAAGTTTGCAGGAGAAAGCTCACTCTTTTACCAAAGAATATCACCAGCAAAAGTTTTTAAGAGAATGGGTGGGGTGGGAGGGAAGAGTTGCCTGCACTATGTTTGAAAATCTTCTATTTCCCAACAGTCACATTGGTGATATCTTGTTTGCTCATATAAATACACAAAAACATGTTTTTTCTCTTACAAAATCCTTTCTATTTCAAGTTCTTTGCTTAATAGCTTTGTTTAACAGCCCATTTCAAATCTCTTAAAGTCTTTTTCTTTTTGCTGATTTTAAAAATGTTTTCTGATAAGCATTAGGGAAAATTAATGCTTTGCTTGTTTTACAATGAACAAATTGTAAAAGGCTACCTTGCTTAAAAATTGCTCCATTGAAGAGATGCTTATGCTTACAAATAAGAGTTGTTGTCGGGTAGAGTACATGGATAAAATGTGCCTTGTAAGTTTAGAGACAAACCTCTGGGCCTCTACCAGCCTCTTTCAATTTCAAGTCATGCATATTTATTTTTATATCTGTCTTGACAGTTGGTGTCCGAGTGCCTTTAGCGTTGTTGGAAGGAAACCTCAGGTTTAATCTTGCTCTTTAGTCAGTGGAGTAAGAAAGTTTATTGAAGCTAATAAAAATATAGTACTGCTTTGGGGATTAATGTGAATTGAGTACATTGTTGTCATGGAGAATATGCATATATTAGGTGGCAATCAGAAATTGTTCTGTCAATGTGCCTAACTTACAATACTTTGTACTACTTCCGTGAGGAGAATATCCTTACTGACATGGTGCTTTGTTGAAATATTCTGATCAAAAGTTTTGCAAATTCCTGGACAACATTCAAACTTTCAAAGACTGTTACTGATTTATTTATTTTGTTACAATGACTGGTGAAGTTATAAAACATTAACTTCCATGCATCTTAATTCAGAGTACGTTCATTGGATGCTTATTAATTGAATACTGAAGTTTCTTAACAAGATGGTGCCTGAAAATTAACTTGAAGGCTTGGAGTTTGCTTGTATGTTTCTTTGTTTCTTTGCTTGTTTGTTTGTTTTTGCTCATTTGTTTTTTTTTTTTTTAATTACATTTATATGCCGCCCTTCTCCGGAGACTCAGGGCGGCTTACAACTTTTGGGATGCAACCAGTGTGCTCAGCAATAGCCTTCATTCCATTGTATATGCCTGCTTATTACTAAGCGGCATTTTTATAAGGTCAGCTAATTGCCCCCAACAATCTTGGGTCCTCAATTTACCTACCCCGAGAGGATGGAAGGCTGAGTCAACCTTGAGCCTGGTGGGATTTGAGCCTACAGCAGTTGTAGGCAGCTGGAACTTAAGTGCAGGCAATTAACAGCCTGAGCCACCAAGGAAATTTCTGTCAAGAGTTATGATTAAAATATGCCATTTGGTGCCTCCATACATTATTTATTGTTTCAGATTTGCCCCCCCTCATTTTCTGTATTCGTGCATGCATGCATGCATGCATGCATGCATTCATACATTTATTTGTTCTCTGTATTTGATGTATTTTTCATTACTGGTCTTGGACCATAAACAATTAGATTGACAGAACTGAAGAGATGCTTAGGAGAAGAAATCGCTCTAAAATATTTTGCTTGCCAAGTTGAGTGAAGTTTCAAAAGATGGATGAAATAACTTTATGGTACTTCATTGAATGCTATACTGCTAAACACTTTCTGGGTCATCCCGAAGGAGCACTTATTTTGAAATTGCATCTCCAATTGAAAAAGTATTCTCTTCAGGGTTAAAGTAAGAGGGAGAATTTATTATCTACAGGTATTCTTCAGGTTACAATGGCAATTGGGATTGGAATTTCCATTGCTAAGTAATGTGGTCATAAAATGTGATGTCACAGGACTGTATCAATTAGTGATTGCAATCCCTGCTGCTGTTGTTAAGTGAGAATCACGGGTCCTTAAGCAAGTTCTCACATGACTATGACTTGCAACTTCCTGATGGCTTCCAAGAAGCAAATCAATGGGAAAGCTGACAGGAAGTTGCAAATATTGGGCACAACAAACATTTCTTAGATGGTTCACAAGTTGGCTGGCAGGCAGGTGAGTTCCACAGAGTGCAGGTGGGCAAAATGTATGTGTTGCAGTGCAACAGCAGCCAATGGAGAGTGTAGGTGCTATGGCCTTGATCTACACTCACCCTTCCTCCTGAGGGCTCCTTGAGAGAAAAAGTGGTGGAAGGAGGAGCAACTTACTAGAATGACTTGTGACCTCCTGGCTGCTTCCCCATTGATTTTGCTTGTGTGAAGCCAGCAGGAAAGATAACCAATTATGATTACAGCAATAGCACTTAGATTTATATACCACTTCATAGTTCTTTATAGCTCTCTCTAAGCAGTTTACAGAGTCAGCATATTGCCCTCAACAATCTGGATCCTCATTTTACCGAACACAGAAGGATGGAAGGCTGAGCCATTCAGAATCGAACTCCTGAAGTGAGCAGTGAGTTAGCCTGCAGTACTGCATTCTAACAATTGCGCCACCACAGCTCTGTATGTCCACAACATGCCTCAACCACTGAAAGTGCAAGCCAGTTGCCAAGCACTCAAAAAAAATTATTTTATTGAACAAAATAATTAAAAACATTGAACATGGTAAAACCAGTTTGACATAACTTTTGGTCAATATCACATAGATATATACCTTCCTATATACAATTGTTCAAATATATACATATATACATTTATTCATTCATATATTACATTTTCCAAAATCTGTGGTCCTACTTTCATCTCATACTCTCATTTACCCTCTCAACAACTCTTTTCTAACTTAAGACCTTCCTTTTTGCCCCCACCAGTGGTAAAATCTATTACAAATTGCATAATATTCCGACTTGTCTTTGTTTTTCATCTCTAAAGTTAGCTTGTCCATTTCAGTGCATATCAGAATTTTGTTTATTACTTCATCTTCACTTGGTATGTCTTTCTCCTTCCAGTTCTGGGCAAATGCTATTCTTGCTACAGTAATAACATGTATAATAAAATATAGCTCATCTTTATTATATTTTTTGATATGGTTCCTAATAAAAAACATTCTGGTACATGGTCTGATTTAAAACTCAACATTTCCTCCCAACTACTTCCCCATCCTAAGCCAAAACTCTTGCACTTTTTTGCAGCTCCACCAGGCGTGGTAGTACATACCCTGTTCCATTGAGCATTTCCAACAATTTGGGGGCTGGCTTTTGTACATCTTAGCCAATCTGGCTGGTGGGAAATGCCATCGATAAAACATTTTAAGTAAATTTTCCTTATATGCAGTGACCAGGGTAATCTTTTTATTCCTTTCCCATACTGTTTGCCATTGATCCAATTTGATACTAAACTCAAAGTCTCTAGCTCATATCACCATCTTCTCCTTTACCTGTTCTTCCTCTAATTTATAGACTAGTAGAAATTTGTAAATTTTCCTTATTAATTTGTCTTCTGGTCCCAATAGAATTTTGTCTAAAACTGTTTCTTGCATGTTAATCCCCCATTCTTTTTTGCCCTTTTTATACCTCGCTTGTATCTGAAGATATTCCCACCGCTCTAAATCCCTTGTTGCTTTAAGCCCTGACTAGTTTTTAAATCTCCATCTTCATTTAAGGCATCTTTATAAGTAATAGCTTTCCCGTGTTTTAATAAATTTGGATGTGTTATCACCTCCAGTACTGATATCCAATTTGGCAATTCTAAGTATATCTGCTTTTTGATTTTATTCCAGATTTTAAATAGTGCTTGCCTAATTCTATGTTGTTGAAAATGTTGGTGTAAAGCTGGCTTGTCAGGCCATAAGAACGCATGCCATCCTTGTTGCAAGTCGTGGCCTTCTAACTGCAAAGTTCTTCTGTTTTCTAATACTATCCAGTCTCTAATCCATGTAAGTGAAGCTGCTTGATGATAAATTTCCCAATCCAGAAGGCTGAATCCTCCCATTTCTGTGGCTTCCTGTTGTAATTTTAGTTGGATCCTCGGTTTTTTTCCCCTGCCACACAAAATTTGAGGTTGTCTTATTTAATTCTTTAAAGAAGTTTTGGTTTAACTTTATAGGTATATTTTGAAATAAGAATAATAGTTTCAGGAGCACATTCATTTTCCAAGCACTCAAATTTTGATCTCATAACCACACAAGATTGCAATGGCCACAACTTTGAGAACCAGTCATTAAGCCCTCATTCAATGCTGATGTAACTTTGAAAGTTGTTGAACAACTGTTCATAAATAAAGACTATGTCTATTCCCTATTATAATAAGGATTTATACTTTTGGGAGTCATCACTCCACCAACTATATCTCAAAATGCCATATAAAGAATATATTTCTTCGTCTGTACAATACATGAATGTTTTATGGGAGCTTCTGTTCAAGTTATGCATATTTCTTTTATGAATTTTTACCTTAATTTTCTTATTTAATGAATTAGCCAACCAGGTCCTTTACTTATGACTATACATCCAGTGACTGTTCAAAATTACGATGGTGCTGAGATTTACAACTGTTCACAAAGTCATAACCATTGTAGCATTCCCATGGTCTCATGATCAAAATTTGGGTGCTTGGCAGCCTGCCATCCTTACAGTCTCAAAGTATCCAACTCCCCTCATCTGCCTATTTCACTCAACTATATCCTTTCTGTCCCTTGCACTCTGCAATCCCTGCTCCACTGGCTGACCTTTGCTGTGTCTTCTTGCTTCCTCTGCTGACTAAGCGTGCGTGGCGTATCCTTTTGTAAGGCAGCTGTTGGCCATGCCAGGCCTTTCAGAGGTCAGGTACAACTTGTCCAAATTGTGTGTCACCTTCTCATGAAGCTTTGAATCCTTCCAAAGTCATGTGAGAATGGCGCATGTGATTTGGACAAATTCATGCACTATTTGTAAAATGTTGTGAGTGGCCTCAGGAAGAAAGCCTAGTGTGGCCAGCAGTTGTATCACAAAGGGCCAGGTTGGATGTACCTCGTTGGCGGGATGATGAAGACAATAAATGTCACTGAGTTGACTGCACACATGGTGGCAGGTGTCTTGAGGTGCAGGGCAGCAAAGTGACTGGGTTGAGCTTCCTGGAGCAACTATTTTACATCATACTATTGGGATTTCCTGGGTATTTGGGACACAACAGCCATGTACCATCTAGGCCAGTGGTGGCAAACCTTTTTCAGCTCCCATGCCGATAATTGCGCGTGTGCTCAAGCGCATGCGCTCACATGCCAGCACCCAGAACGCAATGTGAACTGGACCTGCCCACTGCCCCTGCGCATGCACATGCAATCCCCCTGCAGCGCGCTGCATGTCTGCATATATGCATGCAAACCCCTCGCTAGATGCCACACGACCACCCCTGCAGCGTGTCACATGTCTGCGCATGCGTGCGTGATCCTCTTGCAGCCTGCAGCACACATGCGATCCCCCCACGCCATCCATCTGCGCATGCATGCGTGACCCCCCAGCGCACGCTGTGTGTTTCTGCACACCCCTGCCCCCCACGCATGCGGGCCAGATACCTGACAATCAGCTGTTGGGTGGCGGCGGCGCACGCGCATGCGCAGTGGGGCTCTTCCAGGCAATTTCTTGTGTGCCAGGGGAAATGGCTCTGCATGCCACTTCCGGCACACGTGCCATAGGTTCGCCATCACGGATCTAGGCTGAGCCAAGCTGGACTGGGTAGGAATCCCTGGGTGGCTCTGGTTATGCATTGCAGTTCAGGGGTTTCTTGCAGCCCCAGAGCCACATTGTGTCAAGAGCTGAAATGTATTCTTTCCTGGGCCTCCCTGCACTCGTACTGCCTTGCAGTGCACCCCCCCCAAAGTTGTGTGTAGCCTGAGGTAGACCTCCCAGGATGTCTCCTTTTCCAGCAGCCCCAAGCTCCTTACTTGGAAAATCCTCTGCTTCCCATGTACCTACTCACATATCTGGACTTACAAAGACAGCTAGGGCTGCTGGGATTACTGTTGCAAAGCATTGCGGTCACGTGACATCACCTTTGTGACCACATTGCTTAATAATAAAAATTTAAGTCCCAGTTGTTAACTGATAACTCAGTGGGATTTTCAAAGCCATTGAGAATAGTTTTGCTTTTAATCTAATTAATCTTCCTATCTGTCACTTTAAAGAAGTGACTTCCATAGTTAAATCATTTGAACCAAACTAAAATCACTAAACAAGCAAAGATGTTTTCCTGTCTTATTTGATAATGGTAGAACCATTTTAAGAATCTATTTATATTTGCAAGTAGTATGGAGTTTAGAAATTTTTTAGAATTAAAACCTTAACTACAATATAAGTATTTAAAAGTCATCCACACAGTTCACTAGGTTATAGGAGCCATAAGATTTGAAAAAAATGTGGTTAAAATATTTTTCACTTCATTTTTTTAGAGTTTTAGATAATGCAATTTCCTGTTCTGTTTAGCCATTCATTATTAGCATGCATTTTTCCAAGAGCAAGCAACTTCTGTGTCAGCATCCATGAAAAAAATAAGATTTTATGAGTCAAATTATTTTTTCATATTAAAAAATGATAATAAAATTTAATATTTTGCCATTTGGGGTGTTTAATCACTAATGCAGAATTGTCTCCCAGAGTTCAGTAATAGTAGGTCACTGAAACCACCAGTATAGAGAGGAACAATGATTGCTACAAATTTTTGAACAATTTGCAAGCATTGTTGAACATACATGCAATAAATTCTTGAGTTTACAAATTAATGATGTGGAAGAAAACGGTTGGATGTGAATGAGACTTTATGCATCACTTTACTCATTTAAAATAGCGAAGGGCATATAATACATTCACAGAAGCATACAGTGTACAGACAACCTTTGCAATTGAATGTGAACTCATTAAAATGAAGTATATCAAGTGAAATTCATTAAAATGAAGTATATCAAACATTTATTATTTTAATATTACCTGTATTAAGTGCCATATATATTCATCTAAGTTCTTTGTTATTTAATTCAGAATGAACTTGAAAAGATAATTGCAGGGTTTGCTTCTGAGCAAGCATCTCTAAATTTATTAGTTTATGAACTGTAAATTTGATTAGTTTGATTTGCACAATCATTTCTGCTCTATCTAATATAATTCAGTTTCTTTTCATTGAAATAATATTTTTGTTGTATTTAATTGTGTGGAACGGCCTGTTGTGCCATTTTAAATTTGCTCATTCATCTTTGGTCCCTCTAGGTGCTCGGATCTCACCTGTGTCTCCAAGTAGCTATAACATGCACAACATTCACACTATGAGAAAATATCTCAGCAGATAGGCTAAATCAGGTGAGGGTGGCTGACAGGACTTCAACTCTTGGTAAGGTAAAGGATTTGTCTATCCCAATATGAAAAGCTTGGCCCTGGCAGATTGAGCCAAGGAGACTGATCAACAATCCAGCGAGCAAGAAAGCAGGACCAGCAGGTGTTGTGGAGAACTAAAAACATGGCAAACATTTAGACGTCATGATCATCCAATGCAGCAGGGCAGGTCACCATCCACAATGGTTGTCCATGCTGCTGGATTAAGTTATTTTCTGCCAAGAGAGTGGGACTGCTCCTGTACAGTGGCTGGCTTAAAACATCATCATATAAAGGTTTATGTTGTGCAATTCATCTTCATCTACAACCCATCTCCAATTCACTTCAGTTCCAAACCTAATTGAGTCCTGCAGCAGTGGTGTGTGTGTGTGTGTGTGTGTGTGGCAGCCAAAGCAAAAAGTGCAGATGACCATTGATAGTTGTATTCACAAACCTGAACATGAATGGCTTTTGGACCATTGGTTGTTCATCTTTATACCTGGGGCAGCAGAAGACCTCCAACAGCATCCAGGGCAGAGGTGGTATTCAGCCGGTTCAGACTGTTTCTGGCATACCTGTAGTGGAAATTTTGAGTAGATTGGAGAACTGGAAAATACCACCTCTGGCTGGCCCTGCCCCCCCCCCCCCGTTACCTCCTATATTCCCTTATTTTTTAGTTCAGCTGATTTGTGGTACAGAGTGGATTGCTGTGCCTCAGCTGAGCTAAAAAAACAGCACAGCTCACCAGGGTTGATACGGAGGGTGGTCGTTGAACCTGAAGCATGCTCTCAGAACCGGTAGGAAAAAATTTGGAAACCCACCTCTGATCCAGGGTGATTGGGCAGCTCTTTTTAGGATAGTATTATCTATCCTCATATGAAAGAGAAGGGTTAGAAGAGGTTCCCTAAACATTGCCTGCCCCACAGTATCTGGCCAGCTAACTGTGGCCAGATTATCTCATCAGTCAAGAATCAAGAAAAATCAAGCGAAACTTATCAATGGAGCCTGAAATGCCTGCATGTTGCTGGATCCTGAGAAGGTATCAAAGCCTGAAAGATAAACAGCAGCATCAGCAGACTGCAAGACCTGGGCCAAGTCCAAAGTTTTTAAGATGAACTTAATGAAAAATTATCCAGCAATTTACTGCTTGTAGGAACTTGTTCTGAAAAATGGACACAGTTTAAAGATGTTATCACACAGACTGTAACAGCTGTATAGTACTTCAAGTAAAAACCTGGACTGATCAAGACTGGTTTTTTGAAAACCAAGACCATCTCAGCAGCTCTCAGTCCAAGAACAAGGCCTATGCAGACTGGCAGAATGATCCATCATCTATCGCAAAGAAAGTTAAATTTAAATACCTGCAATACAGAGTACAGGTGAAACTACAAGAATTGGAGGACAAGTGGTGGCAGAGAAAGACATAGAAGGTATAACACACATGCTAGCAGTTCTTCGCAGACTCACGACCAGCGAACCCCTTGTCAACGAAAGTGCAGCCCACCTCTAAAGAGCAGGTGGCAGTCGTCACTAGGAGGGCCTTTATGCAACTTTGCATTGTGCATCAGTTCCACGCTTACCTGGATCCTTAGGCCCTGTGCATGGCCACTCACACCCTAGTCACCTCTTGGTTGGATTGCTGAAATATGCTCTATAATGGGACTATTCTTGAAGGGTATTTGGTAGCTGCAGCTGATGCAGAAGCTTCTGTGTGCAAAGATAGTGATCATAGTTGATACTGATTCTTAGATACTACTATGCTCTTTGACCTGACTAGCACCCTGAACAAAACTAAAGTACTTTACCAGCCCGTGCTAAATATCACTCCTGTAAAATCAAAAATCATTATTGACAAACCTAGCTGACAAATGTAAATAACTCCAATACTTGGGAAGCATCATTTTGAGTGATGGGACTTCATTAAGTAAATTTACCCCAGAATCATTAAGACTAGCCAAATTTGGGACAACTGCATCTTAAGTGCCCAATCAACCCAATATCTATATCTACACAAAGCTGAAAATCTACAGAATTGTGATTGTGAACCGTTGACTCTGGATCAACAATGCATCAAACAACTGGAGAAATTCCGCATGCACACGCTCTGTTCTATCCTTGGTATTCATAAGCAAGGCCATGTCTCCAACCTGGAGGTCTTGGATTGTGTGAAGTCTGCCAGCATTGGGTCCCTAATATTCAGAGCCATAATGCAGTGGGTGGGATACATTGTCAGAATGGATGACCACTATATATGCTTTTACTTGCTCTGTTCTGAAGACTGGGAAGTGACTTCCTGGTAATCCATGCAAGTGCTAAAACAACTGTGAAGGAAATCCTCTGCCACTGTGACACTGGCTAAGGGAATTAGAAGCTGAGGCTGCTGACAGAACCCACTGGTCCATTGTGCTACAGAATCTTCATTGGCTTTGAAGGTAGGCACTGCCAAAAACTGATAGAAAACTGACATTGGCATCACAGAATAAGACCTACATTTATTATAACCATGGATTTCTAATGAGTTTCCATTGTGCTAGAGTCTGTGATTCCAGATTGGGACTGCAGAGCTACCCTTGTGTCCACAAATCTTTTTTGATCCCAAAGGACTATCTATATGTGAGACATATTTTTGCATAAACTCAGTAATCTTGATGCAATACTATGCTTTAGGAAAAACAAGAACTTTTACAGTGAGAATGTCCTGTTAAGATCTAAGAAATCTTGTAAAGAAATGTTGAGGTCTTCCAGAAGATCATTTGTTCTTAGCAAAAGGATTAAGCAAGGAGAAGTCAGGATTTCTGCATTTAATCCCAAAGCTAGCTGTGTACTAAACTTAGAATGCTTATTTTGGAGTGAAATATGCTCACAGCAGATGCTGAGATTTAAGACATTTCTGTTCCTTATAGTTTACAACTTTACTCCATCCCAGTTCCTTAGATGTTATTTGTTTATTTTCTATTCTTTTCCTGCAGACAATGTGGACAATGAAAAACCAATGGTCACCTTGAAAGTAACAATGTCTTCCACACAAATAGATTACCTTTTAAAATTAAATTTATAGTCCTTTTGTAATTAATGATTTTGATTCCCTCTTATTGGCTTTACTAATGGCAAATAGTATTGGTGTTCAGTTGAAAAAGTAGTCCAGGTTCAAATACTTTTCTTTATTAAATCTGTTGGAGCCTGCAAAAAAAAAACCTGTCTTAATAACTTTCTCTTTTCCAAAGATCTAATTAACTACTCTTCAGCAATTGTGCTGTGGGTGTTGTCCACAGATACATCAATTATTTCTCTTCTGAAACTTGATGTCTGAAAAGTATTTCAAAAAAGTGTCACATAATCTGTCCCTTCTGGTCTGTGGATACAGGACCTTATATCAAATTCTCTGTTGTCTACAAAAAAGATGGTGGTTTATGATCTATCCTGGGTTTGAGTGTCTTCAACTGGGGGCAATTTAGTGGCCTAACACTCCAGATCAAATCCCCATAATTGCAAAAAGAGTAGTGCACAACCATCTGCCTAATTTTTTTTCATATTATATGTATATACAGTACATACACATATATATGAAACCCTTTTTTTCATATTCTATGCACAGGACAAATGCTTTCTTGGGATTAAAGTTTCAGAGAGTTTTCTTTTTAAGCACTAACACGTGGTCTCTGTGTCACCTTTTACCCTGCGACATTGTAATTGTATATGGGAATGACCGTGAGATGCAGGAGACAGAGCTGGTACCTGGATAACTGGCATGTCAAAGATACCTCAGGCCACAAAAAGAGGGAGGGTGTGAGAAATGTTTTCAAAAAAAAAAACCAAAGCCTCTCTAGTTTCCAGAAAGTAAAACGAAAGAAGGGGAAAATACTTTCACTCTTGAGAATTTTTGTTAGTATAACCTTACGATAAAGATAATGGTACATAAAGAAACACTGGTTGTGTTTCTTATCTGGGCTATTTCACAGAGCTAAAAGATATCAAGGATACAACTTTAGCTTTGCATAGATAATTAGCTTATACTTACCCTCTCTCATCTTCCATTTTTTATTTTTGGTGATTTTTTTTTTTTGGGGGAAACTATACAGATAATCCTCAATTTAAAACCACAGTTGAGCCCAAAATTTCTATTGCTAAGCAAGACAGTTTTTGAGTTTTGCCCCATTTTACAATTTTTCTTGACCCCATTGTTAAGTGAATCACTGAAATTAAGTTAGTAACACAGTTGTTGTAATCTGACTTCCCCATTTACTTGTTTGTCAGAAAGTCACAAAAGGTGATCACACTGCAGCTGTCATAAATATGAGTCAGTTGCCAAGCATCTGAATTTTAATTACATGATGCTGGGGATTCTGCAACAGTCATAAGGGTGAAAAATGGTCATAAAAATCGTCACTTTTTTCAGTGCCGTGGTAACTTTGACCAGTCACTCAGTGAACTACTATTAAGTTGAGGACTGCCTGTATAGGGTATCTTCAATCTTTCATCTCACTTAGGCCTCAAATCTGTTGTGTAAATAGTGTTTCCAATTCATTGCAGTTTGGTTTGATTCAATTCAGTGTTGGGGGTGGGAGGTTGCTCCACAACAGGCTGTCCATTTTGACCACCAAAATTAGATATAGTGTGTTAAAAGATCCTCTTTCGTTTGAGGCTGTATAGCATGTCCTTCTCAAGGCTGCAAATAAGATTCCTTCAAATTGACAAGTTTGACAAATTTTTCTTCTAAGTTTTTCTCATCATGGCTCTTGAAGCATGCCACTTATCTTGATCTCACTTGCTCCTCATATTTTGATAACAGATATAGCCCAAGTTACAATTCTTGTAATTGTCAGTGTTCCAACTCACCAACTCCAAACCAATAAACTCTGAAACAAAAAGTTCCATTTTATTTGAGTTATCCTATTGGCACATCTGGGAAACCCGAATCTGAGAGTTCCAGGTTATCCCTTCCCAAAAGAAAACCAAAGATCCACCCCCTGTATCCATCAGTCCATCACATGGTCCAATCAAATCTTTGTCCCAACTGGAGACATCCCTCCAGTCACTCTGCTCCAGGTGCAGGGCAACTGGTCCTTGACTCTCTGAGAAAGAATGTTGTTGGGTCTAATCTTCTACCTCACTATGAAATCCCCTCTTCCAAATTCCCAAGCACTGAATGTGGCAGCCTCAAAACTTCCAAGTAAAAAATGGCTTCCAAAGCTGACAGTAATGTTCAAATTTTATTGGATTCAAGAAATGGCTGGCTAATACTTTAGCTTTTTGGAATTTCTTGTTGACTACAAGGTGCTCAGGTTTTTTGAGCCAATCTTTTACAATCTTTTTTTAATAAAACGGAACCTATATTGCTATAGGTGGCATAGAACAACATTGCAACCATTTTCTATATTTGCAGAGAAACCTAAACACACTCCAAAATTATCCAGTGGTGCATTTTGTTTCCAGTCTGGCTTGTGTTTTGCTTGCAGACTGGTCTCCTATGATTGCCAGCATTTCAGCAAGTCTTCACTTAATGATGATTCGCTTAGTGACCATTCAAAGTTATAATGGGCTTTCTCCAAATCTTCATATGACCCAGTTCCAGACTTCCCAGGGCTGCACATATCCCCACAGTCACACAATTACATTTTGGGTAGCTGGCAACCAGCTCATCTTTATGGCTTTATTGGTAGTTTGCAGCCTTTTCATCCATAAAATTACATTAATTTGCTTAATGACTACGATGTTCACTTAATGAAAGCAGCATATGCTTAAAGACCACTGCAAAAAATGTTGTAAAATCAGATCTGGTGATGTGGGTGCCTCAATTTATGACTATCATGACTTACAATTGAAATTCCAGGTTCCATTATAGTTGTAAATCAAGGACTACTGGTAAGCAAAATAATCTTTGAAGTGTAAAAGTTTCTGTTCCAGGATGAGCATTGGCAGAACTTTGCTAAAAACCTTATATCTTTATCACTCATAGATAGAGTCTATCCTGTTCATTTTTCTGTCAATCCTGCTAATTATGAAGGCTCCAAAATGGCTATTTCAGGTATAAACACAGTTCACTAATGGTTAAGACAGTCTGGTTGTCAGTATTTCTATTTTTATTTATTTCTTGAAAATATTTTCTCTATTTCCTGTGATAAGATATATCTTCATATTTAGGTCAGTGGCAGCTCTGTGTCCTCAATCAGACCATGAAGCAATTAGAGATTACTAAATTTGATTGCAAAAGCCATCATGAAGTCCTTTAGTAATTCCCACTGCCCTTTTAATAATTTTCTACGCTAATTCCCTGGTTCTTTACATCAAAGATAGCTTTTGTTATGGTTGTTAGTTGAACATAGTGTACTGTACTGATGAAATAATTGCTGTTTGGGTACTTAACCCTCCACCTAATCTTCCATAAGGTTGAGATGTTTGAGCTGAGTTAATTGTTAGAATGTTCTGAGTTAATCCAAATTTTCAAAAATTATTATTATTTAAATACGATAGACGAGATTGTGCCATATATAAGATACATCTGGGAAAAATAAGGTTTATATGCATTAGAGCTATGCAGTTCTTTGGATTCTAAGGCTAAAGGTGATTCAGGATGATTAAGTACACATACACACAAACACATATCCAAAATATGTATCTAAAAGTCCTTGAATTAAACGTGATCTTTGAATTGAACTTGTCTTTGTTCAGGAAAATAGATACAGTTAATTTAAGGAGGTGCAAATAGATTGTTTGTGCCAGTGGTGGGATTCCAAAATTTTTACTACCGGTTCTGTGGTCATGGCTTGGGTATGGCATGGCATGGTGGGCGTGGCAGGGGAAGGTTACTGCAAAATCCCCATTTTCCTCCCCACCCCACTAACCTGCTTTCCAGCTCTGTTCTCCTGTGCAGGGCAACAAAAGAAGACCCAGCTGATCAGCTGGGACTCGAGAGGCAGAGAATAGATGGGAGTGGGGCCAGTCAGAGGTGATCTTTGCTGGTTCTCCGAACTACTCAGAATTTCCACTACCGGTTCTCTAGAACTGGTCAGAACCTGCTGAATACCACCTTGGTACGTGCCCTCAAAATCCAAAGTAGCATTTTGTCTTCAAATTAAAAAAAATTCCCAAGCCCTATTTATGCTTCAGGAAGAAAACTGTTTTCATTTTTTTGGGTTAGTAAAAATGTCCTTAAATAATATTTTTTATTTTATTTTATTGGACTTATATGCCGCCCCATCTCCGAAGACTCGGGGCGGCTCACAGTTAAAACATACAAATACAATAAATAATTAAAAAGAAATTAAATCACTATAAGGTCCAGTAAAACCGAATTAAAAATTAAAACTGTCCCATGCCCCCGGTAAGGTAATCACAGCCCAACTTGGACAAATAGCCAGGTCTTCAAATCGCGGCGGAAGGTGCGGAGGTCAGGGGCCAGGCGGAGGTCCAGAGGCAGTTGATTCCATAAGTCAGGGGCCGCCACAGAGTAGGCTCACTGTCGGGGGACCGCCAGCCGACATTGGCTTGCCGATGGGACCCCGAGGAGCCCCTGCCTGTGTGCCCGTACAGGGCGGTTGGTCCCCGATATCGGTAGGAGGCACTCCCTTAAATATTGTGGACCCATGTCGTATAGGACTTTGAATGTTAAAGCCAAAACCTTGAACCTCACCCGGAGCGCAACTGGCCACCAATGCAAGCCGTGCAGGAGGGGGGTAATATGGGAGAATCGGGTAACTCCCATCACAACCCGCGCGGCAGCATTCTGCACCAGCTGCAACCTCCGGATGGTGTGCAAGGGCAGTCCTAAATAGAGAGCGTTGCAGTAGTTGAGTCGCAAGGTAACAAGGGCATGAGTGACTGTACGCAGGGCATCTCAGTCCAGAAACGGGCGAAGCTGGTGAACCAGCCGGACCTGGGCAAAGGCCCCCCTGGTGACGGCCCCCACCTGCTCCTCCAATTGGAGCCGCGCGTCCAGGAGGATCCGTGCCCTATCCACAGGGAGCAACACCACTCCCCCTATGGTCAACAATGGACACTCTTGACTGGACCGAGATGCCGGTATGTACAGCCACTCAATCTTGGCCGGGTTGAGCCGAAGCATGTTCCCGTCCATCCAGATCCGTACCACATCCAGACAGCGAGTCATCACGGAGAGGACATCACTGATTTGGTTTGGGGTGGAGATGTATAACTGGGTATCATCAGCATAATGGTGATACCTCACCCCAAAACCATGAATGATCTCACCCAGCGGTTTCATGTAGATATTAAATAAAAGGGGGGAGAGGACCGACCCCTGAGGGACCCCACAAGTGAGCGCCCTCGGGGCCGACCTCTGTCCCCCTGACAACACCGATTGTGACCGCCCAGAGAGGTAGGAGGAGAGCCACTGAAGAACAGTGCCCCCCACTCCCAGCCCCTCGAGGCGTCGCAAAAGGATACCATGGTCGATGGTATCGAAAGCTGCTGAGAGGTCTAATAGGACCAGGACAGAGGAAAAGCCCCTGTCCCGGGCCCTCCAGAGATCATCCATCAGTGCAACCAATGCCGTCTCCATGCTGAAACCAGGCCGGAAGCCCGATTGGTACGGATCTAGGTAGTCCGCTTCATCCAGGAAAAGTGGAAACTGCTGAGCCACCACACTCTCAACAACCTTCGCCAAAAAACGAAGGTTGGAGACTGGACGGAAGTTGTCTAACACGGTCGGGTCCAGGGCAGGCTTCTTCAGGAGGGGCCTCACCACCGCCTCTTTCAAGGCGGAGGGAAAGACACCCTCCTTTAACGAAGCGTTGACCACTGCCCCGAGCCAACCGCAGGTGACCTCCCTGGTGGCATAAGCCAGCCAGGAAGGGCACGGGTCCAACAAACATGTGGTGGAACTCAGACGCCACATAATCCTGTCCACTTCATCCTTGGAAACAGGGTCAAACTCAGCCCAGATCACATCAGCCAGACTACTTGCACCACGATCCTCAGACCACTGCAAGGTGGAGCACAACCCGCCCCGAATCCACGCGATCTTATCCGACAGATATTGACCAAATTCCTCAGCCCTTCCCCGGAGAGGGTCCACCACCTCCCCCGGATGTAAGAGGGAGCGCCCTAAACAGGGCGGCTGGGCGGTTATCTGCAGACGCTATGAGGGTGGAGAGATAAGACCTTCTCGCCACCCCATAGCTACCAGGTAAGTCCTTATATGGGCTCTTAACTGGGCTCGATCGGCTTGGGAGCGGGTGGCCCTCCACCTGCTCTCTAAACCCCTCCGATGGCGCTTCATCTCCCGGAGCTCCTCAGTATACCAAGGAGCTACCCGGGATCCACGGCGTGTGAGGGGACGCATGGGGACAACCCTGTCGGGCAGCCTCAGCAGCCTGCTGCCAAGCAGCCGCCAGGTCCTCGGCAGAGTTGTGGGCAAGGAAATGGGAAAACCCCAGTTCCGCCTGGAACCTTTCAGGGTCCATTAGGCATCTGGGGCGGAACCATCTAAGTGGCTCCTCATCCCAGCAGTGGGGGGCAGCCTGTTGGAAGACCAGCCGCAGGAGATAGTGATCAGACCATGGGACGGGCAGTGTTGTACAACTCACCTGCCCTATATCACTACGCCACTGTTCGGAGACAAAACCAGGTCGAGAGTGTTTCCCCTGTGAGTGGGGCCTTGAATTAACTGGGTCAGGCCCATGGTCCCCATGGAGTCCATGAATTCCTGGGCCAAACCTGACCCCCAAGGGAAGGCAGATTGAAATCACCCAGGACCATAAGCCCCGGAGATCCACCGCCACCCCGAGAGAACGCCGAGAAACCCAGGCAGGGTTGCTGCCACACAGCTGGGGAAAGGTATGTCAGCAGCAAACCCACCCGACCACCAGGCCCCCACCTCAGGAGGAGGGTCTCACTTCCGCCTATCTCAGGAACAGCGACCTCCCTTGGAATCAGGGTCTCCCGAATAACCACAGCCACTCCACCACCCTCCCTGAGCCCGTGCCCGTGCAAAATCCGGAAACCTGGGGGCATAAATCAACCAGAGGGACTTCTCCCTCTGGGCCCAACCAGGTCTCGGTGATGCAAGCCAGGTCCGCAGCCTCCTCCTCCTCAATCACCTCGGGAGGAGGGAAGACTTATTAGCCACGGACCTGGCATTAAAATACACCAGCTTGAGCCCAGGCGTCCCCATTCCCCTGCCCCCAGGGGGAGGTCATAGGGTTGGAGCACGCACCGCCAAGATAGCGAGGCTCCCAACACATGATCTGGCCCTATGCCTCGTCGTCTCCCACCAATCCCAACCACCCTAGGGATCGCGGTCCCCGGCCTGCACTCGGGCCCACCGCCCCCAACCCCACCCCCACCACGAGCCGGGCTGCAATCCACCCCCCCCGACATCATTTCCCACCCTCCTCCCTAGCCTACTTAAAAATTTATTAAAAAGTTTAATTAAAGGGGCCCTAGTGACCCTCTTTTTTGCCTTCTTAGAGCCCCAAACGCAACCCAACTCCCTGCCATGCCATCTCTCCGGGTTCCATAACCCATCCTCGAGGTAGGCCGGTGATAGTGTAGCAGGCCATGTCCTGGAGGGAGGGAGCCTCCTAAAGGCCTGAAGCTCTGCTGCTGTAAAAGTTCGAATATTACAGATCCAGGGATGTCAAGGAACTGGCACAAGGGTCTGTAGGTGGAAACAATAAAGTCTGGAATATAGGAACTTGGTAAAGTCCTAGGTACTGCCCGTCGGGGGGTCCAGGAACCAGGCTGCCCTCTCACAACAGACCTGTGGTCGATGTTTAAGATCCTCCTCCGGATCAAGTCCCGCACTCTCACCACGGGTATCCCCCATGGGCACCAATTGGACAGTTGGTAAACAGATGTTAAATGGCTATCTAGAGAGAAAGTGAGTCCCCACTGCTGTTCTCTCACCACGGCTAGGGAAACAACAAAATCTGATAGCCGTAAACCAAGTTCAAGGGTGTACAGTCGGCACTGGGAATCCGGGCCCAGGTCACTAGGGTGTCCAAGCTCACCCCTCCGTGGCCTATGGCATGGTATAGATGGTTCAGTCCCAGTAATTAGAGTACCTTTTAATTGGCGAAGATGGAGCAGATGGTATAAGTGGAAGGAGTAACATAGGTGAGGCAAAATGACCAAACACAATGGTCAATGGAAAAGTCCAGAGTCAGGCCATAAGAAACAGCAGGAAAAGGGCATCACCACCATCACCTCCAACGCCATAAATGGAAACATCGCAGCCCTTAACAGCCCTTGGACGGGACCAGGGCCTCCGCCCATAACAGCTGACCCAGGACCGGTTATGCTTCCTGCTGTATTCCAGGCCATACCCAGGACAGCCCCAGTGTCACATTGCCCCTCTAAACAAAATAAAGGCCAGGGGCTAGCCACAAACAGCGCCATTCTCGCCACCATCGCCGCCATCACTCCCGACGCCACCATCACTCCAGGTCTTCCTGGCGTCTACAGGGCTGACCCTCCCAGATCAGCTGTAGCCTCAGAACCACGCCCTTATGAACTAAGGGAAGATTTCCCTTATGAACTAAGGGAAGATTTATTTTAATTGAAGTGATATCTGAGGACTTGTGCAAATGACAACAGTAAAGCTGGATGAAGTTATTTTTAGACTGTTAACACTGAATTGAGGTGACTCATTTAGTAAGGTTTTCAAAATGAATTAGTGGCTCAGTTTGTTGCACAAATACAAAATACACAATGGTTTAAACTACTCTAAGGCTTTACAATTATGTAAACTGAGTAATATCGCTAGATAACTTCTTTTCTAAAAATGATAGTAGGTACATTTAAATGTTTTTAAATAAATAAAAATGTTCATGTGTTTTTGTAGCCACAAATCTTTCAGAACTTTAACAGATTTGTTTTGTCTTTTTATTTTATCCCTCCAGTGAAATCCTTAAAGACCTTAACAAAATTCTTTTATATATCCAGTAAGAAAAAATGAACCAAATCCATTTCCTGGTTCAATGGCTGTTCATCTCCCTTAGGATATAAATTATTTATCAATTCTACTTGTATGTCTATATCTTTCTTCATATCATTGCTTGTCATGTTAAATCTCCCTTCAGACTAATCTCAGAATTATTCATTGCAGCATATTCTTGTTCTGTAGCTTCATTACAACATAGTATCCATTTTATCAAGAAGTTTGTCTATGTTTTCAAACATAGATTGACAAAAAATATGTTTAATTGCTTCTGTTATGAAATTCTGCTCTATTCTTTATCCTCTGGCTCTGTCTTCTGTCCAGAAGAGCCCATAAAATTCATGCTACTATCTGGTTATTTATTTGGTTTACTGGAATTCCTATAATAATTTTTCATTCATCATTATTTTTATATAAAGATCAATCAATTATTCATATATTTATTATTTTAGTAAAGTGTTAATGTAACTATTTAGAAATAAGAGGGTGATTTTTGTCCTTGGACTGGATCCTGCTTGTGGTGAATTACCTATGCATGTGGATCTTTCCTGATTTTCAGAAGAAGTCCGATGATGAAACAGAATAAGAAATGCCTAGAATGCTGTTAGAGGACAAAGGTTTAGCTTGATTGAACATTGATAAGAGACTTTCTTAAGTATTCCCATTGGCAGGCTCAAAATGGGGGTAAGGTATCTGTCCCGGCCCTCCTTGATCTCCAAGTGGCATTTGGTACCATCAGTCAACCTGCACTGGCTCCTCATAGTCTTCTACATCTAATTGAAGATGCTGGATACTACCTAAAGAGATCCACATGGCAAATGATCAGCCTATTGGCAGGACAGCCTGTCACCCATTGTTTCTGCCCACTGTACCAGGTCCAGCAACAAAGACATGCTCCAAGTCCCATCATCAAACGTGGCCATCTTGTTGAACCTTTGAGCTGTGCCTGCCCTGTGGAACTGCATTCCCCTAGAAATCCATATGTCTTTGAAGGCTTGGCTGTTTCCCAGGGATGTGGGCCAGGCAATTAGATCAGCTCTGTTGGTAATGTGATTTTTTTGGTTGGAAGGTTACTTTTTATAAGGTGTCATGGCCTTACATTGTTATGGTGGTTTGAATGTTTGTACATGATCTAGAGTCACTGCTGTGAGATGGGCAGTGCTGTAAAACAAATAAATACATACATTAACCTACCAATGCACTATGTATAGCCATCTAAACTACGGTTCCTTGAATTGAATTAATGATAGACTGTTTGAATCTCATAGAATAACATTTGGCTACCTGACATTTCCAAAATGGATGAAACTGGTCATCTGGTACCTGCCCTCTGGTAGTCTTTGTAACTATTTTCAAACTCAATATTAACATCCATTGTATTGTACACAATTCATTAATAAAATATGAAAAATGATGGACCCTCAACTGCAGCTTTTGAGAGCCAGTATGATATAGTGACAAGGAGCTGGGCTAGAACCTGGTAAACCATGAATCCTGGTCCTCCTTTGAACATAAAAACCAGTTGACTGATTTTGACCCAGTCCAATCCAAATCATCTCCACTGTGGTAAGCAAAATAGAAGGCAGAAGCATTAGATAATGCATGCTGCTTTGAGTTGAACAGAAATAAAATGAGATAAAAATCTAACAAATAATCACATAAGCTTGCAAATGACAATCACCTGAGGCCAAAAAAAAAAGATTAATGTAGCAAGAAAAGGATTACAAAGCAAAGATGGACTACAATCCTCATACCGTGTTTCCCTGAAAATAAGACCCGATCTTATTTTCTTTTGGGCTTGAAAATAAGCACTCAGGCTTATTTTGGGGGATCTTATTTTTTTGACAGCAGGTGGTAAGCGGTGGGGCAATGGGAGTGTGAGCACAGCTTCTTCTGGCCCTGCCCTCTCCGTCCCACTGTGTGCTTGCCTTCAGCTGCAATGGGCTTAGCTCGCTGTGCACTTCCCATGCTGCTGCTGGCCTTGGAGGAGGGCTCTTTGCCCTCCTGGCAGCACTGCTCTCAGATGCTCCTGCCTGGCATGTGGTGAATTGTCCCAGATCTAAAACCTCTGGAGCGCTGCCAGCCTGCCAGTGCCACTTCGCGAGCAGCCGCTGGTGGAGCCATGCCAGCTGTGCTGCCTTGCCTGCCGCCACCTTTGGGCTGCTGAGCACTGGCCTGCACGCCTATTCATTGCTGCAAGTGCTGGGGCTACAGCTACACTGACCCTGTCGCTCTTCATGCTCTGGCAGGTGCTGCAACTCTCTTGTCAGCTGTGCAAGGCAAACGTGGGGCTGCCACTGGTCGCTTTCACTGTCTGCCTCACCTGCAATAGCTCTGCATCCACCTCGCAACCCCCCCCCCCCCATTTTCCTGCTGATATCCTTTCCTTGGGGAGCCCGGCACAGACACACATCACAAAAATGCTCCCCCTGAAGCCTCCAGCCTTGCAATCCTGTGAAAGCTGAGATGGACAGCTGGAGGAGTGGGAGCAAGAAGGGAAGGTGACAGCATGGACCTTTCTTGGCACAAAACTTCACAGAAAGCAAAATCAAAGAATGATGAGGGTGGGGATTTTCCTGTAAGTATGATGTTAAAAGAGCCAGGGCTGGCAAGAATGTGCCAGAAACACCTCCAGGCACCCAGGCAGACAGAATGAGAGGCATCTCCCAGCCCTTGCTGGCTCAGCTGATCCGCGGGGCTGCGATTAAGGAGCTGAGCCTCCATGAGGTGACCGGGAAAGGGAAGGGCTGCCTCCTGTGCTGGCCACCTCCACCCCCTTCACTATGGCTTATTTTTGGGGTAGGGCTTATATTAGGTCCATCCAAAAAAAATCAGGCTAGGGCTTGTTTTCGGGATAGGTCATATTTTCAGGGAAACATGGTAGCACAATACTTGAACAAATTTCTTACAATGGAATGACAATCCAATTTTGCTAAAGGCATTTTCTCTCTTTCCCTCAATCTGTCACTTACATTTTCTTTTCATTCCTTTCCCCTACATATCCCATTGACAGAACTACCCCAATCTATCCAGCCTTTGACTCTCCTCACCCATCATTATCAATGGCATGTCCTTATTCAGCAGATTCCAAAGCTCATTAAACCATAACTTTATTTTATGTATTTATCATATATATTTAAGTGGTGGGTAGGTGTATCTTGGTTATGTATTTAAGTGAAGATATGAAGAAATGTATTAACTTGGATTATGACTCACTCAAAATAAGTAGTAAAGAACAAGGATTTGGTTTGGAAGACTTCAGCTTGTTTGCATATGGAAAATTATAAGAATAAGATCTCTAAGAAGACTTAACAAGAATTGATTCAGAGAACCCAAAGTGTTTCTTAGAACTAGAGATGGTTGTCATGTGAACTGGATGAAGCAATAGCACTCCAGGTACTTAGTGTATAGGGAGTATGCCCAGGTAAGACTATCATAGAAGTTATAAACAGTTAAAGTATTTTGGAGTTATTGCATAGTATTCTGAAAAACAAGACTCTTTACAATTTTAATGTGATATACTAGAACAGATCTTGTAACTTTTTCAGTATATGTGATGCTGGCTATAACTCTTAAAGTATCCGTAAAGTATTTCAAAAGTCTTGTGTTGCCATGTGTCTGAGGCATAGAAAAGTTATTCTTTAAATCTTCAAGGTTCATGGAATAGTTCTAGATTTTGACCAAGAAGGTACAGAAGGGATACAGTGAACAATTGCCATAGTTGGGCAAACAATCTGAATATGAACCTTCTCTGAAATAAATATAAAAAAAACCTCTTAAATAGAAGGCACGACATTCGAGACATACTGTGGTATTTGTATTCTACTCAAGGATTATTAGTAATATTAATATGTTGCAATTGAGCCTCCATTTTTTGATATTGTTAGAGTGGAATGGCAAACAATGTATTTTCATACATAAGACTTAAATAATACTCAAGCTGCTTGTACTATTTATTAACATCTGCTGCTTACACATGTCAAAAAGAAAATGGTAAAGAAACATTTGTAATATGCAAATAAGCAATTCAGCAAATATATATTCAACTTTTCAAACCTAATTGTAGTGAGATCTTCATTAAACCTTTCTGTGAACAAACACCCACTACATCTGGTTACATATAAGCCTCACTTATTTTCTTCAAGATGTTGTACGCTCTTGCTGCTATGCATAATTCCTTGGCCAGCTAAGTTTCATCCTAGATGTTAATCACAAAGATTGTTTTTATTGTTAATATTAACATATTTATTTCTTCATATGTTGACTGATGTGCCACTGGTTTTGAGAATATTTTCTTCTCCAAATTTCAGATTAGGTGGAACTGTATCTGCATACAAGATAGTGCCAGATGAAATAGAAGAAATCAAGGTATAGTGTTAATTATGCTACTGCTCAATTCTTTAATATTTTTGTAAACCTTAATATATAATTATGAATCATAATTCTTAATTTATATAGTAAATGTTTTAATATTTGAATGTATTTTACTTCCACACTGTTAAAGACTTTTTAATGAAATCACAATGATTCTTGCATTAGTGAAATTAAGTGCTTCTTTCAACGATTAGTATAATATTGGGGTATAAGAGTTAATATTCTTTATTTTACCTATATTTCTGCAAAATTAGATTTAAATATCAATTAATGAATTGAACAATTGCTTTGGTATATATACAAATTTATACAGATAGTCCTTGACTCAAAACAGTTCATTTAATGACTGTTCGAAGTTACAACATCACTGAAAAAAGTGACTTATGATTTCATAGTTATGACCATTGCAGCATCCCCATGGTCACATAATCAAAATTTGGATGCTTGGCAACTGGTTCATATTTATGGTGGTTGCAGTGTCCCTGGATCATGTGAACACCTTTTGCAATCTTCTGACAAAGTCAATGGGGAAGCCAGATTCACTTAACAACCGGGTTACTAACTTAACAACTGCAGTGATTCAATTAACAACTGTGGCAAGAAAAGTCGTTAACAACTGTCTCGCTTAGCAACAAATTTTGGGCTCAATTGTAGTTGTAAGTCGAGGACTACCTGTAATTGGTATACCAGTATACAATTGATATATGTTTAAAAAGTTACATGGATTGTGTTTTTTACTCAATTAAATAGCACAAATGTAAGCTAACTTAAAAGTTAGATTTGGGTAATATAGTTTGCATTAATTTCTTTTCTCTGAAATTAAATATGTACATCTTCACCATAAAGCCCACACTATTACACATCAATCAAGATAAGTATGTATTTGCTTCAAAGACAACATAAATTACCAATAAAGGAGAATATTTGTAGGTCAGGGTTGAAATGAGGGGTCCCTGGTGCTCTCTGAGCTTGGTTGTTTTCTTGCAGATGTTTCATTACTCAAACTAGGTAACATCAACAGTGTTAGTCTAATGGTGCTAGTCTAACAGTGCTAGTGCAAGTAAAACAGTGTTAAAATAACAGTGCTAATCTAATCTAACAGTGCTAATCATGTAAATTGTGTATAGAATTTTATAGCATACATGCTGCTTAAGAGATCCATACAAATGCACAGGAACAGAGAGAGTCGGAAGTCAATACTTTTTTTCTTTTCTTTCTCCCCTCCTCACTCTTCTTTCCCCTTTTCCCCATTGGGTCCTATTATTTGTCTTCATATTTTTGTATTTTCTTCTACAACCTAATAAAAATGTTTTTTTTTTAAGAGATCCATACAAATGCTTAGGAATAGAAAACTTAGTTCTAAGAAATTTTCCTAATACACATTTGTGAAATCAGAAAACCATTCTTATTAATTAAATCATTTTTGCCTATGTATTTTTAAAGTGTGCACAAGATCCTGGTACTTCCTTTAAAAGACTATATATGAAATTAGCGGATGTATATGTGGAAGTGTATTTTCCTAACAGTGGACCATACCTATGGAATGATGTCACGTTCAAAATTAACTCACCTGTTTCTCTTTCTTCAGTGCTAACCTAAGCTTCCAAATGGTTTTGTAGTTAGTTTTTTATTTTAAACTTCTTCATTTCACTGACATATTTTAATAATATTTGCTTCATATGGGTTTTAATAATTGATGTTAATATGTTATTGTTATTAACAGTTTAAATACCTTTGTAAACCACTCAGAGAATTTTATCAGGCAGAAAAGTATAACAGTAGCAACAATAATGTAGGATCAATTTTTAATGGTACAAGAAATTGTAGAAAGGGGTGTGTGTGTGTGGGTGTGGGTGTGCGTGTAAAACATTTCAGTGAAAATGTTGAAATCTATACAGAGATTCCTGGACCCCAGTCAGCAAAAATATTATGGCTTTTTTTTCCCTAGTTTAACTACAGAACCAGTATTTTGTTTGAAGATTGTTTTTTATTATTTCATGAACAAATATTTTATTAACAATCCCATATTATTTAATTCCTTAAAAATTTCAAGGCCATGCATTTTTATTCTTAATATGAAGTTTTGTATTGTTACTATGTGTTTCTATGGATAGAGGCTACAGTATTTAAAGAAAATAATTGATTAGCAGCTGCTTGGATAATTGTAGAGCATTTTATTAACTTGTCTCATCTTGAACTTGATAAGCTAGATATATCCATGTACTTGATTTGGTTATTGCCTTAATTTATTTTCTAGAGCTTGCACAACACACCGAACTGTAAGCTAATAGAACAGGCTATGTTCATATAACAAACTAAGCCATAATATTTAATATAAAAAATAACAGGTTTAATATATAAATAGCCTTGGTGGCTCAGGCTGTTAAATGCCTAGCACTTAAGTTCCAGCTGCCTACAATTACTGTAGGCTCGAATCCCACCAGGCTCAAGGTTGCCTCAGCCTTCCATCCTCTTGGGGTAGGTAAATTGAGGACCCAAGATTGTTGGGGGCAATAAGCTGACTTTGTAAAAATGCCGCTTAGTAATAAGCAGGCATATACAATGGAATGAAGGCTATTGCTGAGCGCATTGGGTTGTATCCCAAAAATTGTACGCTGCCCTGAGTCTTCGGAGAAGGGTGGCATATAAATGTAATTTAAAAAAATGCAACCCTAGATTTTAAACTGATTTTGTTAGTGTTTGGTAATGCACTGTAGCCAAAATTAAGCTGACAAAAACTTGTAAAAGTATTTGGGGCCAAGTTCAAGACATACTGATATCTAACAATTTGGCATTATCTGAGTTGCTCTGACTCTGGAAACATACTTGCATTAATATTTAGCAGAATGTACTTTCTCCCTATCTATTTTTATGGTACAGGAAAGTTATTTTTACAAACTGACACTAGTTTAATTACTGTTTCCTATGAGAAAAATATTGTCTTGCCAGAGATTATTGGCATCCATCCCAGCAACATGTTTAAGAGTAATATTTTTTGGAGTTATCAAAACGTTTAGTCCAAGATACCATATATTTCTTAAAGTTATGTCATCTTGGACTACACTTCTGTGTCAGTTACATTCTAAGTATTGAATAAAATATTAACAATGACTAGGTTTGTGGATATTGTAACTGTATACATATTAACATATGAATCTGGCCTATTTATGGAATAGCTAACTTCTTAAACATGGGAAGATTGCATCTGTGCCTGACAATTGGAAAAATGTTAACTACTTCTTCCCCTTTTTGTAGATAGATAGATAGATAGATAGATAGATAGATAGATAGATAGATAGAATTTATTACAGAAACTTTTTTAAAATACTGATTTGATGCTTCCAAATTTTATAATTTTTATTATTTTATTGTAATTATTATTACAATTATTATATGTAATTATTAAGATTTGTTCTCATTTATTTGTTTATTTATTAAATGTATATGCCACCCATCTTGCTATCCAAGTTTTAAGCTATCATATCAAAAAGCAATTCTGTCAGATATTTTTTAATGACAAATCCAAGTAGGGTTTTTTCCCCCAGTGTTAAGACTCAGGCAGGTTCAAATGGAAGAACAACAGTCTAAACAGTAATCCTCAAGGCTGGCATCTTATAGGTGTATTGGACTGCAATTAAGAATTGTAGTCCAGCTGAGTGGTGGGATTCAGCCAGTTCACACTGGTTCGGATAAACTAGTTGTTAAATTATCAATCCTATCTCCCCACCCCCGGTATCAAAGTGGATCCTGGGTGCTGCACTGCAATGGCAAAACAGGCAAGGGAGTGGCTGGCACAAGGGAAGGAGAAGGCCACTTTCCCTTTTTCTTCTCCCTGCTCCTCCTCCTTCTCTCATGCCGGCCGCTCTGATGCCCGTTTCTCCATTGCAGCGCAGCACAGCGCCCAGGATCCACTTTGATAGCAAAGGGGGATAATTTAACACCTGATTCACTCAGGGTCAGCTTGGACCATGCCTCTCACGACAGCCAACCTGACCCTGAGCGAATCAGGTGTTAAATTATTTTAATCTCACCACTGGTCCAGCTCATTTGAAACACATCATCTTGGAAAAGGCTGATTTATGCTTCCACCATCATAATACTGACTGAATGTGCTCTGAATATTAGATAACTCAAAGAACTAAAAAAAAAAGGAGGCAGTCTTAAAAGGCAAGAAAAAGTTTTTCTCCCCAAATATTTCCCATATTGATCAGGAAATTAACTAAAGTATTCTTAACATCTAGCACTGAACGTTCAGAATTTTTTTTTCCTGCCCCACAGATAATTTGAGATAGTCAACAGATACTAGGTTAATATCAACAATAAATCTAGAACAGTCGATTCTCTTTCTAATCTGAGATTATTCAGGTATGAGTTTTTGGGCAACAAACAGCTTTAATGATGTACATAACATTATATAAAGCAAGAGTGTTACTTTAAATAGCTGTATTTGTTGTAAATAAATTTCCATTTTTCCATTTTTCTTTTTTACAGAATTACTTATAGAGTTATATGGCAGATTTAATAACAGCAGCTTCGTTTGAGTAAATTACCACTTTATCAGTATAAATACTAAATTGTTAAAAGTTACTTCAACCAAACCAAAATATTAACTTTATCTTTTCTATCAGGTTATTTTGTTTTAAAGCAATTTATGTCTGTTGATCTCCAAGCAGCAGCTTACCAGCAAACTGCAATAATGTAGTTATACAAATGCTGTATACTGTTTCAGGGCTGATGGAATAGTGCAAGGTATGGCATTTTTCAAGATTATGTCATCCTGCACATGCTATTACTTGTCTAGACAAATGATTTTAATGCACATTAGACAGATTCAGAATTAGTTTGGGAACTGCAATCTATTTTATAGTTCAAGCTGCTCTTCATCACCTATAAATCTCATCATGACATAGAGCTATGTTATTGGAAGTGCCATCTAATTCCTAGAATTTCTTTCCCATGGTAAGATTGGGCAGGGTTAGAGTATTCCAGATCCACTTAATTAAATAATGCCATCTGAATGGCATTATTCCATTCCAATGTTTTGTGAAAAGATATTTTCCCAGATTTCCATGTACTACTGCCCTAATAATGTTCCAGAAGTCCTTAAAAATCTAACTGTTTTCCTAGGCCTTATGGTTTATTGTATGTAGCCCCCTGATTGCTTGTTTAAGGTGTGGTTTGTCTGGACATATAAGTTCTTATTTTTATTTTAATAAAAAAAATGAGCTGTACAAAGTTGTTCTAGAGTAAGATGGCTCTCGAACCAAATTAATCAATAAATGCAGGTTTTCAGAATATTGGAGCATGCTTTTTGATAATTGAATGTAAATAAACATATGTTTCTCCAAATGGTTAAAGTTCCAAATAACAGCCTGTCAGCTCTTTGAGGTAGACCAGATCAGGAAATTGACTGTGAGGAAGATGAGATAATAATAACAAAATCCTACACATCTGATTATGCATTTCTTTCTCTCCCTGTTATATCACAGTGAGTCAGGAAGGCTGCAACTTTGGTTTCTTTCTTAATACTACCAGCATTTCTAGGTTTAAGGAATGTTTTGGTCCTCTGTTACGTAACTGTTTCTGAATATTTCCTTCAATGCTATTTCTATGTCTCTCTATATGCCTATTTAGAAATTCAACTCCCACATAGTGTTCTTCTCCCAAAATTGACATATTTTGACCTATATGAAGTTTCTAAATGTAATGGGAAAATCAGCATCATGAAATATTTCTAGGACTCTAATGAGAATACAGTGTAGATTCTGTATTCTCTAGAATGAGAAGTTTATAATGGAAGAGTGCTTACAAGCATGAACTGCTCATGTAATTCTCAATAGTGAATTGTCCAGGAATTAACAATTGCCAACCTCCTAAAGTAGTCTGGTTTGCTGTAGTCTGTAGATCAAAAGTGGATCTTTTTGCCAACAAGTGGAGTAGTGTTATTTGCAAACTAGCCTCTGCAGTTTGCAAAATATTTAACTATGTAACCAGCGATGGGACACTGCTATTTCTGGTATGTTGCAAAACACAGTTTATATCAGTGCATCTTGTCATTAGAGATAAATTAACTTACACATACTAGGGCCTTGATTTGGAGAACACACTTAACTGTTTTCCAAATCACAGAGTATAATTTGCATAGTACAATTTCTTTAGATTCATAAATATCTAAATTGAAACCAATACTTTTTAATTTGCTTATAAATTATCTGACATTAGGGTGAACATGAATTAGTTAGGCTTTCTAACGACATCAAATTATTTCAGTGGTGCATTTGAAATCAACCATGAAGAGTACTATAAAGGCATATTTCCAAACTGGGTGAATAAGATTTGAGCCAGAAAGTATAATTTAATGCAACGTATGGTTTACATTAGGTTATATATATTTGAAGAAAAAGTTTGAATTCTCACATACACAGAGTCTAGACACAAGAGATGGTCTAGTAACAGAAGTTACAGAATTGGCTCATTTATTTTTACTCTGCATCATATTCAATAAAATGACAATTCAATAAAATGACAATTCTTATCCCAGTATGTTACTAGGAATCACAAAAAAGGGTTTGAAAATAAAACTGCTGATGTACCAGTGTTCTCTTATGAATCTGTGGTATATTGTTTATATTGTAGTTCCAGTATTTCAGAACTGAACAATATGTCAAAATAGGTAGAAATTCTGTATTGTTTGTTAATCATGCATGTTATAGAGAATTAGTTTTCAACTTCGTTCCATGGAACCCTAGGATTCCACAAAGACTTGAAGGGACTAACCTCTCAATGTGGGATTAAACAAACTAGGAAACCTCTCGATGAGAGATTAAACCAACCAAAAAAGTCCAATAACCTCAAACACAGCAAGCCATCTGCTCTTACCTTGAGATTGCTCTTCCTCTCTCACTTGCTATACATCAGCATCATTTGCAAGCATCCATGCAGGAGGCTACTGGCTACCTTTCTGTTGCCATATACATAAACACAAAACACAACTCCTTGTCTGTTCCCAATCTCCAGCAAACATTCTAACTCTTAAGAGCAATTGAGGGGAATATTTCCTTCACTTCATACTGCAGACAGTATTTGTATTTATGTGTGTGTATCTCCAAGAGATCCATTTAGTAAGATGTTTTCCTCTGTACACCTACTTAAAGTAAGCTTCATTAACACAAGTGGGAATTAATAAAGAATTGCACATGTGTTTCAAATCTCTTTAGCTTTGGATTTCCTCTGGGAATCATATTAGTCAAAGGAAAGCTGGCAGGAGGACATTGGGTGCTCAAGAGGCTTGGGCCAGACATTCAAAATGGGGGGTGAGGGTGGAATCATGTTGTCAAGACAGATTTGAGATATGTACCCTTCAGCGCATGCTATCAGTTTTATATAGGCTTTTTATGAGGTCCATAAATATGTATGATATGAATATTTTTTGCAGATATGGATAACTGGTTACAAACTGGTACAATTGCAAATAGTACAGAAAAGGGAAAAAAACAGAAAAAGCTAAACAAATGCCAAGGCTGCTGATATTGTTGCTGCTTTTTATAGCATAAGTTTTGATAAATTAAAATTAGCTGGTTTTCTTTGCAAACAATATTTCCTAATGTAGAACATACTAATTGCAGGTGAGAGCTTTTAAAATTGATGTACTGAAATTGCCACTTTAGCACTGAGTATACCATTTGCAACAACATATCTTTATAAGAGAACTTTTCCTTTCTACACAGCAACAAAAAAACAAGTGTGGAAATAAGCTAAGTAATAGAAGAAAACTACACTTAGAATTAACACAATTGCTCCAGATATTGAATTTTTATCCAAAGAACAACCTAACCCCAGTAACTGAACATTGGTTTGTTTGGTTAAGTATTAATATTCCAAATAATTGTCTATGGAGATTCCGCACTTAGTCGAAGGGAGAATCCAGGTTTGCTAGTCTCTAGCCTCGTTGCTCTACAGACTGTGTTGAATTCTGAAGACACGCCTCCCTGGTAACGGTCCTCAGTCATCCAGGTTATGGTTGTCTGAAAGGTGTTTGTTTCAAGAGGCAACTGGAGTTTCCAGAAAGTCCAATTGCCTCTTTAAAAAAGCACCTTTGGGACTCCAAATAATTGTGAAATTCAAATTTTGATATATTTTTTGTATTTTATATATGTGTATGTGTGCTTCTGATTCAGTGTTGACTCCTGGTGATGTGAACAACTCCATGCAGTTTTCTTGGCAAGATGTTTGGAAGACATTTGCCATTGCCTTCTTCCTAGGGATAAGAGAAAGAAGTCACAGTCTCCTAATTTCTAATATAGTGCCTTTACACACAACAGACAGGTTCTCTTTGTTTGAAAATTGGAAATTTTGCATTTACAATAAAGAGTTCACTTTTTATTTTATTATTAATATTCTATCACTAGTACATTACCTATTGATCAGGGTGCCAGGAGTTTTCCGTTTCAAAATCTCTGCCATTAAAAATGAGAGCATTTTTCCTCCTTATTTTAGAAAAATTAGAACTTAGAATCTATTAAAAAGTTTTAATATGCTAAGAAAAACAATGGAAATCACTTATGTGGAGATAGCTGCAAATTGTTGTGATTTTAAATTGAGCCCAAAAGAATTCTGGAACATGCAGCAATAATAATGGCTTCTAGTTTTGATGGCTGAATTCAGTACTAACCCTTAAATAAGGAAGCATGTCTTAAATACCAGTTGCTAAGGAAGCACACTGGAAGAAGGCTATCATTCTCATATCCTGGATATGAGCTGTGTGCAATACAAAATGCTGCACTAAATCAGCTTCTGACTTGAACTCTTATGTGCCTTAAATAGTTAAGCACGGGAAAATCAGGAAGTCTAGGCACTTCAAAAGAATATATAAGTTTATTGCAAGTTTACAGTATGGTTTCTATAAGAATCTGAACTAATGGTTAAGGCAAATAGAGTAGAGTAGGACAGAACAGAACAGAACAACAGAATAAAATATTCTGCTTAGGCAGTGGGTTGGACTAGGTGGTAGATAAAAGAGTCAATGGAATTCAAGGTGGTCTGGACTCAGATCTCTTTTGATGTAAAGGGACTCAAGACTTATGACTCCTTTGACTCCTCCCTTGGGCTCAGTTTGGTCATCTCCTGCAGTAGGACTATCAATTGGAAGAAAGATGCAGTCATCTGAATGAATTAACAGGGGACAAAAAGAGTCTCAATTCATATGAATTAATTAGAAAAATAATATTGTGATTTAAAACAAGATGAAAAATAAAGCCAAAAGTGGTAGGTGTTGGGAAAAAAGAGAGTGGGAGAAAGAAGTAAAAACAGGAAATGAGACTCTATAATAATTTCCAGTGTTAATCTTGCTTCATTAAGTATTAAAAAAATCATTTCAGACTGGACTTGAATTTGTTTTTTTTACCTCCAGTTGCTTCCATTCACTTTGAAAAGCATTTATTTTGAAACCTGTAATGTTCCAGGAGGATAATTTGTCCTTTGAAAAAAAAGTTTTAAAGGCATGGTTTCACCCTATAGGAATTATATGGAGCAACTTAATGAGATGCAAAAATTAGCAATTCAAATAATTTATTCCAGATTTTTTTCATGAGTATTGTTTGCAGGTGGGAACACTTTCCTGGATGGAAGAACTTGTTGCAGTGACTCACCAAATTGACCTATTAGAGCTCTTAAATATGTAAAGGAATATGACTAGTATAATTTTATGTCCCTATTAGACGGTCCATGGTCATTGTTTCAGAGATATTTCCTTACCTAAACAGAAAAACAAAATGACCATTGGTGAGTAAAAATATCAGTGGGAGAAGAAGTGATTTCTTACATCCTGCTGTCTTCTACATTGATTTTCTTTGTGGGAAGCTATCAGGGACCATTGAAATCTTCCTTCCTTCCCTCCCTCCCTGTTCTTTACTCCCTCCTTTTCTTTCTTCCTTCCTTCCTCCTTCCCTTCTCAACCCAGCAGCAGCCATTTATGTGCCTACTGGCCTTAGAGTTGCAACTTCCTGCTGCTTTCCCACTGACTTTGCTTGTGGGAATCTGGGAGGGAGCATCAGCACCCATAGTTTAGACTTTCTGCCGACTACCCCATTGACTTGGGTGAAGGGTTTGCAAGAGGTGCTACATAAGTCACAGGTGCCACAGAGGTCAGGAAGGGTGCACGAGAGATGCTGCACTTATCACAAAAAGCACATGGGAATAATACGGATCACAGAGAGTACATGGGAGTGCACAAGTGGGGTCATGTGAATCAGGAAAGGCATGGGTTAGGAAGAATGTGCAGGGTTGTACTGTGTGATTTGGAAAGGGTATGCAAGGGATATGGCACAGGTCAATAAGAGGGTACAAGAGGTACAACACAGGTTGGAGACTTTCCCAGGCAATTTATAACCTACCCTACCAATTTCCCATAAGCACAAACTTTACTTGTGGGGTGCTGGCAGGGAGTATTGGCAATTATTCTCAAGTTTACACTTCCTACCCAACACCACAGCAATAGTTGAAGATATTTATTTTGGTTACCCACATAAAATAATAACTATACTAATTTCACAACAAAACTAGGGGTGACGTTTGATTAAGAGCTTCTATATGAATTTCCCTTTATCCCTTTTCATGTATACATGCTATTTAGTTGTTATTTTACTTCTGACCTTTTAATATGGACATGTATCCAAACAGCCATACTTGATGCTTCCTCCACAACAGGGTTTTAGCTTTGTGCAAAAGCACTTTAAATTAGGGCTTTGCAACATCTGTTGGCATAAGTGAAGCACTCCTTGTTGAAGTAGCAAAGCAATTGCATTTTCTTGAAATTGCTCTGAAAGCTTTTTTTCATTTGTCTCTGCCATCATGTACACATGCAGCTATTTTGCTTCATTTGTGGCCCTGGTTAGTGTTTTGAATTGAGACAGTGATCATATTGTCAGAAATGAACATGGGAAAGATATGCTTAATGCATTGCTTTCTATATTTTTTACTCTGTATTTAGTTCATTATTATATCTAAGTATATCTAAGTAAAAACAGGAAAGAACAAATGTAGGCAACATTTTATTTCCAAAACGTAACCATTTAAATATTTAAACTACTGCTACCATTGCTGGTATTCTAATCATTGTTACATTGTTATTATTAGATTTATCAATATTATTCAAGGTTAATTATACTATTGGTTGTTTGTTTTACTGTCCTGGTATTATTTTCAAACCATTTTCCCATTAGTTATTTCAGTTTATACTCAGTTTTAGTCCACTTCTTGATGTCTTTAAAACTATTTTCTGTGTCTCTGAAGACTGAGCTGTTTTAGTCTACACTATTTGTTGTAGTTCTCCGTGATTGCCCATGACAGAGACCTAAAATGAAGCTGATAGAAAGCAGCAATAAGCCTTCTGAATCACTGGAAAGTGTGGACTCTTTTACATGCAATTGTTGTGATGCCAGCCTGCATTCACAAGAATGACAGCCTACTTACCAGACTAGGAATACACATTTCTTCATCTCAAGCAGAATTAGCATTGGGGAAACCATGACTTCTGTCACATAAAGGCAGATGTCCCAATACTTCCCTTTTGCTGAATTTAAGAGATTTAAACTCTTTACATTAAAGCACATCTCCAGGGACATGAAGCAAAAAGCTCCTTTATCTGAGCAGGAAAAACTGAGTATTTTTCTATCTCCCCGACATCTCTTTTAAACAGCTAACATTTTCCCAAGAAGCTGGGAAAGGTTCGTGAAAAAGAATCACTGGATTTTGCTTTGAGATTCAGATAGTTCTCTTAACAAAACCAAGCGTTTTAGTTAGGAATCTGTGTCAGAACTTTGATTATTTATTTATTTATTTATTTATTTATTTATTTATTTATTTATTTGGTCTTATATGCCGCCCTATCTCCCGAAGGACTCAGGGCGGTTCACATAAAAACACCCAATACAAAAGTTAAGAGAATTAAAAACAAATTAAACTAATTAGACCAAATAAATATTTAAAAACCAACCCACAAAACATTTAAAACAAAAGCCCCCCCCCAGTCCAGGTCAGTTTGTTCGAATAACCAAGTCTTTAGGCCGTGGCGAAAGGAGCGGAGGTCAATCGTAGCTCCAGGGGAAGCTGGTTCCACAAAGTGGGCACCCCCACAGAGGAGGCCTTCCCCCTAGGGACCGCCAGCCGACATTGTTTGGCCGACGGTACCCCAAGGAGGCCCTGTCTATGAGCACACACCGGGCAATTTGTGTTCGATGCTGGCAGGAGATGTTCCCGCAAGTACCCCAGTCCTAAGCCCTGTAGGGCTTTATAGGTAATTATGCTGTATATACTCTATTATTTACTATTATGTGCAATATTTACGTCCTGCATAATACTTCTTTCAATTTTTTTTTAACCGCAACCCTATTCGGTATGTTGGGTTAAGGGCTAGTGACTGGCAGTGACCTAAGTTAACAAATGGGAATCTGTGAGTGGACCTGAAACTTGGATATTCTATTCTGGAGACTCTTTCAGCCTTCTCTCTGAAGTCAGAGCTGTAGGGGAAGCCTAAAAGGAGCCTTCTCCTACAGTTTTGGCTGAAGTGCTTTAATATTATGTATTGCAAACACTACAGGATTGTCCATAGTTTGTATTAAAGGTAGCCAGCCAGGAGCCTCCTCAAGCCTATTAAGCAAAATTTTCCAAACTAAGTGGCTTTGGTGCACAACATAGACAATTTTGAAGACACCAATTCTGGGAGTGCTATATTTGATATTTAATTAAAAGATTGGGGTAAGCCTATTCCCACAGTGCTAGTCTAGAGCAATTCAAGGCCATTTGATTTTTTTTTGTCAAAATGAATTATGTAGCCTATTCATTTCAGTGAAGTGAACTATGTTAGTTTCATACTGAGAAATTTTTATAAGCAAATCTATGAGATTCAAACATGATTGGCAATTACAATAATCAGCATGGAATTGTCAATAACAAATCTCAGATTGCATATCTCATTTTTAAGCAGAAATGTCCCAATTAGATTGTGAGCACATTGTTATTGTAATATAGTTTGATTTCAACAAAGTATTTGATCCCATGTCATTCTGATTAATAAGCTAGATTTGGAGTGGATGGCGTGACAACAGAATGGATACATGGATGACTCAAAGTCATACCCAAAAATATATTTATACTCTCAGTGGTTGTCTATGGGTTTTCAGTTATCCTAGTCATGGTTGTCCCAAAGATGCTTTTCAAAAGGCAACTGGACTTTCTTTGTTGTTGTTTTTCTTGAAGACATTTCACTTCTCATCGAAGAAGCTTCTTCGGTTCTGACTGAATGATGCGGAAATCCTTCCATTCCCACCATTCAGTCAGAGCTGAAGAAGTTTTTTGGATAAAAAACACTTTTTGGGACACCTTCAATGGTTCCTCTTCCAGTTGGATTGAGGCATCAAATAGGATATTCTTGTGAGGGTTTTTTTTTTTTTTGAAATACCGATGATCAGATTGATCTAGACCCATGATGGCAAACCTATGGCATGCGTGCTGCAGGCAAATTTACCTCACTGCGCATGCGTGCGCCTCACAGCTGATTATATAGGCCTGTTTCATCACTTCCTGTAATACTGGAAGTGATGAAATGGGCCTATAATTCGGCCTGAAAAGCCTTGCAGAGGCTTTTTCCAAGCCACTGGGAGGCCGAAAAAGGCCTCAAACTAGCCGAAAAGTCAGCTGTGAGGTGCACTGTAGGTAAGGGGGGATTGCGCATGCATGCATAGGGGGCATGGGGAGAGGGTGCGCATTGCATTCTGGGTGCTGGCACGCAAGTGTGTGTGCGCTGGCGCGCTCACAGTTTTTGGCACAGGAGCCCAAAAAGGTTAGCCACCACTGATCTAGACAGTAAACATAATTACTGAAAATTTGGCGGTTGGGTTTTTAATCTTCATACAATGGATGGGAGAAGACGTTTATTTTACTAAAAGAAAGCTTATAGAGTTCAGTGTGTCTTTTATCATTTTTAGTTTCTGCTTTCTATTTCTGTTCTGTCAACGTTTTTAATTTTTCTTCATCTTTTCTCCTTGTTTGCTCCTCCATAGTTATCTTGATTCTTCCTCTTGTTCTTCCAAAACTTTACATCCACTGAGAAAATGATGTGAAGAACTTACACCTCATTGTGTGGTGTGTGGTAGGGAAATAAACACCTGTCCCCAGTCTCTAAGCACCTTCCCATTGTCTCAGGGTAGTCTATCTTTCAGTTTGCTTCTTTTTTGTTTTTTGGGCTTTACCACTTCTTTACTGAGCCTCTTCCTCACAAGGCCTATAGAGTTGTTAGGCAGTCATCTTTTCTTCCCTTTTTCTTGCCTCCTATCGAGAACTTCTCTTTGATTGGCAGTTGGGCTGCCCTGATGATGGGGGAGGTCAAGAGGAGAGGGGAAGGAAGCAGCACAGATCCTTACATTCTGCTCAGGTAGTCTGCACTTCCAAAAATACCATAAAGCTCAGTAATGGACCATCTATTCTTCAAGATAATCTTGAAAACTGGTTGATAGAATATGTGTAGGAAATGACCAGGCTGAGCCCGAAAGACGGGTCAAACATGTCATCAGTCATGAGTCCCTGTGTACCCACAAGAGATCTAAGTCCACCTTGAATTGGGCCTTGGTGGTGCAGGCTGTTAATAGCCTAGCACTTAGTTCCAGCTGCCTGTAATTATTGCAGGCTCGAATCCTACCAAGCTCAAGGTTGACTCAGCCTTTCATCCTCTCGGGGTAGGTAAACTGAGGACCCAAGATTGTTGGGGGCAATAAGCTGACTTTGTAAAAAATGCCGCTTAGTAATAAGCAGGCATATACAATGGAAGGAAGGCTATTGCTGAGCGCATTGGGTTGTATCCCAAAAATTGTAAGCCGCCCTGAATCTCGGGAGAAGGGCGGCATATAAATATGAATAAAAATAAAATAAATAAATAAACTCCTTTCTGTTCTTAACTCCCACTAATTTCCTTTGAAGTTCAGATTTTTGTAGAGAGCTTAAGCCTGCAATATATCTTTATACTCATTTGAACTACCTGAATCTTCTGATTTCCCCAGCGCTTGATAATATGAAGTTGAAGTTGACAGAAAATTGGAAGGTACAACTAATTATCTAGAAGATAGAAATAAAATTCAAAATAATTTTAATAGCTTAGAGAAATGTTAAAAATGTCAATGAATTTTACATAGAGAAATGCAGTTTTTCACTTAGTACTTGTGATAAAAATGTAGTTGATTGTAAAAGATTCAGAATTACATATGAGCAGTCCTTGCACTTACAACTGTCATAGCATCCCTGTGGTAGCATGATCATAATTCAGGCACTTGGTAACTGTTGCATATTTACAAGAGTTACAGCATCCTGCAGTCACATGATCACTATTTGCAACCTTCCCAGATTGCTTCAGACAAGCAAAGCTAATGGAAAAAGTTGGCCAGAAAGGTTGCAAGTCAATCATGTAATATTTTACTTAATGACTGCATCGCTTAACAATGAAATTTCCTGTTTCTGTTGTGGTACTAAGACAAGGACTATCTATATTCTAATTTATGCTATATTGGTCAGACATCACATCAAATAATTGTGTCAAATTTGGAGTATCACATCAAGAAGGATTAAAATCAAGTGGCATATCTTTGAAAGAGGAAGAGTAGTGAGAGTAATTATAGGATTAAAAGTAGTCTGGTGAAGATATATTGATGGAATTGGAAATACTTAGCCTTGAAGAGACAGAAGGTAGTTATAAAAGTAGTTGAAAAGGTCCTAACTATAAGAAAAGTAAAGACTATTCTGTATCATTCCAGAATGCAAGACATGAAATAATGGATGTAATATTACAGGAAGGTAGTTTCTAATTGATGGTTAAGAAAAATTTGTCAGCAAAGCAGTAGAACATTGAATACTGAAGTGATCAGTGAGTGTGTTCAGAAGTGTGTTCTTCTGTGAGTGTGTTCAGAAGGATATAAAGTGTGTTCTTCAGTGAGTGTGTTCAGAAGGATATAAAGCTACCTGTCAAGGATGTTTTAATTTGGGTTTCTGTAGAAGGATGGATTTAGTGGCTGCATCCAACTGTACCCTTCTTCAGTTTGTAAAAAGACAGTAGACTAGCTGTATGACTTGATTTAAATTGAGAGGTGTAGAGAGTATTATGAGTGACCACATAAGAAATCATAAAGATGTATCATTTGTATTTAGGTGTCATTTAATGGGCTATATAAAACTTCAAAGGTCTAATTCAATTTCAAGGAGAGCTGACTTAATTGAAATGTGTGCTTCTAAGTCAGTTTGGAGAAATTCAAAGGCACTTTGGAAACAGGACTTCTTGCAGAGTTTGCAGAGTCTCAAACACTGCTGCAGCTTTTAATCCAATATCAGCAAAGCTGAGGAGGAGGAGTGATGCACTGCATGATACTGACATGAGTAGCTGGCCAGAGAATTTGTCACTCCACGAAACAGTCTCTTGGACTGTTTGAGGAAGTACTGCTCTTCTGTTGTGATCTTATTTTTCTTATAGAATTTGTGTAACTATGTTCACTTGCAGCGTGAAAGCAAAAGAGGCTCAGAGTGATTCATTTGCAAGTCTGAAATAGTTTTCTTGTTGTTAAGCTATTGCATATATTAGCATATATTATGCAGATACTTGTTTATCTCTGTCAGGTTTTATACTAAATCCCAAGTCTCTAGACAAGGAACCCAGTATTCATAACTTGTTTCCAGCAGAAATTCACAGGCCCAGTTTAGGTAAATAAGCTACTTTATTGCAGACAAGACAGAAGTTCTGTATATAGAGATCATTTGCCTCTGCAGAACAAAAAAATCTATTTTTTATTTAGCTAGCTAACTACATTCTAAGTTCTAGACTAGGGATGTCAAACTTGCAGTGTCACATAGTCATCACGTGACGAATCATTACTTTTATCCCCCTTTGCTAAAATGTGGGTGGGCATGGCCAGTGCATGATGCATCCGGCCCACGGGTCGCGAGTTTGACACCCCTGTACTAGACCAAAATTACTCATTCTCTCCTTAGCGTTTGAGATTGGGAAAAGTATGTCAAACCTAATTAAAATTGTACATAAATAAAATACATACAGTAAGAATGTATGTATCAGGAGAAACACTGATTTGCATTTCTCCAACTCAGTCCTTTACAGTATCACAGTGATTACACACAAAATACTATATTATGCTATAAAATGAAAAATACTACAAATGTATGTATAACAGGGCCTCCTTGGGGTGCCATCGGCTAGACCAGCCATGGGCAAACTACGGCCCGGGGGCCGGATCCGGCCCATTCAGCTGTTCTATCCGGCCCACGGAGCTGAAAGAGCAGAGGGTTCTCTTGCTCTCCCAGAAGGCTACGTGAAGTAATCTAACTTTGAATTTATATTAGTTCACACAAACACTCCATCCATGCTTTTGTTCCGGCCCTCCGGTCCAGTTTAAGAACCCATTGTGGCCCGCGAGTCAAAAAGTTTGCCCACCCCTGGGCTAGACAGTGTCGGCTGGCAACCCCCAGGGGTAGGGCCTTCTCTGTGGGAGCACCCACCCTGTGAAACCAGTTGCTTTTGGAGCTGCGGTTGGCCCTTGACCTCCGTTCCTTCCGTCGCGACCTGAAGACGTGGCTTTTCCAACAGGCCGGCCTGGACTGAGGGGGGTGGGTTTTTTATACATTTTTATGTCTAGTTTTCTTATGGGTTTTAGATAATTGTTTCGCTTTGTGGTTTAATAATTTTTAATAACTTTTAAATTTGTGTGTTTTTAGGATGTGAGCTGCCCTGAGTCCTTCGGGAGATAGGGCGGCATATAAGTCCAATCAATCAATCAATCAACAAACAAACAAACATTATAAAACAGTAGTATATAAAAATGTTTCAGAGCATATTCCCCAAATAATCTATAAGTGGGTTTTCCTGAGACATGTCTGCTCAGAAAACATAATAATCAAATAATAATTTTAATAACACCGCGCTTCTTAAAAAAAATCAGTGTTTGTTTGCTTTAATATTAGTATAAGGCATTTTGAGTATTAGTTCAGTGCAACTTATATATAGTCATTGCTGGACAATTTGAAGGCTGCTTTTATCTTGCTTTTGCTATTCCTGCCCTCAAAATGATATAGAGGCAATATTTCAAATGTACTGCAATAAAATTCTTGAATCCTCTTAACAGTTTTCTTTTAATAAATCAAGACTTTGCAGGGTTAACATATTCCGAAGGGTTTACCATCCCTATTGTTTTCATTTCATTCTGTCAAATAATGAAATAACTGCAGCTTCCCCAGTAGTCTATGGTTTAACTTTTTACTGAATTAAATATATTGATGAAATCATTCAAATCATTTTATATCTGAATAGGATTACATCCAACTCACAAATCCATAATCATTTGGCATTCAGTCAAATTAATTACTCTAATAGCTGCAGAAGTCTAGTTTAACTATGTCTTTTTACATTTGACTGGGGCAAATATGACACCCAAGGTAAATGAATATTTATAAATAAAACATAAATGGTATAAATTAACTAATTAAAAGCAAATGTGTATAATTATTTATGCTTATTTATATAAAGCTGGGAGTATTCCAAAGCAACCTGTAATGATCAACAAATGTAATTTTATTCTTTCCCTTTGTTTCACAATATAAAAACAAAAAAAAGTGAAGAAAAGAAGATTAACCAGCTCAGCACCCACAGTGGAAACAATTCAAGATGAGAGCCAAAAAAAACCTACCAGGTTATAGCCCTCTCTCAGTACTTCTTTCTGTTGTTGCCTAATAAAATAGATGCAGTTAGGTGATAGTTGAGAGTGGGAAGAACCAGATGGGAACTAGTCTGTCATTAATCCATTTACATAATCATATTTGAACATTTTTTAATAAAAGCAATATATTTGTAATTGCATGTTATATTTTACCATACATACAGGCATTTGGAGATTTATGTAACAGACTTGTGAAGTAGGAGGTACTTTGTAGGACTAAACTATTGATTACAATTACAGCAATAATGCCAATTCTTTTCTGGAAAGGGCTTTTCTCTTTCCATAATCATAAAAATGAGGGAAATCAAAAGCTGAAGTTGTGTTACGTTTTGAATTCTGAGATAGTTGCTTATATGGGTGTTACAAAAAATATAAGAAAAAGTGCTTTGGTTTTCATGATACATTCATATATTTATTTTAAGACAAAAATAGATTAACATTATAGTTTAATTACAAATTAATGTATTCTGAGGTTTCTAGAGCAGGTATGGCAAACTGAAGTGATCTCTGAGAATGTGAAACCATCAACTGTCTAAAGTACCAGTTAGCAGACCAGTTTTTTTAAACCTGTCTAGATAAGGAGAAGACAGGAGACCGGCCACATCTGCTCCAGATGATTTTTTCTCACAAGGAGAATACTTGACTCCTTAAAATATCAAATATCAGAAGGCAGAAAATATAATGTTATTATTGTTAACACTTCATTTTCTGTACTTAGTTCTGTTTAGCATCAATTATATTTAGGTGGAGGCCAGAAGGTTCCACAATTTTGATGCCTGCCTGAAAGCAACTGAACTCTGAAACAACTTTCTGACAATCTGACGCTGGTGTTTGTGTCCAAAACTTCCATAGCTTTGTGGAATTCCTGCTTTGTTGCTGAACCTGTTAGCACTTTATTGCTGATACTTTTTTTAAGCAATATATTTGTCATTACAAGTTTTATTTTACTATGCATACAGACTTGACTGTCCTATTGTCTACTATAAATACACTTTAGTAGCTTTAGATTCTGGACTGTTTTATTCCACTTGATTTATTAAGTGAACCCTAATACAGGATAATAGGTAGATCAGCCATACAATGGCAAGGAATAGGGCTCTGCAAATTCTTTGAAATCTGTGGAAGAGTGTATATGAAGCACTTGTTGATTCTCTGACTCATTAAAACAGCAGCAACTTTTTCCAGATAAACACAGTTAATTCAGAAACTATTGCAATATGCATGTTACACTGATGCAAAGACAGCTGGGATCAGCTTCTGGATCAGCTGTATAAGACTAGAAAAAGATATGGCTGCTCACTTATTCAGGAAGCACTTTATGGCAGTCCTTTATGAATTATGAAGGTGGCTTAGTAAGCCCGTAACCACAAGATCATCTTCCCAGTGGTAAGAGAAAGGTTTTTACTAATGAGATACTTGGCAAGTTTCAGAAAATGAAGAAAATAACAGATATTTTGGGAATGAGTTGAAATATTGTTGGTACCATCCATAGCTCTATGACTGTAATGCTATTAGTATTCCAACTTGTGTATTTCAGTAACTGAATATGGCAAATAATTGTCAATCTTTTGATACACCATTAATATTTTTTCATCTAATTCATTCACTCCTCAGGCTAAAGAATGTCTCACAAAGATACCTATGGTGATTTTTTCAGCCTCCCACAAAAGAATAATCTTTGTTATGGTCAGTCCATAAAACACATTGCATACATAAAATTGATATGAATTAACCAATTAGGTAAACAGATGAGCCAAACTGCTGTGTATCTTACCTATTTCATGACAAAATTTGGCCACACTTCAGGAAATCGAATCATTTGAGTATGAAAGTAAAAATGTTAATTAAGATTGATTAGAGTTACCAGATATTTAATTAGGCATGGAGTTAACAGCTTATGATGACCGTTGACCCAAAATGGTCTGTATAATAAAATATGCTATTTACTGGCTCTTTTAAAACATAAGTAAAGTCTGAGTTTAAATGTAATTCCTTTATACCAGAGGTGTCAAACTCAAGGCCCACGGGCCGGATCCAGCCCATGGGATACTTAAATCCAGCCCATGGGGCTGGCCTGGAAACATGAAAGGACTGGTCTGCAGTGCCTCTGGTGGCTAAAATGGGCTGTGTGCGGGGCCCCCGCATTTCATTTTCATCCTTCATGGCCTCCTGCAGCACTTTGCCAGCCGAAAATGGCCTGGAAAACTGGCCCAAAATGGCCTGAAAATGGGCCCAAAATGGCCTGAAAATGGCCTCAAAAATGAGCTGAAAATGGCCTGAAAAATGGCCTGAAAAACGGGCCCCAAATGATAGAAAACTGGGCTGATAATGGCCAAAAAAACAGCCTGAAAACAGGCCATGCCAACCCACCACCCCCACCGCTCTCTCCCGCCAGCCCACAGAGGAGAACTACAATGCTGATCCAGCCCTCAAAGAAATCCAGTTTGACACCACTGCTTTATACGGTATTTCCTCTGCTGGTGGAAGCATGTTGAACTTCCTTAATTTGGTAACAGTAATTTCGTTTAGATAACTGGCAGATCTATAAGGAATAAGCTTGCCAGAGAAATCAGCCATACTAAAAGAGATGCAGGTGTGTGATAAAATCACTTCTACCTAGGATATGAGGAATCAACTTTCACAGTTTTACTTCACCATCCCTATGTTTTATGGGGATGGGGTAGGAAATTATCCTCTTTTATATCTTCAAGATTTGAAAAGTACATTTATGTCACAAAATGTTTTACTCTTGTTTCCCTTACTTGATAGATCTATGGAACATAGATTTTATTTAGGCAATGACACCTTTAATTTTCTGTTTTGGGCTTTCTGTGATTTTAGAATCTTTATAAAATGGTGATAATGATTATTCATCTTTATCTTTTAGGAATCTACAGTTAATTTCAAAATGATTTACATAGATTTGTTCAGTATCAGGTTCTATTATGATGCTGTAGATTCTCCTCAGTGTCAGCAGTATTTTGATCCAAAATATAAGTTGTTAGAACGGAGTGTGATGGGGTGGTTATTCATTCACAGTAGTATTCCTTTTTTATTTATTTATAATATAAAATACAAAAGAAAATAGTAGGAAGGTAAGGGAGTGAGAAGAGAAGGGAAAAGTGCACAGGAAAAGGGAAAAAAAGAAAAGGCATTGACTTCCAACTCCCTTTGGTGCAGTAGAATAAGATAATAGCAATAAACCTCCATTTTTTACTTTTACATAATAGTACAAACTAATAGTATTCTTATGGACATCTAGTTGGATATGTGGGATATTAGAATGCTGGATGTGATAGACTTTTGCTTAGTTCTAGCAAAGCTATTCTTATATAGTGGAAAGTCCTGCGTTTTGGGATATTGGAAGCAAACTTTTTATGTATTGCTTCATATTCTTAAAATATTGAAATAAATGAAAATAATATCTCAAATTTACAAGAAAGAAATTGTTACCAACTAAAAGCAAGCTAGCTATTTTTATGCATTGTAATCTATAATTGCTGTTTTAGCCCTAAATGTTCTGGGAATAATCATAGGGCTGTATATCAAATGCTTGCAACCCTGCTGAGAAAAATAACTGGCAAGGAGGAGTCTTTTAATTTATTTAAGTTTTAATTTGTGAAAATCAAATTCCAAATAGGAGATATGAACTTTGAATAAATTTGTGATGTTTGCTTTGATACAGTAGTCTCTGAACCAATCATGTTGTACAATAGGTATTGCATAAGGGTATATCTTGTATTTTAATGTGTTTTTAATGTAAGGAGTGACCATCTCCAGAATAGCTGATGATAATCTATTTTATATTACTGCACCAATGAAATGCACAACTTCTTTTGCAAATAGTTCTAGTTTTTGCTTTTGTTTTTAAACAACAGTTAATTGACCTAGAATAAGAATATGTATTTAATTTAATTAATTAATTAATTAATTAATTTATTTATTTATTTATTCCACTTGTATGCCGCCCTACTCCCTAAGGACTCAGGGCGGCGAACATTAAAACAGAACCAAATTTACAATAAAAGTCAATTAAATAAGACAAGTCAAATACACTTAAAATACATGAAAACAGAATTAAACGACCCCAAAACCCCACCTGGGTCATTCCAGGCTGGCTTGTTGAAACAACCAAGTTTTCAGGTCCCGGCGGAAGGAGCGGAGATCAGGGGCCAAACGGAGATCCACGGGGAGCTGATTCCAAAGGGTGGGCGCTCCCACAGAGAAGGCCCTAGCCATGGGGACCGCCAGCCGACAATGCCTGACCGACGGTATCCCAAGGAGGCCCCTCCAATGGGAGCGAACAGGACGATCGGAATATGATGATGCTGGCAGGAGGTGTTCCCGCAAGTACCCTGGACCCAAGCCATTTAGGGCTTTATAAGTTGTAACTAGCACCTTGAAGGTCACCCGGAAGGCAACTGGCAAGTCGTGCAGGAGGGGTGTAACATGGGAGTATCGGGACACTCCCATCACAGCCCGCGCGGCCGCATTCTGCACCAGTTGTAATCTCCGGGTAGTCCACAAGGGCAGCCCCATGTAAAGAGCATTGCAGTAGTCGATTCTGGAGGTGACGAGTGCATGAGTGACTGTTCGAAGGGCATCTCGGTTCAGATTTATTTATTTATTTATTTATATTTGAACTTGTATGCCGCCCCATCTCCAAAGACTCGGGGCGGCTCACAACTAAAAACACAGAACAATAAATATTTAAAAAGACATTAAACTAACAAGCCCAAATATAAGACATAACAATACAATAAAATATATTAAAAACCCATCCCTCCCCAAAGGAGGGTCACAGCCCGGGTTGGTCAAACAACCAAGTTTTTAATTTGCGGCGGAAGGTACGGAGATCAGGGGCCAGACGGAGCTCCAGAGGCAGTTGATTCCAGAGGTCGGGGGCAACAGAAAAGGCTCGTCGTGGGAAGTACCAACCGGCATTGGACCACCGATGGAACCCGAGGAGTCCTTGCCTATGAGCCCGCACAGGGCGGCCGGCTAGCTATTGGAAGAAGACGCTCCCTCAAATATTGGGGACCCATGCCGTGTAGGACTTTGAATGTTAAAACTAAAACTTTGACTCCCACCCGGAGCGCAATCGGCAACCAATGCAGGCCACGCAGGAGGGGGTAACATGGGAGAACCGGGTAACTCCCATCACCACCAGCGCGGCGCATTCTGCACCAACTGCAATCTCCGGATGGTATGCAAGGGCAGTCCTAGATAGAGAGCGTTGCAGTAGTCGAGTCTCAAGGTGACAAGGGCATGAGTAACCGTGCGTAGGGCGTCTCGATCCAGAAAAGGGCGAAGTTGTCGAACAAGACGGAGCTGGGCAAAGGCCCCTGGCGACGGCCCCACCTGCTCCTCCAACCGGAGCCGTACATCCAGGAGGACCCCCAGATTCCGTGCCCTATCCACAGGGGGTAACACCTCCCCTATGGCCAAGGATAAACAATCCTGGCTGGGCCGAGACGCCGACACGCAAAGCCACTCAGTCTTGGCCGGGTTGAGCCGAAGCCTATTCTTCCCCATCCAGACCTGTACCGCCTCCAGGCACCGGGACATCACAGAGAGAGCATCACTGATCTGGTCTGGGGTGGAGATGTAAAGTTGAGTATCATCAGCATACTGATGATACCTCACCCCAAAACCACGGATGATCTCGCCCAGCAGCTTCATATAAATGTTGAACAGGAGGGGAGAGAGGATCGACCCCTGAGGCACCCCACACATGAGGGGCCTCGGGGCCGACCTCTGCTCTTCTGCCAACACCGACTGCGAATGGCCCAAGAGGAAGGAGGAGAACCACCGCAAAACGGTGCCCCCCACCCCCAATCCTCGGAGCTGCTGCAGAAGGATACCATGGTCGATGGTATCGAAAGCCACTGAGAGATCTAATAGGACCAGGACAGAGGAAAAACACCTGTCCCGAGCCCTCCAGAGATCATCCACCAGTGCGACCAATGCTGTCTCCGTGCTGTGTCCGGCCCTGAAGCCCGATTGATACAGGTCTAGATAATCAGCTTCCTCCAGGAACAAGGGAAGCTGCTGCACCACCACGCTCTCAACAACCTTCGCTAAAAAGTGAAGGTTGGAGACTGGACGATAGTTATCCAAAACGGCCAGGTCCAAGGCAGGCTTCTTGAGGAGGGGCCTCACCACCGCCTCTTTCAAGGCAGCGGGAAAAACTCCCTCACTCAAGGAGGCGTTGACAACTGCCTGGAGCCAGCCATGTGTAACCTCCCTGGAGGCATACACCAACCAGGAAGGACATGGGTCCAATAAACATGTGGTGGAGGACAGCCTCCGCATGATCCTGTCCACTTCATCAAGGGAGACCGGATCAAACTCAACCCAGGTAGAATCAACCAAAACCGTTGCCACCCCCTTATCAGACCCCTGCCAGTCAGAGTCCAAGCTGGCATGAATCCGAGCGACCTTATCCGCCAGATGTAAACTAAATTCCTCTGCTCTGCCCCGCAAAGGGTCATCCCCCTCCCTCAATTGAAGAAGGGAGCGGGTCACCTGAAACAGGGCCGCAGGGCAGTCATCAGCGGACACAATCAGAGTGGAGAAGTAGGCACGCCTCGCCACCCTAATCGCTTCCAGGTATGTCCTAATATAGGCTCGTAGCTGGACACAGTCAGATTCGGAACGGCTAGTCCTTCACCTGCTCTGTAGGCATCTTCTCCACCGTTTCATCCCCCGGAGCTCCTCAGAGAACCAGGGAGCCAACCGGGATCTACGACGGGGAAGAGGCCGCAAGGGGACAACCCGGTCGAGTGCCGTCGTGGCCGCCTGTTGCCAGGCAGCCACCAGTGTCTCAGCCGGGCTGTGGAAGAGGGAGGCGGGCAAGAACCCCAGCGCCGTCTGAAACCTCTCCGGGTCCATCAGGCGTCTGGGGTGGAACCATCGAATTGGTTCCTCATCCCAGCAGCGAGGGACAGCCATTTAGACTTTATTACTTCCTTTTCACATTCATTTCAGCAATAGTAATTTTAGTGTCTGTGATAAAAAGTTTGCAATTAATTTTTAATTATGATTTGACAGTCCCTTCTCAATTTGCATGAAATTTGTTTTTGCAGATTCATTTCTCTGAAAAAGATGGTAAGGAACAATAAATTAGTCCTGTGGCACATGCCTAATTCCAAGCAACGACCATACTTATTTTATTGTTTCTAAAACTGGTTTTCTATTGCTGCCAAAAGACAATTTGGCCAATATGTTTGTATACTACCCTTCCTAGACAGAAAAGGGCTGGCTCCACTTATCAGCATCTTTCAGCGTTAGACTATTACAATGCATTCTATTGTGAAGTGCTTTGGAAGACTACATAATAAATTTAATTTGTGCACTATGTTGTGTCACTTCTTTAATTATAAATTGTTTCATTCAGAAATAAACTAAAAGAAAATACTTTCTATTTTTTTTTAAAAAAAAATAACATTTGTACTTTAAGAACTCAGTTTCTACAATTAGAGCAGAGGTGTCAAACTGGATTTTTTCGAGGGCTGGATCAGCATTGTAGTTCTCCTCTGTGGGCCAGTGGGGGGAGGCAGAGGGCAGCAGGGGTCTGCTGTGGCCCATTTTTTGGCAGTTTTCGGACTGTTTTGGGCCCATTTTTTGGCCATTTTGGGCCTTGTTTGGGCTGGTTTGGCCCTTTTTCAAGGCCATTTTCAGCCTGTTTTCAGCCCATTTTGGCCCATTTTTCAGCCCATTTTTCAGCTGGCAGAGTGCTGCAGGAGGCCAGGGAGGGCGAAAACAAGGTGCGTGGGGCTGCACGCAGCCCATTTTAGCCACCAGAGGCACCATAGCCGGTCCTTTCATATTTCTAATCTGGCCCCACAGGCCAGATTTAAGCACCCCACAGGCTGGATCCAGCCCACCAGCCTTGAGTTTGATACCCCTGAATTAGAGAATGTACAGTAGAGATAAAACAAGCAGAGTAGTGCGGAAAATGTATTAAAATACATATATCCTGTCTCTTGACTGAACTATGTTTATTAAGCAATTCTAGACAAAGCTTCACTTCCTGGAATTCCAATTAGCATAGTGACATTTCTCCCCAAAAAGTATTTTCCCCCACCAAAAGCAGACTTTTGGGTTGAATTTTTGGGAAAATGGACAGATAGTCCTCCACTTGCGACCAGAATTGTGACCAGAATTTCGATTGCTAAGTAAGACGGTTGTTAAGTGAATTTTGTACCATTTTATGAGCTTTCTTGCCACTGTTGTTAAATGAATCATTATAGTTAATACAGTTTTTAAATGAATTTGTCTTTCTCATTGACTTTGCTTGTCAGAAGATCACAAAAGATGATCGATCACATGATCCCAGGACACTTCAATGATCATAAATACATTCCAGTTGCCAAATGGTCCAAATTTTGATCATGTGACCGTGGGGATGCTGCAATGGTTGTAAGTGTGAAAGCAGTTATAAGTCACTTTGTTCAGTGACTTTGTAATTTTGATTGGTCACTAAATGAATGGTTGTAAATTCAGATTACCTTAATCAAGATGACAGAGATGATAGGGAAAGTTGGAAACAGATAATAGTAAACAGGAGAGTGTGAATATTTTGTAAAGTATTGTAAAAAGAAAATGAAAGAGAAATTTGAGCTTTTATATAAACAAAATAAATTATGCATTTCCTAATTAGTAGCACAGGTGGAACCCTTTCTTCAATTCTAAGTACCCTAATACAACTTCATAGTCTTGGATCACCAAAGAAGGAAAAGTGGAGACGATGCAGTCCTGTTATTTTGATAATGGCAGAGATAGTAAGGTGTAGTGATATGAACTCCCTTCCTATATTTTTGCCTTTAAAGGGAGTTCATACCAGTACATCTTTCTGTCCCTCTCATTAACAGAACAACAGAGTTGAAAAGAACCTTGGAGGTCTTCTAGTCCCCCGCGCCCATTGAAGCAGGATACCCTACACCATGTCAGATAAATGGCTGCCTAGTCTCTTCTTAAAAACCTCCTGTGATGGAGAACCTACAACTTCTGAACACTAGCTGTTCCATTGATCTCAGTTCTCTTAGAGGGAATAGCCTGATTCCTTCCTCCCTCTGTGCTTTTTCTAATCCTTCTTATTCTACTGATGCAGAATTATTACTTACTGAAAACCTAGGGTTTATATTAGAGCCGTGGTGGTGAACCTATGGCACATGTGCCACAGGTGGCTTGCAGAGCCTTCTCTGTGGGCATGCATGCCGTCGCTCCAGCTCAGCTATACTGCACATGTGTGTCTGCCTCCCACCAGACAGCTGGCCTTCAGGTGTCTGCCACGCATGCAGGGGGTGCATGCAGGGGGCGCACACACATGTGGGATGCATGCAGGGGGCGCATGCATGCAGGGGGCACATGTGCTTTGCATTTTGGGTATGTGCGTGCATGCACACTTTGGACACTCAGGGCCCAAAAGGTTTACCATCAATGTATTAAGAGCTTCAGAAAAATAGAATGTTCTTGATTGTTTTTCCACTTCTGTGTATGTCAGCCTAACAAGATAGACCTGACAGAAAACATGAGTACATGAGCTATTTTATTATAAAGCTATATTAACTGAAACTTCAGAAAGTACATCTCTCCCGCACATCTCCTTTACAGCCCAAGAAAGTAATGTCAGCCCTCCCAGATACACCAGACACAAAATACAACTAGATGAGCTAATTCTATTTTATTATAAAGCTACTTTAACAGAATTTTGCAAGTCTAAAATTTCAAATCTCCCACCATCACTTTTAACAGCCTGATTAAGGAGGACAGTACTTCCTAAGTTCATTTTTCTGACCTTTAAGGCACTGGAAGCCTCTGTCTAATCATTATTTTGGCATCATTGTTCCCCTCATCACTGAAGGACTTTCCTCCATATCATTACAATTAGGGTCTCTTTTGAGCCCCTTGCCCCACCCACAATCATGCTGTGGGTTCAGCTGCCTTTTATCTGACCATCCCCTTGGTTGTGTCTCCTTTATCTTCCAAGGTCATTCCCATATGCCTGTTCTGACCAAGGCTTCCGAGACCATAATTACGCACACACTTATTTTAAAAACAAGTCTTATTTCATTGCAACGCTAGGAATTATTTTCATTCCCAGCCGATAATGAATCTCAAACAGTCCCTCGAGATAAGCACCCACCTTTCATTCCTGTGAAGTGCTGCCAATAACAGAAGTGTCAAATAAACTAGAACAAAAACCAACCGAAGTACAAAGAGCTTCAAGAATGAATCTGAACTGAATGAACAACTTTGCTTCCTACAAAGGTTTTGTCATCTTTGCCTGTCCTTTATACCTTATGGAAGGAGCAATCACTTCCCAGCCTTACTCCCGAGTCGCCCCTTTTGTTTCATCTGCTCTTGGCTTCTAACATCTCTGCACACATGCACACTGGGAACAGTCTCCCCAGGTCCTCTGCCTCGCTGCTGCCAGACTCCGAAGGCTCTGGAGGCAGCACTCCACTCCCAGATGGTCCTGGTCCCATCTCTGCATTGGACGCAAGACCCTCGTCCGAGTCCTCTCCAGACTCCTGGACTGATACCCTTTCTTGCCCACTGTCAGATTCCACTGCCGTCCACACAGGCTGCCGGCGAACCACAACAATGCCATTACAGTATGAAATTCTGCCATGTATACTTTTTTCTTAGAAATTGTCCCAAGGTACAGGTGAAACTCAAAAAAGTAGAAGTTCATTTATTTCCATAATGCAACTTAAAAGGTGAAACTAATATATTAGATAGACTCATTACATGCAAAACAAGATAGGTCAAGTGGTGATTTGTCATTATTGTGATGATTATGGCTTACAGCTCATGAAAACCCCAAATCCACAATCTCAGAAAATTAGAATATTGTGAAAAGGTGCAATATTCTAGGCTCAAAGTGACCCACTCTAATCAGCTAATTAAGCCATAACACCTGCAAAGGGTTCCTGAGCCTTTAAATGGTCTCTCAGTCTGGTTCAGTAGGAATCACAATCATGGAAAAGACTGCTGACCTGATAGTTGTGCAGAAAACCATCATTGACGCCCTCCATAAGGAGGGAAAACGTCAAAAGGTAATTGCAAAAGAAGTTGGATGTTCCCAAAGTGCTGTATCAAAGCACATTAATAGAAAGTTATGTGGAAGGGAAAAGTGTGGAAGAAAAAGGTGCACAAGCAGCAAGGATGACCGCAGCCTGGAGAGGATTGTCAGGAAAAGGCCATACAAAAGTGTTGGGGACTTTGACAAGGAGTGGACTGAGCCTGGAGTCAGTGCATCAAGAGCCACCACACACAGGCGGATCCTGGACATGGGCTTCAAATGTCGTCAGAAGCGTCTTACCTGAGCTAAAGAAAAACAGACCTGGTCTGTTGCTCAGTAGTCCAAAGTCCTCTTTTCTGATGAGAGCAACTTTTGCATCTCATTTGGAAACCAAGGACCCAGAGTCTGGAGTAAGAATGGAGAGGCACACACTGCAAGATGCTTGAAGTCCAGTGTGAAGTTTCCACAGTCTGTGTTGATTTGGGGAGCCATGTCATCTGCTGGTGTTGGTCCACTGTGCTTCATTAAGTCCAGGGTCAACGCAGCCGTCTACCAGGAGATTTTGGAGCACTTCATGCTTCCTTCCGCAGACGAGCTTTATGGGGATGCTGACTTCGTTTTCCAGCAGGACTTGGCAACTGCCCACACTGCCAAAAACACCAAAACCTGGTTCAATGACCGTGGGTTTACTGTGCTTGATTGGCCAGCAAACTCGCCTGACCTGAACCCCATAGAGAATCTATGGGGCATTGCCAAGAGAAAGATGAGAGACATGAGACCGAACAATGCAGAAGAGCTGAAGGCTGCTATTGAAGCATCCTGGTCTTCCATAACACCTCAGCAGTGACACAGACTGATAGCTTCCATGCCACGCCGCATTGAGGCAGTAATTGCTGCAAAAGGGGCCCAAACCAAGTACTGAGTACATATGCATGCTTCTACTTTTCAGAGGTCCAATATTGTTCTATGTACAATCCTTGTTTTATTGATTGCATGTAATATTCTAATTTTCTGAGATTGTGGATTTGGGGTTTTCATGAGCTGTAAGCCATAATCATCACAATTATGGCAAATCACGGCTTGAACTATCTTGCTTTGCATGTAATGAGTCTATCTCATGTGTTTCACCTTTTAAGTTGCATTACGGAAATAAACAAACTTTTGCACGATATTCTAATTTTTCAAGTTTCACCTATATTATCTTTTCTGAGATACTTATGATATGCTGTTCAGAAATTCTTCATTGTTGCTGAAATGTGTTTTATATCTCACCTTCTTTCTAAAGGGGGATGGTATTGTGCTTGGATATTTCCCTTAATTTTATTCTACAACAACAATCTTGTGAGATAGATAGGGCTGAAAGATAGTGACAGTATCAAGGTCACAATCCATTCTGTCAATCAATATATGACACTGGTACTCAGATTGGAGACATAACTTTCCTAGTTCCCCCCAAACTAATTTATTTGATTCCTATAGAAATTCTATATTTATTACTCTAGTTCAAGCACTTTGGCTTATGAATTCCCAAGAGCTTTTAAATTGCTTATCCAGCTGCAAAACTTGGTCATATCGCTAGCTAACTAAGGAATATATTCTGGGGAATTTAGCGATAGCCTCTTTATACTGTCAAAGGAGATTGATTGCATTGGATGATCGGCTGTTACTACTAGGACATTTTCAACCTCCATGAGTTGTTTTTGGAATTTGAGAAGAATATAACTTCTATCACATCCTTTAACCTAATGAAGTAATATTTATAATCATATTTAAATATACAATTATTGTTTATAACCACAAACAATATATAGTTGTTCGACTTATTTATAACTAAAAATATGTTATATGCCATATCCCTTACTATACTGTATATTGTGTATTTCAGTACAATATGTATCCTATTTTTGAAGACTATTTCAGATGACAGTAGTGAATTGCAGCCCCCATTCAGTTTGCTGAAATTTCACATAGAGGGCTTTTGATACAATTGTTGCAAAAAGTTAATTTGTAAGATATTGCATTGTTTGTGGTACAGTGCTAATGAGAAGATAAAATTATCTAAGGAGGTAGAAATCCTGGTTGCTGTTGCTTCTATAGCAAGGAGATAAATAAGCAGAGATAAATCCTGATTGCTATTTATCCTTGAGATTTTATTCATGGTGGGAATTGGTAAACTTGTATTTTCTCAATTTTGGCAAAATTGGGTTTCCTTAGCATATGCACCCATGGTTAGAATTAACCAATGTGATAACAGCTCATCTATGGGAGGACTTGGCATGTGGTATCTGTATATCTTCATGGCTATGTAGGTTGAAAGGCAGGTGAATATGATACCGAGTAACTGTGGGGCTTTAACATCTGGGAAAGGCAGGATGGAAGAATTATATGCTGTATATGGCACACTGCCAACATGAAGCATCTAGAGACAGGGGCATTCCTGAACCAGGAAGAAAATATAGCACCAAAATATAGCACTTGGGTAGCTGCTGGTAAAAATGACATGCATACTCAGCTCTTTTTGCAACTATCAGTATCATTCTTAGAAGGGTGTCACACAAACTAATATTATAATTTTAAAGAATCAAGGCACCATGGTGCCTGAGAACTTTGCAAGACTGGTGCCCAGAGTTGTTGGATATGAGATAGATTGCAAATATACTTTCTAAATTAATTAAATCAGTAAATAAATCTTTACGAACAAAGAGCAACTGCTAATTTTGTTTTGCATTTTTCAGGAGACGCTGATAGACTGGTGTGATGAAAAAGAACTCAACTTGATTTTAACAACTGGAGGAACAGGATTTGCACCAAGAGATGTCACACCAGAGGTGAGATAGTTCATTTTCCTATTTTAAACCATTACTATTTCTCCAACACTAATATTGTTTTTATATATAGTGCTTCAGGAGTTGTGTATGTGATACAATATGAATATTCTGTTTCTTAAAAAAATACCTTTATTAAACAACTGAGAAACATAGAATTTATCAAGGGTTTGTATTTTGTCTCTAGGCTACTTTGCAATGTTCCTGTTTATCTTTTGTAACACGTACCCTTAATTCAGACATGGAGATTTTTCTTTGAAGATTTTTCAGGGTAGAAAATATTGCAAATCCTTAAGGCAGATCAAATCAAACATTATAATCTTTTACCAGCCTGTGCAGTAAAAGAAAAGAGTAATTTAATACAGATGCAATGAACATGAATTTGGGCAAACTCTGGGAGACAGTGGAGGATAGGAGTACCTATGGTCTATGGAGTCGCAAAGAATCAGGACAATTGAGCAACTGAATAACAACAATTTAATAAGAAAATTTGTTATTGGGTGGGGGAAAGGATGGGACAATGAGGCAATAAAACAACATATATGTAATTAAATGTTTTGCATAATTATATAACGTTATGTATGTGAGTATAGAGTTAGTATCTCTTAGAAAGTAATAAATTTAAAATTTGTCCTCAAATTTAGAGATGTTTGGGAAGATTAGAGTGTGTCTTGGGGCATCATAAACAGGACACTGTTATCCTTGTGGCAAGTTCCTTATTTTCCTATTCGTGGTAAGAATTCGGTTGGTACTGTTCATTTTATTTTTGCAAACTCTGCTCTCATACCAGAATACTATTATTTAGAAATATTTATGGTATGGTTATCAACTGCTCTTTTCATTTGAGATATTTGGCATAGTCCATAAACAAATATTTCTTATGCATATTACCATTCAATATGCTTAATAATGTATATTCTGACAAAATTATGTCCCTTTAGCACATCCGTCATTTGTTGTTTAATGATTTCTATAAAATTAAATTATGTATTGCAATGCCCTACATATTTGGATAAGGAAATCACCTTAGGTAGGCTGATGGTGTCCTGTTGGATGGGGGTAGATGGAATACTCCTTTGATGGTGATGCCACATTTCTGTACATTATAGTGTGGAATTGTCCATGGAAAATAAAACAGACAGAATTTCTATGTATTCAGAGATCCTCAGATCAAATTATTTTTGTGATAGTTTACTCCAGTGATATAATTTTAGATTTATTCAAAATTGCAGGAGTAAGAGAATAATGCTCTTACTACCACCAAACCTCTTATAATATACTTATAATAAAAACTTGATTAGGCTTAAAGATACCACAAAAATGTCTTTATTATTTAAACTGAAATATTGGTTAACTTAGATTTGCTGTTTTGTTGGGTTTGAGATTTTATTAATTGATTTTATAATAATTGTATTATTATAAACTGCTTAGAGTCTCTAGAATGCAGCAGCTCTCAAATATTTGTATAAATTAATTGTGTGTGTGTGTAAGAAAGAAAGAAAGAAAAAGAAAGAAAGAAAAGAAAGGAGAAAGGAAGGAGGAAAGGAAAGGAAAGGAAAGGAAAGGAAGGAAGGAAGGAAGGAAGGAAGGAAGGAAGGAAGGAAGGAAGGAAGGAAGGAAGGATGGATTACTGGGGAAAGACAGATTTAAAGTAGCATATTGAAGGAATGAATAAAAGGATATGTGCTTTGTTAGGAAATGTTTTAAAATACCCAGTACCGTAAACACAAAGTTAATAAAAGGCTGCTGAACTGACATCTTCTAGGTAAATGTGCTTTATTTTTCCTTTAAAAAGTTTTGATTGGTTGATGGTTTTATCTTTACCTTTCAAATTGCCTTTTTACTTTTTTGCTTCTATTAATAAATATATTATTTAAACAATTTTTAAAATGTGTGTATTAAATATCAACAAATATTTATGGGTTATTTTATTGAATTTGATGCAGAATTGGATAATCACATTTATACTTGATTCTTTTTTTAAAAAAATGCTTAAATTATTATTCCCTATAGCCCATAGGTTGGATATTACATCCAAAAGCTAGGTTAAGCAAACCAACGAAACTGTTCTCCATCTTCAGAGAGCTTTCTTAACCTCCTAGGCAGCCACACCAGTAATAAATTTAGTAATGTCGCAATCAGTACTTACATCATGCTCAAGGTTTTCCAAAGGCTTTACCTCAAGATTCAGTTGCAACGTTTTCCAAACCACTTTCATTTTTAACCATGACATTAATCTACCGTGTTTCCCCGAAAATAAGACACTGTCTTATATTTTTTTGGCTCCCAAAAACACACTAGGTCTTATTTTCGGGGTAGGTCTTATATATTTATGGTGCCAAATAGTGGGTGTGAGTGTGTAGGGGGGGGTGTTTCATGGGTGCACGGTTGCTCCCTGAAAAGTCTTCCTGGAACTGGAGATTTACACTAGGTCTTACTTTCGGGGTAGGTCTTACTTTCGGGGAAACACGGTAGCAATCCACTTTTGTCTTCAGTGCTTCTTCCATTTCTGGGAGAGCTATCTAATTCTATGAACATCAAAAAAGCATTTGAAATAATATTTCTGAATGCTCTAATACAAATTGTAATCAGACTGTCAACTCTGAAGCGAACCTGGCTGAAGCCATCTTTTGCTGCCTCTTAGTTGCCATGAACTCTGAAAGGGGGAAGGGAGGGTGAAGTAGATAGACTGACTAACAGTCAAAACAAAGTTTTCTTGTGGGAACCAAGGTCATCCTAACAGGTGGCAGTTGGGGAAAGAGGAGCGATGAAGCAGCCTGACCATTACTTACATTGGACAATATTACTGGTGATATCTGGTGGGGGGAATCATTTGTTCTTTTAATTAGGCAAGAAATTGTGGGAACTTTTAGAGTTGGTTTTCACTGGCTGTGTCAATATGATGTATCCAATAAACATGTTCTTTGAAGAATCTACCTGCCTTGGAGACCTGCTTTTGGCAGATGCGTTACTCGGAACGCGGACACAGACATAAAGAAGATATGTTCTTCATTTTTCATCCAGAAGTCTAAACATGTGCAAGAGACTCAAATTCATGTGCAAGAGACTCAAATTTTTTTAATTACATTTATATGCCACCCTTCTCCGAAGACTCAGGGCGGCTTACAATTTTTGGGATACAACCCAATTTAGATTTTGGATGTGAAGACTTAGCGTTTGTTCTCTCATCTAAGATGCTTTCCAGAGCCAAAGTGCCAGTTTGGACAGAGAACTCTTACACCTCTCTCTGGTAATGCTTCTTAACATATATAATACTTCAGTTTTGTTTTTGTTTGCCAAGATGTTAACTGACTGGTGTTCTTATCATAATTTCAAAGTATCCAAATCACATTCCTGCTGGATTTGTGCACTAGAACTCCATATTACTTTGGTTCTTCCACCAAGTTTTCAGACAAACTTTCCCTTATCACATAATCAGACAGTGGAAGACCAGTTAGCATTTTCTCTATATGAAGATCACTATGATTTGCAGAGGTGTTAAATCTTGAAGCTCTTTCTGGAAAATAATCAGTATACAAGTCAATATGCCTCCATCACATCAACTCCGGCTCTTAAGAACCAGTAGCCATCCCAAACTCATCAGCTTTCTTCGTTTTAAGAACCACAAATATAAAATGTGTCAAATCCATCTTGTTAATAATAAATCCTCTTGACCATATCAGACATGATGAGTGTAAGTCTCTTACATCACTTCTACCGTCCCCATCCTAGCAGTTTATATTTTTAAATTATTTTTTTTAGAAAATATTTTTTCTCGTGTATGTAGACTGTAGATATTTTCTCCAAGCAAAGAAATTATCTGCAATAAAAATTAATATATTTTACCCATAAAGATTATGCATGAGATAATGTGTTTATCACAAAATCTAGGGATAATCTACAGCAGAATCTATAGTAGCTCATTCAGTATTGGGCAACTCTCAGTTTGCCCACTATAGTTGCACAAACTGCATTAGTTTCCAGCTTCTTTCCATGTGCAATTCAATTTCCGGTGCTGGTTATTATTTTTGAAGCCCTATAAGGCACAGGGCCAAGTGATCTGCAGGACTATATCTACTCACCCAAGTAGGTTAGACAGAGTAGGCACTGAACAGTTGTCTTCTTTCAAATGTTGCCATCTAGTCTAGTGGAACCTAAGAAGCATGCCTTTTCTGTAGCAGCCTCTGCCCTATGGAACACCCTTCCCCTTGATATCCAGCAGATCCCCGCCCTCTTAGTTTTAGAGAAAGCTGTTAAGAGCTGGCTTTTCCTCCAGATAGCAAGGTTGGAGCCTGGAAACTGTATAATTGGATAGATATTGTTGTTTGTTGGATTGTTTTATTTTTCTGTTTTTATTATAACTGTTAACTGCCTTGAGTCATGTCTCATAAGATGGGTGGCCACAAATCTTTTACATAAATAATTAAACATAATATTGCCAGATTTAAAAAAAGATCTTTATCTCTTTACATCTTCCTGCAAGATGTTCCACACTAAATGGTTGAAGGTCATTAACTTGAGATATAGATAAGGAAAAATTATTATCTGTATTGCAGTATATTCCCAAAAAGATGTTTTATGAACACTACAGAATACCATGTTGGATGTTAAGTAGAGAAACCTAACTACAAATATGCTGGGATTTAATTTTGAAACACAGTAAAAATCTAGAGAATATGCATATCCAATTTCTAGATTAAGATTATAATTTATAATTGGATTTATATGATTATAATGAAAAAAGATTGTGTAAAAGTGTTTTTATTTTTCATATAGAGCACTAGATTCTTGCTCTTGCTCTACATTAAAAATGATATTCTTACATTATTTCTGAGTAGCATGCTTTACATTTGAGCTATTTCATCACAGAAAACCATTACTTCTTTTGTACATTTTATCAGTGTTTTGAGTTGATTATACCTTGTTTCTGGAAACACTATCTTTAGCTCTTTTATGTATTTATGAAAGGTACCTCTTTTCTCTATAATTGTATTAAATTCAAAAAAGTTTCAGCTTTCTTAGGGCATTTAGGTACAAGGTTTTCTATAAATGACATTTTCTGTTTGAGGGACAAGAGGGTGGTGCTATTTTTTATAAGCTTTTGGAGACATTATTGTTCTGATAAAATTCAAGCTCTAATCCTAAGAAAAGTTCCCATATATTAATTAATTGAGGAATTAAATAAGTAGTCCAAAGTAAGAGATTTTTTCCCCAAAGCTAATGAGATGAGTCCAAGAGCTGTAGCTAACAAGTATTCATCTTATCTATAAACTCTTCAACTAACAGCATGGATAATGTTCCCAATTATTTTTCACAGGACTTCATAGACTTTCTTGTTGTAGCCTAAATATTGCATTGCCATTCATTTCCAGCCAAATGGGCCCATTATTCCAGGATTCTTTATAAACTAAGTGTGCACCCAATTAAAAGTTTTTGACAACAAGTGTTCTAATGTTTTATTTCCCTGTGTTCCAGGAATTGAGCTTATCTTCAAATAAGATATTTCATAATTACTTATTCAGACTTCCTTTCAGCTTCATTACAAAATACATTCTCAAGGGTCTCCCTTACCTGTACCTCCCTGTCGGACCCCAGGTACTGATCTGGAACCTCTCACTTATCCTTTTCTTCTTGACCATTAATCGTTCACCAGATACAGATGGTGAGCCAGATACAGTTTGGATCAGGATGTTCTGGTGATGGCAACTCATGCAGTACATGTGATGGGCTTTAAAAATAATTCGAAAACTTTCATTTGTGCCAAATACAGTGGCCTACTTATTTGCAGGTAGAGTCACTTGAGCAATATTATGGGCATTACACTATTTACTGATACCTTCAAAGTGCAATGCAGTGTTGGCTTTAATATGTAAAGTTCTTTCTGGCTTCAGTACTTCTTATCTATAGAACAATCTTATCCATGGGACAAGTCATCCCATAGATGACACCGAAGGCCTGCTGAATGTCCTCATCTATCAAGTGCTGCCACAGAAGGAGACCCAAGAGGGGCATTGTCTCTGGGGAATCCTGTCCTGTAAAAAAAATTGGTCACCATGGCAAGAGTAGTTCCTATTCTTATGGCCTTCCAAGAGCTCATAAAAACTTAACTTTACAAAAGCATTTGAGATTTAATTGCTATAAAACCCCGAATGCCTGGGAATTTTATATTAATTTTATTTTACCGTAATTATATATTTTGTTGCATATTGTGGCATGTTCTTGTTATTATTGCTTAGGATGAGGTTGCTGCTTCCACTTAGGCCTAGACTAAAGCAGTTTATAAATTCACAAATAAAATAAATTCCTCCCTCAAAGAATAGGTAATAAATAAATAAGCAAGCCTGCATGCATGCATTTACAGAGGTGGACAAAGTCCTCAAACCCCCCCACCCCCAACTGCATCAATCTGAGATTGCCAACAACAGGGGAAGCACATTCTGGAAATTCCAACCTTACCCCTATAAACAGAACAGCAGAATGTGACATTAAATTCAGATATGACCTGCGGGGATATGCTCCCAGCAGAAACAATAACTGATACAAAACAGGATCAATTGTCATCAATGCAGGCAATTGCAAATGAAAGATCACTTTGAATTTACATACTGAACCACTGGGAATGGGCCATTAAGTTTTGAGTCCTGCTTCTTGAAGAGTCAATCAAAAACTTCATAAAAAGCTGCAACAAATCCCTCTTGGGCGTCTCTTGTCTGTGTGTATCTACAATTCACTGAATGTAAACTTTACCAAATCTAGCTGTTCTTTAAGAGATGCTGTATAGCTTGCGTCTCCCACAAGAAGTCTGAATTATGAAATACTTCAGAGTTTTATTTGGATAGAAACTATAAGTCACCTGAAAAGGAGAGATGCTGTTGTAAGGGTTACTAAGTTTCTGTAGGCAAATTCTGCATGTGGCAACCAACTCGGCCCAATTGTTTTATTGATAAGAGACATAACTCTGTGGATGCTGATCTTGCTTATGATTCAGTCATTCAGCTCAGCTGTTCATCACTGGATGTTGAGTAAATGACAAATGGATTTTTACATCTAATATTTGGGAAAGGACCTTCCAAAAGGTAAATTGGAGGTAAATTGATATCTATGATATGAGATCATATGATTGACTAGATGTCTGTACCTAAACACATTTTTTAAAAATTGTGCTGTTTTTTTTTAACAGATCAGAGGCCCTTGCAAGGAATGAAATGAACTATCTTTGTAAACAAATCCACCACTTCTAGGATGGTAGTATACTTCTTTTTCAGAGATAGAGTGGTAATAAATTCCATTGGCACTGTGTCTGAAAGTTGGAAAGGAAATTCAGCGGCTGCAGCAAGCCACCTGGAACAGATTTTGCCCGGCGGCAAACATAACAGGACAAAACATAGTTCTTGACATTTGCCTTCACTTAGTTACTTTCCTATTCTGTATTGAAAGACTCTTCAAATTGTCATTCACACTCTAGTCACTTCAAGAAAGGCTGAAGCTGCAGTTGATCCAGAATGCAGTGACATGAGCATTATGCCAATGTGACATAATCACTCTGTAAACTGCACTAGTTACCATTTGGCTTCTGGGTGCAATTCAAGGTCCTGGTTATTGCCTATAAGCCCTTCATGGCAGAGGGCCTGGTAATTTGATGTAACACTTCTTTTTACTTGATTCTGCCTGTCCTGTGTAATTGGGTAGCATGGTGGTGATCAGGACCCAGGAACTGTGCCTTTTCTGTCACAGCATCTGTCCTCTGGAATGATATCTCCTCAGAGAATGTCACCAGGAATGTCATCCTGGTGACATTCAGGAAGCTATTAATGACCTGACTATTCTTACAGACTCTGTAACAAAGTAAAGATCAAAGTATCTGCTGGATGGTTTTTCTTTAGTTATATATTGTTTGGGGGAAGGCATTTATGATTTTGTGTGTGTGTTTTGTATTTTTTTAATTGTAAGCCAACCATTGTCTCTGGGAATCAGGCAGCCTATAAATTATGTAAATAAATAAATATACAATAGTATATTCTTCATATTCTCTTTCACTGGCATAAAACCACCACATACCAAGAATCGTACAAGAATTTAGATATGTGTATTTCCTTCCTTCCTCCCATCCTCCCTCCCTCCCTGAATATTTATTTATTCAGCCTATGGCATAGTATACATGCATATATATATATATTATCTAGATTAGTAAAACACAATAAAATATAAATGTTAAAAAAATATATGTTCAAATACCAATGTCTAGGTCATCTAACCACTGAAGCGTAGCATTTATAGTAACAAAAAATCAGATACTGGACCACTATATGCCTTCAGCTTACAGCTGGTCACATTGAGATCTACAGTTTGACATTGGACCCCACAGTCACACTAAGGGGAGGATACTGTGCCTCATTTATACAGAAAGTCCCTGTAGATTCTGTGCGAGGTTCAAATCCTATTCAAGATTGACTATTGCTAATGTAGTAATTCAAAGTCTGGCACTTTTTTTTTCTGGAGTCATTTATATGTCTTCCTATGCCTGGGCATTCAGCAACCCATTTGATTTTCCATTGGGAATCGATGTTAAAGTTGATTTGAGTCTTCCAGCTGATAAATTAGAAAGGTCAGCATGCATCACTAGAAGTGAATTGTTCATAATTTTTCTATATTGTCTCACTAGTGCACCTTGCCTTCGTAAAGCTGCGGTGCTTATATGGCTCAGAATAAGGCAGCAAGTAAGAGTGATTTTAATATATCTGCTTACAATCCTCATAGTGTTGTTGACTCAACAGTGCTATGAGGATTATAAGCGGGTATATTAAAATCATACATAGGTTCTTAAAGCTTTGGAAAGTATACATATACTAAGGATGTACAAAACAGGTGCATGGAAAAACAGTTTTTAGGTATTCCCTGTCTAAATCTAAGCATGCATAATCTGGATGTTTTGGACTATGCATAGAACAAAATGGGGCTGATTAGTCAATACCCAAGTCCAAATAGGGTGTCCTAGGCCACACTGGTTGATAGGGGAGGAGTGAGGACAAAGCTAAGGACATCAGCTAAAAAAAGGTTTCTTCCTTCAGTAGCCCCCAACATGGCACATTCTATTAACTTGCCAGCTTTTGGTTTTCTTGGTGCCTCACTCCCCACATATTTACCATCGTGTCCCATTGTCCTTCACTTATCCATGCTTCAGAGCCTTTCCTGTCCTGCCCTGTCTCTTGCATGTGTTAAGTATTGACCATTTACTCTCCAAGTGCACTTCCTATTTACTCATAGCTTCCTTGGGTTGGAAGGAAGGGAGGAGAGACCTTATTTTTTTTAAAGGATTGTATCAGGAAGATTTTTTTTATTCCTACTTTAGTTTTATGTAAACAAACACAATTTATGAGAACTTTCAGATTTCTTTTTTTTCTTCTTAAGATGATAACAGAAATTATTTATTGATTATCACTAATCTAGGGCATTATTTCTATTATTTCATTGACTGACTAAAACACCTATTCATTGAAGAAAATTGCAGGGAGCTCTTCTACAGCAGTATTTCCCAGTCTCTAGGTATTAAATTTCAGTTTCTAAATATGGCATGCTGGCTGAGCATAAGGGAACCTGTAGTCCAACATACGTTGAAGGTATCAGTTATGAATGACTGTTTTAGATTTTTTTTTAACATACGTGGACTGCTGGCCAATCCTGTTGAGCTTTCTTGTTGTCTAAAATGAATGTGCCTTTGCAGGAGGGAGGGAAAGAAAATTGCTGGGAATATGGGGGAGGCAGGAGAGCTAATGAGATATACCAAGCTGGGATTTTGTTGGCAAATGGGAGAAGGGTTTGGAAAGATTGAGATCTGACACGTCATTGGGTTATGCCATACTAGAATATTTCTGGTTAGAATAATTTATGAAAGGTTTTGGAGATATTAAGTATTATCATCTCTATATTCTGCTTTAAGTTATGATCATTTGGTATCAGCTATGATACCATGTGGAATATAGTGATATATAAATAAAGTAAATAATAAAAAGTAAATAAATACAAGTGCCACTCAGAATGGTGTTTCAACCTGCTAAACCATGGCTGACCCAAAATTGTTCAGCAGAATATGTAGAATGCAGTGATCTTTTCCAGACATTAAATAAAATAGTTTTTTTTATATCATGCACAGCTGTGATGTCCATATTTTTCTTCTGAACAAAGAAGCCCCATATTAATTCATTAATTTAGGGTGTTATAATCCAGATAATATTATTTCTAATGTTTTGCTTTAATCCTTGATATTTCCTTTTTCTCTGGCTGACACACATTTTCAGTGAGATATATAATATAGCCCTAATCCCCTTTTTTCCTAATGTCTCATTTCCAGGTTAAATAAGTGTAACAGCAGGTTTATCACAACACAGCTTATATTATATTTATTGGTATTAGGAGCAATTACAATGTCAGTTCCTTGAAGTATATTTTTTGTGCAAAAGTGAGTTGTCTGGCCATTGAAGATACAGATTCTTTCTATGCAGTTCTTCCCTATTTCTCTGAACCTGAGGTTCTTTCCACAAGAAAGCTGACTAATTTTAACACATTCCTGAAGTCTCTAAATTTTCTGCCTCCATCATTTTTACAGATCAGCTATTTTGGCCTCAAATGAACAAATTTGATCTTCTTCGTTAGCACTGTGCAATTCCACAAAGGTATATTCAGAACTTTGTTATATATGAAAGATATTTTGCAAATTGTCATAACCCACTATGAAAGGGACATGTTCTCACCTTTGCATTCGGTTTCATTATGACTGTCACTGCTTCAGGAAGAACTACTACTGTTTTTTTCCCTCTGAGATACTTAGTTTCCTTCTTTTTTACTTGTTCCTTTCTGCTTTTTGCCAAGAATATTCATGGACATGTCTATGTAATCAATGTTTATTTATTTAATTTCAGGGACCTTTATTTCATATCAGTTAATATTGGGTAGACCAATGGATGACTTCACTTGCTTCAGTAGATATCTGTGGTGCAGCAAGCAGTTTTTGAAAACAATTGGGAAACAAATTACCATTGTTGATTGGCATAACCATAGTCATCTCTAACTTGGAGTGGAATTGTAAAAAAGATAACATGTTTTCATTATCAGTCTTTTACCAGCATATAGTAAAGTTACTCATCCCAGGTACAGGTGGCATTGTAAAAGCAGGTTTTCATGGAGATTGATGCTGTGAGCAGTGTTTTCAACTCTCATAAGCAACTCTTTTCTATTTCTGGACTGTCCATCTTGTTACTGACTGTTAAATTTGCTTTCCAAATGAGAAAAATCACCAAACTATTTCAGTTTCTATTAGTCTGGCTATTACATCCAATTTTCATGTACTGTATTTAGAACTACCTTTGACATTAACATGGGTATTACTATTTTCATATCATTTATTTCAGTGCCACTATAGGCTTTAGAGCATATTAGGTAGGCAATTCCCTAGATACCAATCAAGTATTATGCTTTAGTTAATGGGATATAGATATTCAAAATTAAGCAGACAAATTCCTTGTGTCTAAAATTGATTAATGAATTGTGTACCATCAAGTTGGTATTCACTCTTAGAGATCCCATAGATAGATTTTCTCTCTTCCTATAAACTTCATGTCTTCCAATTGTGCACTCACTGCAACTAACACTTCATCAGCCTTCGCCCTGGTAATCCTCCTTTTCATTCTCCTTCTACCTTTCCCAGTATTACAGCCTTCTCCAAAGGATAGTCTTTATATAATGTGTCTGAAGTAGGATAATTTTGAGCCTAGTCATTTGTGGGAGAGTTTTGGGTTAATTTGTTTGATGATCCATTCATTCTGACTCTGCACACTATTCTGAAATCCAAGGCTGTTATAGAATGTTTGTGGAACAGCCTTGACATTTATTTGAGGATAAACAAATATTTTATTTTCAATAATATTTATTTATGTGTTTGTTTGTTTGTTAGTTTATGCATTCATTCATTCATTCAATTTCTATAGCTTCACATCTCAATCAATGGCTCCGAGCAGCTTAACATTCAAAAAGAAAAAAATATTGAATTAAAAATACTGAAAACATTTTAAAATGAAAATGATGAAAATATTTAAAAATATCTAGATTAAATATATATCAGAACCAGTTGGCAATACAGTTGGCAATACAGCCAGGAAACCAGTTGGCAATACAGCCAGGAAACAGGACATTAACACATTCATAACACATATGATTAAATATTGTTCTTTAGACACATTTTTGAGATGTGAGTGTGTATGTGTATGTGTTTATTAGTCCAAGAAAGCCTGGTTAAATGTATGGAAACAAAAGCAAATGGCTTTTGTCATAGCAGTTTTAATATACCAAGGATGTAGTACCATATTGTTAAGCAGGACAGTGATGGGGAATGGGTATAAGAGAACTGTGTGTTTCATAAGAATTATAGGGAGGCATGATGATCTGAAACATTAGAGTGCATAAGATTATTAAATCCAGAATCTCAAATTAGCTACAGTGGCTGCAGTACTCCTGTGGAAGAGGAAATTCTACATTGGGCACTAGCTAACAAAATAAATTTCAATAGTGAAAAAAGTAAGGTTCTGCATTTAGGCAAGAAAAACAGGTACAGTATATGTGATATCTTGTTCAATAGTAGTAACTGTGAGAGGGATCTTGAAGTCCTAGTGGACAACCATTTCAATATGAGCCAGCAACGTGCAGCAGCTGCCAAAAAAGCCAACACAATTCTAGGCTGCATAAACAGAGGGATAGAATCAAGATCACGTGAAGTGTTAATACCATTCCATAAAGCATTAGTAAGGCCACACTTGGAATACTGCATCCAGTTTTGGTCACCACAATGTAAAAAAGATGTTGAGACTCTAGAAAGAGTGCAGAGAAGAGCAACAAAGATGATTAGGGGACTGGAGGCTAAAACATAAAGAAAGGCTGCAGGAACTGGGTATGTCTAGTTTAATGAAAAGAAGGATTGGGGGAGACATGATAGCAGTGTTCCAATATCGCAGGGCCTGCCACAAAGAAGAGGGAGTCAAGCTATTCTCCAATAGGAGAACAAAAAGTAGGACAAAAAGCAATGGGTGGAAACTAATCAAAGAGAGAAGCAGCTTAGAACTAAGGAGAAATTTCCTGAAGTTAGAACAATTAATCAGTGGAACAATTTGCCTCCAGAAGTTGGAATGCTCCAACACTGGAAGATTTTAAGAGGAGATTGGATAACCATTTGTCTGAAGTGGTATACGGTTTCCTGTCTAAGCAGGGGGTTGGACTAGAAGATCTCCAAGGTCCCTTCCAACTCTGTTATTTTATTCTATTCTATATGATCATGACCATCTCCTGCCATATAGCACACCACAGCCTTCAGATTTTTATTTGTAAATAGGATATATAATGAATTCCTCGGTAATCTGCTGTCTTACACATACGTTTATCCATGATGATGCTTTAATTCTTTCTTTAATGAATACAGTGCACATAACTTCACTAACTAGATTTCCTTAATCTGCTTTTTAAAGTAAAATATATGATATATAAAAGTGATGATACAACATTGTACATTTATACTTAGTTTTATACTTCAGTCCAATTACTATATAAACCCAAACAATAGACTTTTATTTATTTATTTACTTATTTATTTATATCAGTTTCATATCAAAATTAAAAATTATATTATAAAACCTATACCCTAAAAAAGAGATCACTTCCAGATCTCAGAGGGAGAATCACTTCATTGCTCTTACCATATTTTGTTTGGCTTTATCTTTTATGTTTTATTGCAGTTCATTTAATTGTTGTAAGCTGTCCAGAGTTATTGACAGTGGGAGAGTATACAAATGTAATACATTATTATTATCATCATCATATGCACTAGTATGTTTTTCTTGTTTCATCAATTTTGCATTCTTCTACATAGACCAGGGGTGTCAAATCCCCTGGTGGATTTCTTGGAGGGCCGGATCAGTATTGTAGATGTCCTCTGCGGGCTGGTGAAAAATGGGGTGTGCAGGGGCCACCTGAGCCCCCCCTGTACCCCATTTCACTACTAGAGGTACTACGGGCTGCTTCTTTACTATTTCCATGCCAGTCCCACGGGCCTTGAGTTTGACACCTCTGACATAGACACATTAATTTATCATTTAAAGAGATCATAAAGGGTAACTGATTCATCATTAGTTATACTGCCTTCCTAAATAAAAATTATCATTTAGGTGATATTAAATTCAAGGCTCCATGAGTCCATGAGTTCACACTTAGTTTGTTGATATTTCCCATTCTTTTAATGAAAAAAGGTTGCCTATTATCCATATAGAAGAACCGGAGAGCCAGTTCTATTGTTTTATTGGTTAAGCTACTAGGTTAGAAGCCAGGAACCTGTGAGTTCTAGTCCCTCTTTAGGCATGAAAGCCAGCTGGGTGACTTTGGGCCAGTCACTTTCTCTCAGCCCAACTCACCTCACAGGGTTGTTGTTGTGGGGGAATGGAGGATGAAGGAGTATTGCATGTGTTCACCACCTTGAATTATCTATAAAATAATAAAGGTGGGATATAAATAAGCAAGCGTTGTTTAGCTAGCAGCAAGCAAGTCTCGTTGCAAAACACCAACATTTTTGTAAGGCAAAAATGTGAATTGACTAATCCAATGTACTGATTTGCGTACAAAATATTTCTACTATTTGGTGCAGTCTACAGAATATTCATTTGGAACTGTCTGTTTTCTTTTGCATGTGTGGCATATTTCATTGAAAGATATTGCCTCATTCCATGTATAGGTTTTATGGGGGCAAACTCTCCTAAGAAAATTAATTAAAGGTAAGTGGTGTTGTTTTGTGAATAGAGATGGAATATTACAATACTAAATGCTCTGTGCTTTTCAAACCTTTCTCAAGTCTCAGAAAATGTTTGCATCTGGGAATGAGCAAAGGTTCTGACCAGTTCTTATTATGCTGTAAGCACATCATCATCCCTTAACTGATCTGCTTTTCCTTGAATCTGGGAGTCAGAAATCCCTTTTTCTCTTCTGTTTTTCTGCTGCAGAAATTCCCAACATTCCCATTTTGTGGGCTCCAGAGAGGGGTAAGCAATATCTTCAATCCCAGCCAATGATTTCTAATCCAGTTCATTGCTAGTATTTTTGTTTGTTTTATTTTGGCATCATTTATCAAAAACAATTTTAGATGCGTACTCATTTTTAAAATTTCCTTGTGGAGTCTCATGTTCTTAATTTTGTTTATTGGAGGATCCCCAGATCTCCATCAGGCATTAAGGCTTAGCCTCATTTCCATTTGTGTTCTGTATTCTTGTGAATTTTCATATAGCTATGTTGCCCTATATTATTTATTAGAACAAGAGCATCCAAATTCTGGGGTTCTTTTACTTACAGTAATCTTAGTTACCAGAATAATAGTGAATTAACAGCCCCAATAGCTACTCAAGAGCTTTATTTTTCTTCCTTGGCAGCTGCTTTTTCTAATCATACATGGGCATGGCCCTATTCAGTCTTTGCTTTAAAAAAATGATATGGCTCTCATTGCTTTCTTTCTGCTTTGCCTACTTGCTGGCTACCTGGCATTGCAATGCACTGTTTGCTGCTTGATTGCCTGGAATTGGTCTTCTTTACCTTTGATTGTAGTATTTACTTAACATATTGCCCATGCGTTCTGGCTGCCACTTGTATGTGACTATTGATGGATACTCCCAGTTACCTCTTGTCAAGCCTTTCCCCTCTTTTCACTGTTTCCAATGATATTATGCATCTGCTGACTTCATTGAATTGCTGTCCTGAAGATTTGTGCATCTGCTAATTGATCCTGCTCTGTCAATTTGCTGTGTCTGCCTTTTTTTCTTGCCTTGTCTGTTTGACCACTAGCTTATGTTGATCACATGATACCCTTAGAATTTGACTGCACATTAGTACTGCCATTTCAATGGAATCCCAATCATTTGCTGATTGTGTGTTCTTTCTTGTTTATATACTGCTTACTCTTCCATCAAAAAATTAAAAATGTGAAGAAGAGAAAAATGTTTTGATCTGGCTCCAGTTTACCCTTATTCAGTACCATATGCTTGGATTTTTAGAATGTATCTTTATTTTTTAATCAAAATATTAGGTCTCAACCCTTGCAAAGTTTAGAATAGATCTCTTACTGTATAGCTTTTTCTTTGTTAAATTACTGATAAGACTACATTATGTCACACACACACACACACACACACACACACAGATTTGCAGCAGGGAGATTTGATGTTTTGTAACAGTACAAAGTGGGGATGCTTTCCACTGGCCTATATAAAAAAATGACAAGGAATATTTTTGACTACATTTGCTTTAGTATTTGTGTAATGTGTCACCATGTCCAGTTTATACTAACCAATTCTGTTCTTGGATTAACATGAGTGATAGAGATGAACAGGTCCTAGTTATTGTTCTAGTTAAGAAAGTGTATAGTCTACAAAAAGTCAGAAATAAGCTATAGAAAAATAGCCCAGAAATGCTAAGATACGTTTACAGAAAAGCTAGAAAGGGCTTTCAATGGAATAGCTGATGTAATTCCATCATATATCATCTATGTTTTTCCCTTAGGGATATTATTTCATTTAATAGAGTTTTTTAAAGAGAATTGTAAGGAAAACTTTTTACTGAATACTCTGAGCATTATATTTTATTAAGAAAAAATCTAGAAGGCATTAGCTTTTCAAAAGACAGTAACATACTCTTTAAAATATCTTCTGGCAACTTTCCATGCAGTATTCCAAGAAGATGCAAGGACCTTCTGAGAAAGAATCCCAACTTCAAAGTAGGTCTTTCTCTTTAGTCTCAATGTTAAGATTTCACACAATTGAAATTGCCTGGGAATTTTTCTCTTAATCTTCTATAAAAAATACAGTATAAACTCTGACTTGACATAAATTTCCGTTCTCACATTGTCGTTCAACTAATAGAGAATCTTGTTTCCTGAACCATGTATTGATAGCATCATATTAAATCAAGTATATTTAAATTGCTAGTAGGAGAGACTTCCAATATAGCAGAACAATTGTTGTACATCTGGTTTTGCTTTTTTCTGATATTAATAATTTGAAACGGACAAAAATTCAATGTAGTAAAACTGAGAAACACTCTTGAAGAATTCTAATCCTGTTCTGGTTTCAAAATTCTTGCTTTTAATTTGAAGCTTTCCTGACATCTTTCATTGTGTTAGAATTCAGCCAGTCTGCATCGTAGAATTTTCTGTATTCTATCATTTGAAAATGTATATATATTCTGAAGGAGCAGGATTTTTTTTAAACAAATGTTCCTAGTTACTAGAATGATCTTTCAATTCAAATATTAAATAAAACATACATTCTTGAGTTTTGATGTATCATTTCTTGCATTTTTTTTCTGTTTGCAACTTTCATAATTTGAATAGCTTTTTTGTCTTGTTGTTCGTGATGTTCAATTCTTAATAAAATTCTGTTCTTGACTTTTCTATTTGAAAAAACACTTCATTTTGCCCTTTGACATGTGTATGGCATTTCAACTGTGTTTTAAATCTGTTGCTCAAATGGATAAATCTAAATTATAATTCTTCATCTGAAATCTTTTAGCATCACTTTCAAGGAAGTTTCTCTATTATACTTATAAGATTTTAATTTTGGGAGGAGGGAGGTTGGCAATACTCTAATTAATTCTTCCTAGTAAAACTAAAACAAGAATACTGACTTACTTGCAACATTTTGTTCTCTTTACCATTAAAGCAGAATTATTTTTATTTTTTATATGTATCCTCATCCCACCTCACCTCAGTTTAAGAACTGCAAAATTAAGGATTCAGTATATTAATTTCTTTTGGAGTCTTACCATTTTAACTGAGATTTTTAAATTGAGATCTTTGAAACACAAAATAAAAATTTCCCAGTGGAAAATCCTCTTATCTTTAGCTTTGCCATTCAATTTAGCTAAATGTCTAAGAATCACACAAGGCCACCTTTGCAAGGATTTTTAGTTACATCTAGAAAATTAATATGTTTGAAACTGAGTTTTATACTCTTGTGTAGTATTGGTGTATTACTGGATCACTATATAATAGGCAAATTGATTTGCCAATACAGAAATTACAAACTTAATACTTCAGATTACTTTATATTACCGTCAGAATTCCATATTATTTATGTGTACAGTTTGTAATTTTTTTCCTCTAAGTGTGTGTTTTTGTACATATAAATGATGTGATAGGGCAGTCATGTAATTCCCATAATTTTTAATTTGTTTGATGTTTGTTTGTTTTATATGGCTGCCATCTCAAACAAATGATTCTTGGTGGTTAACAACCATAAAATTTATTAAAACCAAATTACAAGCACAACTATAAAAGAAAATTAAATATAGATAGCAGCTGACAAAATTATAATACATGCGTGTTAACAAGATCAAGAGTAATGGATGGGATTGGTTTTAAACTTTATGTGATTTTATTTTTAGAGTTTATTGTTATTTCTATGGTTTTAATGCTGTTAATTGTCATACATTTTTACTATTTCATGTAAACCACTTTTTCTTAGGAATGTAGTAGAACATCCTAATAAATAAGCAGATAAATAGTAGAATCACTGAAGATTTATAATAGCTTTTGTAAGTTAGAAAAATACACATACAAATAATTGTACATCAAATTTAATAGATTGTTCTTTCCCCTTTAACTAGGTACAACTAATTTTGCCAAGCTATGACTTCCAGTCATTATCAGTTTGCTCCCTGCAAATCTCATGGTACCAGTGGCATGTTAATTGGTGTAGTCTTTAGTCTCACTGTGTTAAATTTTGTATGGTGCTTGTTTCAGCCAAGGTTTGATGCATTTGGATATCTTTAACAAAACTTGCTTGAAATTCCTCTTCTTAATCATTTGCCTTAAGTTAACCCAGTCTATTGATAATGCTGTTATCAGCTCTGTTTTGCTTCTAGAGCCTTTCAGTTTTAGTTGCTCTCATTCCTTGCATCTTCCTGAAGCACAGATGACCAGGTGCAAAGCTTTTATAATTTTATTAAGCCTTTGCATTATAACCCTGCCATTCTCAGGATGAGAAGTAATGAGGAAAGAATATTGTTTCAAGATTCATTTGAAAGTTAAAGTATCAACAACTGAGATTATTTTAAAAATCCAGTCTAAAGAGGGCAATATCATGTCAGTGACTACTCACTACACAGTTAATGTGTAAGTTAATGTGCAAGTTAACATTAACAAGTTAATGTGCACAGTTAATGTGCAAGTTAACCCATAAAATATTCTTTCCTGAATCCTATTCCATTGGTGGGTTATTGACCAGCTGCCTTGTTTTGAGTGGTCATTCCCTTTTCAGTAGGAAAATGCTAATAGATCTCCCACTTGCTGCTGTGACTTTTATGAATAATATTTCGCTAATAAAATCATTCAGAGTCTTGATTTGGCATAAAGGAGATATATAGTGAAGGCTGATGTCTGACCATGCTAATTGGGACACTTTTAGGCCTTTGGATTCCAGTGCTATAGGCAGGATTTTCATTATGTCCCTTGCCACTTATGAACTAGATATATACCCTTTCTAGCTGTTCTGGAGGACGAAAGGGGGGAGCATAGTCAACTGGATTCCCAAAATAATCAGTGCATTATTGTGAGAGGGAGTATTTCATATAGACTTGAAAGAGGCTATGGTATGCCCTCCTTAAAATCTTATTGGATCTACTGTATGAGATAACTATTACCTTGTCTCCAGGTTTCCCATTTTAGGAAGATTATTAGGAGTGTATTAGAGAAGCAACTTCTAAGCTCCCTAGGAGAAATTGGTTATTGAATGTTTTTTAGTCAAGATTCAGACCTAGAAGGGGGAATAGATTCCTTCTAATCGTTTTAGACCTCTCAGCTCACTTTGATATATATGTCAAGTATCTTTTTTGGATTATATGCAGTTAGGGAAATTACATTGTAGTTGTTTTTATCCTTCTTCAATTGATGATTCCAGTTGATGGTTATAAGTGACAAAATGCCAGACCTCTTTTAATTTTAAACTTTTATTTAAAAAAAAACACTGGGAGAGGTTGTATATTGGTTCAGAGTATGGGTCTCTTCAGTATGTTGATGATACTCGACTGTATGTTACCTCTCCAGACCATTCCAGTTATGAAAGACTTCTCCTGGTATGTACAGACAGTTGGGATCTGGATAAAAAGAGCCAGATTAGGTTGAACCCAAGGAAGATGGAGCTACTATTTATTTAGTGAGATTCTTAATCAATTTGCTGTTTTATTTCAAAGGGATAGCAGATAATTTTTGCTTACTCCCCCCAAAAAACTTATGTTAGTTTTCACTGGTGTAGTCATTTATTTATTTACTTACTTACTTATATACTTAATTACTTACTTACTTACTTACTTACTTACTTACTTTATTCATTTATTTAAATTTGTTTGCCGCTTATTTCATCACAAGGAGTGAACCATAGTATAGTATGGTCATTTGCTAGATCCAAAGGTGCTGGCCAATGGTGAAAAACATAATTTCAGCTAGTACAGCAAAAGTAACCTCCAAACCTTCTATCCAGCCCCCCTGCTTCGAACCTGAGCATTCCACTGCCAATCCTTTTAGAAACACAGAGGATGAGCCTCAGAAATTTAGTTTGTAAGATTTCTAAGGGGTATGTGTTACAGTATAGCAAGTAAATAATCAACTATTCAATTTCACTTTTAATACGAAATCAGCAAATGATTAAAATCATTATTAAATTTATTTTTTGATTAAATAAATAGGTGAATATTTAGTGTAGTAGTGTAGTATTAATGTAGTGAATAATTGAAAATATAAAGAAACTGGTGAAATCAAAACAAAAACCATTTTGTTTTCTTTAGCAAATCATCTGGTGAAACCATTTTCTTTTTAAATATCATAATTTGTTGAAAAAGAATCCTTGCTAACTTACAGCATGAAAAAAATACTTTAAATCAAATAGAAAGTCTGTAATATGAATTTTTCTATAGAAAAATATATGGAAAAAGGAAGACCAAACTAAGATATAAACCATGAAACAAATATCATTCATGCTATATCAGAAAATATCCATATTAATTTATTTAAAATATTTATGTGGTTGCCAGTGTTGCATAATATAACACTGGATAACTAACAAAAACAGTATAAAAATCAAGAAAAGCCTCGCAGGTTTAAAACCATGGCAGACAAGCAAGGTGCCGTAGATTCCTATAACAAGTACCCATATCCTGGCTCAACTCCTTTTTTGATCAGTGCCTGGGTGAAGACCCATTGGAAAAACTGCCTAAGGAGATGAGAGACTCATTTAGATTTCACCTAATTGGGAAAAAAACTATTAATGCTATGGCTTTTTTTGTATTGCACATGTTTAACCAATGTAACAAAAAAAATTAAAATATCCATGATAGGAATAAAAACTAAATATCATTAAAATAACAAGTCAAAGATAAAACAACTGAAAATAAAAGCAGAGATTGCCTAATCCAATGATTCTCAACCTGTGGTCCAGAGGTGGTATTCAGCAGGTTCTGACCAGTTCTAGAGAACCGGTAGCAGAAATTTTGAGTAGTTCAGAGAACCGGCAAATACCACCTCTGACTAGAGATTTTACACTATCCTTCCCCTGCCATGCCCACCAAGTCACGCCCTCAGAACCGGTAGTAAAAAAAATTGAATCCCACCACTGCTGTGGTCCGTGGACTCCTGGGGGGGGCAGGATGTCATCACTGGGGGGGTGGTCCATGAAGGCTTGAAGAAATGTTATGATTTAAATCTTGAGTTAAGTCTTGGTGGTCCAAGGAGGCAAAGAAGCAACTTTCATATATATCTGTCTAGTTATATTAAAAATGATAGTGGAATGGAATGTGTGGGTTACCATGGGGAATGAGGGGAAGAGAGGCTGCCTAGGAAACAATTAGATAAGAGAAGCAGGAATCCCCAGTGGCTTAATGGTTAGAGAAAGAAACTTAGGAAAAACCCACCCTATAACTGACTGCAGTTAGAGTGCTTTGTAACTGATTCACAATTATATTCACAATTATAATAGTCTCAGTGTCCTATGGTCACATTATTATCATTTGTGACTTTCCGTGCTGGCTTCCAGTAATCAAAGTCAGTGGGAAAGCCAGCAGGAGGTTGCAAATGACAGTCATGTGACAAGATTCACCTAGCAACTGCAGCTTCCAAAACTGCTGTTGTAAGTTGGGACAGTCATGCTTTAAACTGCTTCGCTTAGCAATGGAAGTCCCAGTGTCGATTATTGTAATTAACTAAGGACTATCTATATAAACAAAAAGTGTACAAGCTACACATTCTTAAAATGTTAGTTCTGCTTTTAGGTATTATGCTTCATTTATCTTGGAAATGACAGTTTTTCATTGAGATAGATTTTGGTTAAAAGAATATTAATATTGGGGGTGACTAAAAAAACATATTGAGAAATTGCACAGTATATTATTTCAGTTGTTAAGGAATGGTTGTCAGAAATGTGTGATCTATTTATTTGGAAAAGACAATGTTTTCTCCTAATCTAAGGATATGGCAATATGTGGCGCTATGGCGGAGACCTTTTGCTGCTTTAAAATAATATTTTGTATTTATTACGTTATGCTGTATTTATGATTCTTAATAAGTATAATATATAAAGGTTTCCCTCTTTTCTGTTTCTTGGATTTTTGTTTCTTGTATTGGGTTTTTCCATTTTTTCCTTCAATTTTGTTTTACTTTTTTTTTAAATTTAAGAATTGTTTTGTTAACAGTGTGTGATAAAAATGTAAAATAAATTAATTAGGAATTGCAAAAGAGATATTAGGAATGTAGTATATACGATAAGCCCAGGACAATATGTTGGCATTTAATAGATATCTAGAATATAGTTATAGATCTATAAATTCATATATTTGTAAGGACTAAATACTGCAGAGGTGAGATCTATGTATTAATTATGATGCTGTCTCTGTCAGCAGAATATTGCATTCTGCATTATTTCAGTTTTCAGATCTCTTCTTCCCATATCTCATCTCTTATCTATAAATGTAGTCATTTCAGTCCTGATATCAGCAAAAGTTTGTTTGTTTGTTTGTTTGTTTGTTTGTTTATTTATTCGACTTATATGCCACCCCCTCTCCAAAAAGGACTCGGGGCGGCTCACAGCTAAAAATACAACAATAAATAAATTAGTTAAAAAAATATTAAACAAGTTAAAGCCGAATTAAAAATTAAAACCCATGGTTAAGATAGAACCAACCCCAGGGAATCAACACAGCCCAGATTGTAAAAAGAGCCAAGTCTTCAAATCGTGGGGTCAGGCGGAGCTCCAGCGGAAGGAGATTCCACAGTGGGAGCCGCCACAGAGTAGGCCCTCCCCCGGGTCGCTGCCAAGCAACATTGAGTCGCAGACGGCACCCCGAGGAGACCCTGCCTGTGCGCCCGTACAGGGTGGTTGGTGTTTGATGTTGTGAGGAGCCGTTCTCGTAAATAACCTGGACCCATGCCATACTGGACTTTGAATGTTAGCACCAGCACCTTGAATCTCACCCGGAGGGCAACCGGAAGCCAATGCAGGTCGTGCAGGAGGGGTGTAACATGGGAGTATCGGGAAGCTCCCATCACTACCCGCGCGGCCGCATTCTGCACCAGCTGAAGCCTCCGATTGGTACACAAGGGCAGTCCTAGGTAGAGAGCATTACAGTAGTCGAGTCGGGAGATAACGAGCGCCTGAGTGACCATGCGCAGGGCATCCCGGTCCAGGAATGGGCGTAACTGGCGAACCAGCCGGATCTGGGCAAAGGCCCCCCTGGCCACGGCCCCCACCTGCTCCTCCAATTTGAGCCGTGCGTCCAGGAGGACCCCCAGGTTCCGTGCCCTGTCCACGGGGGGCAACACCTCCTCCCCCATGACCAAAGATGGAACTTCCAAACTGGACCGTGATGTCGGTATGCACAGCCACTCTGTCTTGGCTGGATTGAGTCGAAGCATGTTCCTGTCCATCCAGATCTGCACCGCCTCCAGACAACGGGACATCACAGAGAGAGCATCACTATGTGGCCTGGGGTGGAAATGTATAGCTGAGTATCATCAGCATACTGATGATAACTCACCCCAAAGCCACGGATGATCTCGCCCAGCGGCTTCATATAAATGTTGAACAGGAGGGGTGAGAGGACCGAATCCTGTGGCACCCCACAAGTGAGGTGCTTTGGAGTCGACCTCTGCCCCCCTGCCAACACTGTTTGCGAACGTCCCAAGAGGTAGGAGGAGAACCACTGTAAAACAGTGCCTCCCACTCCCAACCCCCCGAGACGCCGCAACAGGATACCATGGTCGATGGTATCGAAAGCCGCTGAGAGATCTAACGGGACTAGGACAGAGGAAAAACCCCTGTCCCGAGCCCTAGAGAGATCATCCATCAGTGCGACCAATGCTGTCTCCGTGCTGTACCCGGGCCGGAAGCCCGATTGGTACGGATCCAGGTAGTCCGCTTCCTCCAGGAAAAGTGGCAATTGCTGGGCCACCACACTCTCAACAACCTTTGCTAAGAAGCGAAGGTTGCAGACCGGACGAAAGTTGTTCAACGTGGCTGGGTCAAGGGCAGGCTTCTTCAGAAGGGGCCTCACCACTGCCTCTTTCAAAGCGGCAGGGAACAACCCCTCCCTTAACGAAGTGTTGACCACTGCCCGGAGCCAGCCGCACGTGACCTCCCTGGAGGCATAAACCAACCAGGAAGGGCACAGGTCCAATAAACATGTGGTGGAACTCAGGCGCCGCATAATCCTGTCCACTTCATCCTCAGAAACAGGATCGAACTCAGTCCAGATAACATTAGCCAAACCACTCGCATCCCCATCCTCAGGCCACTGCAAGTCCGAGTGCAACCCTTCCCAGATCTGAGCGATTTTATCCTGTAGATACTGGCCAAATTCCTCAGCTCTGCCCGCAAGTCTGCCACCCCCAACTGGAGGAGGGAGCGAGCGACCCCAAACAGGGCGGCCGGGCGGTTATCTGCGGATGTTATGAGGGTGGAGAAATAAGATCTCCTCGCCACCCTCACCGCCACCAGGTAAGTCCTAATATGGGCTCTTAGCTGGGCTCGGTCAGATCCAGAACGGGTCGCCCTCCACCTGCTCTCTAGTCCCCTCCTGCGACACTTCATCTCCCGGAGCCCCTCGGTGTACCAGGGAGCTGACCGGGATCTGCGCCGAGTAAGGGGACGCATGGGGACAACCCTGTCGAGGGCCCCGCAGCGGACTGTTGCCAGGTAGCCGCAAGGACCTCGGCAGGGCTGTGGGTAAGGGATGCAGGAAAAAACCCCAGCTCTGCCTGGAACCTCTCAGGGTCCATCAGGCGCCTGGGGCGGAACCACCTAAGTGGCTCCTCATCCCAGCGGTGTGGGGCAGCTTGATGGAAGACCAGCCGCAGGAGATAGTGGTCTGACCATGAAACGGGGTGGGTAACTATGTCACCACCACCCAGACCACTCTGCCACTGCTCGAGACAAAACCAGGTCAAGCATGTTGCCCCCCTCATGAGTCGGGCCATCTATTATCTGGGTCAGGCCCATGGCCTCCATGGCGGCCATGAACTCCTGGGCCAAACCCGGCCAGTCCCAAGGAAGGCAAGTTGAAGTCACCCAGAACTATAAGCTCTGGAAACTCCACCGCCACCCCGAGGCGGCATCAAGAAGCCCAGGCAGGGCAGCTGAGACATAGCTGGGGAGAGGTATGTAAGCAGCACGCCCATCCGACCTGCAGGCCCACACCTCAGAAGGAGGGATTCACACCCGCCTATCTCCGGGGCAGGGACCTCCCATGGAAACAGGGTCTCCCGAATAACAATAGCCACCCCACCCCTCTTCCCTGGGGTGCGTGACCGGTGCAACACCCGAACACCAGGGGGGCAGATGTCAACCAGAGGGACTCCACCCTCTGGCCCCAACCAGGTTTCGGTGATACAAGCCAGGTCCGCGGCCTCCTCCTCAATCACATCACGGAGGAGTGGTGCCTTATTAACCACGGACCTGGCATTAAAATACACCAGTCTGAGCCCAGGGGTCCTGGATCCCAAAACCCCCAGGAGATGAGAAGAGGCTAAAGTTCATTAAAGGTTACCAGAAATTTAAAAAAAATTTTTTAACCTTGATCAAATAAACCAACTTTATATTTCTTCCTTTTACTGCTAACAATCGTAATCTTTATTAAAATAATGTTATTATAGCACATTGTAATTTTGAATAGTAACTGAACAAGTGGTCGGTAAGTGGGTACTACTTGTTTTCTCAAGTCAGTGGTTGGTATTATTTGATACAGCTGAATGATATACAGTATTTATAGTACATATAGTTACCTATACAGGAATATAGCACATTGCAGACAGGTGCCATATTCCTATTTCTGCAAGTTTGAAAGCAACTTTTTCTGTCTGAACCTAAACTGCATGATTTTAGTGCTTGGTGACCATTTATCTGTTCCCTGTTCATATTCATATTCAGTTAAGAACAGCTGAAGAATAGTTTTAGGTTTCATTTTTGTGTCAGTAGTTCATTATAAGTAATTGGTATTTTAAGAAAAATACTTCATTATCCATTAGTCTAAGGAATAGAACCATTTTTTTCAGATCACTGAAATGAAAAGATCTCCACTAATCCCAAGACAATTTTTTAAAATGGAATTAAACAATATAAGAATCCTTCAAACCAAAGGCATCCAGTTTCCACTGGTTTTTTGAATAGTGAACAAGCAGGGCCTAATCTTACATTCTTTGCACCTGATTTTCAGAGACATATATTAGATTTAATTTTGTTAGGCTGTTTGTTTTCAATAAAGTATTTTAAAAGAAAATTGCCATACTCTAAGGCAAAGCACAATTTTCTAAACAGACTTTGTACAACCTGTAGAGGAAAAGGGACATACTGATAAATTAAAAGTAATCACAGCCACAAAGGAGTACCTGGCATGCCAATCAGTTCTTAGTTAGCCTTCTATAAAAGGATATTTTGTCCACTACAGTGACTGTTTGCCCACTATATCGATCATTTGGTAAATATACAGATATCCCATGGCAGTCGTGTATTAAGTGTGTCACAATATGTTTTTCAAATTGCAAATGTCATTGGCCCAAAAAGGGTTCTCTGAGTACTCATAACAAACAAAAGGTGAATTCGGTTCTCTCAGCTCCTACCTATGTTTCTCTCAGTGTCAGAGTTTTCTAAATTGTTGATTTTACAGTCATGTGAAAAATTTGATTTACCCCATTGAATTTAACTTTTTCAACATATTTTAATAAACATAAATTTTGATCTTCATTTCAACAACGTTAATATCTTTATAATGCAGCCTGCAGCCCACTTGTCCCCAGATGTCCAGGAACCCCAACATCTAGCAGGGTCCTTGTTGATCCAGGCAATAGCTGATCTGGTATAGGTTTCTGTAAATTACATTTCACTTATTATTTATGGGAGGGATACTCCTCATCTGGCTCCTCTATGGACCCTGACAAACATGGTTGAACCATAGCTGTCATCCTTCTCTGAGTATGTAAACTTCACAACCATATCTGGGTTGTGGGATATTATTATATGTGAGTAATTTACTTTAGATTCACAGTCTAAGATGGCAGAAACTTAATAATTCAAGTCTTAACCAAAGATCTAAGAATTATTCAGCTAGCATCTAAGAATATAAAGAGTTTGAAACAGGATGGGTTTTTTTTGGTAAAATTAGGGAGTTTAGGTCTGATAAATTCAACATATGCATATTACAAAGATTTTAGATATTGCTCTGAGGGCTTCAATCATGATCGGTATAACAACAGATTTCTTTTCTCCATAAGCATTCAGCTTTCCCTATATTCATAATTTTTTCCAACTGTTTTTCCTCAATCCTACAATCATCTCAGTGAACCAGACTCTCTTTTCAATAACTGTTATTATTATTCACACCTCACTTACCTAAATCCTACTTAACTAGGCTTATGGAACTATGTAGACCTAAAAGAACTTAAATAACTGGTGTGCCCCTGGACCCTTTGTGATCCCTAAAAATCTTTGTTTCATGTGTTTGTTTCATGTATTTATTTTCTTTTCCTTCTGGCTCTTAATCACTTGGTTCCTTCTTATCTATTTCTGAAAACATCATTTGACAACTTACTGGCTTTTATCCTTTCTGTATAGCTGTTCAGCTGATTTTTAAGTTATAGCCGCAATTGTAAATTTTACCCTAGTGTCATACATTCCTTTCATATTTTCTATGCTAAAAAATATACAAGTACTATTTGCGGTGACTATGGAAAGTTTCAGTCATCCAGGTCATAGTTGTCCCAGAAGTGCTTTTTCAAGAGGCAACTGGACTTTCTGGGTTTTTTTTGAAGACATTTCACTTCTTATCCAAGAAACTTCTTCAGCTCTGACTGGGTGGTGGGGAATGGAAGGATTTATAGTCCTTTCAGACAGCTGGTCATTTGCATTCTTGTAGAGGGTCATTGAGGCCACCTGGAGGTTTATCTGTGTTGTCAGGTTTACCTAAATAGTGAAAATGGGTGTGGAGTTTGGTGGAACTGTTGAAAGGACTATGTTGTAAATTGGATAGATGATGTTGTATCCCTCTACCTCTGTTGAGAGGGGACTGCTCAATTTGGACTATTAGGGATCTATACATTTTCCTCAAGAGATAAACAAAAAATTCAAAGTGGGAGGGATTTAATTTGGGAAAGTGGGACAAAAGGAGAGATTTATCTTAATGCTGGACACACACACCCCGGCTTCTTTAATTTTTTTTTTAAACCTTATAGTGGAGTGGATTTAGTTTGATCATTTATTTGTGGCATTTGAATTCTTACCTGAATTTTGTCAACTTATTGAATCTAATATCCATTACTTTAAAATCCATTTTTTCTCATTAATTTTTTGTTCTTCACTATATAATTTTTATATATTATAGAGGCATATTTTATTAAGGTAATAAAATTCAGTTATTGTCCCTAAAGTGTTTCATATATTTGTCAATAATAGTTAATTAGATAATAATTAATTAGACCAAGCAATGTTGATCCAGTTCTTGGAATTCTGAAGTGGTAGTCTTATATTTCCAAAAATGGAATAATGAGGAAGCTTGCTGAAAAAAAAGAAAAGAAAAAAGAAAATGAGGTAGAAAAATACTTCTGTTCTTTGTTATAAAACAGGATCTAAATAACATGGTTTTCTCCACCTAGTGAATACAGTAGTAAAAGAAGAAAAGAGTGGAAAATATTGCCATGTGGGAAGAAAATGGTTTAGGGTTGGAACCAGAATTACCCAATTTAAGGGCTGCTTATGTCCTACCAACATTGCATTCTCATTAAAGCCTGACTGAAATTTAGGGACATAAATGATATGAAATTTAAGATATGGGACCAAGGTGTGTAGGATAATAGCTAAAAATGGGCCATGAGGCCTATATACGAAGTTTAGCTATTATGTCATCAACAGATGTTTTCAGTTAGTAGTCTTGCCCTTGATTGTGATTTGTGGTAGCTGGTACATTTTTCCAGTTACCTGAATTTCAGACTTCCTTTCCTTTATAAATGCTCTAGAAAATTTGTTAGAAAAAGAGGGGAAATTAAGCTATACATTAGACCATCTGGTCCTGCACAAAAATAGCTTTTTTTCTTTGTCCATCCAGTAATATTTGTAATAGATGGTCATGAAAGCCAGGGCAAAGGAACCTGAATCTAGCAATAAAACTAACCTGCTACAAATATAGATCATCTACATAGGAAGGAATTTTCTGCCTTAAAACTCCTTTTCTTTCTCCTGCCTAATCTTATGCAATCATCTAATTTTATTTCTCCTTGCATTAGCTTATACTATAAGAGCCAACCATGTATTTTGTATTGAGTTGTGCATTTGTTTTGAAAGTCAGGGATTCAACTTTAAGATTATAATTCTATACTTTGTTTAAATATATTTATATTACATACAAGTTTCATTTTAAATTAGGTTTTTCTTTTTTAAAATAAGAGCACAGTATAATTGAAAGGTGGCTATCATTTTAATCTCAAAGATTGCCTCAGTATACAAATGCCTTCCAATTAGAAAAAGATCTATTATATCATTAATCAACAAAAAGGACAGAAAATATAAACCTTCCATGAAAAGAAAATATTTAATCATCTCTATTTTGAAGGACCATACGAGCCAATCCTTTCTAATAATTTTCTGAAATGTTCAGCATATTTGGATTTCCAGGAGAAATCTAAAGGAACAGACAAAAGTGCATACAAATAATATTTAGTATTTATAGATGCAAATCTGTTATGGTCAGTGATTGAAAGATGCAGTTTTTGATACAAGTTTCAGACATTGTGGCAGAATATGATATAGGCATAAACTAATTTTAGTAAGATAAGTATATAATGATTTTATGCCCACATTGATTCACATTCAAATCCCATGTTGTACTGATTTTAGGAAAGGGATGGTGAAATTTATCTTTATCTTTTATTTTTGTAGTTTTCACTCAGTCTACTGTTTAATCTTTGATTACAGGCTACTAAAGAAGTAATAGAACGGGAGGCCCCAGGGATGGCCTTGGCAATGCTGATGGGATCTCTTAATGTTACACCTCTGGGCATGCTCTCTAGGTAAGAATGCTAACAAAAGTATGAAAAGTTTTTCTCTAGAAGACCTAAGGTAGTGGAATGGCTGCAGTGAATGAAAGTAATTCATCACCTTCCTCCTTTTGATATCCAAATGGTTTCTTTTATTGTTTTATAGTTTTTATTTGCTTTACTTTTTTATTGTGGAGTATTTTGACAGATGGAATTCAGGAAGAAAAGACAATGTCTTGCAATGAATCTGTCTTGCAAAATGTTCACATAGTAACAATGTGTAGCAGTTATGTAGCACTTTCAAACTATTTTGCATACGTTGCTTCAGTAGACTACACAACAATATTTTAAAATAGATTTTGGATCCCATAGTGAAGCCACTGAGAGATAATAGCTTGCCTAAAGCTATCTAGTGAGTCTGTGACTGCAAGTAAGATTACACTTTGTCATTAGTTATAACCATTCTCTCCCCCCCTCCCCCCACCTGCTTTGTTGGCTATATTTATAATTATTTCAGATTCCTAAAGTTAATTAAGAATAGAATTCAGTGCATTTTATTTGTGTATTAGATATCCTAATCACCCAGTGAACCTCTGTGGCTGAGGTGGATGAGAATGTGGGCACTCCTGGGGTCAGTCCAACCTTAGCAACTACATCAAACTACCTCTTGCGTAGCAATTATTTTTTTCAGAATTTTTTTTTCTCCCCAGTTAGCACTGATTTCCCTGTTTTCACTATAAGGGTCTTATACTAGCAGATATTTAAAATAAATCTTTCAAATCAATAAATAAATATGCATAGTTCCCATAGAAAGTACTTCTGAATTATGAAGAATCTATATGAATCTCAGGTTTAAATGAGTCTGAACTAATTTTTATCATGTTAATGTGATTGAGTAATGTGCTTGACTGAACTTCAGCTATGACTGTAATGAAGAAACAAATAGTAGCACGTCTTGAAAAAATACATAAATATTTGACATTGATGTAGTACAGAATTGCATCGTGCATGAATATTTGATTGATGGAGAGGGAATGCAATATATAATTATGAATTAACATAATGTTAATGTGAAGAATGTTCTGAATGTTCTGAACTACTATGTGAAGTATGTTCCAAACTAGATAAGAATGTTGTAAAAGGATAGATGGAAACAAAATCCTTCCAGTGGGAATTGCGTATTATTTGTTGGTTTCTTTCACTAAGCACTTTTTTGTGTGTATTGAAGCAATTTCCCGCACCCCTCCCCTCAGGAGCTTCTTTTCCTCCTCTCCAGAAGCGCTCACACGCAAAGCGCTCATCATCTCTCTGGCACCCACAAGCGTCCTCCTTCCCACTGGCCATATGAGTGCTTCTAGCAGGAGGAAGAGAAGCTCTGAGAGGAGGGGTCGATCCTCCCCCTCGCAACATCTTCACCTCAGGTCATTGCTGGCAGCCGCTTCCTGTGCCTCAGGAGGTCTGCTCTCTTCCTGCTGCTGCTCGGCCTCAATGCACTGAGGCAGGAGGCAGCATCCACGACACGGGTTTGCTAGGGAAAATGCAGGATTGCCAGCCATCTAGTCTTCAGCACATGGCTCATCGGCCTCTGGACATCAGATTCCCACCACCCAGCACCATTTCTGAGGTCCCTTTCCCCTCACCCCCACGCAGGCCAGGGAACACATGGGAAGGGCTCTGATGCCGTGATCTCCTACGCGCTACCCTCCCTCTCCGCACACATCAGTCCATCCGCTGCTGGTATCACCATGTTGCAGACACGGGTGCACTGTGGCCCACCAAAATTTTCTGACGGCCAACCAGTTGGCAACCACTGTTCTAGTTAGTCTCACATATATAGAATTGATAAGTTGGTAAGTTGCAGTTCAGAATTTCAACCTTGAAATATTTTTTTTGTTCTACAAGGTCACTAACAGACTGACTTAGTATTGCTGATTATTTCCTTCATTCTATTATAATTGTAAATATTTATTCTTTTGGATCAGGATTGTTTGTTTTCCTATATTATTATTATTATTATTATTATTATTATTATTATTATTATTATTATTTATTCGACCTGTATGCCACCCTTCTCCCTAAGGACTCAGGGCAGCTAACATTAAAACAGCACATATTTACATATAATTTACATAAAAACAAATTAAACCTAACAGGTCGAAATAAACAATAAAACATTAAAACCTTAAAAACTAAAACAGTTAAAAAAAACCCCACCCGGGTCATTCCAGGCCAGCCTGTTGAAACAACCACAAAAGGACAAAAGGACAACGAAAGGGGTGGCTGGATAGACATAGATCACATTGGAAAATAATCAAGTTTAATTAATTGCACTTGTGGTAAATATTATTGTCATTATTTTAGAGACAGACTTGGGAGCTGGATTTGTTGTTGGCTCTAGTTCCTGTTTTTGTGTTTATATAGTCTATAGGTGATGATGCATGATAGATTTTCTGTAAGCAGCACTAAATCCAATGGTAAAGTTGTTTAAATATCTAGGGTGGGCTGTAGTGATATACAAGGAGGGGAAAGGCTCTTCTTGGCATAAAAGTAAATCAACTTTGCTATCCTTTTAGAAAGTAAATAGTATTTTCATAATATGACACTGACATTAAACAAGTTTAATTAAGATTACACTTTATATGATTCTTGTGTCATATTGTCAGCCCTTCAAGTTACACCAATCAGAAAACAGACTCCACAAGAGTGCTGGAATTCTGCTTTAGTATATAGATATGTACTAGGAATAGAATTACAATTTAGCAGTAAGTTATTCAAATAGGAGAAAACTTGATGGTGACCTTTTCAATTGCTTAATATATTAACCCTGAGATCCATAGTCCATAATTTGTTGGATTTCACAATTGATATCAAAACCTGACATTTTCAGGAAGCTTTGAAAGGTGGAAAGTTGTGAGATGTTTCCTCCAATAGTATGGAGTTTAATCAATTAATGTAAAATGTTATTTATCTCTGGCATTGTACTTTGTATTAGTATAATACAAAAATATATATTATTGTATTTATTGCATTGTATAAACACACAGTTATTTGTACTTTAGACTTGTAGTTTTTAATATTATGTACACAAATAGATATGAAAGCTGTTCTGGATTAGTTCTGATAAGAGTGGCCTGAAAAACAATTGATCATTCATATCCACTTTCAATCTTTTTCACTTAATGAGAGTTTTAGGGAAAATACCAATATTCAGGGATAGACAGCTGATATAAGCAGCTCTAACAACATTGACCAACAGTAAGCCTATTGAAATGAGATTATTTAGCTATTTCTTTAAACTTTAAAGCATTTAAATGGCTGCACATCTTAAACTCTTGGTGGCTAAGCCCCCCAAAATAAAAGCAATATATGTCAACAATGAAATAAAACATTAAAGCAAAGAACAAAACTGTTTTAGTATCACAGCTAATGTTCCCATGCAGCCTACAAAAAGTGTGTTCATGTGACAGCAAAATGCTCTAATCATCATAAATGCAAGCCAGTTGCCAAGTGCCTGAATTACAATCATATGACTATGGGACAGTTGTAAGTTTGAGGATAGGTCATAAGTTACTTTTTTCAGCGCTGTCAGAACTTAGAACTGTCATTAAAAGAATGGTCATAAATCCAGGACTACCTGTATGCATATATGTGAAAAGGCACTAATATTTCATTGATTAACTAAGTGAAACTCATTTGATCATGAAGGTTTCTTTAATCAACTCTATTTCTAAGAAAACTTCTTTTCCACTGAATGAATGCTAAGACTTCATCTTTTTGAAGTCTTTAAAGACTTTACCTTTTTGGTTAAAAATTATGTTTTATTAAAAACAATTGTTAATTTCCTGTGACTTAGTACTCATCTCTCTCCTCTCTTTTTCTCCTCTTCCTCACCCCCCAGACCTGTGTGTGGAATCAGAGGGAAAACTCTCATAATTAACCTTCCAGGTAGCAAGAAAGGATCACAGGTAAGCAATGTTTTTCATAAGGAACTAAAGATATTTTAATGATCATAACATTTACTTCCATAAGTAATAAAGATAATTTAATGTTGTGCAATTAGCAGGAAAGATGAGCATTATTTTAATTAATACCTTTCATTCAGGAGGTCAAGGCACTCCTTCCATTTATTGTTCCCCACCATAACTCTGTGAGATCGTTGAGATAAGGGAAAAAAATGACTGGCTCAAAGGCCAGGGAGCTTTCATTGCTGAGGATGAACTAGAACCTGAATTTCCCAGTAGCAGTCCAGCATTTTATCCATATACCACACTGGATCTTATTTTTAGGATTAAAATCTGTAAAACCTTCAATATATTACTTCCACTTATTAAGGTAAAGGTTTCCCTGTCCAGTCGTGTCTGATTCTAGGGCGCAGTACTCATCTCTGTTTCTTGGCCAAGGGAGCCAGCGTTGTCTGAAGACATTTTCCATGGTCATGTGGCCAGCATGGCTATATGACAAAGGTGCTCATAATGCTGTTACCTTCCCACCAAAATGGTACCCATTAATCTGCCCACATTTGCAAGCTTTCAAACTGCTAGATGGGCAGGAACTAAGGCAAGGAATGGGAGCTCGCCCTATTTTGCAATTCTTGGGTCTTGAACTCAGGCTGTCAGCTTTCCGGCTGACAAACTTAGTGTCTTTACTTGCTGAACCTTCGCTGAAGTTGGTGTCAACTTCATGGTGTCAACTCCATGGTGACTATTAGAAGAATTTGTTCCATGAAATGGAACCTGTACATTGGCAAACAATGGCAAAGATTTCCTCATTTCTTCCTTTAGCTCAAGCAATACTCTATATCAGGGATCCCCAATCTCTGGGTCATGGCCCACTACCATGGCCTGTTCAGAACAGGCCGTGTGTGCAGCTAGCTGGTGCATGAGCCCTTGCGCAGCTTGACTTGTGAAAGAGGTGGGTTGGTGGTGGTGATAATTGATATATTCACCACCAAGGGAGGGAGGGGAAGGAATTTTTTAAAATGACATGTGCTAACCAACAAAAATGTCACCAATGAAGAATTGAGAGTGCTATATTAGAATTCAAAATATTTAAAACTGATCAGCTTAAAATTTTAGCAACTATAGACTTTAATACAACTACAGCAGACTATTTTTAGTTTTTTAGTTCCCTATCACAGTAATGATGAAAGAAATGTTTCATTGTCCTTTAAGCCAGGTTAAACTAATTGGTTTAATATGTCTATCAATGAATATTAAATTTTAAAAGCAAGTAATACAAATCATGGTGTTCAAAGTACTATCCTGTCCTGTATAAATCTATGCTCAATAAAGGTTGGCAGTCATCTTTTAGGATTTCACTGGAAGATAATTTCAACTCCCTTGAACTGCTGACAATAGTACTTCTTTATCTAGATTTTTGTTGACAACTTTCTGCAATAATTTCAGGGATTCCAGGTGTTTAATATGTGGAATGATGAAACCAAGAAATTCTAATAACAGACTTCTTTGTCAGCTAGTGCTGACCTATAAAACCCTACATGGCTTAGGACCGGGGTACTTGAGGGAGACCCTGCTGCCAATAATGGCTTCCCAACGTCCCATGCGCTCTCACAGACAGGGCCTCCTTGGGGTACCGTCAGCCAGACAGTGTTGGCTGGCGACCCCCAGGGGTAGGGCCTTCTCTGTGGGAGCACCCACCCTATGGAACCAGCTGCCCCTGGAGCTTCGGGTGGCTTCTGACCTCCAGTCCTTCCAACGGGGCCTGAAAACATGGTTGTTCCAACTCGCCGACCTGGACTGAGGAGGGGGGTGGGGTTTTAATGAATTGTGCTATTTTTAATTTGGATTATTGGGTTTCATGTTTAATCTCTTTTTAAATTGTATAGTATTTATATTGTTTTTATGATTGTACGCCGCCCCGAATCCCTCGGGAGATGGGGCGGCATAGAAATCCAATAAACGAATGAATGAATGAAAATGAATCCAGGAGGAAAATTGGTTCAGGAATCAGAAAATTAACATGTTCGTTTATCTTTCCTAATATGGATACTATAAATACTAAGAACGAATATTTAAAAAAATGAACTACAAAGCAAAATAATTTACATTATTTAATGCTATTTAAAATAATAAATGGGATACTATCTAACTTTTTGCAACATTTACTTCATCTAAAACACGTTAATTATTATTTTGCAAGCCATATAAAATATACTAAAAAAAGGAAGAAAAGGAAATCCTAGATATTATGGAGTTAAAAAAAACAACATTGGTAAATTCAAAATTTTCCATTAAAGGTACAAAAACACATCAAAAGTATACTAATTTAGAACTTTATTCAATTTTAATATTATAATTGCTTAATATATACTAGGTAAGTTTTCACTGTCATTTTTCTCATTATGTGCAGGAATGCTTTCAATTTATACTACCAGCCCTACCTCATGCCATTGATCTTTTACGGGATGCCATTGTAAAAGTAAAAGAGGTTCATGATGAACTTGAAGATCTACCTTCACCACCACCACCTCTTTCTCCTCCTCCAACCATCAGCCCTCACAAGCAGACAGAAGACAAAGGTGTACAGTGTGAGGAAGAGGAGGAAGAGAAAAAAGATAGTGGAGTTGCTTCAACAGAGGATAGTTCCTCTTCGCATATAACTGCTGCAGCCATTGCAGCAAAGGTGAGTTGAGGTTTTGTAAAAAGGAGCACATAAGTTTCTATCTCAGGTATTTTCTGTATATAGAAAGAGATCAATCAAGAGTGAAGCTGATTTATTTATTTATTTCACTTTGTAGCTACAGCAATAACATTTCTAGATGTTTAGTCATATTTTTCCGCATATATTATGCTTCCTTCATTTTTTAAAATGAATTATAAAGATACTCAATTATGCATCTGTCAAAAGGGGAAGTAAGATTGCTGCTAGTTTTTTCTCCATTTGAAATGTTTATGCCACATTGAATGCCATTTCTATGTTCCCATAATCACACAGTGTGGCATTTCAGTAGGTTCATAGGATTGCAAGAAAGGAGAAAGAGGAGAGAATTTGCTCTAGGTATATAAAGGACTGTTATGAGTGTTGTCATTGTCTTGTTCTAATACCAATTATGTAGAAATGGGTTTTTTTAGCACTAGTTCATATATCATCATTTTCTGGAAATCATGCAGTAGAAATCTTGTAGAGCACCAAACCCTCAAGTTAATTATCTATTTACCAAAAAATTGCTGCTGCTTTTGCAAAATTTGCAATAAATTTTGAGAGCACTGCTCAAACTTCATAATGGCAAGCTTCAATTAAAAAATATTAAATTTCGTATATATTTTTTGGAAATCGGTCCCAGCTAAGTTTCAAGTGATTTATTTCCAGTAATCAAATTCAGAATTGTAGAATAGTTGTTTGGGCCATGTCTGTTTCAGCTCACTTTATTAATGCTAAAACCCTTACGTCCAATTTAAATTATTTAGTCAAATGTTAATATAATGAAACCAATCAATCGACAACAGTAGAAGCTAAATATTTATTTTCTAGTTCATAATAGTATTTGACCCCAGTGTAATTCCAGTGTTCCAGACAGTTCTTCTACACTTTCAGGCAAGGAAAATTCAGGTATGCTTGCTTTTAGGATAGCAAACATATTTCCTATTAAAATGCTATAAATAAGTAATTGAAAAAATTCAGCTTATCCCTGGGCATTGCACAGAAGTCTCAAAATTTCTTGTGAACCTGTATTAGTTTCCATTTTGTATATTTATATGTAATAATTTCCCATTAGAGCTATAGACATTATACTGGTGGAGAGGGAAGTATTCCCTCATTTATTCCACAACTTTCTAGTACAGTAGCTAGGTCTAAGAAAATCTGCCCTGTCACCCTAATTCACACAGTAAGCTCCTTGCTTGGATGTGGATTTGACTGTGGGTCCCTCTAGTTGTGGCTTTTTACTCAAAGGGATATCACAAAGAAATCAGCATTTATCTTTACACTGTAACAGGAAAAAAAACTGATTGGGACCAGGGAGTACACATGTGTACATTCTTTCCTTAATATCCAAGGTGAATTGGTTAATAGAATGAGAATCTAATTAAAAGCAGAAAATACCTGAGAACTAAACTCTGCTCATTTAAATGTGTACTTTCTTTCCTCAATATCTGAGGAGAATTGGTTAATAGAATGAGACTCTAATTAAAAACAGAAAATACCTGAGAACTAAACTGTGCTCATTTAAATATATTGCATTTAGGTGCCACCTGTTTTCCCCCTTGTCCCCTCTATGCCATTTTGCTTGTTTAGCTTCTTATTTTCCTGCCATTGCATTCATGGTTATTATGTATTGTACATTAGAAGCATCCATCCTATACCAGTTCTGCTGTTATCATGGCAAAAGGTGAACATCCCATTCCTGGTCTCATCTGTTATCCCTCTCACTCATCAGACAGTGCAGGAGAACCGGTAAGACACACCTACCAGAATGTTTCGCACAAATATCTTCAGTCAGATTGCTTGCCTTCTCATTGTATGTTACAAGGAGCTACAGTTATTTTCTTTATTCCTAATGACATATTGTGTTGCTCTCCGAGCAAACAAGTTTTAAATTTCCATTCTGTCAATTTTTATGAAACAGATAGTAATTAACATTTATTTTAGCTGTGCAGTATTAATTTTAAATTTTATTGCTCTCTGATTGAAGACTTGTTTTGGTTTAGATTCATTTACCTCTGGAGACTGCTCAGAAATTTTAGACATCATATTTCTATTACCATAAAACTAAAATATTCTTCTGGACTTCAAAGGAGCCATGGTGCATGGATTTTCAAATTACTTGGCTTTGGATAATATGCAGATATTTCTGGTAGATGCTTTTACTGATTATCCAATGCTGATTTTTTTTTAAACACTTGCTCATATTCCAATACTCTTTTTAAAAAACACTTTATTTTACTCACAAAATGGAAACTGCAGAGATAATAATTAAGTTGCCTTGCACATGTTTGTCATTGACCCCTTCTAAATTGGTCAAGTATCAAATCTTCTGCTGCATTATAATTAGAATCTGAATGATAACCTCTTTCTAATTCTGAAAAACAATATTTGCCAGCATTAGAAAGCTATGATTATGAGTATCAGTAAAAGATCCTTAGCTAAATAAAATTATCATGAGTAATCTTGCCTTTCTAATTTTTTTTCCTTTGGCAGCTAGAATATTCATGTGTACATTACTGTTGTTATAGATAGACAGCTTCTAGTCGGAGAAGATCCATGCTGGGATGGGTATATGTATGTTCTTTTCACCTTCCCCTTTTTACAATTCAGAAAAAAGACCTTTTCCCAGTTCCTTGCAAAATATAGGTGGATAAAGGAAAGACAGTCCTGTGGGAAGTGGTCTTTCCATTTCCTTATAGTAGCCTAACTTATTATTGGAGGAATGGGAATTGAAACGCAGTTCTTTCACAACAAAAAAGACAGTTAGACTTTACTTGTACATCCATATGAATAACATTAGCTGGAATAATTCTCATTATAACAAAAATATAATATTTTCTTTTATATATATATTTTTTTAATTACATTTATATGCCGCCCTTCTCCGAAGACTCAGGGCGGCTTACAATTTTTGGAGCACAACCCAATGCGCTCAGCAATAGCCTTCATTCCATTGTATATGCCTGCTTATTACTAAGCGGCATTTTTACAAGGTCAGCTAATTGCCCCCAACAATCTTGGGTCCTCAATTTACCTACCCCGAGAGGATGGAAGGCTGAGTCAACCTTGAGCCTGGTGGGATTCGAGCCTACAGTAATTGTAGACAGCTGGATCTTAAGAGCAGGCATTTAACAGCCTGAGCCACCAAAGCTCTTATAAATGCTGATTCAGCAAACAAACAGGTTTATAGCCCCAGTTTCCTTTTTTGGCAAAATACAAGGCTAAAATAAGTCTTGTTAGCTTTTAAAAACTTGTTGTTCCACTCCTATTGTTATAGCTGATCATTTTGTCATCGTCCTAAAAATCTGTGAACATACCCATGTATAATGAATTAATTTTGTTAGTTAAGAAATTGTGAACTACAAGCAATAAAAAGTCCACATAGAATGGTTTTCCTCTTCCTTTATCTATGTATCATCTCCCCTACTCTTTTTCTTCTGCCTTGTTTTCACCTCCTGTTTTTGAACCCTTCTCTTGCTTCCGTCAATTTACAAATATCTTAAGATCTCTCCTATTTACTTCAGCCTGCAATTTTCTTGGATTGTTGTACCATCTTTTGCTCATTATTTCCTTCTGTCTGTCCCCTTATTTTCATTCCCTTCTCCATGCATCCTAGCCTTCATTGAACTTTGACCTGGCAGAAGGAAACATCCAAATTGAACACTGAAGAGCTGTGTTTCTTACAAATACAAATGAAATGCACTAAGCCTGTTGTTTTTTCAATCCTTGCTCAGGTTGGATTGGAAAGATGAAAGGGATTTTTTTCTCATGACATGTCTGTGATTGTTTAGAGGAAGGATATTTGTGTAGGTTTTATGCTTAAAGGAAAGCTTGCTTTGAACCATAAGCAAGCACTCAATTTTTTCTCAGCCTCTCTATTTTATATCTTTTATATCTTCAGCAGGCATTGAAAAGATTATTAGAAAAGAAATACCATACTGTTATAGAATCACTGTTAAATATGCACTGGTAGTTGTAGCACCATATGTTTATTTCATCAGAATATCTTTTATGTAATCAATACATTTCTATTAATCTTTCTTGAAATACTAATATAGAGAAAAGAACTATAATAGAACTGCACTTAAATAAAATTAGACTTTTCTTATTTTCTTACATCAAGAAGCAGCGTATTTGTGAAAGATTTTTTAAAAAGTGATTTCTGAAATAAATATAAAACAAAATTATGCTTTATTGTACATTCTTGATGGAGTTATATTTTCTCTGTCTATGTAATTTATCTCTAAATCCCATCAAAATGGCACAGCACTTTGAGAATTGAATATTAGAATTGGGCATGCTTCAGAAATTATTCAAAAAGTGCTTCAAAAATGCACAGGAACATAAATCCAGCTTTACTTAAAGCAATTGTATCTTTTTGCAAGCTTCCAAGACAGCCTAAAAAAAGATGTGGATGCTTTAAGGAAATTACTCATTAGTGCTGATTTTTAATATGATTTCTTAAAACATTAAAAAAGCAATTTTTATTTACATTCAAAGTCTCTTTAATGGTATGTGAGACAGAGAATAGCTGCCTAGGGAATAATCAGATACGAGAAGACAGCCTGCAGTTGCGTAATGTGCAAAGGAAGCAACTCTGAAAGGAACTTCTCTAACCATTCAGACGATAAAAGAGACATGGAAGATTTGTAGTATCAGACTTGCAAGTTTCTGTTAATCTACAATAAAGTAGAATTAGCTCATCTACTTAAGTTTCCTGCCTGGTCTCCTTGGGAAGGCCGACAATCTCTTAACATGAAAAAGTACAAATGGAAATTTTCCCTCTTTTAAAGAGACAAATTTAGACTTCAAAAATTATTTATCGCAAATAGGAAAAAAGTCTGTATAGATCTTTCAAAGTTTCTTTAATTTTAGGTTTCAAAAAAATGTTCTTAGATTTAAAAGTTACTAACCTCAGTCCACTCAGCATTCAAAAATGTGTGTGAACAAAATACTGTTCCAATTTTTTTTCTAGTCTTAAGACTTCAAATATGAACTTCTTTCCCTGGATAGGTTTTTCTTGTACTCTATGGGTATTTAATATTAGAATAATTCAATAACAAAGAAGGTTCTTGAACATTTATACCTTCAAGTTTTTGAAGAACTTTGGATCACTGGGGAGAAGCATGTATTATAATTTACCTGTAACAGAAGAAACGAAATTGATGACACTGAGCCTTGAGAGGAGAAAAATAGCAAGATCAATTGGTGTTAAGGTTTCTTTTTGAAGCAGAAACACAGAAAAACATGAAATGAGTAATTTTGTTGAAATAAGGCTAATTAATTTATCAGTTGTAATTTACAAGGCAGGTTTTGGTTTTTGGATATAGTTTAGTGTACACTAACTAGAATTTGAAAAAAAATGTCTGAACATTTTTAATGCTCTTTTTCATGAAAAATTGGCTACTTTAGACATAACTATCAGATATTTTCACTTTTAATTTCAATTTTAAAATAGAAACCTACATTAAAAAGAAATATTTGCGTGGGTGGATGGACAGGTGGACGGATGGAAAGAAACTGGGATAGATAGAAGGACAGACAGACCTAGATACATACATACACCAAACTAAAAATATTTCCATAAAATATAAGATGCATATAGATACAAAGAAAATCTTATGAGGTAAATGTTTAAAAGGGTTTTTTAAATAAAAAATAAGAACCCCTAAGAAAACATACTTTAATTACCAAAGCAGAATTCAGTAATCTGGAATCTGAGTAAAAATTTCTACTATAGGTGATAATGTGTCCTGTACATTTTTATGTAGAGAGATAGATTCAACTATGTTAATTAAATTAGGATAGGAGTCAAATATGCAAATTTTGTGACTGCACTTCATATTACCATTAATAAACTAAATCGAGCTAATTACAGAGCAGAAATGTCACTTTATCTCTTAATTGACTTGGTGATAATATTACATCTTCTCCTTAATTATATTGTTTGCAGTCCTATGTATTTTCCTAATTTGTTTATTTTAAATATTTATGTTCCATCTTTGTTATTGTTTTCTACACAGCTGGCTGTAACCATTAATAAATTTATGTAAATATAAAATCATTTTTAAAGTCATAGATGACTAAAATTCCCAGTAAATGATGAAGCAAATACTTTAAATGCTATTGGTTTAGCAGGGATCAGACACTATTAATAAGTTGCATGGTGTCACCAAGGAGTACAGTATCCTGGCAACCAGGCTCAGAAAATGCCAGATATTTTCATCCTCAGGGTATCTGTGTAACTGGAATTGGCAACCAGTAGTGTTTATGAATGGAAATATCAGTAAATTTAGTTAAAATATCTTCCTTCCTGGTTTTTTAAGAAAAATATTTTCATCCCTGTTTTCACATTAATTTATCATTTTTAAATATGCAGAATATTCTGCTGTAAGAACCCTCTAAACTGTTTTGAAATTTGTGAATCAATCTAAACAACTAGAAAGTTGCTGCTGCTTTTACATTAAAGCTGAGTTGGGAGCTATTGCTTCTTAGACAAAGCCAATTTTCCTTCTCTATCATCCAAAGACAATCTTGGCTAAAATTGCCATTCAAGTAGCCCAATCAATCATGAGGCTTTCTGCCTGATTTTTTAGGACTCGTGATAGATTGCTAAGTGAATTAAAGAAAGAAGATGTGTTTTGAGAAAGAACAGAAGACAACGGATATTAATTATTTATTACTCCAGTGTACATTTTTCCCACTTATTAGGAAATATGTTCCATATTATAACTAGCTAAACGGATTAATAATTCTAAAATACTAACTGAAAAGAAAGTTCCTGACTTTTTTTCTGAAGACAAAAGAGAAGGGAGAACTAATTTCAGCTCCAAAAAGGTTTTAAGCTATATTTAAGTATGGAAATATTTTGTTTTCTAGATGATGTACATAACTTCAAATAGATTTAATTTCAATTTATTTCCATGTTTAGATTCCAGATTCCATCATATCTCGTGGTGTTCAGGTGCTTCCACGAGACACAGCCTCACTTAGCACTACCCCTTCAGAATCCCCTCGTGCCCAAGCTACTTCTCGCCTCTCTACTGCTTCCTGTCCCACACCAAAAGTAAGTACAGTAGCTTGCCTACATTCAGAGGTGGGAACTGTCTTGATAAATGTTTTCTGCTACTGAAAGTTAGCTCGCATGTAAGATTTTATACTGTTGAGAGTCATCAAGGAGGTGTAGATAGAGGTATATTGTATATACACAGTAGTGTGTGTGTGTGTGTGTGTGTGTGTGTGTGAAAAAGCTTATATATTTAAATTATTTATTATTGTTTATTTGCTGTGAACTTGCTAATTTTCGTACCTATTTTTAAAGATTTATTTGAAAGTGCTATCTTTTCTTATTGCAGTATCAACCACGAGGCTGCGAATTTCTTGCAGGGCTCTATTAATCCATAAAATTTATCCTGCTCTTGAAAAAGAGAACTAAACAAATAGTTTATTTTTGTAAATATGTTTACACCTGAGCTGTGGCATTTTCTGCCTCAGGGTCCTATTAATGTACAGGTAGTCATCAACCAATACCACAATTAGAACTGGAAATTTGGTCACTAAAGCAATATGGTCATTAAATAAGTTATCTCATGACCCGATCCAATTTTACAACCATTTTTACCACAGTTGTTAGGTCAGTTACAGAGTCGTTAAATGAATCCAGCTTTTCCCATTGACTTTCCTTGTCAAACGCTGGCTGGAAGATCCCAAATAGTGATCGTGTGACCACAAGGACACTACAACTGTCGTAAATGTGTGCCTGTTGCCAAGTGCCCAAATAGCGATCACGTGAACCCAGGGGTGATACAACGGTTGTAACTTTGAGGACGGGTCATAAATCACATTTTTCAGCACTGTCTTAACTCTAAACCATGATTAAATGAATGGTCATAAGTTGAGGACTACCTGTATTTCAAACATTTTCAAGACAACAGTTTTGCCCCAACTTGGATACTTGCTGCCTCCTCTTTGGAAACTCTAAATTATATGGAAAGTTTTAATGCCAGCCTATGAAATGACACATTTGTGCTTTAGATATTATTTCACATGGATTGTTCAAGACTTTTGCATGTAATTTAATATATTTGGTATAATATATAACGCACAATGTATTCACAGCAGATTTGGACAAATAGCAAATCTAGTAAAACATAGAGCTTCTCTTAGAATATGAAATCTCTTCTGTTTGCTCTTTTATATGAAAATGCTTTATTTCTGGCATTTTAATACTAGCACATTTAACAGAAAACAGAATAAATCTAATGAAATGTTTCCTGGTTCATGGTTCTTTGAAATTACAAATCTCTGGTGATTATTATTATTTATTTATTTCTGCAAGCCATATTAAGGTATGTCAAGCTATTAACTTATATTTTTTCAATGTTCTGACATTTATTATAATGTATTTCATATGTTGGACAATACATACATTCCTGAACAGCAAAAGTAGGCTTTGTATGGAAATGTGTTCACACTTTTAAAGAGTTTTGTATTGTTTTTCGTGTTAGTTTTGGGAATATCCTTTTTTTCTTTTCAAAATTAATTAAGACCTACTACAAGATAATAGTATAATAAACCCTCAGTTTAATGGGTCATTCAGAATCAAATAATTGTTAAATCCATAAATAACATATTTTCATCAACTTCTGTCATCTGATTCAGTTCATCAATTTGCATTGTTACCATATTATATAGATGACATAAATAGATGCAAATAACCTAATCAATTTGATGTGCCTGGACAACTTCAGGTACAATGGCTTTTGTCCATTTGTTTTTCCAAGTGATTTTTCAAGTGATTTTTATCTATGTCTGGAAATTTACTAAGTTTGGATGAACAAGATAAATAAAAACTGTAGACTTAATTTTTGAGGTCTGTGCCTTAATTTCTCTTTTTTATAAAAGCAGATGTTGCACATTTATTTTTGAATTGCTTCTGTTCAATGGAAATAAAACCAAAATTTAGTAGTTACTTTTAAAAGAGGATATTGTACAGAGTGTGCACACTCTAATAAAGTGGATTTCTATGCTCTGAAACCTAATATGAAAAAATCCATTTTATTTTTTTCTTCAAAGAATACAAATTATTAAATTATATAAATGAGCTAAAATATAATGATTGAAATTGCTTGCAACCACACTTTTATATATACGTTCTTTATTGGAATATAATTTCTCGTGACATAGTCAAATATATTTTAAATTAGATTGAATGTCAGTTACAAACTTTTGAATAGCCTAGTTTGCTGTAAAATTTCCTGTTCTCCAACCCAGATTATGTGTTGGGGATTCTTTTTCTAGGCAGTTTTGTGCAAGCCCTGGAGAAAGAGTTCCAGTATGAATAAAGGGCAAAGAGAGAAAGCAATGTGTCTTTCTCCCTCCTCATTTAAAAACCTACCTCATAGAGTTTTCCCGCTCCTGATTTTCCTGATAGTTTGATCTTTGTGGGCTTTAAATTGTTCTTGCCCATTTACCTAGATTGATAGGTTAAATTTTTGAAAAATTCTTTGAATGTCTAAATCTCATTCGCTACTCATGCATCTTATACTGAGTTTGTCCATTAAAACATATTGTATTTCTGTTTCAGAATGTGAGAATGTTTCCAATTCATTTTATCATATGCCTTTTTTAAAATGATAAATGTACCATAACCTTTCCAACAGTCACATATTTCTCAATGATCTACTGAAGAGTAAAAATTTGATTTGGGTACCGTTGGTTGTGATGCATTTCCAATTTTTAATAATGATTCTTCCTCATACACTTTCACACAAAATTCTGCTAAACAAAACAGACATTTTTCTTATTTATCTCTTTGTATAGATGAACAATAATGGCATTATTTTTTCTTCTCTATATGCATTATACAGTAATTCTCCTTTTATCTTTTTTGCAGCAATAATTCTTTTATATGCCATTTTTCTTGTAATAGCCTTTTTCAGTTCATCTTCCTGCAAGCCTTCGTATTTCCAATTAGCATTATCTCGCACACTTGTGTGATACTTTGTACCATAATTATTTTTGTTCTTTTCCAAATCAGTTTCCATATCATCTTTTTTATGGTCATTTTATTTTCATTCTGTTGGAAACTTTACATTAATATGTTTTTCAAGACTTTTCCATTTAGGACTTTTTCTATTCTCACATTCGTTTTTTTCACCTCTTTTTCTTTACTTCCTTGTTCAATTCCCACCCACCCCCCACATCCACTCTTGTTATTACCAAAAAAGGATCTGCCCCACATTCAGAACCTCTTGTCAGCCTGTTATCCTTCACCTCTCTGCCTTTCATCATAGTCAAACCAGTCACATTTCTGTATTCATTGTATGCTTAAGCCATGTATTTAGAGCTGTCTTTTTCCTAAGCAAATACTTGCCAGTCATTATAATTACTTATTCTGGCTGTGAAGGGCTCAATCACTTCTTTTGTATTCTTTCATCTCATTCTCACTGTCACCTCTGTGATCTATTGGAATAATCCTTTTTTCCATATAGTTTTTTTCCTCAAAAAAATCAATTTTTATTCTTTCTAGAACATAATATGGAACTGTTACTAACATAAGAATTTCTATTTGACCGTCATGCTTTTTGACATATTTAGGCCTTTTATTTTCCAATTAAATTTGTATTTTCACTTCTGCCTACATATTAACTCTATTTGAAAGTTCAGACCTTCATTCATATATGTTATCTTCTTCAGCATTCTCTTAGATTCATATACTGCCCTCATTTTATTTCATTTCATTTCATTAATTCATGTTCTTTATCACATACTCTTATATTCCAAATCATAATCTTTCACACACCATGGTCATTTGAAAATCAGCTCATGAATACCATTTACAGCTTTGGTGAACTAAGGTTTTCACAAGTGTCAGTTCATTGCACGTATCTTCCTAATTAATCACAAGGTCCTAACTCTTGTGAAATATTTTGTGCATTGTTAGACTAAAATTTGGTTGCATTTCTGGTGTACTAGCTCAAATTTGCCCAAAATGAGCAGTCTTTACTATTAGCAGGGAATGTCACATGTCATGCATCAAGTCATTGAAACAATTTAGATTGAGCTAAATAAAATACATTTACTTTACTCAAGTAGCCACTAACAATACTAATATTTATTTTTGCTAATTATTATTGAACTGAAGTATTGAATATTTTCTTAAATTCTTTCTAACTAATTATATCAAAATTCTCTTTATTCTGTTCATTAGTAACTCATTAAAATGTTAAGTGATTTAAAACCCCAAGTAGATGTATTAAAAACCATCACATCACTGAAAGTTAAAAATAAGATTAGAATACATTTCCAATTCCTTCAAATGAATTTGTAGGGCATCATCATTGTTCCTTTTATGACACTGAATTTTACACAATTCCTCAAAAGGAAAGTTGACAGAAAATAAATTATAAATAGAGACAAATTTCATGCAGAGTCCACCTTCCAACAATTCTAGTATCAGGTTATCAGCTTATCTGAAACCAAATGTTCTCCCTATAAGTGCTGTGTACATGTCTGTCTGAAGCCACAGATCAAAAATGAATGACACAAAAACATCACATTATTAACTGCAATTAATAAAATCTGACATACCATGTCTAACATTAATTTATTCCGTCATCTACATTTGCCAACCATTCACTGATTCATAAGCCATAATACGCTACCAAACCTACACATACATTGACATGCCTTTCTCTCCTTCCAAAAGAAACAAGATCAAAAAAGGGGGGGAAACGTGATGGAAACTGGATGAGTACAAGAAGTAGTTCTATTGGGGGGGAAATGTTCTTGGTTTTGTTATACAAATTTTAGATTTAGTGGGTCTTGAAAAGTAGTTTACAGCAATAAAAGTCATTATGATTAAGCTTTTAGCTTTAGTGTTAAACATTATTTTATTAATCTAGCCAAGGGGGTATTTAATTTCCAGAGGATTGAATTTTTCATTGTGTTGCTATTCCAATTATAAAATAAAAAGTTGAGCATTTTGACATATGAGCTTGGTAAATTGAAAAGCCTTGTTGTTTTTTATTCTCTTTATATTAGATCATGTGATTCATCTAGTAATCTGATCAGAATTGATACTTTACATATATGCTTTTTTGCTTTTACTAATTCCATATCCTATCTACATTGTTTAGAAAATTCTTTTTACCTTGCTAGTAATTTATTAAAAGTTTATTTTTAATAAAATTTAATATACTGTTAGCACGTCAAGAATGGCAAATATTCATAACATTAATTAAAAGTGCCAATAGATAGTTGAAAACTTTTGAAATATACAAAAATATGGAAGACATAGCCATAGAAAATGAAGACTGACACATAAATAACAATTCTTTCTGACATATAAAGAAAATATTGCATGGAATAGAAAAAGAACACAAGAAAATCCTAGTTTAGTTGCTCCAAGAAGATTGCACACAGACTGACCATGAAAAAACAGCAACAATTGTGAATTGGAATATCTGCAAGAAATATCATTTGCTGCAAGCAAGAACTGGTGGATTACACACACACACACACACACACACACACACACACACACAGAGATATTTTTCATAATGGAAAATGAAGAATCTAAATACTCTGGGACTTTAGAATTAAAGCAAACAAGTATCTTCCACATTACATCCCAGAATTAAAAATCGTTGATAAGAAAGTCCAATATACATACACTAGGAAAAGAATTATTCCTTACGGTAGAAAAACACAGATATGATGCTTACTCACTTGCTATTGCTAAAATAGTTATGTGCTCATTTTTGACAAAAAAGGAAAATTAAAAATCCATCCTAGCATTACTTTTTGATAAACTCTCACCAATAACAATCATAAAAGATTTCTGTCATAAAAGATTTTAGAGAGGTTATAAAATCTTTCCATTTTGGAACTGTGAAAGCATTTTCAAATGTCCAAACATTAATTCAATATATTGAATGTTGCATTTTTGAATTTAATCTTTTTATTGTATTTTTTTAATCTAAACACAATTAACCATGGGATAAATATAAACATTTCTTTTTAAATCATTTTTAGATATCTCTCTGTGTATGCAGAAAATATAGATTTTTATAACATTGATGTACAAAACAGTATTGTCTTTTACACAAACTACAGTGTTTCATTTTATGATTAGTATTGATATTTCAATAGTTATTTCTCTGAATAATCTTTTTAAGACATTAAAATATATTATTCTGGGATAAGAGACAATAATCTCTAAATGATTTCTGATATTGCATGGCATATATTCCGTACCTACTGCTTTATCTAGTTTCTTAAATAATTTCCTTTAGCTATGAGGTTTTAAAAATTCCATACTAATTCAGAAATATGAATATGTATGAATTTTAAGAATATATATTCTCTTATTTGTATTTGCATCAATCATATTTAAATAAAATTTCTCCAGATGTTATCAGATTTTATGAAAAGCAAAGCTTGTAATATTTTTAACTTTGTAATAATTATATTAAGCTTATCAAGACATAAATACAAAAGAAAATGAAAGGAAAAGGGAAGAAAAGGGAAGAGAAAGAAGTGTAGGATAAAGGGAGGAAAAGAAAGAAAAGCACTGACTTCCAACTTCCAACTCTTTTTAGTACAGCAAAATAAGATAGCAACATTATAGTCTTGACTTTTTACTTTTACATATTTAATACTATACAGCCATATCTATAATAACAAAAACTATCAGAATTTTTATCATCCTGAAATTATGATATTATAATATATAGTGAGATAATAATAAAAATAAACGTGCTATATGTAGAATTTTTTCTTTGAGAAATACTAAATTTCAGAGTGTATCAAAGTGTATATTACTATTTGTTGCTGTCCTTATGGAAGCTGACTTGAATAATTTGTTGTTATCTTCCAAGATGAATAAAACAGCTATTTTGCATTCATCTCACTAATTAAAATTATTTCTTGCAGTTTTAAAATCTTGGCTTTGTATGTTGTGAAGCTTTCATAATGAATGCTCTTGTTCAAATTTTAGTTTTATTTTTATAGATGGTTTTTATCCTACAATATCCATATTTATGCAGAGGAAACATCTTGATCTTAAGAAAACTGTATCACTCTTTTTCTTTTGAAGACTGTACCACTTTTTACTTTTATCTTTTTATCCTTAAAGTTATCACTAATTTGAAGAGAAAGAGGTAGCTCTTTCTCATGTCAAATATGGAAGAAGAATATGCTAGGAAACAACTGGCTTATTTGAGTACTAGCACTTACCTGAGGCATATAGGCCAAGTTTGGCCTATCATATTTAAGCTCAGCAAATTGAATAATGACTATGCATTTTTCCTGGTGACTTAAGTTTAGGCCTGCCTGTGCTATTCTGCACATTGGGTAATTATTACTCTGTTAACAGTTTGATCAGATTCAAAACATAGAACAGTAGGATTGGAAGGGGCTTCTGAGAAACCCTTGCCCATGGCAGGAGATCCTGTACCATTCCAGACTTTTGTTGGGCTTGGTGTGATGGATACATGTGATCATAGAAAGAATAACACAATAATAGAACATAATAACAGAACAAAATTGGTAGGAATGTCAAAGATCCTCCAGTCCAGCCCCCTACCTAAGCAGGAGACTCTATACCAGTGGTGGCAAACCTTTTTTGGCTCCCGTGCCAATAATTGCAGTTCCTCACGTGCCAGCACCCAGAAGGCAATGCATGCTGCCCCCCCATACTCTCTGCACCTGCATGAGCAATCCCCTTGCAGCGCGCAGCGCTTCTGCGCATGCACGCGCGATTCCCCTTGCCGCACATCTGCGCCTGTGTGCACAATCACTCCCATGCACCATCCATCTGCGCATGCGTGCGTGACCCCCCAGCACGTACTGCACATCTCTGTACACTTTTCTATAATAATTCAGGATATATGAATTCATTTAAGCTAGTACATATTTATCATTTTATTAACAAGTATATTATGAAATAAAATTGTTGAATGCTCATGGTACATCGTATTCCATAGCATTGCCCTTATCTATTAAGTTAATCACTTTTACAGTATTGATCAGACCGCATATTGTGTCCTTTTAGACTTTAACAGCAATTCAGGGATATTAAAGTAGCCACCGAAAAGGCAGTTAAGATGATCAAGGAACTGGAAACTAAGCTTTATAATGAAAGATTAAGGGGATGAAATATATTTAGCCTTGAGAAAAATTGATCAAACAGAATTATGATAGAACTCTTCAAATTCCAGAAAAGATTTGTTCTCTCTTTAATAGTGGTTTTAAGTTACAAGAAGGCAGATTCCACTTGAATATTAGAAAAAAAATATCATAAGAAAAGTTCATTCAGAAACAATTACACAGTGGTGGATGTATTCATGCAGGATCAGTACACTATAATTTGGATTTTCTACCTTTAACTTTAACATTATACATGCTGCTGAGAGATCTAATAATTTTTTTTCCTTCCATTCAGTCATGTCCGATTCTCAGAAACTGCTTCGACACGAGCCTGCAGTTTTCTTGGCAAGGCTTTTCACAAATGGTTTGCAATTGCCCCCCTTTTAGGGCTGGAGAAAATGACCGGCTCAAGGCAACCCAGCTGCCTTTGTGCCCAAGGGACTAGTAGAATTCAGAGTGTACCACTTTTTATCCTGATGCTTTAACTACTATAAAGCACGTACTTTGGATAAATCCATAATTAATCAAATCCCATCGCTGCTGTTCTTTTTCCAAACCTTAAATTCTGCAGTCAAACTGTTCTTTAATCAGAAAGAAAGCAGGTAGATGATCTCCAGTTTAAGCTTCCTAAAGATTATACTATCATTAATATATGTTATAATATTTTTTCCTATTTCCCTATCAGCCTTATTTTGCAGTTGTCTTTTCTTCATATTTTGCTTCATCAGCCATTCCTCAATTATTAGCTTCTTTTTTTTCTTTGGCTCACCCACAGTCTTGCAGAGAGAGGATACAAATACTAAGCTTCATTTATGTTTCACTGCTCAAAGTATAGAAAGAGATAGCAGCTTGCAGAGGAATCATCCATAATTTACCCACAAAACTCCCAGTGGACCTAAAAGCTTTCTCATCCAAGGAAATAATAACATCTTGAAACTTAAACAACACTATTATATTATTTCAAAACCTAATATTATCACGTCTTTGATATGTCCATGTAAAATATGACTTAACTGGATGAACAATAATGGGAAGTACAAACTGAAAATGGTTTTTGAACATGGTGTCAATTTTTAGCATACACCCCAGACCAGATCAGTGATGCTCTCTCGGTGATGTCCCGGTGCTTGGAGGCGGTGCAGGCCTGGATGGGGAGTAACAGACTCCGGCTCAACCCGGCCAAGACTGAGTGGCTGTTCTTACCGGCATCTCGGTGTTCAGTGTATGTGCCATCTTTGGTCATGGGGGGGGAGGTGTTACCCCCCGTGGATAGGGCGAGGAATCTGGGTGTCCTTCTGGATGCACAGCTCAATCTGGAGGAGCAAGTTGGAACTGTGGCTAGGGGGGCTTTTGCCCAGGTTCAGCTGGTTCGCCCACTCCGCCCTTACCTGAACTGAGATGCCCTTAGAACGGTCACTCATGCGCTCATCACTTCCAGAATCGACTACTGCAACGCTCTCTACATGGAGCTACCCTTGCGGATTACTCGGAGGTTGCAGCTGGTGCAGAATGAGGCCGCGCGGGCTGTGATGGGAGTATCCCGATACTCCCATGATACACCCCTCCTGCGCGACTTGCATTGGTTGCCGGTTGCCTTCTGGGTTTCCTTCAAGGTGTTAGTAACAACTTATAAAGCCCTAAATGGCTTGGGGCCAGGGTACTTGCGGGAATGCCTCCTGCCAGCATCACATTCCGATCGCCCCGTGCGCTCCCACAGGAGGGGCCTCCTGGGAATACCGTCAGTCAGGCATTGTCGGCTGGCGGTTCCCAGGGCTAGGGCCTTTTCGGTGGGAGCACCCACCCTATGGAATCAGCTCCCCATGGATCTTCATTTGGCCCCTGATCTCCGTTCCTTTCGTCGAGACCTGAAGACTTGGCTGTTTCAGGAGGCTGGCCTGGATTGACCCGGGGGGTGGGTTGTTTTAATTGTATTGTTTATTATCATAATTTTAATTGTTTTTAATGTTTTTAGTAACTTATAGACTTGTATGTATTTAATATTTTTTATTGTAAATATATTTCTTTTTATATGTTCGCCGCCCTGAGTCCTTAGGGAGAAGGGCAGCATACAAGTCTAAATAAATAAATAAATAAATAAATAAATAAATAAATAATAATAATGATGATGATGATGAAGTAAGTGTAATTCTAACTGAACACCAGATCTTTTTCTAGATCAGTAAAAACTGTTACATAGGTCTCATAGAATTATGGCAAGAGATCCATTTTAAATGATATATACCTGATAAAGTGGGAAATAAATAGACATGCTTTTATATTAGTCAACTGGAAATGTATTCGATATAACTGTGGTTAGTGTTTCTTGGAGCAAGGTGAAAGAAGGTTAGCTCGTGTTGTGACATCACTGAGGATCATGACCAGGTTATGGATAGATTGTCAAGGAGAAAATTCATCTCTGTGATTGCTAAGAGTTGATAATAGCTTGATGGCACATAACCAATCTGAATGTGATATATTCGGTAAAAAGAAATCTGTTTATTTCTCTTGACTATTCAGCTATACAGATTAATATAAAACATTGCTTTATAAATAAAAAGAAAATGGGCATTGGTATAATTACCTGAGAACGCCCTTTCTATCTACGCTGCAAGAAAGTCCAGGAATGGGTTAAGCTCCTCTTTCTCACGTCATAGAGCTGAGTCTGCCACTATAAAAAGCCAGCCCCTAGCTGGCCCGCCCATCTTTTGGCTCAGCTTCTTGTCTGAGAGCATAGTCTCTGGAAGAAATGCTTGTAAAAAAGTTAGAACATCACAGGAGACAGCAAATAATTATAAAATCCAGCTCCTGGGGATCCGGTAGAGCTCTGTCTCCAGGAGAATGGGGATCCGCTCTCCTGCAGTGCCGAGGCTTCAGTGCTGCCGCGCAAAGGGCTACAGACTCAGGAGGGGTTTGGAGGAACCTCCCACACAGCCCCACTGATCGAAAAACTCATTGTTGCTGCCGCCGGCCAAGCCACTTCACAGCTGACTCCGTAGCTCCGTTCCTGCCGCTTCTCAGCTGTTTCAGCTTAATTCGATCACTTGGGGCCTGGTAAGAGCCTAAAGAGCGAAGAAGGTGGTGAGGCCTTCCCAGGGCCCCTCCACCTGGCAAGCAACCATTTTGGAATTGCCAGGTGGCCATTTTGTTTCAGCGATGAGAATAATAATATACATTTTTACAGATTTGTCTTATATTTATAATAAAGATGTGTATTTATAATCTTACAAAAAAGCACTATAAAAATGTCATAAAAATATGGGACTATCCTATTTTTTTTTAAATTACATTTATATGCCGCCCTTCTCTGGAGACTCAGAGCGGCTTACAATTTTTGGAGTGCAACCCAATGTGCTCAGCAATAGCCTTCCTTCCATTGTATATGCCTGCTTATTACTAAGCGGCATTTTTACAAAGTCGGCTTATTGCCCCCAACAATCTTGGGTCCTCAGTTTACCTACCCAGAGAGGATGGAAGGCTGAGTCAACCTTGAGCCTGGTGGGATTCGAGCCTGCAATAATTACAGACAGCTGGAACTAACTGCTAGGCTATTAACAGCCTGCACCACCAAGGCCCTATTCTATAACTAACTTTAGAAAAATACTTCAAAAGCTCACTTGCAATGCACATTATTAATAAGAGATAAGAGTTGCTGTCACCTTGTTGAAAACGATATAATAATATAAGCTTTCAAGAGATTTTGGCAGTTGGTGGACAGTAGAAAATATAGTCATCCCAGACATGGAACTGTCAGACATGGACTCTTAAATTCCTTGTATCTAATCTCATGCATGTAGTACTCATTGACTGCAATTGTGATTGGCAACTTTGTCACTAAGCACATGTCCTTAAATGAAATGTGACTATGCCAATTTATTGCATCATTTCTAGCTTTTGTCATTAAGCCTATCATCTGGGTCAATAGTGCAAGATCACATGACCACAACTTTCAACTTCCTGCTAGCTTCTGCATTCCCATGAAAATTTGCAATGGCAATCACAGGACTGTGGGATATTGTGATTATCATAAACGTTTGCCAGTTGCCAAGCACTCAGATCACAATCATATGACCATGGTGCAATGGTTTCAACTTTGAGAACCAATTGTAAGTCTCCTTTTTCAGCACAGTTGTAACTTCAAATGGTGCTGAATAAGTGGTCAGTTAGTGAGAACTATCTGCAATAGATCTTTGACTAATCTCATATTAGACAAAAAAAAATTCCCAAGATTATTGGTTCCTTTTCTTCATGAGAAAACATACTGTTTTATTCATGTATTTTTGGTCATATAGATTCTAGAAGAGTCATTCAGGATTAATCGTGTTTAAATTTGCCTTTCTCTCTAGCTTTGAGAAACTCTCAAGTCCTGTCAACAATATATGGGAGAAAAAAGAACATGTTTTGCTCTTTCAAAACTCAGTTGATAATCATCTAGCCAGGCTAATATTCCTTGTAATAGATTTTCTCTAACAGATCAGACAACTACGTTAAGTACGTTCTATTAATCTATGAATGAACAAATTAAAATGACGAGTACAATTCTAAGGCTAAGACCTTATTAGTTTTTCCCAATGTTATCAATATGTCAGAATCCCGTGTTTTTCTAGTTGAGATATCCAGTTCTCAACTGCATACATTCTAGTAGTGACCGACATTTGAAAAGAAGCAATCAAGGCATTAATCATTCTTAAACCCCCATTCATTGCCTTGGAGAAAAAGATAATGACTTTACTGCCATTTTCATCACAGATGATGCAATGGAGAAGAAAAAGAGTGGTTGAGCTTTTTCTATCATTTTCGGTCTTTTGGGTGGCATCTGGAACAAATTATCAGCAAATGATCATAGCTAGCAAAACAATGGTAATCAGTGGTTTACAACTCTATAAAGGAGATTATATAAAGGAGGATACAAAGTGAAGGAGTGCTACAGTATGCAGGAGTAGATGTACGATAAAATTTTATCTTCAAGGTAAGTAATTCTTACATTATTTTTTCTTTATCTGTCTTGTCCCTATGCTTTCACTGTGTTTAATGTTTTCATGTGCATTATTTGAAGTTAGTAACATTTTAAGTGCAGATCTGTATAAAAGAACAAGTGCATTTTATATCCTTAATTTAGGGGAATTCATCCTCTGCTTTCCAAATCACCTTTTACTTAAGTACAAATCCATACATGGTGGCAAATATTAATATCTCTGAACCCATCTATCTAAATACAATATATGTAGCACCTTAATGATGTATTTAAATCTATTTCTCCTTAACCTGATGAAAAATGTTGCCATGGTCCTCTTTATTTTCTATCTGAGACGCCAGAGGCTATATGCCTTCCATTAATTTGCAACATCCGAAGCCAGTAACTTGGTATTATCAAAAGAGTGGTGTGTTATTTCTTTTAACTCAACATATTTCCAAATTAGTAATGGAATATAGTACATTAATGGATCAATTTATTTTTGGAACACAATCTTCAGCCTATCTTTTCATATTTTGGAGCTTCAATGCAAATACCTATATATTTTTATTGCTTTATCTCAAGTGAAATTATTATTATTTTTAGAAAACTAATATTCTTTCAGTATGAGTCCTATTGTGTACATGTGTAATTGTAGTGTATAGTTCTTTATAAATAAGTATTGAATTATACCCTTTCTATATTCTTTAATATTATTGTTGAACAAGCGAAATTAAGAAAGTACTATTTGAAATAAAATAATGAAGCTTTTCACTTCTGAATTTGTTTTTCATCTTATTCCTTACATATATCTGTTATGTATGCAGGTTTGAATGTCATTGGTTAAGTTTCAACTGTTCTTGTAAAATGTCAGAAATGATTGGTTTGAAAAGTGTGGGAAAACCTTGCACTCTGATTGGCTGGCAACTGCAGCTGCTGGCTATAAGTAGCAGCAGCAGCCCAGCCAAATCGGGTCTGTTATGAGCTGTAGTCACTAATAAACTCTTCACTGAAGCACTCCGCGTCTGACTCTTCATGCAAATCTAACACTGGCGACGAGGGTGGGATCCTTCCCGAAGAGAAGACAACGCGGAGAACAAGCTGAGAGAGATGGCTGCGCTGAACACCCCCAGCCCGTTCGATCCACGGCAGAAGACTGGGACTCGTATGCAGATCGTTTCCAAATGTATTTGGAGGAAACGATCTCGCCGACATTTCGAGAAGCGGAAGAGGCGGTCTTTCTCACCCACTGCGGTCCGGCAGTTTTCAAGATGGCGAAGGCATTGGCGGGAGCTGCAGACGTGAAGGTAATGGACTGGCCCGACTTAGAAAAGTTATTAAGAGCCCATTACGCGCCACAAGTATCGTGCCTCATTAAGAGACACGAATTCTACCGTCGGGATCAAGGGGAAAGCAAAACGTTAATGACTTCGTGGCAAGTTTAAGGGACATTGGGGGTGCATGTGAGTTTATCAACTTAGAAGAGGCCATGCGCGATCGATTTGTTCTAGGCCTAAAAGACAAGGTTTTGCAGAGCAAATTATTAATGAAACCTAAGATCACGCTTAAGGAGGCCATAGAAGAAGCTTCTTCAGCGGAAGCTACCAAGTCCTCAGCAGCAGCCATGAAGAAAATTAACAAGGCCGCAAGCCATCCTGATGTGGAAAAATCCACAACAACCCATTGCGAGCAAATAGATTCTGATTCAGACTGTAGTGAGGTGGAGGAAGGAATTTATAGACTCAGAATGGAGAAGAAAAGGAAAGACCTTGGAAGAAAGAGGCAAGACTTTTATTGCAGAGGTTGTGGGGGCACCCCGCACTGAATGCAAGTTTTTGATACCATCTGCCTCCGTTGTGAAAAAGAGGTCACCTAGCAAGAGTCTGCAAATCATCCAGAACTCCACCAAGCAGAAAGAAGTTTCCTGACAAAGAATTCAAGCATAACAACTTCAGTGAGAAAATGGGGCAACACAGAAGCAAATGGGAAGAATGAAACTCATCAAACAGTCACTATTGGTCATTCTTCACCCTTAAGAAGCAGAAAAGTACATGTGAAGGTACTAATTGAAGGAAGGCCTTGCCAAATGGAAGTGGACTCAGGCTCCTATTTATCTATGGTGTCATGGGACACTATTCACAGGCTACTTCCCAACATTCAGAAGAAGCATTTCCAGAAGCAAGCACTGACTCTTAAAGACTACCAAGGGAACAAGATTCCAGTAGTTGGAACAAGAGAATTCAACGTGAAGTTCAAAGGCCACACCAAACGTTTGCCCCTGACCATCGTGGACAAGACCACCCAAGCTTGCTGGGACTTGAGTGGTTCAATCCACTAGGCATCGAGGTGACTGGCATCAATCACGTGAGCAACACTGAATGGGAGGAGGCCTTGAAGTCTGAGTTTCCAGAGGTCTTCAGCGACAGATTGGGCAAGTATATGGGGACCCCTATCACTTTCAACCTAGATCCCAAGGTGCCCCCAATTCGTTTAAAGCCCAGAAGGGTCCCATTTGCCTTAAAGGAAAAAATTGATGCACAATTAGATAAACTAATAGCTCAAGGAGTTTTAGAGCCCACTGACCACTCCAGATGGGAGACACCCATAGTCACACCAGTCAAGACTGATGGGTCAGTAAGAATCTGTGGAGACTATAAGGGGACATTGAACCATGCGCTTCAGCAGAGCATATCCAGTTCCAGTGGTGCATCATTTATTACATTCACTTGGCAGGGGTACAGTCTTTGCCAAATTGGATCTGGCCCAGGCATATCAACAACTAACAGTTGATGATGCCACTGCAGAGGCCCAAACCATTGTGACTCATAGAGGTGCCTTCAAATGTAAAAGGTTACAGTTTGGAGTAAGCGTGGCACCAGGCATTTTCCAAAGCCTTATGGAAAGGATGCTCCAAGGACTGCCAGGGGTAGTGCCTTACTTTGATGATGTGTTAATCTCTGCTGAAAATGACACTCAATTACAAGAGAGACTCAGAGAAGTCCTTACCAGATTCAAGAAAGCGGGTTAAAAGTCAAGGAAGAAAAATGCACTCTTAGAACTGACAAGGTTGAGTTCTTGGGCTATATGATTGACAAGCATGGCATCCACCCTACAGATGCCAAGGTTCAAGCAATCAAAGAAGCCCCTAGACCAAAATGCAAAACAGATTTGCAAGCCTTCCTTGGACTTATTAACTTTTATCACATGTTCCTACCTCAGAAGGCAACCATTGCAGAACCATTACACAGATTACTTGACAAAAGTCTGTTTGGGTCTGGGGCAGGAAGGAACAATCAGCATTTAACAGTATTAAAAGACTAATCACGTCTGATGCTGTACTCATACAGTTCTCTGAGAATTTACCTGTTGTACTGACTTGTGATGCATCCCCTTTGGAGTGGGGGGTTTGAGCCACAGGCTTCCCAGTGGGAGGGAAGCCCCTATTGCATTTTACTCTCGCACCTTGACCAAAGCAGAGAGGAATTACAGCCAATTGGACAAGGAAGCATTGGCAATTGTTGCAGCTATCAAGAAATTTCATGAGTATTTATATGGGAGAACATTTACCATTGTCACAGATCACAAACCTTTGTTAGGCATTGTGGCAGGAGACAAACCTACACCCACTATCCTGTCACCAAGAATGCTGAGGTGGACTGAATTTCTTGCTGCTTATTCATACAAACTTATCCACAAGCCTGGCAAGGACATTGGACATGCTGATGCCTTGAGTCGTTGCCCACTTCCTTGTCACAAGGAGGACTTTGAACCTGAGGCACACACCTTTTTCCTAGAAACTGTTGCCAAGCTTCCAGTACACGCTGCTGAAATTGCCAGAGAGACTGCCAAAGACACTTTATTGGCTCCTATTATAGGCTGGATTAAGAAAGGTTGGCCTCTTCAAGATCTACCTCACCTTGCCCAACCTTTTAAGTCCAGGCAAACTGAATTATCTGTATTAAGAGGATGTATTTTGTGGGGTAACAGGGTGGTTATTCCTGCAAAACTGCAAAGAGAGGTTTTGGAAATGTTACATGAGGGTCATCCTGGTATTGTAAGGATGAAGGGATTGGCCAGGAGTTATGTATGGTGGCCAGGTATTGACAAAATGGTTGAAAACTGGGTTGCATCTTGTCCCAACTGTCAGGTAGTCAGGCCTGCCCCACCTCTGCCCCCAAACAGGAATGGGAATGTCCTAGGGGCCCATGGTCTAGGATTCACATTGATTTCTGGCCTACCAGAGGACACACCTTCTTATTATAGTAGATGCATATTCCAAATGGCTAGAGGTATCCCATGGCATCCACCACAACTGATGCTGTCATCAAGCAGCTCAGAAAATTGTTTGTAACCCATGGGTTACCTGATGTTCTTGTCTCTGACAATGGCCCTCAATTTACATCCAACCTTTTTGAATCCTATTTAGCACAACAGGGTATCAGACATGCTCTGACTACCCCTGGGCACCCTTCGGCTAACGGCCGGGCTGAACGCATGGTACGTTTTACCAAGGAAAAGCTTCAGCAATCGGGTCCTGGGGACATCACTGAGAAAGTTGAAAAACTTCTTAGTGTTCAGCACATCACTCCTAACCCATCAACTAACTTATCCCCAGCAGAGTTGTTGATGGGTAGGAAACTTAGGTCTCCCATTGACCGCCTTCATCCCTCTTATGCACCCAATGCACCACTTGATTCCACTAGCAAAGTTCGCACATTCAGTGTGGGTGATTCTGTTCATGCTAAGAACCTTATGGGTGAACTTTCATGGATTCCTGCTGAAATAAGTCAAATAACTGGCCCTTGTTCTTACAGGGTACAAACAGAGGATGGTGTCCTCTGGAGCAGGCACATTGATCAGTTAAGATCCAGATTACCTCAGGAACATCGCAATTGTTCCTCTCTAGTTCCCATACCTAATGCCTTTTCTAGGGGGGAAGGGGAGGAGCATGAGGATAATCAGCAAGCAAGAATCAACCCCATGTGTAACGAGCCATTACGACAGGAACCATCCCAAAACCTGTCACAATGCCAAAATCCATCCTTAGAAGTGGAAGATTGCACATCACTACCTGACTTGGGTGCTGACATTGGGCTGGAGATGGGTTGGGAGGAGAGACCAGATTCTAACATCAAACAGGGTCTTCTTTCACAGGAAGTCCAACTAGGGAAATGTCAACAGACACATTTCCTCTCTCACTGGGTGAGAACGTTAAAACTTCTGAACCACGAAGGTCTCAACGCATACTAAGAGCCCCACCTATTTAAAAGAATACATTAGATAGGTTGGGAGTATGGAGTGAACCTAGTGGGGAGGGGTGTTATGTATGCAGGTTTGAATGTCATTGGTTAAGTTTGAACTGTTCTTGTAAAATGTCAGAAATGATTGGTTTTAAAAGTGCGGGAAAACCCTGCACTCTGATTGGCTGGCAACTGCGGCTGCTGGCTATAAGTAGCAGCAGCAGCCCAGCCAAATCGGGTCTGTTATGAGCTGTAGTCACTAATAAACTCTTCACTGAAGCACTCCGCGTCTGACTCTTCATGCAAATTTAACAATATCCATAGTCTATTAGTATGTAATCAAGATGTATGTGATTAAATATTTCAGTTTTATAAATGAGGAATTAAGGCACAGAAATACTAAACCAGAAAAAAATCCCTCATAAGTTGTTCAGCTGAATGATTGGAGTTCCTATCTTCCTAATTATTATTAGTGAGCAAAACTAGTTCAGCTTTTTTCATCCTTTTATGAAATATGAACTTCACTTTTAGTTGTAATTTTCTACTTTGTCAAAATATTCTCAGAAATTCTAGGATTCAAGATCAACTTGTGGCTTTGGTATTATGCTACCTTATTTGTTAACCATCCCATTCCAGTGGGAATGTTTCACCATTTTTATGAAGGTTTAACTCCTTCAAATTGTTATATACGGTACAAAATGTTAGCTGTCACACTTTGCGGGGAGGGGGGTTTCCAAAATTTGATCAAAACAGATATAATAACAATTCTATGTTGTCATGTGTGTATATGTGTGTGTGTATATATATATATATATATGTATGTATGTATGCATATTTTTCTATTTAGTTTTCAACTTTCTTGTTAGAAATCCAACCTCTTGATAAAAACAACAGAATTATTTCTTAATTGCTTTGCACAGTGTAGGATACAATGAGGTTAGTAGTAAAAAAATAAATGTGTCTTGGCTACTGTTAAGTAGCATTTGGTATGGCATTAAAATTTTCTGGCTGGGCAGCAAAATTATTTAATTGGGAACTAAGAACAGTGACTGATATTTTCTTTTCATTTAACATGGGATAGCTGTACATTATTTTGCCAATTATCACTCATGATATTTAGCAGGGCTAAGTATTCAATCTACAATAGCAGGTTTCTCAGGTCTGTGCTTAAATTATATAGCATATGGCACAATCTCATACATTTCAGCTATATTTCTGTCAATGCTTCATGAATCAAATCCAGACTCTTTCAGCATTCTATATTTTATTAAAACAATAATTAGTAAATACAACATGTACAATTTCAGTACGTGTATTGTTACAAAAAAGAAAGAACTCAGCAAACGAGTCATAATGTGATCCAGAAATAAGAGTCTGTGTCCTTGTTCCCTAGAAGTTTGTCAGAAAGTCAAAATAATGTCTTGCATGCACTGCTAACAGACTGTGTGGAAATTTTTTTAAGTTTTTACTTTTTCTTTATTCTTCTGTCTTTTTTATCCATCTTCCCTCATTGTAGCAAATTAGACGCCCGGATGAGAGCAAAGGAGTTGCTAGTAGAGTTGGATCCCTCAAAGTAAATATGTTTCTAAATTTTATTTTGCAAGTTTTCTTCTATAGCCTACACATTTTTTTTACAGGGAGTGGGGGAGGAAGAGGGTGGGGCTTCAATATTTCTCACCCATTCCACTTACTTTTCTTTCACGTTTTTTTAATCACTGTGGGATCACTTTTTATTTGTTTCTATGCTAAACAAGAGCCATCATAACTCAGTTAGCTAGAGGAAAGTTGCCAAACTATTATTTCTGAATCATACTGTACCTCTGCAAAAGAAATTAGCTTACTTAACCTGTTTTTGGATTAGAATCATGAACACTTAAGATGGCAAGGTAGCAAATTCTTTTCATTCTAGGTAGAGAAAGATTCTGAGGCATAATCTACCACCTTCTTAAACTTATTTAAATGCAGTAAATGAGTTAGTCTGATTCCTTGTAAGTGGAAAAAGATAGTTTAAATGGATATACTTTCAAGTGTATCTAAATAGACAATACTTTTTCTTCAGTTTGAAAGTTAACTAGATAGTTGTTTTCTATTAGTGCTCTTAGGTTTTATTCTTCAAAAATACTTATGTATCAATAAGTTACACAAACTCGAACACATGTTTGCACATTCATTTAAATGGAAAATGGAGAGAGTTTTGTGAAATTTCTTTGAATAAACTCCCTTTAAAATTAAATATTAGACATCACTAAACTAATCTCCGTCTTGTGTGGTATATGATCATTAAGATATGTTAATTTATTGGCTAACAAGTCAATGAATGTAGTGGAAATATGTTTAATATCTTGGATTATAAAAATGCTGAAAGCTCATAACATAGTTATCCTGACAATATTCAGCAGTATAAATAGGTAATTATTATTTATAAACTTTGAAGCATTTCACTATTACTTCAGTTGTGTTTTGCACCACATGGAGCACTAACTTCTTTCTGGGTGTTTTGTTTTGTTTTTGTTTTTGCACTTTCTTGCCATCTCAATTTTCTGTCTTGAAAATTATTTTCTTTTGTGTGTGTGGTATGTGTGTATTACCTTTATTCCAAGAAAAGCCATCTTACTATTTCTCTTAATACTACTCAATAGAGTTGCTGTCTGTAAAAGTCTCATTGCATTGAGCATAAAGTGGGGGAAAACAAAATTGTAATTATGCATTTGTTTCCCATATTCAATTCCAAAAAATGAATCTAATGAAAATGAAAATAAAAATGCTATCATACTTATACTAATGATAATGTTACATTCCTCTATGTCTTTCTCTGAGGATTCTTTTTTCAAAGAATTAAAATTGAATTGCAATTACAATGCCATTATGTACATTCATTGACGCTTTACATAAATAAACAATGCCAAACAATATATTTAATAGATTAGCCATTATAAATAAATCCACATTAAACAACCAATGAGAAATCAGTTTCCAAATTGTATTTTTAGAAATGTATACATTTTTGCTAAAATATGAATGCAGTATTTTAAAGTTCATATTTTTGGTTTTTGAATTTATTGGCATAGACCCCAAACACAAGGATGAAATAAAGATAATTACTTGGAAATATTATTATTATGGGAAATAACACAGTGATCAGAATAAGAATATTTAGAAATTGTATGAGGATAGAGTATTTCAAAAATATATTAAAAATGTTCTGAAAATGGTTAGCACTCTGATGGTTAGAAATCAGTATATGAATATTGAGAAGTGTATCAGTAGCTATAACTATATATATTTGCTAATTAACATCTACATTTTTTAAAAGTTGCTATTTTAACCAAATGATTTTTTATCTTTACAAAAGTCTGATCTTTTTGTATTATGCTACATGTATTACAAAGGCTACAAGAAATGTGTTGCACTGTATCTTCACTTTTTTAAAAAAAATGGAAAGAAAGACAATGAAAAGACAATAGGTGGCTTTTTCAATTCATTTTCTGATGTTTACATATAGCTCCATCGAAAGCTGGAGGAGCTCAGAGATCACCTACATGGGAATGTCAAAGGATGCTCTCTCTGAGTAAATGTACGATTTCACTCGGTGAATTATTTTTAATAAACTTTTGCTGGCTGGTAATACCAAATGTGATTGGTTTGTTTTCTCATCCCATCATCTTCCCCTTTTTCCTTCCCCTCCTCTGTTTCCTTTTCTAATTCAGGTTTTAAACCATAAAATGATTTTTTTATCTAAATGATTGACCAACTGTTAGTTACTTTGTGGACTCACTGCTATTAAAAAATTACTTTTCGTCTCCAAATTCAACTGTGATGTGAAATAATTTCCTAATTCTAAAATAAATAATCTAGTCCAGCGTTTTTGAAGCTGCTTTCCTTCAGCTTTGTTGCACCAGAACCAATCTCTAACCAGGAGTAGCGGTAGCCATGTCACCTGAAGATGGAAATTATAAGACACCTGGAGAATAATAGATTGGGGCTAAGACAAAAAGTAGATTATGTGAATACTAGACAACGTATAACATCTCAGAAGTATACTTAAAGCATATGTTCTTTTGTGATATTTCATGTTTCATTTCTAGAGCTTTACAATTTAATAACAAGTGCATGTCATGACTGATTACTACATATTATCTCTCACTGTATTATTTTATATTTCTTCATTGCAAACCAGCCTTTATATAGGTTTTTCCTATTCAAGGGGAAAGCAGTTTTAGTCTATTATATTTACCATTGGTCAATCAGTTGGAAAAATAAAAGTGGCTGAAGGAAGCACATACCTTTATGTAATATCCATTGTGGCCCAAATCTTACAATTTGGAGGTAATTGACTCAATGTCCTTTCCACTGGCTCATTGCATTTGTTAAAAATTTAAGCGCATAGATGAAATAAACTGGGACAGAATTAGTCTGATCAGGACCATATTTCCTCTAATTATATGCCTCCTATTTTACAAAAATGCCCATACATCTTATTCGTTCATTCAATTTATGCATTGCGTATATATTGATCACAACATCACAGATTTGTGTCTGGAATAGCAACATAATGAAAATAAGTGAGTCTTAGATAATTTTATTTGTTAATTTGTCAACATTGAACTAACTCTATGTGATCATAAAAGTCCCTGTTAGAAATTTGTCCCATGAAATATAATTTCCAAATTATTTTTGTAATATAATTATAGTATTGATAAACAGATATAGAAAATTTTATTACTGATCCTGATTTTCAGCAGATTGTTTTGATATTAGAACTTCTCCAAAATCTCATATCAGATAGGAATATATAGCAATAATTATAAAAATAATGATATTAAGCTACTCCACATTTTGATCAGAGATTTGAAATTTAAAGTTATATTTAAAATTTTGGAAAAATGTGGTGGCAAACCATCTCCCTACAATTTAGGTAATTTGGAATCAAAACTACAGATGACCAATGGTCAGTTCAGAATACACTGGCCAAAATCCCTTATTTGTGAAATGTACAGCCATATAAATTTGATGAATGAATAAATAAAATACTTACATAGCTATAAATCCTTCACAGTTTTATGCAATTTTATGCAATGCATTTAGATCCTGAAAATGATTATGTGATGGCTAAGAGTTAATACCAACTTGAAAGCACATCATCATCACCAGACAGTAAGAGGTCTGCAAGTACTATTATTATTATTATTTTATTATTATTTTATTAGACTAGTATGCCACCCTCTCTCCCTAAGGACTCAGGGCGGCTAACAATAAAACCCAGTACAAAATTTACAATAAAAAACAATTAAACAGTTACAAGCCTAATGAGAATAAAATAATAAATTAAAATTAATTAAAATAGCACTAAAACAAGCCCTCCCCCCCCCGGTCAGTCCAGACTGTTGAAAGAGCCAGGTCTTCAGGTCATGGCGGAAGGAGCAGAGATCAGGGGCCAAACGAAGGCCCAAGGGGAGTTGGTTGCACAGGGCAGGTGCTCCCACAGAGAAGGCCCTACCCCTGGGCACCGCCAATCGACAATGTCTAACCGATGGTACCCCAAGGAGGCCCTGCCTGTGGGAGAGTACCAGGCAATCAGAGTGTGATGCTGGCAGGAGATGCTCCCGCAAGTACCCCAGACCCAAGCCATGTAGGACTACGAATGAAGTTGTGATGGAAGCCTATCTATTTGGTTACATTTAGAGATTATTTCGAGAAAAAGTAATCAAAGAGAGCATCAAAATAGTCCTGGAGTGACAATCTAGATGCAGAACCTATTTTGTATCTTTAATAGTGCCTGCAGCCCCACAAATTAAATAAAAACACCTGTAAAAAATTGGAATTCTTCATGATTGCAAAATTTCCCTAAGTTTTAACTTTTGTGAATTGCCTATTGGGTCTGAAAAGGTTCCTGACTTCTGCAGTAATCTAAGAGGTGTGTAGCTGAGGCCTCCTTTTTCTGCCTAAGGCATAAAGCTAAGATAATTCCAGATTTCTATATGATTTGGCAGTTAGGTATCCTGCAATTGCATTCCTAAACTAGAAAGTTGCCTGCCAAGAATTAAGAATACAGCTAATAATGCCCTTCTTGGAAAGTGAGAGAAGATGAACTAGGAGGCACTACCTTAGGTTGCCAGGACTTATAATTTGGAACAGCCTCCCAGTTGAAATTAGATGTGCTGATGATCTTTAGAGAGTAGTTTAAATCCAAGCCCTCCCAAGAGCAGTTATAAATTGAGAAGGCATCATCTCGATTTACTATCTTGTTGACTGACTGAAATGATAATGGAAGTGAGATTTATCTCATTTACTGGATTATTTTTTTAGTTTACCATGTTTTCTTGTTTTTTTTAATCCTTACTCAGGATTTTTTTATTATGTTCGCTTCCAAGGTTCATAACAGAACTATGGTGTAATATGAATGGATGAATGAATGAATAAATTAATGAATCAAGCAAGCAAGCTTCTGCCTACTAACTTTTATAAACAGCACCGGATTCAGAAATCATATGAGCTGTATATGAGCCATCCTCATCTCATTCAAGTTGTTATCCAGGTTGTTTAACCTAATTCATTCCAAAATGTCTTCTTTAGTGTTATAAACTTCCTTTCTTTAATGGAATTAGAAGATTTCTGTTGTTTGCCTGTTGATAAGTTTTTACCCAGTTCTCAAAATGAACTCTCTCAGCTATTCCCTGTAGAGATTCACTGCAGCTTTATTCCTCACAAATAGAAGAATGGGGGAATGATAATTTGAGGGGTTAAGCAAAATTTTGAGAAGTTTCAGTAGATTTATATTATCTTCCAATTTTCAAGATACCAATACTCTGTTAGCTCTCAAGATAGCTAATATTCAGTATAAAAATTATAAATATAGTAAAAAAAATTAAGTTATAGAATTATTCCCCTGAGGAAACTCCTTATGTAGCTATTGGAGTTATGAGCAGATATCTTGGTCAGTGATATCTACCTTTTCCCTCTGTCTTCAGGGAACCTTCCCACAGGACTGTTGTTAGTAATAGTCTTGTGGACAGGAGACAGTTATCTTTGTAGTTGGTTATCACCACCTTTCTTTTCTTTCATTATTTAATAATTTTCCTATAGAATTTTGGTCAGATATCGAGATATAGAAGAGTAGTCGGGATTGCTAAGCATATCCAAGCTGTCAGTTAGCTGCAGCTACTTAGCTTTAAAAAGTAAACACTCTAATACTTATCAGAATGGAAGTACATCCTCCACACAACTTAAAGCCCTATGTTAGTCATCCCATTTAGGATTCAAATAATCTTTATGAAAGGATTTTGCGACCACTCCCTGTCTCCCTCCTTACAGTGATCAAATATTGATCCATTGCTGACTACATGGAGATATTCACAAGCATGAAAGATAGCCAATAATGCCGTAGCATCTCAGCACTATCTTGTGAACATGTGCCTTCTGAATAGACCAGCAATTCAGTGACCACATTTCCTTTCTAATCTAGTCATGAGTTTAACATTTTGCCCTTATCTCTTAAAATGTTTCCTTTTCAATTCAGGTATGTCATCACATGTTAGTCACCTAACATTTTTATAGATCAGCTTACAAATAACGTATCATTACTCAAAATTTAATTAAAGATGCAGAAATTGGTATGCAGTTTTATATGTCACACCAATTGTGCAAACTTCACAAAGTCTGGCTTCAAACTTTGTCAGACTTCACAAAATAGTATTCCTAAATTGCCTAGTGAAATTATACACAGAACAATGTTTGGAAATTTTAGTCAGCATGATTTTTCCCTTTCCATATTTGGTAAATGTCACTGGAACAGCTTTTGGGTTTATAGGATTTGACAGAATTCAATACAAGAAATCTCTTTGAGGTTTTTAGCCTAAATACGTGGTAAGAAGTTTCATTTTCTTAGTCTCGCCTGATAACAATCTAACAGCATTGCATTCCACTGTGAATTCTTCCCTTTCATTCAAGTCTTAGAAAAAAATGAAACAACAAAGTCTTTTGCAAGGCTTTCTCTGTATTCAAGATTTGAGCCTAAAGTAAAATATACACACATAAATACCTACACCCACACATTTACCAGCTATAGTATCACTTTAACATGATAATGAAGGTGAGATGGGAAATACCTCAAATTGACAAACATATAAATATAAGCATTATACTCCATCTGGCCTTACCTCCTTCCTAATATTAAAAAGTGTTTCCAGAGATAGATGGAATTTTTCTGGTACCTAGCTTTTCTTTGCCTAGTAAAACATTTGTGCTTGTTTTTGCCAATCATTTTTACTCCATCAAGAGCTTCCTGCATTGGGTGGACATGTCCCTATTAAGTTTTTCCCTTTCCCTTTCTGGTCTTCTACATGATTCTCCACATAGTGCCCAGCAGCTCTCTTCAGCAATTGTTTCCAGAGCTGCTCTCAAACAAGAATTCTCAGTAGTACAAAATAGTGTTGTTCATTGTTCTTTACTAAAACCAATAACCCAACTTCAACAATCAGAGTTGTCTAATCTGGTTTAGTTGATCACTATTATCTTCATTCCAATCCTCTAGTCTTTCTCTACCTTTCTTCTGCCCTGAGTCCTTCCTTTAAGACACCATCTTTAAAGCCAGCCCATCCTTTCTTTCTGTGAGAAACTTTCTTGTGATAACTGAATTATTTCTATCCTTATCAACAAAACTAGCACAAAGTAACAGAAAGCATTTGTTTGAGTGTGAGTGTGAAAGTAAGAAAATGAGACCGTGATAATTCCAGACATGTCATAGTAAGCAGTGATTATATATGAATTGAGTTTGTATGTGCTGGAATATACTTATTTAGCTCCACAAATAGATAGAAGAAAACATCAGCCAATTATATAACCAAGTTGCTTGGATTATTGAAAAAAGCATTTTGGATTATGTGAACCTTGTCCTGAACTGAACATAAGAAGACATAAAATGCATTGGTTGATTCATAAAGAAGAGTTTATGGAGAAATTAGAACTGCTGTTCTATTTACCAAAAATGCTTTCTGTCAAATAAGTGGGATTTTCTTTTGCAAAAATGAGATTCATTTATAGTTTTCACGTCTTTAAAAGTTCGGATTAGCTCACACAACTTGTTTTAGTAAAATTTAAGGTAAATTTTAAGGAATTTAGCATACATTTTGAAAGTCCGTATTTGTTACAATTATGAATTAACAATTGAATTATTTATATATAATTACAGTCATAAAATGTTCATATTTAAATATTCTACTTTAAATGGCATTGTAGGTGGAAAGCCATCTCAATCTATAATAAAAAACACTCCAATTTAATTGCACCAATTAACCACTTTATGGTATTTGATGAGGTGAGCTGCAGCTCATAAAAATGTATGTCTTTTAATACAATTGTTAGTCAGAAAAATTGCTACCGGACTCCTGACTTTTTGCTATCTTAAATGGCTTAATCTACAAAATATTTTTATATCAGAAATCTAATTTGTAGAACATACAAAATTTCTGCTATGTCTCACTGCTGGAACCACCAAAACAGAAAACATTTTAAGACCCTTACTATGTCATCACCTCTTTTTTAACAATGTTTTCTTTTCCCCACTGCATAACCAGGCTCGGCTCCCTTCGTGCTCATCCACCTATAGTGTTTCTGAGGTATACTTTGCACGTGTTCTTTCATAGTACAGTTTCTTCATTCATCACTCTTTGATTTAAACCTATTTATTTCATTTGGTCTTCCCCATGCAGAAGTGAGAGAAAAAAATATCACCTTGTGGGATTTATTATGCATGCTCACTTTGCAACCATGTCCAGCCTAGTTTAATACCAATCAACCACTTAATCTTAGAACAATATTTAATTGCAGCATTTTATAGTCTATAATAATATTGTATAATTACATACAAACCAAAAGTCTGTGCAATTTTTTAAAAGAAAAGTTTTTTATGCAGAAAGTCAATACTGTATAATTTTGTAACCCATCCACAGTCACTGCTGTGAGATGAGTGGCCACATAATTCATTGAAATTAATTAATTAAATGCTTGTTTGTTGCATTTTTTAATAATCAGGTCTTTCAGAAATAGATTACAGAGTTCAATAATTGTACGAGTTTGAATAATTTTACGAGTTCAATAATTGTACAAGTCTGTTTCATAAATGAGATTGGAGGAAAAGCGAAGGAATTGCTCTTTCAATTATACTTATGCAGTGGAATGGAAATATTGGAAGAAGCTTTTCAATAACTGGAATTTTCTAGAAGCATCCATAAATCATGTTTCCCTGATAACTATTATTGGAATGGAAAGGATGGAAAGATTTCTTGTATTTAATACTGTTCTGGAAGAGTTTTGTACTAACAAATTTATCATGCATCCAACATCGTCACCAAATGATTACTATAAAAATAATGTCTAAGATCTCGCTGCATTTTTCCTTTCAGGTATACAAATACTGTCTGCATGTAATTTTGCAAACACAGAGAATGTTCTCAAAGTTGTTATTCTCAAGTCTTTTTTTTCTCATTCTAACAAAGCCTGCTGCCGTGCTTGACATCTTGCAAGATACTTAGCCATGTCACAATAAATTATCCATTAATCTACCCTGTGTTAAAAATATCTGCTCACTTATTCATGTTCTTTATGGAGACAGAGAAGGTCAGGAGATGCACTGGGTAATTATGAATTGAAAATGTGGGGGGGGGGTGTTATATTACCAGGAAGGGCCATAGGATGATAACAGATACATTATAATATTTGAAATTCCAGTGAATTAGAAAAGCTCTAAAAAAAGATGTCTGGATTATTTGCCAGTATGATTTAGTAGTCCATAAGAGTAAATAGAAGGTACCATTTTGGGTACTCATTTCTCACTGAGGTGAGACCAAATGCATCCATCCAGAGACTGCTAATTTTAGGACTCTAATTGTAGATGTAATGGCATCTTTTGGTAATGAGTATAGTTGTTCCTATCATAAGTGAATATGTTAAAACAGTGTTTAGTACCAGGCAATTTATGTTAACTCCTCTTCATTTAATATGGTCCAGCACTATATATCTTGAGTCCTTTTGCTGCCAATTCCAACATAGCAATTCACAATGCTCATATAAGAGGAACAGTCATTACAGTGCTTGAATTTTACTATTATATCTCGTGTATACATAAGATTAGCAATGACACATGTTACAACTAGTCATCCTCTCAGTCTAACTCATTTCAAATTGTTGCTGTGGGGAAAATAGGATGAAGGTATGTTGGATATTTTGTCACCTTGAGTTATTTGTAAAAATAATAAAAGCGGGATACAAATAAATAAAATGAAAATAAATATGTTGGATATTTAATACTACCACTATGAAAAAGTTTAATGACATATAATAAATAGTTTTGGAAGAATAAAGCTCCTCCCCTTAGCTTTCTTGAGTTTTTTGTTATCTAGTGTGGCATACTATTTTTTACTTGAAGATATAGCAGACATACCAAATTGTAATACAAAAAGTCATTATACCATTCTTCTCGAAGTATAGAATAGTGGCCCATAAACAATGTGAAATCTGTTTGAAGAATACTTTAACCTCTATCCTCAATGTCCTACTTACACCCTTAACTCATTATACACACATCTCCATGGCTGGGAATGCACTGCTTAGTCGTATGTCACATGCATATTGTCCATTGCTTGAAGTGAACAATTCAAATTGAAATAATTCATTATTTTCTGTTGTAAGTTCCTCCTGAGATCAGAAGGTGGCCTAATTTCTATGAAAATTACTGGATAACTTAGGCACCTGTTTAACTGTTTTAATACCTTTGATATCCTGTCTGTATATTTTGGTCTGTACCTCATTCTGTACTTTTCTTTCTGCCTTTGCTATGTTTCCTTTAGCCTTTTACTATAACATTAAGTAAATAAAAGTATCCATTATTGACATCTCAGTTAGTAGAGAACAGAAGCCCATAATAACCCTTTTCGATTTTAATGGACAGGTATTGGTTTTAATGGAACTATCACTGGACAACTATATAGCCATGCAGCTTTTATTCATAAAGTAGACTTGAATCTTGTCACTGTGAAACTTTATTATTCTTTTTTTAGATATCTCCTAAAATCTCCCAATAGCCTTAATAATAAGTTGTCTAATATATGAGATGATTAAAGGAAGTTTAGTATTAATTTAGCTAGGGTCATGATGTTGTATTTCATTACTGCTGTAGTGGATTTACAGTTATGATTGCCCATATATGTCTAAATAAAAGAAGCCAAAGACAAACACTGGAAAATCATTATCTTCACACACTCTTTGAGTGAGCTTAATGGTATATGACAGGTCAGTATTTTAAATAGGACACAAGAGTCAATGACAGATCCACTGGTATCAATAAACAAAAAATACATATTCATCCTGCTTTTCCTCAGAGGGCTCAAGATGGCATACATAGTATCTCCCTTCATTTTGTGCAGCAGCTCACATAATTAATTAGGCATTGAGAAACTGTGGTAGCCAAAAATCACCTGAGCTCCATGGTGAATGCATATTTGAATCTAATCTCCCTCTCCTTCTCTCTCTCTCTCTCTCTCTCTCTCTCTCTCTCTCTCTCTCTCTTTCTCGCCAGTTCCACTCGAACATCTAACTGCTGTATTTTATGTATAGTTTAAAGCACAGGTGTCAAACTCACACCATCACATTGCTGTCACGTGACGTATCGTGACTTTTTTTTTTCTTTTCCCAGAACTGGGGCAGGCATGGCCTGAGTGTGACACATCAGGTTTGACACCCCTGGTTTAAAATTTAGGAGTTCTAACATTTATTAATAGAGAACATTTCCTGCTTCAGTATTGATGATCTGAGAAATCAAAATATATTCATCTTGTTTTTTCAAATCTCAGATTCATAATTTTTCTGTTTTGAAGAAGAATTGGCACCTCTCAAAATCAGAGTTGGTGAGGCTAATTTCATGACATTTGGAATATAAACCTTTTTAATATGATTTTCCTGGAAACTGAAGTTCTGGGAAGAAAAGAAGCATTTCAAATGAGTTTCGTACTTTCTTTGAACTAGAACAGAAAAAGAATAATTTTTAATAATTTTTTAAAATATAAATTTATCATTCTGTAAGAGTCATATCTCTAAAATATAGCCTGTTCTCTAAAGACATTTGGTGATGTGCATGTTCTTTCTTTTGTCTGTCTAATGAATATTATTTGAGAAAATCTAAATGTAAACTTGCATTATTAGATACATACCTTTTGAATCTAGTTTTTCTTATATTTTCATATACTTATTATTTTTTATATTTTTCTTAGATCTTTTTCCACATTAGCTCTTTCAGATTCTTGGAAGTGTAACTTCATGCAAATGCATAACACTTTGTATTATTAAAAGTTCTTGGTTGCTAATTTAATCTAGATGATTAAACATTTTATACTTTTAGATTGTAGGATACTACAGTAAATTATATAAAAACAGTAGTACTTAAGGGTGTGAGTGTCATGTAGCTGTTAGAATTTTTTTTACAGATATGTGTCATGCTTGTATAATTTAGTAGTTCCCTAAATGTATAGAAAAAAGGGACTTCTGTCAAAATTGTACATAGTGTAAATGTTTCTTTCAAAGTCATACTAGGAGATAAACCAAAAAGAATTGGTAGGCAGTAGTGCATCAATTCCTAATTGTGGCATTTATAAAGAATGTTAATTACAGTATATTATAAAGAGCATACAACCATTTAAAAAAATATTAATACCTCTAATTCAGACAGCCCTTAAAATTTGGAGTTTGCCAAAAACTAAGATCTATATTTCTAAATCTTTCACAGAAACGGTAATATATATATTTCAAATATTGTGAAGTATAGCACATTATAAAGAAGGCCCTGTGAAACAATAAGTGAGACCCAAAAATAAAGATCCTTATAATCCAGTGTTTTGTCTTGTTCTTGCATTGCAAAGCAATTGCATTTCTCTAAAACCAATATCTAGACTTTGCAACATCATCTTAATAATGCAACTTTTTTTCTGAAGAATGCTTCCATGAGTGTAATAAAATTTAAAATTATAACTGCAATAAATAACTTGGTTCTGCTTTAATTGAAAGGAATGACTAAGATTTCTCTTTTAGAAGAATACATTACTGTTTTGTACAAATTTTTAATTTGATATTTAATCAATGTGAGAACCAAAATACATAATGTAACATACTGGTGAGTTTTTCTTAACTTGTGGCACTTTTTCCTTGGGCAATACATCCTTGTGTCATGTAAAATACTTTTGAACATCTCCCAGTTTCAGAGGAATTTGCTTTGCTTTATGAGCTCATGAAGGTGGAACATTGCTTTATGGTATTAACCAAAATTAACTACCTTGTACCAATGGAAATATTGTACAGTTCTTTGAACTTGGCCAATATTTTTTCAATGAGGAGTGAGGAATTGTAGTGAGATTTTGTAAAAGAGAACAGCTATAAAAGTACATTTTCACTAAGCATACTATAAACCAATTTAAAATATTTGGACAGAGAGGACTGCTGGTTTGAGGGAGGGGTCAAAAAGCCATCTACATTAAGATTGAACAGAGGGAGAGGGATATAATAATAATTATTATTATTATTATTATTATTATTATTATTATTATTATTATTATATTAGACTTATATGCCGCCCTCTCTCCCCAAGGACTCAGGGCAGCTCACAAAATAAAACACAATACAATAATTTACTTAAAAAATAATTAAACAGTACAAGCCCAATAATACACTAAAACTAATTAAAATTACTTTAAAAAGTCCCCCTCCCCTTGGTTCAGTCCAGGCCGGCCTGCTGAAATAGCCAGGTCTTCAGGTCACGGCGGAAGGAGCGGAGATCAGGGGCCAAACGAAGGCCCAAGGGGAGCTGGTTCCACAGGGTGGGTGCTCCCACAGAGAAGGCCCTACCCCTGCGCACCGCCAGCCAACAATGTCTGGCCGACGGTACCCCAAGGAGGCCCTGCCTGTGGGAGCATACAGGGCGATCGGAATATGACACCATCTATCTCCTGTTTGCAACACAGTCCTTCCAGCAGTTCCAAGAAGGTTCCATTCCCATTTGTACTATTCAGGTGACCCTGAGGGCACAGATAATTTCCCAAGGAGCCTCAATGACTCTCAGAGAGCTAATGGCTGACATTCAAAGTGCTAACAACCAGATGACTGGTTTTGAAATCCTTTTGTTCCCCAACATTCAGTCAACACTGAAGAAGCATCTTGGATGAAAAGTTAAATGTCTTCAAGGAAAAACAAAGAAAGTCGAGTTGCCTTTGAAAAAGTACCTTTGCAATAGGCAATGTAGTGTGAAAATTATTCTTAACTTACAATTCATCAATTAAGGTTGTCATTTTTTCCCACCATATGGAACTAAGATACTTTCTTTGCTAGCATTTATTTTATATAAAATAAGTCTTTGTTAGTAATCATTGTCTCTTTGACAGATTTATATTCTATCTCGTAGAGATACTCTTAACATAGAAAACATTTTAAATTAAATGATCTTTTGGCTGTCTTCTGTCACAGACAAAAGTCTTTTCTATATTAGTTTGTTTCTTTTAATACTACTGGCCTTTTTTTTCTCCAGAACATAAAACGCATCATATAAACATTTCTGATGTATGTTATATGACTCTTCTCTTTCTGATTCTACACATCTATTTGAACACATTGAAATTTCTTACTGATTAACATTTCAGCAAGGAACTAAATTAACTTACAGATTTTTTTAATCAAAACACATTTGACTATTTGCAGACTGTTTTTAAGAATTAAAAGTCTTTTTTTTAAAAGACACAAGCACTTTTTACTTCTGTCTTTCCATGCTTTGGCCTTTAATCAAGGTTTGCTTGATCAAAAGCAAACAAATTGTATGTTATTTCTCCTTAACTTTATTTTAGTACTGTTTATGGAATATTGTACTGACATATATTTTCTATATTACAAATAATTTCTTTCAGGTATATATTTCAAACACATTTGCATATTACATATCTTCTCATAATAGAGTATTTCAAAAATCTAGCATATATGTTAGCCAGTCCAAGGCATATCTTAATTATGCTTTATGGTAGATTTGGTTTCATTTCTGTCCATATCTCAAAAGTTATTCTTTCTCTCCAAAGGGTAAATTTTTAAGAAGAGATTGGACAACCATTTGTCTGAAATGATATAAGGTTTCCTGCCGGAGCAGGGGATTGTACTAGAAGACCTCTAAGGTCACTTCCAACTCTTATTTTATTCTATTCTATTCTATAAATTTGAAGGGTGTCCCATGAGTCTGTGCTTGGCCTGTTAGGCCCTTTTAGGTTCAAAGCAGAAAGTTCTTGAAACTTCTTACACTTGTTTGAATGAATCAATGCTTGAAATTTCTACATGGAAGAAAGTTGTTTCCATTAATAGTTTACATACATTAAGTAGCACTGTGGCTTAAACACTGACATGTCTATATCATACTCCGCATGTGGACATGTGAAAAATGTCTGCATCTCAAAATAAGAGTCATTACTGATTTAAGTCCTTATGAGGAGTTTATTATTTATTTACTTGATATATTATAAACAGATTTGTAAGGCAAAAATTCTCAGATACACACACACACACACACACACACACAAGAAAACACATAAAACAGTCATTAAAATCAAGTAATCAACTTTTATTTCATAGTTTACAGCAAATACTACATAACAAAAAGGCAGTAGTTTCTAAAGCATGGGTGTCAAACTCGCGGTGCCACGTCGCTGTCACAAGATGTGTCATGACGTTTTTCCCCTTTGCGGAACTGGGTGGGTGTGGCCTATGCATGACGCATCTGGCCTGCAGGCCACCAGTTTGACACCCCTGGTCTAAAGCATTGATAGCATAGGAGAGTTAGTATAATATCTAATCAAAATGAAAATTAACTAAATAGAAGATGTTTAAGTATAGATTAAATCTGAGCATGTGTTTTCTATCTAATTACCTACCAACAGAAATTAGTTATATTGTATGTTTGATTACAATTTTGATTGGAAGTAATCACTGCTTCATATAAAGGACCACTATCTTTCTCAGAAACTTAGAATAAACTCAATATGGTAACGTTGTATGTGCCTCATAGAACAGCAGACTCAGCACTTGCCTGAGAATTTTGTGTAACCATCAGTTTCAGGCCACCTACGTGAAGCTTAATAAATCATCTACAAATGCTTAAAAGATGCCACTTGGTTGATCGTATGCTCTTTAGTGATTCAGTTTGTCTTCCTAGACTTTATTTTTAAAGATCATATCCTTGGTCTTGTTACAATTAATCAGCAAGAATTCTTCTCTAAAGAAAGCAGCTAGTGACTGCAATGCTGTCAATAGTCCAGTGGATGATGGTTATAAAAATTGGTTTCTCATCCATGTCAGGTAGTTTCAGCACTGAAACATTTTTATTTTCTAACCAATAATTTCAGTATATGTTTTATTTGAGTAGGATTTCACAAAAAAAGAAATGATGGTTTTTACATTTTTTTGCACAAATCACCATTTTTAATAGCAAATATAACATGTTTCTCCAGAGTTTCTCTACACCAGATATATTTATAGTTTACACACACACACACACACACACACACACAAAATATGTGATATATATTATACTTCTGATGCATTATTGAAAGTTATATTTAATGCTCTTTGGGCATTACCAAAGCAGTGTCACAGACTGATTTGTATCAATTCTCCAATTAACTGGCAGCACTTTATTTTAATTTTTTTTGCAAAATTTGCCAATGTGATATTCATAGACAATAGATCTAGAGAAATGTATCTTCAATACATTCAGTACTCTGCAAGAATTATTGCAAAATGAATTCAGGTCTCTTATTTCAGCTGATAGTTCTCAAGGAACATTTCCAGTAACAGCTGCCCTCTGTGGTCCCAAATATTAATATGTTGAAGCATGAGTGTGTCCATTGCAAAAGACAACTCTTATATTTAAATTAACAATTTCATGCTAAAGAAAAAAATTACAATTTTAGGAGATATTTTATATTTTTATTAAGTTTAGTACTCATGAAAAAATAAAATAAATTTGTGATAAAATATTCTTTACCATAGTCCTTAAGATAGTCATAAAAATAGTTTTCCATTTCTTTCTTCCAGGGTACTTTTTGGCCTCTGAACCTGTTCTATAATGCTAGAATTTCCTAGTGGTGTTCCATCCCATACTAACCACAGCTGACCCTTCATAATTTCTTAGCCCAGGCAAAATAGGCTGACTACCAGTCATTTGCTGATAGAAGCAGTAAATGTTCTGAGTTAATACAAACCTGGAAAGAGACCTATATTGATGGATCTCCTGTTTATAAAGTAAATCTAATGTTTTGATGTTAGAAGAAAATAACTCTCACATCATAATTGCTTCTTTGCATTGTTTATCTTGCTTCCTTCATTATAGCTCACCTTATCCATGACATTTTCCTCTGTCTTGGCTAATATTCTATATATGTATATACGGTATGTATGTATTGGTCCACTGAGTTGGAGTTCTAGTGATGCTTCTATGTATTGCATGCCTTTTTGATGATGAATAGTAACCCTTTCTGTAAATTAAATCTTTCTGGTGTTCTTGAAAAATTGCTTTCGATCAGTGGGAAGTTTTTTTTGTTATTAGAGTTCCCTATATTGTATTATACATAAACTTAAAAATTATTTATAAGAATTAGCTGCTTACATTATATTAAAAATTCTTCATCTTTGTATAGCACTTTATTTGACTTCTTAGCTTCTAACTGTACTTACTCTATGCTAATCTTGTTATGATATAATAAAGGTAAGTAATTCGTTGAAACTTTCCTAAAGATTATAGGCACATGTTCAGCATTTTTCGTCAGCTTCTTTATACTGCGGTTTTGGTTTGGTAAAAAATGTTGTTTCAATTTTTAAGTTTAACATGAATATTTCATGATCATAGCACTCAGAGTCTCTGACTTTGTGTGAAAGATGAAAATGGATTTTTAAAAGTAAACATTTATCACTGTTTGCAGAGTTCAGCTCTATCATACCGTACTTGATCTTTTTGTTAATAGGTATCATATATGCATTATTTTCCATCTCCTTCAATTTCTTAATTTCAACTGTGACTTAATATTCATTTTTATAGAGTTATTACTTAACATTTTCAAAAATGGACAAATGTAACTTCAAAACCATGAAAACTGTTGATCTATTTTTTAAAAAAATACTTCACTAAACAACAGAATGTAGTTACAATTTGCCTAAAGCTCTTTTTCTAATAGGAACTCAGAACAAAGGAAAGAAAAATATATATTTGAAATTATAATACAAAAGACATGCACATGTTATTTTCTGTGAAGAGACTTCCATGGAAAAATGGGTTGAGCCAGCAGAATCCTGTACATATTTGTTCTAAAGAAATATCTATTATACTCAGCCATGTCTCAAATGGAAACCATTGTGATGTAGACAAAAATAATCATATCAATTATCTGTATAATCACTTTTCTTTAGATATATAGAATAACGTAAGTGGCAGCCATATTGTTGTTCATGCACCATTTTGGTAATATAGGATTTGTAATGTTTTGGATATTCAGAAAAGCACAGGAAATAAAAGACCTTCTTTTCTTGTATTCTACTTCTTGTGCTTTAATATATACCTTTCAAAATAAAGCTTTGCCAGTTGCTTTGTAGTAAGATGTCTAGGATATTCACAAGGATAGAAAAAGAATGGAAAAAGTTCTTTCATGTATTACATTTGGAAATACATGGGAGGCAGGAACATATTTTTCCTATTCCAGAGGTTTATTATATATGTGTAGCTATTTTGATATAAAGCCCATACTAAGTTAGAAGATAATGGTATAAAATATATTAAAATGGAAATGCTAACTAGTAACAGCTTCTTATTAGATAGGTTTTCAGCTAAAAAAAATTCTGTGAAACTCATTTTATCCCATGCAGTTTTCATCACTGCTTCTATGGATAGAAGATAAATTTTCATAATATTAATCTAATAACTTGATGAGTGGTAAATTCAGTTCTGCAATAAGGTTCTTCTAAACAGTCAAGAGATTTGTTATTTTAACAGTAGCTGAATCATTATACAAGTTTCAGCTACATTTTGTCATTATACAATTTTTTATTTTATCCCTCCACTAACTTCACACTAAATGGGCTTAATGATGAACTTAATGTTAGGTACAAGCAATAGGTCAACATGTGAAGAGTTCAGTTTGACTACTACAGACTGCTTGTCTTCCCTTGGCAACAGATTTATTTATTTATTTATTTATTTGACTTATATGCCGCTCCCTCTCCGAAGACTCGGGGCGGCTTACAATTAAAATACAACAGTAAATAAATTAAATTAATTAAAAAGATATTAAACATTTAATCCGAATTAACGTTTAAAACCCCAATTAAATGACCCCAACCCAGGAGAATCAGCACAACCCAGATTGTAGGAAGAGCCAAGTTTTCAAATCATGGCGGAAGGAGCGAAGATCGGGAGCCAAATGGAGCTCAAGCAGAAGAAGATTCCACAAAGTGGGAGCCGCCACAGAATAGGCCCTCTCCCGGGTCGCTGCTGCGACATTGTGTCGCAGACAGTACCCGAGGAGACCCTGCCTGTGCGCCGACAGGGCGGTTGGCATTAGATGCTGGGAGAAGCCGTTCCTGTAAATAACCTGGACCCATGCCCTGTTGGACTTTAAATGTTAATACCAAGACCTTGAATCTCACCCGGAGGGCAACGGAAGCCAATGCAGGCAGCGCAGGAGGGGTGTAACATGGGAGTATCGGGAAGCTCCCATCACAACCGCGCATTCTGCACCAGCTGAAGCCTCCGAGTGGTACGCAAGGGCAGTCCAAGGTAGAGAGCATTGCAGTAGTCGAGGCAGGAAATAACGAGAACCTGAGTGACTGTCGGGGCATCCCGGTCCAGGAATGGGCGTAACTGGCGAACCAGCCGGATCTGGGCAAAGGCACCCCTGGCCCCACCTGCTCCTCTAATTTGAGCCGTGAGTCCAGGAGGACCCCCAGATTCTGTGCCCTGTCCACGGGGGGCAACACCTCCTCCCCCATGAGCAAAGATGGTACCTCAAAACTGGACCGGGATGTCGGTATGCACATTGGCTGGGTTGAGTCGAAGCATGTTCCTGTCCATCCATATCTGCACCACTGCCAGACAACGGGACATCACGGAGAGAGCATCACTGATGTGGCCTGGGGTGGAAATGTATAGCTGAGTATCATCAGCATACTGATGATAACTCACCCCAAAGCCACGGATGATCTCGCCCAGCGGCTTCATATAAATGTTGAACAGGAGGGGTGAGAGGACTGAACCCTGCGGCACCCCACAAGTGAGGTGCTTTGGAGTCGACCTCTGCCCCCCTGCCAACACTGTTTGCAAACGTCCCGAGAGGTAGGAGGAGAACCACTGTAAAACAGTGCCTCCCACTCCCAACTCCCGGAGACGCCGCAATAGGATACCATGGTTGATGGTATCGAAAGCCGCTGAGAGATCTAACAGGACCAGGACAGAGGACGAGCCCCTGTCCCGTGCCCTAGCGAGATCATCAATCAGCGCGACCAATGCTGTCTCCATGCTGTACCCGGACCGGAAGCCCGATTGGTACGGATCCAGGTAGTCCGCTTCCTCCAGGAAAAGTGGCAATTGTTGAGCCACCACACTCTCAACAACCTTCGCTAAGGTTGGAGACCGGACGAAAGTTGTTCAACACGGCTGGGTCAAGGGCAGGCTTCTTCAGGAGGGGCCTCACCACCGCCTCTTTCAAAGCGGCGGGAATAACCCTCCCTCAACGGCGTTGACCACTGCCCTGAGCCAGCCGCGTGACCTCCCTGGAGGCATAAACCAACCAGGAAGGGCACGGGTCCAATAAACATGTGGTGGAACTCAGCCGCCGCATAATCCTGTCCACTTCATCCTCAGAAACAGGATCAAACTCAGCCCAGATCACATTGGCCAAAACACTCGCATTCCCCTCCTCAGACCACTGACAATCCACACGTAACCCCTCCCGGATCTGATAGATAAGGTTCCTTGGAACTTGGGGCAGGGTAGGGGTTTATCAGTCCTGTTTTCTTGCAACTATTCAAGGACTCAAAGCTAACTCCTCAGTTGATTCCTCCCCTGCCTAGCTGGGCAATTCCCAATAATCAGGCTGACTAGAGACTGCAACTTAATTTAACTATTACTATTCTAAGGGACTGTTTTCCATTTGCAAACATCTGTTCTAGAGTGTGAGGATCCTTCTGTTTTTATATTGTGTTTTAAAACTCTTGATTTTCACTTTGTTATTGTCTCATGTTCTGTGTTGTATGATCATATTTGTTTCTCCATTTAACATTTAACAGACTACTCCATGTTTTATCCTTATATTTTTCCTGTTAGGTCTCTGGCGTAAACATTTTTGATATTTCTCAATTACTTTTTTCACTTGTGCAAAGAAACCATTTTTTAAAAATGGCGCTATCCATCCCAAACAACCCACCTCAACCCTCACTCATACTTCACAGACACAAACAAACACATTTATATATTTGTTTACAGTAGATCTAGAATACAAAAACCAACCTGTTGTTTATTATTGCTTTGATTTTAATCATTCTGGGAAAGTTGGGCAAGGGGGGCAACAAATCTGAGCCACTTTTTTAATTGAAACTATTACTGTGTAATTATGGTAGGAAAGTTTGTGTTCTTTTCAGTTGTTGCTTTTTATTTTTAAATGTAACTTTTTTCCAGGAAAGGATAACCAGAAGCCACCATAGGTGGGAACATAGGCTTAAGTTATTTAATTTCAATAAATAGATGTATGTTAATGGCATGAGATAGATGTCTTTTTGGGGCAAGCTGCTGTGGAACAGAAGAAAGGGGGATATTTGGATTTTTTAAAAAATACATAATTATTTCATCATTATATAAGATGTCTCAAAGGTGGTTTTTGAAAAGGCAGCTGGACTGTTTTTCCTCGAGGAAGAAGAACAAAACATTTTGCTTCTCATCCACAAGCTTCACCAGTTATGATGGTGGAGCGGAGGGGGTGTGTGAAATGTAAGAATAGGTATGACAGTTGAGATTGGATGGTGGGGGGATGGAAGAGTAGATTCTGACAAGATTTTGGTGGGGGGAAGGGAAATGGATGGATTGTATTTCTTTGCAGTCATCTGGTCATTAGCACGTTCCCTGAGAATTCTTGAGGCCACTTGGGGGTTTATCTTTGTCCTCAGGTTCACCTGAATCAGAGTGCAATTGGTTGTGGAATTTTCTTGAAACTGCTGCAAGGGCTGTGTTGTAGACTGGAGATTGCAACAGTTTCAGGAAGATTTCACAAACAATTGCACTCTGATTCAGGTGACTCTGTGGGCAAAGATAAACCTCCAAGTGGCCTCAAGAGCTCTCAGAATGCTAATGATCAGATGACTGCAAAGAAATATAATCCTTCTATTTCCACCCCCAGTTGTCTAGTCAGAATGTATCCTTCCATCCCTTGCCCCCCCCATTATCACAATTGATGAAACTTGTTTGGATGAGAAGCAAAATATTTTGTTCTTCTTCCTCAAGGAAAAAAGTCCAGTTGCCTTTTGAAAAAACACCTTTGAGACAACTATGTCTTGAATGACTGAGGATCTCCACAGACATTATATAAGGTACAATTTTGTACTCAGAAGTAGCTGCAGAACTACACAGGTCTTATTTTAATCTTAGTAATTGTTTGCTCCCTCATTACTTTTCTTGTTAAATGTTCTTCATTGACAAGTAAAACTAGAATCTGGACTTCATGGTATAAGTTTCTTCTTTTCTTTTTAGAAGAAACAAAATATTTGGAAATTTAGGCTATGCAATTAATAGCGCATGCAAAAGTTGTACTCCCTCATTCAGTGATCTTGAAAAATGTGATATTGTCCAAAACTGCCCCCCTCAACAAAATACAACCTACCAAGAAACAGTCCCACTGAGTACCATTATTTAGATTTATTCTCAAGAAACTAAGAAAATCATAGAATCATAAAGTTAGAAGGCACAATGGTCTTTTAATGCAATCCTCTGTCCAGAGCAAGACTCCTCATATCACCCTAGACAATAGGGTACCCAATCTTCATTTCATCAAGTCCAGTGGTAGAATACCCACAACTTAAGGAGCAGGTTCCTCACTGTTAAAGAGCTCTCAGAGTCAGAAAACTGCTCTGGATTTCAAGTTTGGATCCCCCTCTACAAATCGTCTACACCTTGATCCTTATCCTATTCTCAAGTAAATCCAAACCTTTCCCCTATGATTGCACTTTGTATTTGCTAACATGCTTTCTTTAAGCTAAACATACCCAATTTACAATATGTTTAGGTTAATATTCATGCATACTGTAGACATGGTTTAGAGTGGTGCAGTGGCCTAGAAGTGGAGCTCTCACCTCACGATCAGGAGACTGTGAGTTCGATCCTAGGTAGCAGCAGATATTTCTCTCTCTGGGCACAATGAGTAATTACCTGCTGCAGATTCTGCATTGGTGACAAGATGGGCATCTGCCCAGTAAACACTCTGCTTCATTCAGTTGCCCCAACACACGAATATAGGGGATTACAAGGTCATTAAAAGACAAAAAAATTACTATAGATAATATGCAGAATTTTAGGAACAAAATAAATCAAGTGCCAGCATTCATTTATTATTCATTAGACTGGAGCTTCTGAGAACCACTCAAATCTGTTGTTTCCAGGAGTGCATCCCAACCAGTATATTTAGAAACAAAAAAGATACTATGTTTCTCAAAAGTCCTCTGTAAAAACAGTCTGATTAATTTCCCTACAACAGGTCCTCTAATAAATACTAATAATACAATAGTCCTCACTTAAGGGCAATGATTAGGAACAGAATTTCCATTACTAAGTGATACCATCAAAAAGCATGATGTCATGTGATCATGTTGCTTAGGAACGGCAGTTCCGGCAGGCCCCAGTTACAACATTAAGTGAATTTCTGTGGGTTGTTAATTGAATACCTCATGTGACCATGACTTCTGACTTTCTGTTGGCTTCTTCAATGAGTTTGCTTATGGGAAGCCAGCAGGGAAGGTCACAAATCATAATTGTGATTCTGGGATACCAGGCTTGTAAAAAAGCTGGGCCAGTTGCAAAATGCCCAGATCATGTGATTGCAGAGGTATTGCAATGCCCAGAATTTTGAGGACCACTCATAAGTACCATTCGTTCAGCAATGTCGTAAGTTCAAACAGTCACTGAACAAGTGGTCATTAACCAAGAGCCACCTATATTGGCTAATCATATATCATGTTTAAGACAAAACAATAATATCAAAGTTTTGAAGAAATTTGTGCTTAGGAAATAATTGATCAAACTGTGAAACAGCTAAGAATGTTAAGTACAGTGTTTATTTTATCTTGTCCTGTTTTAAATGTTCTATTACAATCAGCTTCAAGTGTCTCCAAAGTATTTTATTTCTTTATTTCATAGTTGAAGTAAAATATAGGTTTCATTATATTTTTCTCATTAATATATTTGTAGTAAAGCTAAAGTATAATTGAAATTGAATATGTAGGTCTTGGTGTATTCGGGTCTTGTCCCGAATAGACCAAGACCTACATACTTTTACCCGTGAAAATCTACGAAAAGAAATTGAATATATATATATATATATATATATATATATATATATATATATATATTTACAGTTCAACTTTAAACAAAAGTTGTATTCTATACATTGGTTTAGTTTCTCTTGTTTATATTTAATTCAAACTGTTAAGCAACAGTTTCTTAAACATAAGTTGTGTAAGAAGATTTTTAAAAATGAATATATAGCCTCTGTCTCCAGATCCCAGGAGCTTGCCCACTATATTCCTATAGTCATTTTATAATGTTTGTTCTACTTTATCAGTTCTGTTCTTCTCTCTACAGGTCCAATCCAGGTGCAGCAGTAAGGAGAACATCCTCCGAGCAAGTAAGTGTTGCGTCTTTGTATTCCTCTAGTGGAATATAATACCTTCATGATAAGGTATAGTTTTGCTGGAATTATTTTGGTGACACCATAGAAAGTGATGCAACTGGACTTATTTTAAAGCTATTTTTCTGGGCTTTTGTGTCTGCAGAATACACATGGGTATATGTGAGGAGATCTCAATAGACAGATTGAAAGATATGCACAATACTGTATCCAGTGGTCATGGACAGATGTTCTATGACATTTGTAAAGCCATGATTAAAATGTATACCAAAATGTAAAATAAATATTTTGTAAAGACATCTCCACCCATCAGGATATGTAGGAGAAATTTCTGGAAGAGGGGAAAAGAAGTCAGTTAACAGTTTTCTGCTTTCAGGCTAGAGAGAACTGGAAAAACACAGTTTTATGTTACATGCAGAAACTTTGGACACATACATTTCTCATCTCTCAAGCAAATCAAAGCCTGACATTTATTTTCAGTAAGCTGCATATTAATTATATGTATTAACAATAAACTGATTAATTTTAAATTAAGATTTACTGAACCAAGTTGCTTCATTATTGCATTTAATACAGTCATTAAAACAGGTTGTCAATAATGATAAACTCTGACTAGTTGATGCTAAACTATGATAAAGCTATATATGTGTGTGAACAGATCAGAATGCACCCATGAAACAGCTATGTGTAATCTAGATTATTGAATTAAATAGTTTATATAAAGCTAATTATCTTTTTATCTTTGTGACTAGCAATGTTTTTATTGATTCTTATTAGTTAATGCTCCCGAAGCCAAATTCCTTGTGTGTCCAATCACATTTGGCCAATAAAGAATTTTATTTTATTGTATTCTAAATATCATTGAATGAAATTGTTGAAGCTTGGATCTCTGAACCTCTATAATAAAAAAGTGACTGGCTGTAAAAAAAGAGAAAGTTAAATATTCCGGAATATAATTACTAAGAGAAAATTCTTATTATCTGAGTGAAGTGTTAGAAATGTAAACCTAGCTGACAGAGTGAAATGTAATGACCAGATGCACCAACCGTCAGCCCCGGATCCATTTTGAATCAGATTTGGGGGTGCCACAAGAGAGGATAGGTAACAATGGGAATGAAAGTAAAGTGAGAAGGATAGCACAATATAACACAATGAGATCTATTTTATGTTAAGACAGTAAATGCAAGAAAGTAGTCACAAATAATCAATGAATGATAATTTCAGTAAAGTAGATACAAATAATTTTCAAAATATTTATGAAAGGTAACCAATTTTGAGTAATTTCATCTTAGAGATTTTTCAGAATTCTTTCTTATGTCTTTTTTTAGATAGACCTATTTCTCAAATTTGGATATCATGCATCTAATGAAAATGTATTTTAATTTTCAGTTTTTTATTATAACAAATCCAGCAATCATTGCCTCACAAGAATTGAATCAATTGCTTATGTTACATTAATATTAGCTATAGATATAGACAGAAGTGGGCTGCTGGGGGTTTGCAGGGAGAGCCCCTAGCTAAGATTCTGTGCAGTTCAGAGAACCCACAAATCCCACTCCTGGCTGGCCCTGCCCACCCTCCCCTCCCCTCCCAGGAGACCCCATGCAGCTCGTTTTGGATGCAGGTAAGTGCAGGACACATGTGGAGGCTCGGGGAGGGTGAAAAACGGGCCTCCCAGAAGTTCAGGAAGGCCAGAAATTGGCCTGTTTTTGGCTTCCAGAGAGTCTTTGGATTTGGGAGAGGTTGTTTTCACCCTCCTGGTAGCTCAAGGAAAGCCTATGGAGCCTGGGGAGGGCAAAAATGCCCCCCACTATGGTGCAGGAGGCTGACTAGGCCACACCCACCCAGCAACCGGAAAGAGAACCCTTTGCTAAAATTTTTGAAGCCCACTCTGGATATAGCTAATGTCTTAAGAAATATTGCCTAAAACTAAGAACAGGGTTTATATAAAAATTGTTATTATTGAACAGGGTTGGGATTTAAAGTTTAGTGATTGTGGTTTAAGAAATACATTTCTTGATTTTTCACCAGCAACTGTGACTGATACCTTCAAAGGAAAGATGTTTTGGTACACAGGCCATAATAACTGAGCAGGCACTGACCGATTAATTTTATAGCCTGTCTTTATAGTCAAGCATCCTGGTTTCTCATTGGACTTTGTGCCTAATCTTGATTGGTCATTTTGGTGGTCTTGGTTTCAAATTGGTCCTTTGTTCATTCCAGTTTCTAGTTGGTCATTTTTGAAATCCTAATTTATGATTTTTAAAAATTTGTCCTGGGTTCAAGTTGGTTAGTCTGAGCTACTGAGTTAGTCTGAGCTACTGAGTTAGTCTGAGCTACTGGTTTCTTGTCCAAAGAAGTTTCTGATTTGTCCATTGCCACAGTCACTAAACTCTGAAGCCCAACACTGCCCAACAAATAGCATATACCAGTATAATTATAAAATATTCTTTAATGAATGTATTATTCAGAATCCAATAGATTCTGAATAAGTTGAATAATTCTGTCAATTTATTAAAAATTTAAACCAAAAAGGCTGTATTACTATGAAAAAATGTAATATATACCCAACTTACATATTGATTAAAATCCATGTGAACTCAAAAGATTACAATCCACGTAGTATAGTTTTACTGGAGTATAATTCATATCTTCATGGTGGCCTACCAAAATTGGTAAATACAATTTATGTTGCCAAACATGGAGGTGAAGGTCAATAATGTTAAGTCCTAAATTGTCTTCCTAATTTTTTTAAACTTTCAAGAACTCTTTATCAAAACTTGCTATTCTTACTATACGAGTTTTATGTAGCAACATTTTGTATAATGTCGGGACAGGGGTTATTCCTCTGTCTTAGTCCTATTAGATCTCTCAGCGGCTTTCGATACCATCGACCATGGTATCCTGTTGCAGCGCCTCGGGGGGTTGGGGGTGAGAGGCACCATTCTTCAGTGGTTCTCCTACCTCTCGGGGTGCTTGCAATTAGTGTTGGCAGGAGGGCAGAGGTTGGCCCCGCAGCCCCTCACTTGTGGGGTGCCTCGGGTTGGTCCTCTCTCCCCTCCTGTTCAACATTTATATGAAGCCGCTGGGTGAGATCATCCGTGGTTTTGGGGTGAGGTATCATCAGTATGCTGATGATACTCAACTTTACATCTCCACCCTAAACCAACTCAGTGATGCCCTCCCAGTGATGCCCTGTTGCCTGGAAGCGGTACGGATCTGGATGGGGACGAAAGGCTCCAGCTCAACCCTGCCAAAACCCAGCAGCTGTGTGCACCGGCATCTCAGTTGATCCAGAGTGTTCCATCGTTGGTTTTGGGGGGAGAGGTGTTGCCCCCCATAGATAGGGCTCACAACTTGGGTGTCCTCCTGGACTCACAGCTCAGTTTGGAGGAGCAGGTGGGAGTTGTGGCCAGGGGGGGGCATTCGCCCATGTTCGCCTGGTGCGCCAGTTGCGTCCCTACCTGGACCGAGATGCGCTACGCATGGTCACTCATGTTCGTTACGTCCTGGATCGACTACTGCAATGCACTCTACATGGGGCTTCCCTTGAGGACCACACAGAGGCTTCAGCTGGTGCAGAATGCGGCCATGCGGGTTGTGATGGGAATGTCCCGATATTCCCATATTACACCCCTCCTGCACGAGCTGCATTGGTTGCTGATTGCCCTCTGTGTGAGATTCAAGGTGTTGGTGCTTACCTACAAAGCTCTACATGGCTTGGGGCCAGAGTACCTGCAGGAATGTCTCCTGCCAGCATCGAATACCAATCGCCCATTGCGCACCCACAGACAGGGCCTCCTTGGGGTAACGTCGGCTAGACATTGTCGACTGGCGGTCCCTAGGGGGAGGGCCTTCTCTGTGGGGGCACCCACTTTGTGGAACCAGCTTACCCTGGAGCTACGACTGGCCCCCGACCTTCGCTCCTTTCGTCACGGCCTAAAGACTTGGTTATTCAAACAGGCCGGCCTGGACTAAGGGGGCGGGGGTGTTTTAATATTTTTAAATGTTTGTAAATGGGTGGCTCAGGCTGTAAATGCCTGCTCTTAAGATCCAGCTGTCTACAATTACTGTAGGCTCGAATCCCACCAGGCTCAAGGTTGACTCAGCCTTCCATCCTCTCGGGGTAGGTAAATTGAGGACCCAAGATTGTTGGGGGCAATAAGCTGACTTTGTAAAAAATGCCGCTTAGTAATAAGCAGGCATATACACTGGAATGAAGGCTATTGCTGAGCACACTGGGTTGTATCCCAAAAATTGTAAGCCGCCCTGAGTCTTCGGAGAAGGGCGGCATATAAATGTAATTAAAAAAAAATAAAAATAAAAAATAAAAAAAATTATTTGGTCGAATTTGGTTTAATTCCATTTTAACTTTTGCATTTGTATGGTTGTTTTTTTATGTGAGCCGCCCTGAGTCCTTCGGGAGAGAGGGTGGCATGTAAGACCAAATAATAAAATAAATATAATAAATAAATATAATGCCTCTCCCGGATTACATCTGCCCATCCACCAGATCTGACAGAAAAGACATGCTGTGTATCTCCATCACTTCTCTGTTGTAGCATCTGCTTTAAGGAAACGCCCCTCAGAAGTAAGGTTAATTCCATCCTCTTTACTATTCTGCAGGCTCCTCAAAACCTAGCTATGCCTTTAGGTCTCAGAAGGCCGGGGAGACTTTGTAATGACCCAATTATTGTAGCTTACATGCCCCTCTCCTGCTTTTGTGTTTTTTTGTAATTTATATAATGAATGTTTTTATACATTTATGGATTTTGTTAATACCAGGGATAAATTATGCCCTTAAGAGTTAAATAATTTTATTCAAGGGGCTCATAACATAAGCCTTTGGATGTTATAAATACCCCTGAGAAGAATATTTAGAAACTCTCAATAATTTTACATATTGCTAAAAAAAAAGCTGTGTGACAACATTGTTTTACAGAAATTAAACAGCTTCCTGGCTATGGTTCCAACTAAAGAAAAGAAACACCTAATAATCAGCCTGTATAGAAAACCCACTGACAAAACTTCTTTATAAAAAATATAGTCTCATTTGAAATAAATCAGAGATAACTAATGGTCAGTTATCAACATTTGCTAAGAATTACATGAAACTATATTTTTAACAAAGATTGCCAACTGCAACCCAAATTTTCACAAACCAACTCCAGATCATATAGTACTGCGCAGTCTACAAATCTAAGTCTTCAGAGCCTTTTCCAAAATGCAAGCAGGGTCGGAGTATCTGGAATGGGAAGGTAAAACTACTCCATAGGGCAGGCATAGCAACAGAATAAGCATGTCTCCTAAGTGCCACTTTGTCAGATTTTAATTGTTTTTATTTAGATGATAAACACAGGAGAAGGCCCTTCCAGTGTGCTCTAAAGAGAAAGAAGATAGATATCTGAGATAAAGCAGCTGAGATTCACAATCACATTAGCTATACAGACAAACTACTACTAAAACTAAAATCTTATGGTATCTCTGGACACCTGCATAACTGGATAGAAGCATTCCTGTCAAACAGACAACAAATGGTCAAAATTGGGAGCGTCCTATCAAATTCTGTACCTGTCAACAGTGGTGTCCCCCAAGGCAGCGTTCTAGGACCAACTCTCTTCATACTCTGCATAAATGACCTCTGTGATCATATTAAGAGCAACTGCATTCTCTTCGTTGATGATGTAAAGCTATTCAACACCACAGACAATACTGCTACCCTTCAAAAAGACCTTGACTATGTATCAGAATGGTCAAACAAATGGCAACTTCAAATCTCAACAAATAAATGCTCTGTCTTACATATTGGCAAAAATAATCAGAAAATAAAATACAAGCTGAATAGTCAAGACCTTGTTGATGATCCAAACTCCGTCAAGGACCTTGGAATACTCATCTCTAATGATCTAAGTGCTAGAGCCCACTGTAACTACATAGCCAAAAAGGCATTAAGAGTTGTTAACCTAATCCTACGTAGCTTTTTCTCTGGTAATACCACACTACTAACTATGGCATACAAAACATTTGCTAGACCAATACTCAAATACAGCTCATCTGTCTGGAACCCACATCACGTATCTGATATTAACACAATTGAGAAAGTCCAGAAATATTTCACAAGAAGAGTTCTCCACTCGTCTACTCGTTGCAGAATACCTTATGTCACCAGAATTGAAATTCTAGACCTAGAAAACTTAGAACTACACCGCCTTCAGTCCGATCTAAGTATAGTATATAAAATCATACATTGCAACGTCCTTCCGGGCAATGAATACTTCCGCTTCAACCATAACAATACAAGAGCACACAATAGATACAAACACAAGGTTAACTGCACCAAACTTGATTGCAGGAAACACGACTTCAGCAACAGAGTGGTCAATGTCTGGAATACTCTACCTGACTCTGGTTTCTTCCCCAAACCCCAAAAACTTTAACTTTAGACTGTCTACTATTGACCTCACCCCTTTCCTAAGAGGTCTGTAGGGGGCATGCATAAGTGCACTAACGTATCTACTATCCCTGTCCTATTGTTTCTTTTATTTTTGTTATATGTATTCATTTCATGTATTCACAACTATATTTATCCTTATACTTATTATCTTGTAAGCGATTGATAAAATTAATTAATTAATTAATTAAAAAGTCAATGGGGAAGCCAGATTCACTTAACAACTGAGTTAAGAACTTAACAACTGCAATGATTCATTTAACAACTAAGGCAAGAAAGTCCATAAAATGGGGCAAAATTCACTTAACAACTGTCCTGTTTAGTAACAGAAATTTTGGGCTCAATTGTGGTTGTAAGTTGAGGACTACTGTAGAGAGAAAAAGATGCTCCTTTCTTTTGGCCATAATTCTCAGAAATATCATGTAATACGAAAATGGTTTTATTTTAGAAAAATGTGAGTTATTGTTCCTCAAAAATGAGACTCAAATTAACAAAAATATTCAATTAATTTATTTATTAAATTTATATACCACCCATCTCACTTAGAGGCAACTCTAGGTGGCTTACAACCAAGTAAACTAGGTAATTGACCCTTGTGTATGTAAATAATAAATTGGATGAAACAAATTTGTTCTTGAAACAGAATATTTTTAATGTCTTACTCTGAATAGTATTTTCATTCCCCAAAGTTTATAAAATACTGGTTTGATACAAAGTATTGTTTAGATGAGGAAAATTATGTACAAGTAGTCTTTGACTTATGACCACAATTGGGATCAGGCTTTTCATTGTAAGTTGTTGTGGTCCTGAGTCAAATTAGATGCAATTTTATAATAATTTTTATAGAGATTGTTAAGCAAATCATGTGATTGTTAATGCGAATCCAAGCTTCCCCAAAGGACAATTTTTACCAGAAATCAGCAGAAAGGTCACAAAGCATGATCAGGTGACCTCAGGACACTGCAACCAGTTGTAAATGACCCTAATAACAATCATGTGATCATAGGGGGATTCTGACAGTCATAAGTACGGGTACAAGTTGTAAGCTGCTTTTTCCAAGGCCATCATAATTTCAAGCAGTTGTAAATCGAGGACTACCCATATCTATAGTTTATCAGTCTTTCCAGGAAAATATTAATTGTGTTATTTATTTAAAAATTAATTATAACTTTAATGCTCCTTTGCAGGTCACAGTGCCGTAGACATTACAAAAGTAGCAAGAAGACATCGTATGTCTCCATTTCCATTAACATCTATGGACAAAGCCTTCATTACAGTTCTGGAGATGACTCCAGTGCTTGGAACAGAAATAATCAATTATCGAGGTATTTAGTATCAGTTCTGGCATCCAGAAGAAGAATAAAGGGAGAACTGTTTAATTTTCATTTACATTATCTTTATTAGGACTGAGCAGATACTTGGAAAGGTGTGCTTCACAATGCACTGAAATGCATACAAAGTACCTCTCTCTGAATCATTAAAGCAGCCATGTTTTTTTTCCAGACCTGCGTAGCTGTAATATCAACTGTATCTGCTTGTCTGCTCAACATCCATCTGCAGGCACAGCCCTCTAATGTTGAAACAGCCAGGAGTAGTTTACAAAGCAGCTGCATGCATCCAGAAAAAAGATACAGCTGCTTTAATGATTTGGAGAAAATATTTCATGCATAATCTTATATATTGCAAAGTAACTGTTTGAAAGGATTTGCACAGCCATAGTTTTTATATTTTAAGTTATGTATAACTTCTTAGAATGTTTACAGTGTTTACAGCAACAGTTCTCTTGGGTTGGATATCTTTCTACTACTTATAAAAGAGCTGAATCCAAAAGATAATGGCTTGTAAAATGCCTGGAATTTACCTAATGAATTCATAGCAAAAATGTAGTTTACTTTAGATTTCCATTCTAGCAGGAAAATGGCTCAGGGGAAAAAATGATAGGGAAATAAAAATTTAAAACTGGAACAATGTTTTGTAACCTGAAGAAAACAGAAGCAGCAGTAATTATTATATTTGTATTATGAGAATTGAGCTACATATATTATCTAGTTGCTGCTTGGAAAAGTTTTAGCTAAAACATTTGTTTCTGTCAGCAGAAGTGTGTAGTAATAGTATTTTCACAGAAAAAAATCCAGATTGAAGAAGAATCACAATAACAAACACAGTTATTAATCATACTTACCATCAGTTTCTTTCCCTGCTGCATATCAAGTAAAAAAGAGAGTAAGTTGTACATTTATTTGGCATCCATGATTATGTTATAGGAAATCGCTTCCCAACAATCTGTCTAATAATATTTAGCAAAAAATGAAATAATACTGTACACATACAGATTATCAGTACAAATACTGCACACATAACTTTACATAACATTAAAATTATATACCAGGTACTGTATTCCTCTCACGCATCCCCCTAAACTCAAGAAAGCAGCCTAAATCAGTGTAAGCAAAGTATTTTGAAAGGCTACACAAGTAGTCCTTAATTTCCAATCACAATTGAGACCACAATTTGGGTCATACATCATTGCAATTGTTATATGAGATGCCCATATGAGTGCCTCACTCAATAATCACAGTCCCAGTGTTTTGCAGGTTTCAGGTGTGGTTTGGTATAAAGAAAGATAGAGTCCAGGTATTTACCTTGATAAGCTTTATGCGTTTATTCAGCTAAATAAAGACGGCCCTCCCTTAACAAGTTACGTATGGAGAACCCTGAACACACTTTGACACTCATATTTATATTTTTGCTACATTGTCCACTTCTCCACCCAGAACCACTGGCACGCTCCATCAGACAAGCTGACACACTCTAGATAAGATAAAGAGGTACAAAAATAGCCATCTACCACCCTTGGAGGTCTTCCAAGGACATTGGGTGTCATCTCAGGGACTTCAGGTGCTTCCTAAGGAACTAATGATCTTGAAGGCCTGCAGAAGCAATGGTGACATTGGCACATATGCTTCCTCAAGACTTTCAATAGAAACATTAGATTCCTGGTCAACACCAGCATCCCTGTTCTGGCCATTAAGCAATTATGGAGATTGTTAAGTGTTAAGTGACCACACAGGTTGTCCAGGGGGTAGGGGAGGTCCTGGGAGACACACTGGTTCACATATTTTTTCCCCTCCACACCACGCCCAAAAGGATTAGGCCTTCTCTCCGCCCCACTACTCTCCTGGAACATTTGGGCTTTCCCCTCTCCCAACTACTCCTAGAAGAGCTGGGTCTTCTCTCCAATTCACCACTGGAGCACTTCACAGCTGGTCTTCATCTCCTGGCCCACCACTGGCACTTGTTTCCCAATCTACCTCTGTAGAAAGATCCTTAGAACATTGCAAGATGAGCACCAGCCCTCACCATGTTTTCAAAGGTTAGAAAGAGCCTCGGAAACTTCTCAAGACAAGCCCCAGACCTCACAATGTTATGAAGGTCTTTCTACCTTCAGAAACATGACATTTACTACAGAGGTGGTATTCAGCAGGTTCTGACCAGTTCTGGAGAACCAGTAGCAAAAATTTTGAGTAGTTCGGAGAACCGGTAGCGGAAATTTTGAGTAGTTTGGAGAACCAGCAAATACCACCTCTCTCTGGCCCCGCCTTCATCTCTTCTCTGCCTCCCAAATCCCAGCTGATCAGCTGGGTCTTCTTTGGTTGCCCTCACAGGAGAATGGAGCTGGAAAGCAGGTTAGTGGGGTGGGGAGGGAATGGGGATTTTGCAGTATCTTTCCCCTGCCACGCCCACCAAGCCAAGCCATGCCCACCAAGCCACGCCCACAGAACCAGTAGTAACAATTTTTGAATCCCACCACTGATTTACTAGCTTTCTTGAGTAAGCTGCACATCACTTAGGTTGGGTACACTTCTCAGTAGCTACACAAAAGGGAAAGGAAAGTAGGCCTGCATAGTTGGGCGAGGAGAAGGCCCAAGCCTTCCAGGAGGGAAGTGACAGAACCTTCCAAATGAATGGTAGTTCTCAGGATGCATGTTATATTTTGGTCTTTGAACTTATGAAATAACTGACTCAAGATCAGGGTTTTTTGAAAGTTTGCATGAAGAGTCAGACGTGGAGTGCTTCAGTGAAGAGTTTATTAGTGACTACAGCTCATAACAGACCCAATTTGGCTGGTCTGCAGCTGCTACTTATAGCCAGCAGCCGCAGTTGCCAGCCAATCAGAGTGCAGGATTTTCCCGCACTTTTTAAACCAATAATTTCTGACATTTTACAAGAACAGTTCAAACTAAACCAATGACATTCAAACCTGCATACATAACACCCCTCCCCACTAGGTTCAGTCCATACTCAAACCCCAACCTAAACCCCTAAAACTCCTTGAGCTATTAGTTTATCTAATTGTGCATCAATTTTTTCCTTTAAGGCAAATGGGACCCTTCTGGGCTTTAAACAAATTGGGGGCACCTCAGGATCTAGGTTGAAAGTAATAGGGGTCCCCATATACTTGCCCAATCCGTCGCTGAAGACCTCTGGAAACTCAGACTTCAAGGCCTCCTCCCATTCAGTGTTGCTCACGTGATTGATGCCAGTCACCTCGATGCCTAGTAAGCTTGGGCGGTCCTTGTCCACGATGGTCAGGGGCAAACGTTTGGTGTGGCCTTTGAACTTCACGTTGAATTCTCTTGTTCCAACTACTGGAATCTTGTTCCCTTGGTGGTCTTTAAGAGTCAGTGCTTGCTTCTGGAAATGCTTCTTCTGAATGTTTGGGAGTAGTCTGTGAATAGTGTCCCATGACACCATAGATAAATAGGAGCCTGAGTCCACTTCCATTTGGCAAGGCCTTCCTTCAATTAGTACCTTCACATGTACTTTCCTGCTTCTTAAGGGTGAAGAATGACCAATGGTGACCGTTTGATGAGTTTCATTCTTCCCATTTGCTTCTGTGTTGCGCCCCATTTTCTCACTGAAGTTGTTATGCTTGAATTCTTTGTCAGAAAACTTCTTTCTGCTTGGTGGAGTTCTGGATGATTTGCAGACTCTTGCTAGATGACCTCTTTTTTCACAATGGAGGCAGATGGTATCAAGAAACTTGCATTCAGTGCGGGGGTGGCTTCCCCCACAACCTCTGCAGTAAAAATCTTGCCTCTTTCTTCCCAGGTCTTTCTTTTCCCTCTCCATTCTGAGTCTATAAATTCCTTCCTCCACCTCACTACAGTCTGACTCAGAATCTATTTGCTCGCAATGAGTTGTTGTGGACTTTTCCACATCAGGATGGCTTGCGACCTTGTTAATTTTCTTCATGGCTGCTGCTGAGGACTTGGTGGCTTCTGCTGAGGAGGCCTCTTCTATGGCTTCCTTCAACGTGATCTTAGGTTTTAATAATAATTTGCTCTGAAGCACCTTGTCTTTGAGGCCTAGAACAAATTGATCGCGCATGGCCTCTTCAAAGTTGATAAACTCACATGCACCCCCAATGTCTCTTAAACTTGCCACGAAGTCATTAACGTTTTTGCTTTCCCCTTGATCCCGACGGTAGAATTCGTGTCTCTTAATGAGGCACGATACTTGTGGCATGTAATGGGCTCTTAAAAGCTTTTCTAAGTCGGGCCAGTCCATTACCTTCACGTCTGCAGCTCCCGCCAATGCCTTCGCCATCTTGAAAACTGCCGGACCGCAGTGCGTGAGAAAGACTGCCCTCTTCCGCTTCTCGGAAATGTCGGCGAGATCGTTTCCCTCCAAATACATTTGGAAACAATCCGCATACGAGTCCCAGTCTTCTGCTGTCGGATCGAACGGGGCTGGGGGGGGTGTTCAGCGCAGCCATCTCTCTCAGCTTGTTTTCCGCATCGTCTTCTCTTCGGGAATGATCCCACCTTCGTCGCCAGTGTTAGGTTTGCATGAAGAGTCAGACGCGGAGTGCTTCAGTGAAGAGTTTATTAGTGACTACAGCTCATAACAGACCCGATTTGGCTGGTCTGCGGCTGCTACTTATAGCCAGCAGCCGCAGTTGCCAGCCAATCAGAGTGCAGGATTTTCCCGCACTTTTTAAACCAATCATTTCTGACATTTTACAAGAACAGTTCAAACTAAACCAATGACATTCAAACCTGCATACATAACAAAAACATTTTGCAAATATATCAACATACTGAAAAATCTACACTATTATATTACTGTTCTACTCTTAGTCTATTACAATAGCCAATATTATTCTTTCTGAATGAATTTTTCAATATATATTTTTAATTGTGGTATGTCTCCATGCCTCTTCATAGATTTTTGAGAATAAAATTAAAAAGGGAAGTATTCAAAATTTTCTTGAAAGGAATATGGGCACATTTAAATAGAAAAGTCAGAACTCATTTTATATTAAAGTTATTGTTTTTAGCACTGTGCATTTAGTTCTGTGCATCTCCCTTAATCTGGCTGGCAAACTTTGGAAAACTTTTCTAAATGCTCCCTTATAAATTTTAATAAAACTTGAAAGAGTTTTTTTTTTAAATAAAGTTTTTGCTATCAGAATTTCATGTGTGCTCTTTTTTTCACTGTGTTTATGTATTAGATGGAATGGGCAGAGTCCTTGCCCAAGAAGTTTATGCAAAAGACAACCTTCCACCTTTTCCAGCTTCAGTAAAAGATGGCTACGCTGTCAGAGGTGAATGTTAACAATTTCGAATATGACAGGATGCTTTTCTCCAGTTCAGTATCACAGCAGAGTGCTGGTTTCTGGAAAAGCAGGCCCAATAGGCCTCAACGGCATTTTAGTCCTTATCTTAATGACATTCATTCATACTTACTGGACTTAAAAGTAAACTTCATTTATCATTACAAAATATAAGTTGCAAGTGATATTACAAATCAGTTTGTTTGCTTATGTATGTGTTTTTTATTTATAATAAAGTTATTTTTTAAAAAGCTCAGTGCTACAAAAGAAAATATCCATCCATCCCATTAAATAATTTTAACTATTGTAGTAATATGGCCTTTAGTTGTTGTTGTTTTTAAATTCAGGATAATTTCATTCAGAGAAAAGTATGTTGCTGAATAAAAAAATATCTAGTATACCCTGTGCAGAGCAGAAATCTATGACCAATAGACCTTTCATCCTGGCTTGTTCTCAGTGAAGCATTCTGGGCACTATTTTCATCTCCCCACCACCTCCTTTTGCTTTCCTAAAGCATTCTCCATAAACATAACAAATCCTCATGAAAAGATTGGATGTGGTTCAGGTACTGAATGAGGAGGAATGATCAAGAATCAAAATTTCAACATATGTTCCTTTCCATGTCAGCCTCAATTCTTGTTTATTGGCTGGACTTATCAATAAGAATATGGCATAAATGATAACATCCCAACAAGATTTTTACGTATACATTATTATTTTTTCAACATAAATGGCACAATAAAATAATTAATTGCCTTTTGCCATAAGTAAAAAATTGTAATTTTGCTCCCAGAAAGTAAACTGAAGGAATATTTCTGTAAGAAATGTTAGTAGGGTGTGACACCAAGGTGTTTACATAAAGCAGAATGTGTAACATATGTTACGTAGTAACTTATCTTGTACAGTTATGTTGTAAATTAGGAAAGTGGTCAAACCAAAATTGTTATGCAAAAATATACATGGGAGAAGGAATTATAAAGTCAGAAATAGCCATAGCAAAAATAATGAGCCTGATAATGCATATTTTATTGATAACTGTAATTATCATGATCCTATATTAACTTTCAGCTGCTGATGGACCAGGGGATCGTTTCATCATTGGGGAATCCCAAGCTGGTGAGCAAGTAGGTACAATATATTTTGCTTCCCCTTTCTATTTTTGTTCATTATGAGCTAGAATAATCTCATAAAATAACATGAAACCATTCCAATGACACAAAGGCTATATGAATTATTGTATTTCTATAATTACATATTTTAATGTGGTGATAACTTCCTCCATGCATATAAAATCTAGGAATAATAGTAATAGAAAAATTATCATTTGTCTATAACTAAGTTCCTATGTTCATGAAATAAAAAGGCAATTAACATGTTTATTAGTCATTGACACAAATTCCAAAATTTAAAGAAATGAAGCAATTAAATAATGCAAAGCAATTATAAAATCACAAAACAAAATAAGGAGGCTCTAGATTAAAAGTTAATAAAATCAACACCTATTCTTTCAAATTAGTAAGATATTTATTTATAGCTTCACTAAAAGCGTAAGAAAAGAAGAGTCTTAAGTTCTTGAGAGATCTATAGCATGAACTTTCTCTTGTCATGTAAACAACTAGCTCCTCTAACACTCCATTTCCTCAAGTCCAACAAGTTTAAATTGTTCCCAAGCAAATCAATCTAATGGGTCCACTTCCCTTCTGGTGGGTAGTAAAGAGAATCCCATAGAAATCCAGGCAAAGGAGACATTGAGAGGATCCCCAATCTCAGATCACATTGCCACTGCTCTAATAGGAAGACCAAATCCAAAGTGTCATCACTGTCCTGAGTCAGACTCTGGATGATCTGGGATAGACCCATGGCTGTCATGGAACCCATGAACTCCCAAGCACCTAAGAGCCCATTCCTAGGGAAGGTAGATTAAAGTCTTAGAACCATGAAGTTTCTCCAAAACTCCACTGCCAACCCAGAAATGGAACAGAAACAAGCGATTGCTATGCAGCGAGGAGGTTGGTGCAACAGCAACAATTCCCAGCTGAGCCTTAGAGGTCAACTTAATGAAGAGGCTCTGAGGGCATTAGGGACTTTTGTGATAGAACAGTTGAAAGCCATAAAGATTCCCTGTTGAAAACTGCCACTCTCTACCCCCACTCAAAAGTCTTGGTTGATGCCACACTCAGAATACAGCTTGGCAAATTTCCAAAAGGACAGATCACATCCAGTTCTTGCTAATAATGACAGGTCAGCATCTCACCCACAATCAAATTATAGATTGGGGGGAGGGGGTTATTATACATTGACCTGGCCGTCAGTAGCAGCAACCAGAGGACAGGGCCACTGAAGATCCATCCACAGGTAATTGGGTATGAGATCAAGGAGCTGGAATGTTGAAATGTTGTGAGACAACATTTAGGCAGTTCTTGATTATTCAGAGAGAATTTTTCAGGGGAAGAGTGGATGGAAGTTTATTTTCTACGCATTGTATTTGAAAACTTCTACTGCAGTCAGTTGGTTTTTTTAAAGATGAAACAGAAGAAAAGAATAAATTAATAATGCTTTGTATATATGTTTCCTGGAAATAAAGTGCTGGACTCAAAAGAAACTTCTTCTCTCAGTTCCTCCTTCAAAAATGTTCCTTGTTACAACCTTACAGTCTCATAATTCATAATAGTATATTTATAGTATATTTATTCATTAAAATCCTGAAAAGTGTTATGCAATTTTGTTATAGTTTTTGGCATTGTCCTATTAAACTAATGAAGAAAATACCTGTAATCCAAAACATTAAAATATGTTTCATATATTTTGAGATTCTAAAATGTTAAAAATAAATTGACATTTTTGGTATTTTTTTAGCCAACTCAAACTGTAATGCCTGGTCAAGTAATGCGAGTTACAACTGGTGCTCCAATACCCTGTGGTGCTGATGCTGTGGTGCAAGTAGAAGACACAGAACTTATCAGGGAATCTGATGATGTGAGTGATACCAAAACATTCTTTCTTGCTATATCTGTAGCAGGGCAGCTCCAAGGAATCATCCATCAGTCTATAACCCTACGACATGGATACAAACTTGCATTCGCACATTTGAACCGAAGAACAGAATCAGCAGTTGTACAGTCTAGAGACAGTAGACCATATATGAGAAAGAGCGGCATACATATGAGAAGAAACCGCAAATAAATAATTGTAAATAAATATGCATAAAGTTAATTTTTGAGATAAAGAGGAAAAAATTCCCACTTCCCTCAGAACATTTTCAGTTGGCTGTATTTTAGTGGAACAAACCTTAAAATGGCTTAAATTCCAGCCATAGAAAATAACGGGAATTCAGAAACTGCTAGTTCCCTACATTGGAATTGGTCTTAGACAAAACGTAAAGAAGAGATTCTCCTCTTTCCCCCTCCCGCGACACACAAGAAATGATGGGGTAGCAGCTCATGCTAGCTCCTATTCAACCTACAGAATATTTGATCACAATTTTTAAAATCGTTTGAAAGGCATTAAAGGAAAGGATTTTTAATGATTTCTAACAAATTATAAATCATCTCCTTGGAAGTGTTTGTGAATTCAGTGGTAATTAGCACTTATTATGGACTAACACTTTACCCTATCTATTTAGCAAGCAAGCTGAAATACTAGAATTGTGTCCTTGTAGTCATCCTACTTCATAAACATAAGCCCAATGAAAAACAATTTCTTTATTGCTCTTTGCTAATCTTATTTGGCTGCTTCTGTTTTGTAGCTGCAAAAAATAAGCTGCTTTTTACCTTTGCATGAAATAATTACATTCCAATAGTAAAACAATGTCCTGTACTTCTCAAGTTCTACAAATAATCAAAAACTGTATTTCAATGCACCCTGAATTTTAATAACAACAGAACTTAAAGTGCATACCCATCAAAAGCCAAAATATCAACATAGTACTTTGTCTTTATAATCTAAAATCTCAGCAGCATTAGCACTATGTTTGTGAAACTATATTAAATACCTGACTTTGTAGTTTCTTCCCCAAACCCCAAAATCTTTAACCTTAAACTGTCTACTATTGACCTAACCCCTTTCCTAAGAGGTCTGTAGGGGGCGTGCGTAAGCGCACCAACGTGCCTACCATCCCTGTCCTATCGTTTCTTTTTTTTCTTATATGTATCCATTTCATGTATTCTTAACTATGTTTATACTTATACCTGTTATCTTATAATTGCTTCATAAAATAATAATAATAATAATAAATATAGCCAGACACCTTTACATTTAGATACCAAGTGCGTTTTATTTACTTACTTTCTATTACGGGCACCTTTTCTGCAAATAGAGCAGAAGATCAATCAGATATGTAACCCCTACATAAGTTCTGATTTCCCTATAGGAACTAAATTTTTAAATTGGCAGAATGAGGCAATAAAATTGAGTCATCAATGGCTCTTCAGCTCTGAGCTATGTGCCTACTAACTGTTTCTACCTTATCTCAATCAGTACAAAGCATTAATACAATAGAATAAATACAATAGTACAACAGAGAAAACTAGAAAATAAAGAAAAATTCAAGCACCAGAAAAGTCCAATCACAATGCCCAAATAATGCTGTTCATGCTGGTTACATTTTGTTCTGAACATTGAACAAAAGAGCATGAAATAAAACTCTCAAATCACACATGCTTTATTTCAAATTTGAAACATTGGATCACAATTGGAATATTTTGTGTCCTCAAAAATGTACATTCTGCCTAGTAGACTCCATTGAATATAGAATCTATTTTAGTGGTGCCTTGATTAGTTTGAAGGAGGAATGAAAAGACTGATGGATGCATTCAGGGAAATATTAGAAATGAAATTTGCAGTCTTTTGCTTATGCTTGATAGGTATATGGAAAAAGTACAGTATAAAGTATAAAGTCTGTTAAACAAGTTTGAGAAGTACTGTTGTACTTTTAACTCTTGTAAACTATCTTTACTGTAAGATTTATAAATAGAGAAATAGAGAATTATGTTAAGATTAATGTACTTTTTATTTTAATTTAAGATTGTTGAATAGATAGATAGATAGATAGATAGATAGATAGATAGATAGATAGACAGACAGACAGACAGACAGACATACAGATGTCATTCTTCCCCAGAATAATTTATTCAGGGTTGTAATAGAATGTTAATATTGATTCACAAATAACACTGAGTTGAGATTTTAATCAGCATTTGATAAATACACCATAATGGACTCGGTATAACACTTTAAGCCAGAAAGAATTTAACCATATTACTGTTTTATGGAAAGCCAATTATTGCCTTTAACAGATTTAAACTTCTAGCCCACGTGAACAAGTCTGCTTTGTTCATACCATACTGTAATGTAAGCTGAAATCTCTCTTATTTCCATAAATATAGGGCACTGAAGAACTCGAGGTACGCATTCTGGTGCAGGCTCGTCCAGGTCAAGATATCAGGTTAGTGAATTATTTATCTTTCAATTTTAAAATGAAAAATAATTACTCAATACCTATAATATTAATAGCTTTTGAAATGTTATAAAGGAGATGTTCTTTTTGTTAATAACAATTCCTCTCTTATTGTTTTGGGGGCATATTCAGACCTATAGGACACGACATTAAAAGAGGTGAATGTGTATTGGCCAAGGGAACCCATATGGGCCCATCAGAGATAGGTCTACTAGCAACTGTTGGAGTAACCGAAGTTGAAGTTAACAAGTTTCCAGTAGTTGCTGTAATGTCTACAGGGAATGAAGTAAGAAAATGTCTAATATTTATAAATTGTCAAAAAAGCATGGTAGAATTCTTCATAAAGAATGGTACTATAGTTCTGTTTTGGTGATAGTTTTACAATCTCTTTTTGTTGCCTCTTTATTGGTAAAATGGATATTTTAAAGATTTAATATAGTGCTTTGAAATATCTGGTTTCAAAAGTATATTTACATTATATGTATAGTGGAGTTGAAAGTTTGTGAACTCGTTTGAATTTTCAATATTCCATCATAAATATGACCTAAAAACTAATCTGTTTTCCACACATCTTAGAACTAGTTAAAGAGAACCCAAGAAATGAGTCAAAATACTTTACTTTTAGGTTATTTATAGAGGAAAATGAACTAGATACAAAAAGTATGTGAATCTTAAAGTAGGTTTATCAGTTCATTTGAAGAGGAAATAAAAGGCAATTGTTTCAATAAATGGAATGATTCTTAGGTGCCAGAGTGGGTATCCTGCCTTATTTAAAGAACAGAATTCTGGATATTCACTATCAAAGTCTTATCTTTACAACACAGGTATGGGGAAATATATCATGCTTGAATACATGAGATTTCTGAGGACCTCCAATAATAAAAGAGTGTTGCTCATCAGGCTGGAGAAGGTTAAAAAATTAGTTCCAAAGAGTTTGTAAAACATAGTGATAGCAGTATTGCCATTTGGGCCTGCTCTTCTGCCAGTGGACCAGGACAGCTTACCTCCACTAATGGAACTGTGAATTCTGAATCGTATCAGCAACTCTACGGGAAAATACCTGTCTATGCCCTGAAGCTCAAGAAAAAGTAAATCATGCATCAGGACAAAGACCCAAAATTCACAAGTAATATGACCAAGAAATTGCTACAACAGAAGAAAGTTAATGTTTTGGAATGGCCAAGTTAAAGTCTTGACCTTAAACCTCTGGAAAAGTTGTGGAAGTGCCTGACGTTAGCATATCATGAGAGGAATGCCACCAACATCCCCAAGTTGACTTATTGTAAAAGTAGGAATGGGCTAAAGTTCCTTGAAGCCCATGTGCAAGACTGATCAACAGTTCGGCCCCTGATCTCCGCTCCTTCCACCGGGACCTGAAGACCTGGCTGTTTCAACAGGCCGGTCTGGAATGACCCGGGTGGGGTTTTAGGGTTATTTATTTGTTTTAATGTATTTTAATGTATTTAACTTGTTCTATTTAATGGATTTTTACTGTAAATTTGGCTCTGTTTTAATGTTCGCCGCCCTGAGTCCTTAGGGAGAAGGGCGGCATACAAGTCGAATAAATTATTATTATTATTAACAGTTGGAGGATACATTTTGTTACACTTACTGATGCCCAAGGGAAGAGGGTGACAGTTACAGAAAGCAAAGGTTCACATAATTTTGCCCCACACATATATTAGGTTTGGATCATTTTCATCCATAAATAAATGAATACGTGCAATGTTTTTATACATTTATTTAATTGGGTTTTTTTATCTAGTTGTAGAACTTCTATGGAAGACAGATTAAAGTTTAGGTAATATTTATGCTAAAATATTGAAAATTAAAAAAGGATTACAAATTTTTATGTATCACTGTATGAATCTCAAAAGTAAAAAACCCAAAATTTGGGTGAATTATGAAAAGAGAAACAGAAATGGCAGTGATACTGGCCAGAGATGGAATTCAGTTCATCAAACAATTAAGCAGTACAAAATCTGAATGACTTTTATTTAATGTTGTATAAATGGATTTTATGCCCTTGTGGTAGAATTTTCTCTCCATCATGCCCCTTACAAATCTGCTCCAAAAGATCCTATAACCCACACCAGGCTGCTTTGTGGGCCTGCAATGTGTAGAAAGATAGAAGATGCCTTTCCATCAGCAAAATCATGTGACTGATAAATATAGCTGGGTGCAATCTAGTATGTGCAGATTTGAAGCTATGTACCAATAAAGGAGTATATTTGTGGCTCAGGGTTGAAATCACAGGTCCTTGGTACTCTCTGAGCTTGGTTGCTTGCTTGCGGATGTTTCATTACCCAAATTAGGTAACATCATCACTAAAGCTATGTGCATACTTTCAAAGATAAGCTCCCAATAGGAAATTAAAGGAAGAATGGATGGTGAGGATGTGAAAGAGAAGGAGCAGAAGAATAATTGAAATAAGATGGACATTTTTAATTTGGGAAAGCATCATGCAAGGCTATATGCATTCCTACCATGTAAAATGTCGCTAATAAAATTCCATCTACCTATTTCTCCTCAACAACTTCAAAGCACTTCCTTGGCAACTTCTTTTATTATCTGGGAAAGTGCTTGAACCTAGACTTTTACAAATCTTCAAGAAATTGTTTTTTCACTGTAGTGATGCACACAGATATTATAAGTGAATACCTGTTCAGTCTTAAGATTACTGTATGTAACAAATGTGGTTTCACAGTTGAATTAATTTTATAATTTATTTCTAATTCGTTATTTTGATCCATTTTCCACATAATACTATTACTACTTTTTATAGCTATTGAATCCTGAAGATGACTTGTTACCAGGAAAGATTAGAGATAGTAATCGTTCAACTCTTTTAGCAACAATTCAAGAGCATGGATATCCGACAATCAACCTGGGGATTGTAGGAGATAAGTATGTGCAAAATGCTTTTTCTACCACAATATTATTATTTTTATATATCGTTATATACCTCTTTTTGTTAATTTGCTTTGAAAGACATACCTGTATATTTCTGGGAATTACCACTATTACCACTCATTTCATCCTTCTAATGGGAAAAATCTTATTTCTTATCCTTCAATTTTCCACAACCAGCTTCTTTTGAGTAATGTAACTCTTGATGGTCAGAACTTGAGATTTGGTTAAAATTCTATTATTGCTTTAATGGATTGCTTTGGAGAAAGCATTTTGGCCATCTCTGCAGCCTAAGCAGAAAAAAAAGCAATGAATCCAATAATGGCCACCTCTAGCATGAATAACTGGATTGGCTAAATATCAGTACAGGGTAATCATCAACTTATTATCATTCATTTAACAACTTTTTGAAGCAGCACTGAAAAATGTGGTTTATGATCAGTCCTTGCACTTAACAACTGATGCAGTGTTCCTCAGTCATGTGAACAAAATTTGGGCACCTAACATGTATTTACAATGGTTGCAATGTCACAAGATCACATGAACACTATTTGCAACCTTTCCAGGGGGTTTCCAATAAACAAAGTCAATGGGGGAAGCCAGATTTGCTTATAAACCATGGCTAAAATAGTTGTGAAATTGGGTGAGACTCACTTAACAAAGCATTGCTAAGCAGTCCCAATTGTGGTAGTTAAGTAAAGGACTGCTTGTTTGGTAAAAAAAGGTTTCTGTGACATTATGCCCAGTCAAAACATGCTGTTTTTTTAAATAATTCTTATAGGTATACATGGGGTAGACTTAAGTTATCTGCTCATATCTGATCTGATGAATGTCATATTCATTTATTGTAATATTTTTCTATTTTCATTGATTCTTCTTTGATTACATATGAAAATGTGTTCTCTTAAATTTCCCAAATTTCAGAAGCAGGGATTTTCTCATCTTCATTATAGTCATTACTTTTGTTTAGAAGTCAGGCATTCCCTTGAACTGCAATGAACGTCATTTAAATAGTGTTTAAAAACTTTTAAAGTTAAAATTTCAAAATTGTTTGACCTCTTCCTTGGGCTCAGCCTGGTTATCTCCTACAATTTGAAAAGAAAGCTATACTTTATTGAAAGACATCAAGATATACAGGTACAATTGAGCCCCAAATCTCTGTTGCTAAGCAAGACAGTTGTTAAGTGAGTTTGCTCCATTTTATGACCTTTCTTGCCACTCAGTAAGGGAATCACTGTATTTTTTCAGGTAGTAACACAGTTGTTAAGTGAATCTGGCTTATCTATTGACTTTGCTTATCATAAGGTTGTAAAAGGTAATCATATGACCCTGGGACACTGTATATGTCATAAATACACGCCAGTTGCCAAGTCTCCGAATTTTGAGCATGTGACCATGAGGATGCTGGTTGTAAGTGTCGCGTACACTGTAAGTGTCACTTACACTGGGTCATGTTGCTTTTTTCAGTGGCATTGTAACTTTGAACGGTCACTAAATGAATGGTTATAAGTTGACTGTAATTCATATGATTTTTAATCAATTAAATAGTTCTGCTAAATATTTGTCCACTGTCTAGTTTATTTAAAGTCAGGTGTAAGTTTGAAATCAGATTATATTTTCTAAGCAAGCAAATGAAAACATTAATATTAAAATCAGATTAAGAGTCACACAGTGTTGTGGGGTTGTCTCCCTATACAAGATACAAAAATAAATGCTAGGAATTATAGCCATATGCCATTATTCTAGTTTATATGTCCAAAACTGCAGTCTATACATATTAAGGCATGGAAGCCACTGAATTTAGTAGCGTTTATTTATAGTTGGAAGGATAAAAAATGTAAACTAAAACAAGAGGGCTCCTTATTTACTATTAATTGACACTCCTCAGCATAAATCTGGGAATCAAATCTGCACAGCTTGGGTGAACAAGTAGGGATGGAAACTGGATGCAGCAGGGCATAAATTCAACTCCACCACTTCTCTTTTTCACTGCATCCATCAGACTTGTTTAAGACACTATCAGCGTTTTCTCTGAGAGAATATTGCATTATTCATTTCTCATCTTCTTGATTATAAAAAGGAAGGGTAATCTGTTATATGCAGAAGCTGGATTGTTTTCAAAGCACTAAATCAAGTCTGTAGTTTATTGCATTCTGCCCCTATCTCTCTTTCTTTATTGGCTAAGCTGAAGTAAAGTTCAAGTCCCCATAGATCTGCTTTGCAGTTCGCAGCACTGGAGTTTTTGTGGGCTTATGGACAACCCACTTACTCATAATCTTGATTCACTCTGTCTCTTGGTGCTAGAACTCAAGATTCCATAGCAGGTTACATACGCAATTTGATCAGTAAATCTGATCTTTCTACAGTAGTTCTTTAAATCTCTGTAAAAAACAGGATCAGGTTTTTTCCTACTTATATAAAATCTTGCCTCCACATAGCAGAGCTTAGAGCTTACTTATGACAGCTGCACAATAAATGCCTGATTGCAAAACTACAAATATCACACTAACATCACATAAATTTCAGCAAAAATTTGTAAGCAGGAAGAATGCTTTCATGCCTAGATAACTTTCTTGAACCCCATAGCTCAGGGTTGTTTTTGTATTTGTTTTGTTCACTTTCAGATAGATTACAGATTTCTATTTCCTTCTTTTCTGGGTATGTTTTGTATAACATGATACCATTATTGTAGTTAATTATAGCAAGGGTCCCAAATTCCCAGTCTGTGGCCTGATACCAGCCTGTTGGGAACCAAGCTATGCAAGCGACAGGCAAGTGTGCGAGCAAAGCTCCATTTGAGTAAGCGGCAGCCATGCACACTAAAACATCCCCTGCTGTAGTTGCTGCTGGGCCACGGAGCCAGAAAGGGTTGGGCACCATTGCATTATAGGATTCTGTTGTTACAGTTGGAGACAGAGTTTCCAAAGCTTCTTTATGATAATTGACTCGTTATTGAGAATTGTATTTTTAAAATGTTAATATCAAACATGATAAAAACAAATTTCAGCAGTTGACCAAATCAACTGAAGAAAAAAGATTAAGGCAAGAAGATATTATAGGAGTGATATGTGGAATTTGTTGATGATCTATAGAAAATAAATTGGAACTGTATTGTGATTCAGCTCCCAATGCCCCATTCTCTCATGCCATATTGTTTCATAATAGCTCTGTCTTTTAAACTTGTGATATAATCAGGTTAATATGGTTGATTGCCAGATTTAATAAGCAAGTTACTGAAAATTTTTCATATGGGATAAGCACATCAGCAGAAATAAGAAATCTAACCAAGAGAAATTTTAAATGAAGGTCTGTTCTACTTTGGCTTATTGAATTAAGACTTGTGTTGATTAGACTTACTTGATTTGTTAAACGTGTAATGTATCTGTTTGAGACTGAATGGCCATGCTGGAAACTTCAAGTTCAGAGAAAAGGCCAAGCTAACACTTTGTCCCCTGACATCGACTTGTCACACAGAGAAAGTTCTTAGCTGATACTTAATTTTATTTAACGAATGGAAGTGAACTTCTGCTAGAAAAAAGTTCCCTCAAGATGGGCTCCAGCACAAGTCTGGAGCTTGGAAAGCTTGGAAGATAAAACCTCTGGTCCCAGTGACCAACCCAGATTGGATCCTTAATTTTATTTGTTCGTTTTTCACATTTTTAAATCACCCATCTTTGCAAAAAAAAAAACCTCTGGGCAGTGTACAATTAAATGTTAAAATATGAAAACAGTATATAAATGTTAGAATGTTAGAATTAAAATTTTGGAAGGAGAAAGAATAATAATTAAACCCTGTTAAAAAGGTGAAGAGGGAGCTCTCAGGGCACCAACTAGTCCCATAGCTTTATGCTCCTTTGGGCTCCTCACATGAGGCTGCACATGAGGCTGCAGAGCCATGTTTTAACTTTAGGGTCAGGATGGGTGGCGGGGGGTGGTGTCTGCCTCACCTCCAGAGGGAGAATATTCCACAGGACAGGGGCAATGGCTGAAAAGGCTGTCAGAAAAGTTGGGAGTTCTTTAATTGACAAGATCTGTAACATACCTTCCCTGCCAGACCAGATGCAACAGGCTAATGTAACGAGGCGAAGCTGGTTCTGTAGCTTGGCTCCATGCCATGTAGAGCTTTATAGGTTACAACCAACACCTTGAACTGTATTCAGAAGCGAACTGCACCCATTGGCATTCATGGAGTAGAGATGTCACATGTGCCCTTCTCTGGGCATCCTAATATAGTTTGTGCATCCTCATTTTTCACCAGCTGAAGCTTCCTAATACATTTCAAGGGTAGCCCCACATTGCAGAGCACATTGCAGTGGTCCATGTTATCTTATGCTTCACGGGAGGAGACTAGATACTGTAGAGAACTAGGCTGCTTGCTTTTCTGCTTTTGCAGCCTTTTGGATACCTGAAAATAACAACCAGCTTCTCTAGCCTAATTCTGATGTTGAATCATTGTCTCAGAGTTTATTGTTTGTTTTGATCTATATTGCTTGTTCAGAGTACTGCTGATTTATAATTCACTATCTGTTGCTTGATAGTCTTATTTACAAATTAAGGGAAGGAACAAGAGAATAATTAAATAAATGATGTATCTTTGATTAGGTATGATGAGATCACTGTTCATTCAGATATAATCTGTCTAGAGCAGGGCTGTCAAATTCGCAGCCTGAGGGCCAGATGCCTCATGTGCTGGCCATGCCCACACCCGGTTTAACGAAGGGGGGGAAAGTCCCGATAGGTCAAGTGACATCATCGTGACAATGTGAGTTTGACACCCCTGGTCTAAAGGTATCACACTTTGGTTTTAGAAATCTGTTCTATAAATAGTACATAATATAAGAAATAATATTTCTTTAAAAAAAATTTTTTTCTAGCACTACTTTAACTAAATGAAGAATTGAGTCATGGAAGGATTAAATGTTGATCTGTATTACCGGTAGCAATCTGTTTTATTTGCTTTGTGCTATGCAGAACAATCACTAATGTTGCTGTTTGGAAATTCAGTACAAATCTAAGGTGACTTTTTGAGTTGGCTACCTTCTTTTCCTCTTCATCAGTATGGTTTTATTCTGGTTAAAGGATGATAAAAGGAATGTAAGCTGAACACCATACAACATTTGCAACAATATATGTAAGGTTAAAGTTTGTAGCAGACTTTCCCATTTAGATTCACAACTTTGTACTGATTTTTCTTACTCAGAAGTAAATGTGATGGAGCAATGGTGACAGAAAAAAAAATCTAGCATTATATGTTATTTTTTTTGACAGAGCTGCAGTATGCAGTCCTTTCCCTTGTAACTCAGATTGCCATATGTGCACCACATTCTGGAATGCCCCAGTCTTTGAGTAAGACTTTCCAGGAAGATGCTTGAAATAAAGTCTCCCCTTCTTTCATATTTTTAAAAATCTAATCAGAAGATTCTGTAGTTGTCAGGTACTAACTTATATGACAGAATACTTACTTATTTATGTTATTATCACTAGAATTGTCGAAATCTTATCCCTATAAAGTAGGCATGTTTGGGAGGTATTGCAGAATCTGAGTTGGGTGTCTAGAGACTATAATTTTATCAGACGGAGGAAATAAAACACAAGCCTGAGAAGATGACAGCAAAAAGAGCATTAGCTGGGACATTAGGGGACCAAATAAAGAGAAGCAGAAACAGTTGAAAGCAGCCCAAAGAAAAGCAAAAACAAAATAAAAATCAATAAATACTGAAGTAATACTCTGAGATAGTAGTGAAGCTTCTTCCAGCCTAAAAAGGAATCTTAGAGAAGTAGAAGCAGAGCAATGCCTGAGAGCAACGGCTGAGCTATTACTATGGTCTTCTTAATAAATCTTATTAATCAGATCTCTGAGACAGTTGTTTCTTGTAATAAACTAGCTTCAGTCCTGGCTGATAGAAGAAGCCTGACATTATGTATGGAATGAAGAAAAGGTCATTGGAGATTATTGATCTGGATCTTGGCATCCAGTTTTCAGTAATTCAGGAGGAAGGACAAATGGCCACCCAGAGGACTGCTTATGATGGGGCAGTGGCAAATAAGGTCAGCATTAGATCCTGAATTTTTTAATGGAAGGACACACTTATTATCACCAAATTTTTATTTTTAAAAAAGTTCACATGGATTTAATCTAAATGATTAAATGGGCTCATCTATTTAATGCCCATAATATTAAAAGAAAATATTATTTTCTTTGTATCAAATTGTGCTTATTCTCAAGGAAATGTGTTTAATTATCAGAACAGCAAAAGCAAATCCTATTTTAATCCAGTAGTCCCAGTGGTGCTATGATAAGAATTAAAATGTTAAATTGTGGAATCTCAGCATATTTTTTACCAGGATAACAGATTTTTTTTTTTCGCTTTCTTTGTTGCTAACATAGCAAGAATAAAACTCTTCTAACGGAATTTATTTATTTATTTATTTATTTTATTTGTCATCCATCTCATAATGAGAAGACTATGGGCGGCAGTTATGGCAGGAAAAAGGCAGTTATGCAGTGCTTAAGGCTGAAAATACAAAATAGTCTGCTTAAAGGGACATTCCATAATGCAGGGCTTAGTGTTAATTAGCTGCTTTAGTATATATTATATCCAAAACAGCTCTTAAGGTATATTGCTCCTATTACAGTGAGTTAAATTTATATATTAAGTTTAAGAATAATAATTTAAGAGTAACAAGTGAGAAAAAAAATAGGACTATGAGATTTAGTAGATCAGCAGCAGATTCTTTGCTGTGGATTGAATCTTGTCAGGTGCTGATAAAACCAATCTGTAGCCATAAATAAGAACTTCAGGAATAACTCTTGCATAATAATACTTGCATCTAGTAACAGCTCTAGAGTAGGAATGAGAAGCCACAAATATCATGGATTTATCTCATTTCATGGGCTCTCTATGAATTCTGAGATTTTTGGAGACCAAATTTTTATTTCTAAAAAAATATTATTTGTTCTTTTCCTCCTTTTCTGGCTGCTGCTTAACTTTCTGCTATATCCCATCAATCTAATTTATGGTAGTGTAACCTGAAGTGGCTATATTTCCCTCTTGAGAGTCAGCCTGAAATAGCTTATTGCAGGCCAGTGAAATCTCTTCTGCATTCAATTAATATTCCCAGTGAACATACACAATTCTGTGCCTCCTATTATGATTTCTCGGTTGTCTTGCTCTTGAAATTTATATTCTTCCTGCTGATGAAAATAAAAGTTGTAACTTTTTGTACCTCTTCCTTTGAAGTACATAAAAATCTACACATATGTTACCATTAATCTATTTTCATATGGTCATCCTACAGCCCAGATGATTTACTTAATGCCTTGAATGAAGGAATCAGCCGTGCTGATGTCATCATCACATCAGGGGGGGTGTCTATGGGAGAAAAGGTATGTATGATGGATGGTATTCGATCAAAGCAGATGGTTGAACTTTAAAATAATGTAATGGGATGAAAACTCTTTAAAAAATAAGTTATAGCCTAGGGCCGTGATGGCAAACCTATGGAATGTGTGCCGGAAGTGCATGCAGAGCCATCCCTGCCGGCACGTAAGAGGTTGCCTGGAAGAGCCCAACTGTGCATGCACGCGCCCCCTCCACCAGCCAGCTGATTGTCGGGTATCTGCCGTGCAAGCGCAGGGGGAGATGCACGTGCGGGAGGCGCATGTGCATGCGCATGGGGCAGGGTGCATGGGGGTCTTGCGTGCATGCAGAGGCATGTGGCATGGTGGGTTTGTGTGCACATGCGCAGAGGCACATGATGCATGGGGGGTTGTGCACTCATGTGCAGAGGCACGGTGTGGGGATTGCACGTGCATGAGCAGAGGCACACAATGAGCACACAGGGTTGTGCGCACATGCGCAGGGGGTGGGGGTCACACATGCATTGTATCATGGGTGCAGGCACACAAGTGCACACGTACACACGTACATTTTTGGTACACAAGATGAAAAAGGTTAGCCATCACTGGCCTAGGCGAATCTTCAGGCACCAAAATGGAACTTAAGGACCTGATATTAAGGCCATCAAAAAGACAGCAATCTTGTAGAGCTGCCCAGTATTCAGACTCAGCATGGGTACCCTTTGTCTTCTCATTGATTGCTCCTTACAGCTTATTGCCATCTCCTTATCTCAAATGCAAACTTTTCCGAGCCCATAGAAGTATCTAGAAGCTCAGGGAAAGATGTGGCTTCTTTAAGGAGCATCTGGCAGGTACAGAGTGCTGCTAATGCCAAATTCAATGCAGTCTTTCCTGCTTCAAACACTGTCAACATCTGTGCAAAGTCTAAAAGCTCTGGATGGCGATGTTACCTGCCATTCTTTGTTAGACAAACAGTATGTTGGATAAACTTCAAAAATAAAACATTCAGATATACTGAATGTTCTGAAACATCTAAGCAGTTGATACTCCTCTTCATAAAGGAACAATAGCATTCCACCATCTATGCAAAATTACACTTTTGTGATGCCCTTTCATGTTGTTATCAGTTTTATTACGTTGTTATATAGAGATATTTATATTGATATCATTTAACACCATCTGAGGAAATGATATAAAAATGCAATAAACTGGGATTTGCAACCTATTTTTGCCAAGATCTGCAAGCATTTGAATAACCTGTTGGTAGGGTTGAAAGAAGTATTGTGTGGAATGAAAATCAAAATTGGGAAGTTGGTGAGGTTGTTGTTTTTTAATTAAAAAACCTTTCTAATACTTTGCCCTCTCCCAAACTGTAGGGAAAACAGTATTTATTAGATGTTTCATGTGATCTTTTGCATAGATGGTTTGAAATTTGGATTTACAAGTGTATTATCTTAGTCTGCAAATTCTGGTTGCCTATTCTTGAAATAAATATATTATCTATGTCTTTGATCTATGCCTGCTTAGCTTTCTAGGACTAGATGATGGTTCATCTTACAAATACCATTTTAGAATCCCTTTTTGGTTCTTTTTTTCCAAATAGGACTATCTTAAACAGGTGCTGGATATAGATCTTCATGCCCAGATTCATTTTGGCAGGGTTTTTATGAAACCAGGGTAAGTATTATTTCTTATGTAGCATTCATTAGTCTTGCATATAATCTGGACAATATTGAGAGCTTAATGCTTTGCCCAATAACCCAAGAAAGCGTGTTCTAATAAGAAATATTACATTGCCCCCTTTTCTTCAAAATTATTCCACTACAAGTGCTGCTAAATAATCATGCTAATTACTAGTAAGATATCCTGATATAATTCACTGTAAATGGCGCAGAAGAAGAACATTTAACATTTCCTGTTAAGATAGAAGAACCTGTTGAAAACAAAAGAATGAAGAAGTAGTACCAGTCAGACTGGACCTCCTTGTTAAAAAGCATGGATGCTTTTGAATATTAACTTAGATTATTTGAGAGGGCTTCCTGCCTGCTCAGCATTTTTAATATCTCAACAAGGCTTTCTCATTTTTTCGTTGTGTGGTCAGCTCAGTTCATCTTCATTTAATTTTGTGTCCCCTCCTTTTTTTTCATTCGTTTCTGTTTCCATGTGTAGCATGTCTTGTTTCTTTTTTGCTGTTCACACCAAAAGAAAGCAGTGGGAAGAGATGCATTTGTTTGTTTTTCTGAGACTGACAATTGGGAATTGTTTAATTGAGAGAATGATTGGTATATGCAGAAAGGGATCAGTCAGCTTTGTAAACAAGATACTTTTACAGCCAATTCATTTTAATGAACAATGATTCAGTTAAGGTAAATCCATCCATCCAAACATGCATATATACATATATACATATATACGTACATACATACATACATACATATATATTGTACATACATATACATACATACATACATACATACATACATACATACATACATACAAAAAAAGGATAACCTCAACTGGTTTCAACTGGAGTTGGCAATCAGAGGTTGGCAAAGTGAGAGAATTGGGATGTGTGCCTATGTTTCTAAAAAAAATTATCTATTTTTCTTTGCGGGATCATTTTAAATTCAGAGTTATCTTTTAGGTAAATATTGTAAATACCGAAAGTTTATCAAGATTCCTTTGGACTATGTTAGATGACAAACAATAGGAAAAACTGAAAGGGGCAAAGGAAGATCAAAATTTTATCATGGGAGAAACAAGCTTCAGTCTGGAATCAGATTTATTTAACAAAACAAGAAGCAGGAAGGATTGGACTCCCCCATTGTTTCCCTACATTAAAACATTCAGATGATTGATGATATGAAAGTATCTGATGTCTGGACTATACACCCTTGAGAGGAATGATATCTGACCTGAATATAGGGGGTTTGTGTTCTTAAATTAGAGCAAATATTTGTGGCCTCAGCCCAAGAATGGAGCATTTTAGAACTACACAGTAGTGCAAGGGTGTCCTTTTCTTTTCAAAATATCCTTTGCATTGTATATATATATATATTGTGCATGTCCAAGATGGCAGTACGAGGTTGAAGGGGCTCTCTCGGCGTTTGGAGGTTTCTGTTGGTTTTCGTGAGAAAGGCCCACTGCTACTTTAGTCCTCTCCTGGAGTCATCCCTGGAGCATCGTGGGATGCCACCAAAACCGTTCCGGCAGAAAACGGGCCGGCAGTTTGGTGTGGTTGGGCTTGTTCCCCCCGCGGCCTTTACATCTGCTGCAGTTTGCTGGCCGGAATTGGGGCGCGGCAGCAACGTTGTTTGCTTTGCCCTGCATCCCTCATGGAGCCTCGGCACTGGGAAATTACGGTGCCGACGGCAACCCTGGTGGCTTCTGCGGACCCGATGCTGTGGACCCAATGCTGTGGACCCAATGCTGTCGCTGGTGGTCATCAGCTGCCGGTTGCTGGCGACCGGCATGGCGAAGCTGGGCCCTAACAGCGGTGGTGACTACAGCAGGTTGGACTGCTTGCGGCTCTGCTGTGGCGCTGAGGCTCTGGCCCCGAGGAGGTTGACGGCAGCGGCGGCGGTCTGTGGCCTTTGGTGCTGTGGCTGCCGTGAAGGTAACCACGTGGAGTTCTCTGGCGGAAAGGCCGTTGGCCCAATGCCCCCCCTTCTCTGGTTTTTGGATTGGGGAGGCGTTACTGCAGGGGTTTGGACTTTTTGAACCACCCCCGAGGAGCCCCCCCCTCCTTTTTCCCCAGAAGCTCTGGGAGGAATAGATCTACGGGATGGGGTGGAGGTCTGCAGGCCCGGAAAGCCCAGGGAGGGGACGCTCGTAACCATGGCCCGGATTGGAGGAACCGGCCTTCCCGGATGGGGTTGTGGGTAGAGCCTTTGGCGGTCACCCCCCCCCCCAAGAAGAGACGACGCTATGGCTCCAGACCTGTGGCCGTGATTGGTTTGCGGACGTTATACTCCTTTTGGATTTCTACGGACCTGATAGCCCTATGTTGGTTGGGCATTTCATCTGTGACCACCGTCTTTCTGCTGTTTTTGTCATTCTGGACTCATTTGGCACTATTGATGGTGCCTGGTTCATCCATACCACTCACCCGGACTTGTATTTTGTCTTTTCTCTCGGGGACTTGGCTGCCTCCCATTGTGGTGAGAGGGCAATGGGAGGATGCAATCCCCCCTGCAGTGAGAGGGCAGGGGACTGTTCAGGATTTTTTTTCCCGCAAGTCACTGCGGTGGCAGTACAGTGACTGGTTTATTTTGACTCTAACCATCGGCAGCTGTGAGAGAGTCGCTGACTGCGGACTGTTTCCTGATTATTGCTATTGTCTGTCTCTCTTTATTGTATTTCCATCTTTACAATATTTCCATCGAATATTTCCATCGAATCAACTACCTCCTGTATCGACCTGCCTGAGATGTATATGTTATGCCTGCCTACTCCCTATCAGAATTATGGGCCCTCCAGACGGTTCCCCAGTCTGTGAAGTGGCCCTTTACGCTATCAAGAGCTTACCTTAATGACGGATCTTGGGATCCCGAGAGGTGGCATGTTGTGACTAGTGGGCTAAATTCTAAAATTGGGAGGAAGGGGAAACTTTTAAAATTTTAATTGGTTGTCTTAAGGGGTTAGGGAGGGGGGTTAATGGGTCACTTTGCAGCCCGGTTTGTGGCGGGGGGAGCGGGGGTTGGCCTGCGGGGCTCCAGGGTTTGAGGTGGGGGCCGCAATTCCCAGGGTGGTTGGGGTTGGCAGGAGACGGCGAGGCATAGGGCCACATCATATGCTGAGAGCGCGCGGCCATCTCTGTGCTGTTGCTCGCTCCGACCCTATGGCCTCCTCCCTAGGGAGCTTGGGAACTGGGACCCCTGGGCTTAGGCTGGTGTATTTTAATGCCAGGTCCGTGGCTAACAAGTCTACCCTCCTCTGTGAGATTATTGAGGAGGAGGCTGCGGACCTGGCTTGTATTACTGAGACCTGGTTGGGCCCAGAGGGTGTTGTCCCTCTGGTTGAATTATGCCCTCCAGGTTTCCAGGTTGTGCACCGGTCGCGAGCCCAGGGAAGGGGTGGTGGGGTGGCTGTGGTTATTAGGGACCTTGTTTCCAAGGGAGGTCACTATCCCAGAGATAGGCGGAAGTGAGACCCTTCTCCTGAAGTGCAGGCCTAACGGTCAGGTGGGCTTGCTGCTCGCATACCTTTCTCCCAGTTGTGTGACAGCAGCCCTGCCTGGGCTTCTTGATGTCCTCTCGGGGGTGGCGGTGGAGTTCCCGAGCCTTATAGTCCTGGGGGACTTTAACTTGCCTTTCCTGGGGGGTGCATCGGGATTGGCCCAGGAATTCGTGGCTTCTATGGAAGCCATGGGCCTGACCCAATTAATTCATGGCCCCACTCATGAGGGGGGAACACTCTCGACCTAGGTTTGTCTCTGAGTGGTGGCGTAGTGACAGAGGGCAAGCCACTTTTACGGCTTTGCCCGTTCCATGGTCTGATCACTATCTCCTGCGGCTGGTCTTCCAACAGGCCACCCCCCACTGCTGGGATGAGGAACCGCCTAGATGGTTCCACCCCAGGCGCCTTATGGGCCCTGAATGGTTCCAGGCGGAACTGGGGCCTCTTCCCTTGCCCACAGCTCTGTCGAGGATCTGACGGCCGCCTGGCATCGGGCCGCATCGGATGCCCTCGACAGGGTTGTCCCCATGTCACACGTCGCGGATCCTGGATGGCTCCTTGGTATTCGGAGGAGCTCCGGGAGATGAAGCGCCGTCGGAGGGTCTTAGAGAGCAGGTGGAGGTCCACCCGCTCCCAGGCCGATCGAGCCCAGCTAGGAGCCCATATTAGGACTTACCTGGGAGCTATGAGGGCGGCGAGAAGGTCTTATCTCTCCGCCCTCATAGTGTCCGCAGATAACCACCCAGCCGCCCTGTTTCGGGTTACACGCTCTCTCCTTTGTCCAGAGGAGGGGGCGGACCCGTTGTGGGGAAGGGCTGAGGAGTTTGGTCAATATCTGTCAGATAAGATCGCTCGAATTTGGGGCGGGTTGTCCTCTGATTTGCACTGGTCTGAGGAACGGGATACAGGCAGTCTGGCCAGTGTGTTCTGGGATGAGTTCGATCCTGTTTCCGAGGATGAAGTGGACAGGATTATGCGGCGCCTGATTTCCACCACATGTTTGTTGGACCCGTGCCCTTCCTGATTGGCTTATGCCGCCAGGGAGGTCTCCTGCGGTTGGATCCGGGCAGTTGTCAATGCTTCGCTAAGGGAGGGTGTTTTTCCCTCCACCTTAAAGGAGGCGGTGGTGAGACCCCTCCTGAAGAAGCCTGCCCTGGACCCGACCGTGTTAGACAACTTTCGTCCAGTCTCCAACCTTCGCTTTTTGGCGAAGGTTGTTGAGAGTGTGGTGGCTCGGCAGTTTCCACTTTTCCTGGATGAAGCAGACTACCTGGATCCGTACCAATCGGGCTTCCGGCCTGGTTTCAGCACGGAGACAGCATTGGTCGCACTGATGGATGATCTCTGGAGGGCCCAGGACAGGGGCTTTTCCTCTGTCCTGGTCCTATTAGACCTCTCAGCGGCTTTCAATACCATCGACCATGGTATCCTTTGCCGGGGTTGGGGTGAGGGGCACCGTTCTTCGGTGGCTCTCCTCCTTCCTCTCGGGGCGGTCACAATCGGTGCTGGCAGGGGGGCAGAGGTCGGCCCTGAGGGCCCTTACTTGTGGGGTCCCCCAGGGGTCGGTCCTCTCCCCCTTTTATTTAATATCTACATGAAACCGCTGGGTGAGATCATTCGTGGTTTTGGAGTGAGGTATCATCAATATGCTGATGATACCCAGTTATATATCTCCACCCCAAACCAGATCAGTGATGCCCTCTCCATGATGACTCACTGTCTGGATGCGATACGGATCTGGATGGATGGAAACATGCTTCAGCTCAACCTGACCAAGACGGAGTGGCTGTGCATACCGGCATCTCGGTCCAGTCAGGAATGTCCACCGCTGACCATAGGGGAGTGGTGTTGCCCCTGTGGATAGGGCGAGGAACCTGGGGTCCTCCTGGATGCACGGCTGGAGGAGCAGGTGGGGGCCGCGCCAGGGGCCTTTGCCCAGGTCCGGCTGGTTTGCCAGCTTCCCTTCTGGACTGAGATGCCCTGCATACAGTCACTCATGCCCTTGTTACTGCGACTGACTACTGCAACGCTCTCTATTTAGGACTGCCCTTGCATACCATCCGAGATTGCAGCTGGTGCAGAACGCGGCGGCGGTGGTGATGGGAGTTTCCGGTTCTCCCATGTTACCCCCTCCTGCGCTGCCTGCATTGGTTGCCGGTTGCACTCGGGTGAGATTCAAGGTTTTAACTTTAACATACAAAGTCCTTCATGGCATGGGTCCTTATTATTTAAGGGAGCGTTCCTGCCGACATCGATTACTAACCGCCCTGTGCGAGCACATAGACAAGGACTCCTTGGGGTCCCGTCGGCCGGGCAATGCCGGTTGGCGGTCCCCCGACGACGAGCCTATTCTGTCGCGGCCCCTGACCTTTGGAACCAACTTCCCTTGGAGCTCCGCTTGGCCCCTGACCTCCACACCTTCCGCCATGACTTGAAGACCTGGTTGTTTAACCAATCCGGGCTGTGACCCTTTGGGTGGGGTGGTTCTTATTTCTGTATTTTGTAATTATATTCTTTGGGGCTTGCTTAGTTTAATTCTTTTTAATTATTTATTGTTGTCGTTGTTTTAATTGTGAGCCGCCCCGAGTCTTCAGAGATGGGACGGCATACAAGTCCCACTAATAAATAAATAAATAAATAAATAAATAAATAAATAAATAAATAAATTTGTTTTAAATATAATTACCTGTTTAGTTGTGGAAAAAGATAATTTCTTCTCCTCCACTTACATTACCTCCAGTTTCTCACTCTTCTCCTATTTTTCTCACACACACAGGCTTATCAGGTATTATGATTTACTTATTCATATAAATTGACATTTCAGGGATTCCTCAAATATTTTTATAACTTCATTTTCTAGTGCTTATACACATGCAGTGATTTTTAGAGATGATTGGAAATCATTAAATAAAACAGCCGTTAGAGGAGAAAATTAATGGATGCTACTAAAGTAGTCATTGATTAAGATGGGTGGCTATAGATATTGAATAACATAAAGTAAGCAGACCCATATTTTAATTCCAGTAGTGTATAATTTCATTATTTAGTAAGTCAGACTGTTATCTTAATCATGTACATAGGATAAGATGCTCCTGTTGACTTATTTCCTTTTTAAGAAATAATTTTAGTGAAGTGAAAAAATAAGAAAAGTGTGGAAAGAAATACAAAAAAAAGATAAATAAAGAAATGGTTTCTGTTCTGTTTGTAACAGTAGTTACAAACTTATACTCTTCTTCCTCATTAAAATTTCCTCATTATTCTCTTCTTCCCATGATTAACGCTTTTTAATCAGCAGATCCATAAACCCACTTCTTTTCATTTTCAGAAAAATGTCCATAAGAAATTTTCCAGTCTTTAATAAAAATACTTGCTATCTTAGCCCTCATCAAACAGGTCAGTTATGCCATTCTATCATCTTTACAATCCATTCCGCCATTGTGGGTATTTCAGGTTTTTTCTATCTTTGTGCATATAGTATTCTCATTGCAGTTACCATATGCAAAGCCAATCCTCCATAGATCTTTTCTAATTAGTTAGTTGTCCATAAGTCCTAGCACTAACATTTCTTATTTCATCTGAATGGTTAATATTTAGAATACTTTGTATCATTATATGTATTAGTATCCAATACCTTTTTGCTTTTTCACAAGTCCACCATGCATGGTAAAATTATCCTTTATGTTTTCCACAGTTCCAACATTGATAAGAAGTACCTTTATACATCTTAGTTATTTTTTCTGATATCATTATACCAATAGTACATCGTTTTGTAAAAATTCTCTCTTAAATTGTAACACAATGTGGATTTCAGCTCTTTCCACCACATTCTCTCCCATTAGTCCAAACTAAAATTCTTAGCCCGTTTTATCATGTACTCTTTAATTTGTTCTTTTGTTTCAAACCCCAGCAAAAGTTTATACATTTAAATCACATGTTCATTGTGTGTACACAATTCATTTTCAAATCCCTTTTGCTTTTCAGTTCCAATTGCTTTTCATCTATAATAAATCTCTCTTAATTGTGCATATGAAAATCACTGAAAACTAAATCCCTTTGCAGTAAATTGTTTTTGTGAGTTCATCCCATTGATTTATTTCCAAATTATAGAGCTGCACTTTATTTAAAAAAAACAAATAAGGTAAAATACTTTGAAAGTGCTTCATCTTTGGAATGTTAATTGCATCTCATTGAACAATGGAATATAATTCTTAAACACCGGAAAGTGAAGTTGGAGGACAAACAAGCAGTTTGGAACATTATTATTAATATACTTTAATCATCTGGTAAATAATTGGGTTACAAATGAAATTAGTTGTCTAGATGTACAATTTAGTTAACAGAGAAGAATTCATATTGAAAAAAATCAGTCATACAATAAACCAGATATTGCCAATTTGGTGGATTTTACTAGCTAAAAATCTGGCCTTCTAATGGGAAAAATGATGGAATTGTTATTGTTATTTTTATTTCCTGTGTGGAATTTTATGAGAACCATTGCATTTTCCAAGGATGTTGATGATAGCAAAAATGCGGAGGCAATAAAAATATTAAATGTTATTGACAAAATTGATAAAGGATTTAGTTCATAATTTTAACAATTGGCGACACTTCCTAGGTTACCTACAACCTTTGCAACCTTGGATATTGATGGGGTAAGAAAAATCATCTTCGCGCTCCCAGGTAAGGTATATTAAGTTCTAAATCTCTTCATTCATGCTCACATATTCCAAATGAATTTTAAACCAAATGTTCCAAATCTTCATGTTCCTTACTGCAAATATCTTAGCCATGCTGTGTATCATTATATCTTCCATATGTAACAATCACAATGCTCTTATTTTTCTGAACCAAAAGTGTTTTTTAATTGACTATGTTATTAATTATTCTTGCTCCTCAGTTCATCAAATATTCCTTTAAAAGTTTTTAAAAGACTCTTGCTACAAAGCACAATTTAGTTCCAAAGTAACAAATGTTCTTATTCTTGAAACAATTCTCAAGTAATTTATGAAATAACTGTTTCTTGATCTTTAGGGAACCCTGTGTCAGCAGTTGTTACCTGCAATCTTTTTGTTGTCCCAGCACTAAGGAAGATGCAAGGAATTCTGGATCCTCGTCCAACTATTATAAAAGCCAGGGTAAGAGTTTTCAAATAAAAGGTGAGTTTTTGAGGTGCTCTGCTTAGTTGCACTAGTATCTCAGAGGTGAAGAAATGACCTTTAAATAGCCTAGAGTTCAAAGAATTCAGGTGAAGTATTGTAAAAAGAGAAAGCATTACAGAAATGAGTTTTAAGATGAATCGTAACTATTGAGGATGGATAGTATTTGATCAATAAAACATTGATCTTACTATTGATTACTTTATTATTTGTAATAGAATTTGGGTGCTCATATTTTGTCAGTAGAATAAGGATATGAGGAATAATTTGCTTCTAGGAAAAGAAATGCAGAGTTAAGTCTTGGTCATGCAACTAATCTCTACACCTCCAAATCATTATTAGACAACATTTTCAAGTCCAACTGAGGCATTAGTGAATTTTACATAGACAAAAAGTGAGATTCCCATCCTGCTCCTCCTAGTCTTCTCTCCTTAGGCCAAGAGGAAGATTAAAGTCCCTATGGGCCAGGAACAGCTGATAAAAAGCAAAGAACAGCTCATCCTGAACAGTTTCTTGCCCAAGGAATGTCAGTAATGGACAGCTGCTCCTCACCAACAACCCTTTCAAAAACTATAACTTTCCTTACAGAAATCAGCAGCGTAAACATATTTGGCTTGCAAAGTGATAATAGCATTGCAATTTGAACTTAGTTTATATAAAGATTTATACACCTCCTACAAATCCAAATTTCACAAAAGAAAAATACTGAAATTTTTCCACAGAAAAACTTTTCATTTGTTCCAGTGCCTTATAATCTTCCTAAATTCCTTTTCTCTGCATTTCACAATTATCAGTTTTATGTACTATTTCAGATTGCATAGGTTTTTTTACGAATCATAGCTAAATATTTAATAGCTTTGCTAATGGAAATTAAATCTACTCCATTGTCTTTCTCTCTCAAAACCTTGCTAGGTTTGGAATGTCACAAGTTGCATTGGCAACAATATTGTTTGGGAAAAGGGCCATGGACGTATGATAGGATAAACTCATAGAGATACTAAGAGTTAAGTTTGGGGCATGTATTTGGTCTACTCTAATCAAATTAATCTCTTTATTTTATACATGTTATTTGAATCTGTGCGCTAAATATGGGCCCTTGGAGAGGGGCATTTTAAATGTCTTAATATCATTGTATTCAATTTGTATGTTTTCTACAGTTATCATGTGATGTAAAATTGGACCCTCGTCCAGAATACCATCGGTGCATACTGACTTGGCATCACCAAGAACCACTGCCTTGGGCACAAAGTACAGGTTAGTGCTTATTTATTTATTTATTTATTTATTTATTTTATTGGACTTACATGCCGCCCCATCTCTGAAGACTCGGGGCAGCTCACAACTAAAAACATACATTTACAATAAATAGCTGAAAAAGAATTAAACAAATACAAAGCCCAATAATACCAAATTTAAAATATTTAAAACTATCCCCTCCCCGAGAGGCAGTCACAGCCCGGTTTGGTCAAATAACCAGGTCTTCAAATCATGGCGGAAGGTGCGGAGGTCAGGGGCCAGATGGAGGCCCAGAGGCAGCTGGTTCCACAGGTCGGGGACCGCCACAGAATAGGCTCGTCGCCGGGGGACCGCCAGCCGACATTGGCTTGCCGATGGGACCCTGAGGAGCCGCTGCCTGTGGGCCGGACAGGGCGGTTGGCACTCGATATCGGCAGGAGTCGCTCCCTTAAATATTGTGGACCCATGTCGTGTAGGACTTTGAATGTTAAAACCAAAACCTTGAATCTCACCTTGAATCTTACAACCTCTTTCTAAAGTTTTACAGCTTACAACCTCTTCGGCAGTTTTTGTTGAGTTCACAAGTCTGAAACATAAAATAACGAAACACAAATGATTGGTATTTTCTCTAATTTTGAATAGCATGTAATATTTGAAATCATAAACCAAACATGTAACAGTTAAGGAATTTCCGTCCCCACCCTTTATCCTTTCTTGCTTCAAATTAGGCTCATGAATCTCACCAAGTTATAAAATAAGCAAGAAGCATGAACATCTTCTGATTGTTTCAGTCTCCGTTACATGTCATAGCATATATAATTATACTGTATAATTGATGCAGTTTAGATTTAGTGTCTTCTATTTGCCTTTTGAAGTCTTGACATGAAATATTTCATTGTATATAGAAAATATCTAGGTTTGGGGGAGAGGAGAACATATTTTATTTATATATATAAAATTGAAAGATTTACTTAACTGCAGGAACATCATTTCCTTTAAGTACTAAGTAATTAACAAAATTGGTGCTTCATGATACGAACATTCATGAACCAGCTGTCTGCTAGGGAATGAAATAGGTATTTTAATTTTGCATCTGGATTCTTTATCTAATTGGGAAAATGCTCATTTTGAAAACTAAAGCAAGCTTAACTTGCTGTGTACAGCTTGATACAGACCCTTCAATGCATACCAAGATGAGGTAAAAAAGAAGGAAATGTGTATACACATTTTCTGCCCTCCTGGGTTATCCTTGTGCGTTGCTCTTCATTTTTAAAAAAATGTTATTTAAAATTGTCCTAATAAAGAGCAACACATAGTGATAATTCAGGATGGCAGAAATGCGACATACACATTTGCTTCTTTTTTATCTCTTCTTGGTACCATGACTTGTAAGAAAATGTAGAACAGTTTGCTTATCATTGCTTTCTGGTGCTCTTGACTTTTTGTTCTAAAACAATTCAAGGACTCCAAAAAAGAATAAGCATTGGTGTTTGAATCTGGCTTGTAAGAAAAGCAACAAGGTCTGCAATGTGCAAAATACTAGACAGACTTTTCCAAATGAGTTAAACAGGGGAGGAACAAAAGTGATGCAAAATAGCACACAGCTTAATCGCAGTAAGTTCACGTTCATTAGAATCTTGTTTTCTGTAACATTTTATTCTACAGATCATGTAAAGTCTCTCTTGAGTAAAGGCCAGTTGTTGATTTCATGGACATGTACCTGCAGCTTACTTGGCAGAACCATAGAAATGGCTTGCTTGTGCCTCCTGACAGAATAGTTTTCAACTTTGGGATTTCACCTCTAAGTACTAACCAGGCCTGACCTATTGATTTTCCAAGCCCAGACAGTCAGATTCTGCCTTTTAAGTATAACTCAATTATTTTTCTCTTTGTGAAAGAAAACATTTCACAGACCCATGTTTTTCTTAGATATCCAGGTTTTCATGCTGTAAAACAAGTAAATTACAAGAATACACTGTTATTCTTAAGATGGCACTGTCTCTCCTACTCCAGGTAGTCTTTGACCACAATTGAGCCCAAAATTTCTGTTGTTAGAGATAATTGTTAAGTGAGGCTTGCCCCATTTTATGACCTTCCTTGCCACGGTCGTTAAGTGAAACGGTGCAGTTGATAAGTTAGCAACCCGATTGTTAAATGAATCTGGCTTCTCCATTGACTTTGCTTGTCAATAGGTTGCAAAAGATGATCATATGATCCCAGGACATTGCAATCATCATAAATACAGTTGCCAAGCATTCACATTTTGGTCACATGACTATAGGGATGCTGCAATGGTTGTAAGTGTGAAAAATGGTCATAAGTCACTTTTTTCAGTGCTGTTGTAACTTTGAACGGTCACTAAATGAACTGTTGTGTTGAGGACTATCTGTACTATAATCTGTATTGCTGGCCATTATATAAAGTTGTGAGCTTTCCAGAGTCATTGAGAGTCAGGTAGCACACACATTTAATAAGTTATTATTATCATCCTATATTTTCCTTTTCCAATCACTATTGATAGGTATTGCAAATAATTCAACAAGATCCATAGCTTCTGAATAAAACATCTTTCAGGATCCATTCCTTGAGACCATCCAACAGGCAGTCAAATGTTCAGTCTGGCTGCTTTACAGGGTTAGGGGGTAGATGCAGGGGGGCATTTTTCTCACAAGCAAAGCACCTCATTGAATGATTTTGCACAGCCTTGCCATACAATAAGAATCTCACAGAAATAAGTTCAAGTGTTTTGCTTCCTTATGGCTTTGTAGCTGCCATAACTTCCTAATTAACCTTACCCCCAATGCCTCCTCTGAAATAAAAATGCTAAGTTTGTAATTTATACACTGAATATGGTGTATACACTGGAAATGTACATGTTGGTATGTTTGTATGAATAGAATGCAACTTCAAGTAAGATCAATTATGTGTGCATGTTTAATTGCCCGACTTACTGTAGATATTGACCTTCTCCACCCATATTTATATTAGATGAGTTTTCAGAAGGATTAAAAGTCTCAAAAAAAACACATTGCAGTACACCTTTTAAAGCTTTAATTGAGCCTCTTCCACCATAGATCATAATAAATTATTCTCTGTACATTTATGGAAACTGTTTTGCAATCTAAAAGATTGCTGCTAGTTCTTCTCTGGAAAGCTGTTTCAGTCTTGTTAGGAGCATGTGAAATTGTAATGGATCATTTATCATTTATGTTAAAAAATGGCACTTTAAGCATCAACCCTTGAATACTTTTAAATGAGTTTGTACTTAAAGGATGCATGGTTCAGCATGGAACACACGTTTTGCAAAAGTACTCAGATTCAACCCCAGCGTCATCTGGCATTAATTGAAAAGAATCCTCATAATATCCTAGAAAAATCCATTAGCACTGACAGCATTAGGCAAGACAGACCAATGGTCTGATTCAATAAGCAAGTTTCTTATATTCCCATGTAAAAGAAAATAGTTTAATCGTGTTTTGCTTCCTTAATTTTTCCAAGTGTCTCTCAAGAAAAAAACCTAGCTGAAAAGTCCTTAATTGGAAATGATGAAGAGATGATTTTGCAGTAACATTACTATATTGCGAAAAGAGAAGAGCTGCGCCTTGACAAACTGAACATGTGTTGCCCAGTGCAAGTCAGATTATCACCAGTGCATCCTAGAAATAAATCAGATAAATATCTAAATGTTTATTGTGATATTAGTTTAGAAATGTCATTCCATTTATTTTATTATAACAACTTCAAATGTTATTATTCACCACCTGTATTTAAATTCTGTAATATAATATTAAATTCTGTAATATAATTACTATAGTTAATCCTTGTAATGTATTGCCGCAAGATGAAAAGATAAGTATCAGTTTAGCTTTCAATAGACTAAATCATGAAACCTAATCCATTTTGGGTTACCAAAATAAAATAATGCAAGTTTCTCAGTGGCTACCAGTAACATTTATATGCTGCCTACAAAATAAAAAAAAAATGCATATCCCTAAAAGGAGAGGAATAGTTATGATGTTATGCATTGTGCTTTGGTTTCCTATCAAATCTAGGAGGCTGTGATGAGAAAGAATACTGGATCCGGTCACTAATAAACTCTATGCTGCAGAGTTGTAGTAATAAAGGACTGCATTAACCACAATTGGTACTTTTTAAACCATTTGCTTTACTGCAGGCGAAGACTTCCTTGAAAAGGTGGTTTGTAGTTTGGGCCTACCAACTTTTGGGTTTATCGTATCCATGGCCAGTATGCAGTTTTCAGATGATAATTTAAAAGGAAAATCATTATTTAAGATTGCGCTGTAAGAATTTTGGGGGAAAGGCTGACAATGCATTTCTTGGCCTATGGCATTTGCCCTGCTAATGAATCTTTTTTGCTTTCTATAGGGAATCAGATGAGCAGTCGTCTGATGAGTATGCGCAGTGCCAATGGACTGTTGATGCTACCTCCAAAGACAGAGCAGTATGTGGAACTTCATAAGGGAGAGGTGGTTGACGTCATGGTCATTGGAAGACTATGATGTTACCAGCAGGAGAAAAGTTTTGATGCATGTCCACATATCATTGACTGTATCCTGTAATATGCAACGGCACAGCTAGTTTTTCTGAATTGGATAAAAGTTGATCAGTATAAACACCTTGAACTATATTTCAAATGGATTTAAATAAATACCTTTTAAAAAAACTTCAAAAACAAATCTTAAAAGAATTTATTCTGATTATATCAAAGCAACTTTTTCATTTCTTGCAATTGCTTTGTGTGTTCAATGCTAGTTCCAATAGCAGTAGCTTTTAGTAGACAGCGGTAGGTGCCTGCAGAACTTGTGTTTTTTCTCATCTTTAAGATTCAACTACTTATGCTCTTAAAACAAGGCTGTCTGCTTATTTATACTAGTGTAGACAACACTTGGATTTTCCCTTATTAGTATGCTTCATAACTGCTTCACCGAGAGCTTCTGCTTGTTCTTTATCGTATCTCGTGTTGATGTGCACAGTGCCAAAAGCAGAGTGGCTGCCCTGGGAACCCGATCAAGCCCCAAGGTTTTCCTCCTTGCTGCGCGTTCAGGGATACCTGTCATCCCAGCAGCCACCCAGCTCAGTACTATTGGGCAGTAACTGGATACCTTTTGTTTAAACAAACAACAAAAAAATTGCTTCCTTAAGTGCTGACAGCCTTTTTAACCAATACATTTAAAATGTACAGAATTAAAATCTTTAAAAAAAAAATCAAAGACTGATCTTGTACAGATATTAGTGTTACCAGCATTCATGTGGAAATTAAATAAGAAATAAAAACTAATGTTAAACAACTCTGTACCATAACATTTTCTGTAATGATACTGAAATTTAAATGAATAAAAAAAAATCCTGAATCATTATTTAAAAGGTGATTGTGTTAAGCCTGTTTTCAGTCTTGGGGAAAGGAGACCATGGTTCAAAAATTAAATGTGCACAGTTATATTGGAGAAAAAAATTGCTGATGCATAAATTTTGAATTTAAAAGGTTTTAATAAGGTTGTGTTATTTTTCTTGAGTAATCTTAAAACTGCAATCCTTGGAAGATACTTTAACGATACGATTTATGAACATCACCAATACAGATTAACTTAAAAATATAGGATTTAAATCATCTAAGAAAATGACATAAGTGAAAGAAAATGTTTAACTACTGTATGGAATATTTCTCCATTTTAAAAATTATATGCCTCAGGAACACTATTGCAGCTAAGTATAATTAACCCATAGTCACTTGCATAAAGTGGCACTTCCAGGTGTAAGTAAGAAGTGAAGGAAATAAGTTCAGTATGAGATAACTAACTGCAAGATTGCTTTCAGGATGCTGCGTAGTGACAAAATATTTTGAGTTCAATTGTTCCCCCTACACAGCATTATTGCTTTCATGACTTCTTAAAATATTTGTTTTTTAAAATTCCATAAAGTTACATATAGTTTGCCTTAAGATAACATTTATTGCTAATAAGTTGTAAATGGTGAAATGAGAAATACATTTTATTCTTGACTAGAATTAAGGCTAGTAAAAATACTATCAAATGTAGAATGTAGAGCTTAAAACTGATTTGATATTGATCATGGCACTTCATGACTGACTGCAATTCTATTTTCATTTGGGAATAAGCCAAGCAATGATGGTGAACATTTCTTCTCTAGAAGAATAAGTAGAAAGTTTAACACTGTTTAGCTTAATGTCAATAGTTAGACAGAATTAGAGTTAGATAATTCCCTCCAATAACTCCTTTGATTTATCTGCCCGCTTCACTGAACATCATAACCAGATTAGAAATAAAAAAGTGTGCTTTCTTAAGATACTTACAAAAATGCAGATTTATAAAAGTGCAATGCTTTTTGTTTTTGTTTAAATTAGGTAAAACATCTTTTTACGAATGAAGATAATATCACAACTTGTTGATATAGCACAAAGACACTTGTATAACACTTGTATTAGGAAGAAATCACTACTTAATCTCATATTGTATTTCAAAAATCTTATTTTACAAATGGCTTTAATCCAGATTGATTCTTTGGGCCATCATCGTTACTGCTGATTCTGATTTTTTTCTGTGTATTTCTATAAATTTCTGCTCCCCATCAAAAATGCCTTTCTGTTTGTATTTCGTAGTTCTCACACTTCAATGTTCTAAGATTATTTGCCAACACAAGCATGTTCATTCACTGTTTCCTGCACTAAAGTAAGTTTTTTGTTATTCTTCTACACGTTGACAGGTCTCTTCCTTATGTTTACTAATATCTCTTCTCTAAAGCTTATATTTCACATATCTATATTCTACAATTATACTTTCTCTGCAGTTTTTTTACCTTTCCTTCACTTCTGTATAGATATAAAGAGCATTGTGTTCTAAGGGAACATATTCACAGCAAAGATAAACCCCCAAGGGGACTCAATGGCTCTCAGAGAGTGTGCTAACGACCAGATGACTAAAGAAATATAATCTTTCCATTCCGCCCCCACCATCCTGTCAGAACCTACCATTTCATCCCCCCACCATCTAGTCACAATTGATGAAGCTTCTTGAATGAGAAGCAAAGCGTTTTCTTCTTGCTCAAAGAAAAACAGTCCAGTTGCTTTTTGAAAAAAAACAGCATCTTTGAGACATCTATCACTAATACCGTAATTGTATTAAACAACTACTTATTAACTTCACATTAGCTTTGATATTGCAAGTGCCATCAGGAAAATCATCAGAGAGATAACAAGTCAGGCCACTTTGGCAAGGCTTAGAAAAACAGAAATTTGATGAAATAATGAATGTTAAGGTACGTACTAGCTAATTACTCAATACAGAGAAATTATATAGAGAGAAACTGTATAGGGAAACACTGTATATGAATGGAAGGAAAGACATAACATTGAGAGGAGCAAAAGAAATAGCTGATAATCTGCTGGCTGGGTACTTCTGAGAGTTGAAGTCAGCCCATCTTGAAGTTGCTAAGGTTAAGAAATGCTGATCTAATCAAGCAAGAGAAATTATTTCTGGAAAAAAATAACAATTTGCAGAAGATCCCTCACTGAAGATGTCAAACAAGCTAATGGTCCTGAAAAACATTTCTTAACTATAGGTCAATACAGGTGGTGCAGTGGTTAGAATGCAGTACTGCAGACCCCTTCTGCTGACTGGTGGCTGCCAGCAGTTCGGCAGTTCGATTCTCATCAGTTCAAGGTTAACTCGGCCTTCCATCCTTCCAAGGTGGATAAAATGAGTACCCAGACTGTTGGGGACAATACGCTGACTCTGTAAACCGCTGTATAGCACTGTGAAGCGGTATATAAGTCTAAGTGCTATTGCTAGTCCTTCACTTACAACTGGTCAATTAACATTGTTCAGTTACGATGGCCGCACCACCACCACCATTATCACCACCATCTGCAGTCATATGATCACATTTGGGGTATTTGGTAACTGACTCATCTTTACAGCTGTTTGCAACATCCCATGGCCACATGGCTGCAATTTGTTGAATTTTTTTGGCTGGTTTCTGGCATTCACTTCCAGTTTCCAGCAAAATAATACAGATTGGGGACAACTGTTTTGCTTAATGACTGTAGCATTCACTTAATGACTGCTGCATTTGCTTAACAACTGTCACAAAAAAAGTGGGAGGAAAAAATCAGGTCCAGTCACGTGATGCCTTGACTTATAATCACAATTCACAACCGTAATTCTGGGCTCAATTAGTCATACGTCAAGGACTATCTGTATAAATAATGTTCAAATACTGTCATCCTTTGTATGCTTTGATAATAGTTCAATTTTAACAGAATTTAAGGGATCTGTAATCTTTAATTCTAGATCAAGACAGAAAGTATATGGTCTTCCAGTTGACAGCCTTTAGCAGCGCATTATCATTGTGATGAGATTGGTAGTCCAATACGTAGGGGACCATTGTTCCTCCACCCATTTTCTAGATGATGTGCTATTAGGAGAATAAAGTATATTGTTATCGTTTTAAATAATACAATTTAATTCTAACATGTCCTTTCATACATTTTTGTCTTTACATTCTCTTTAAGATTTCTTTTTCAGCATCCCATCCCTTGTTCAGTTCTGAAATTTAGCTGTGCCCTCTCTGTGTGGATCAGTTGGTATCAGAATCCTTTCTAGATCACTAAATAAGTCACCTATGTGTGGAAAAAAATAAGCATGTTGTGTGTGAACAGAATGAATAATCACTTTTCCCCCAGACCTATTTCTAAGGCATTATTATAACAATTATATTTCTTATTTTCTTTTGCAGAAGGATATTAAATTTTGTCAGTCTTTATGCCATATATAAAAGAAGTAATACTTCATTTTCAGAGGACTGGATGGCTACAGTAAGAGTTTTGCTAATAGATGCCAGTCTTTCATATGTCACCAGTTCAACCCTTATGGGAACTGACTAGAGCTGAAAATTATCATCTGAAAGTGGTTTAGTGCTCTTTGTGAAAATTATTAACACAATAAACTCTTCAACTCATCTGTCAGAGAAAAGTGAAAATAGAATGTGGTTGACTGAGTCTGAAAGCAAAGATCTTAGCCATTTATTCCTAAGAATGCCCATAATCTTGAATGGAATATTAAAAGGTGTGATATACATGTGATCAAATTCTGATTTTGAATTTTTTTATTTTATTTCTGATTGAGATTAAAGGTTTCACTTCTCTTTGTTATGGATCACATTCACTAATCCTCTATAGTCTTTGATAAGTATAACACTTCCATTATTAATGTGCAGAAAGTGTCCTTTTCCATCACTTCTGACTTCCATCATCACACCTGAATATCAGTGATTTACAAAGCTAACCATTGCTTCTTTCCTCTGAAAAATGAAAAGGTTGTTAGTCCAGGCAAACATGACCAAACTTAGTCATCTATGTTTTGTGGTAAATTTCTTTCATTTGGAGCTTTCTTTGCACCAAGAAAACCATTTATTCATGAGCTTTGAATTTCTTTCAGCATAGCTCTCTCTCACCTTTTACCTAAAGAAACAAAATAGCATTCATGAAAGCCAACATATAAATCTGTACAACCTTGAATCATAATTATTAGCACAACCTTTCTACGACAAATAGAAAAGAGGAAAAACAGATTTTTTAAATAAATGTACTTTATTTAAATGTACAGTGCTTTGTGGTCTTCAAAAATAAGGGAAGATGGAAAGGAAGCTGAGAATTCAACCTTTTAGAACCATTGGCTTACTTTTAGAGATACAACTTGCATATAATCAAAAACTCAGTATTTGCAAGAGATGTAATTTTTTAACTACTTAAAAGGAAACATCAAAAATACAAATTATCTTGTCAATTCTATAAACACTTGAAATGGCCGGATGGAAGTAGTATGTTATCTATAACATACAGGATGAAGATTGTACTGAATTCACTGTCCACTCCCATTTTCACACCAAGATGTTAGGTGGAAGCAAACAAATTAAGTGGAAGCAAACAACAGCATTGGGGAAAAGCAAAGTGAGCAACTCTGTTTAAATGAAATTACTATTATTTGCAGGACTGGATGGTGGTGGAAGTGAGATTGGGGAATAGAAGTTAGCAATATATGTACGCCAAGCACCCAATCTGTGACCTACAAACTGAGGTTCCCTCAACCAGGTTCCTTCAGAAAACCATCTTAGTGTTTCTGTTGCTCTTTTGCTTGCCATTCTCCCCAAGAATTCACTCTAAATGAAGATATAGTCAGATTTTTAAAAATTTCTCACCTAAGTCTTTCTTGCAAGAACAAAACATTTTCCATTAGCTGTGTTGTTGAAGAACTGTAATGTTATACTTTACATCAATGAAACCACAGGTATCTTGCAAAAACTTGCAGTAATGATCTATGATTAGAAGACACTACTAGGAATTCTGGACAATAACAAAGACCACTGCACAACTCATTATAATTACAATATACCCTGTGCTCATCTAGGAAATCTTAATTGTATTCTTATCAAAATTGTATGAAAAAATAATTGAACTAACTTTCTATTGAGAATCTATTCCACAGAAGTGAAGTCTGAAATTAAGGATATGGTGAATGCACAATTACTGCAGACTGTTTTTCAAGCATGCATTTTAACATCTAACTAGCTATTTTTATTTTAAACTATGTTACTTTATAGACTTGCTTTTAAAAAGATATTATTTTTTTGCTGAAGTTTACCCAGCCAAATGATGTTTACTCTGTGCCTAGTATACAAAAATGTTTGCCTTTCCAAACATACTTAGGAACTTAATTTTTGCTTATGATTTTTGTAGAAAACACTTGCTTCTCTCACCATGAAAAGGTTAAGTAAACATCATATGTAGTGATTCCTTTGTCTGACACAAATATGCTAATAAGGCATTATTGTCTCAGAACATGCTGGGACTGGATAGGTTGGTTTATTTTTCAAATCTTTTATCCTTGTATCCACTGTTTGCTCCTGTCCAGAGAAAAATCCAGGAACATGCAGACAACCTATACAGTTTTATGTAAGAATTCTGTTGTATATTGAATAATTTTACTATGACACTTTCTAAATGCTCTTAATTTTAATATTGTGAACTTTTAGATTTTTGATTGTGGCCCATCTTTAACAAAATAGCTTGAATACAAGCTATTTTAATTCTGTAAGCATACGTAGGACTTAGAACCCTCGGTAAGATACACACACACCATAATTTTTCATTGTGTTCTTCACCATTAATCATTAAAAAGTTGCCACTAAATAATGCTATCATCGGTTTGGGCCAAGATAATTAACTGTAATCTTCAACACTGAAGATAGTCCAGAGATTAAATGTCCTCAGCTGTTCTTTCTTACATCCCTATTCAGATCATTTTATTGAATTGTATCTGGTAATAATTTCTGAACTGTGCAATGGACTTGGTATACTTCTAAGAATTCCACAATACAATACAATTATGATCATATATTTGCTGTCTCAAGGATTTCAGTATTTATTTTCTTCATTTTTAGCGCTTGTCAAAAACAATTGATAATGTCACTATTTTGGTTCATTCTGCTCTTCAACATATTTCAATCTGAAATATATGTGTATGTGCTGAAACAGAATGTATAAAGAACTAATATTAAACATTGTGTCAAAGCTAATGAATAATATCAGATACCAGTGAGGTTGCTTATTTGGCGTTTTTCTCATGCACAAATTAAAAAGGGCCATGGACCAAGAAAGCAACTGCACCCAAAAGAGGTTACATGTAGCCATTTCCTAACAACCAGTTCCATGATTCTTATATGTACCAATACCTGTCATTTCTAGCTACACCTTACTGCATGATGTCAGGTAAGCTATCCCATTTTGCATACGCTCCTATTGTGACACAACTTTCTCTCACTTCTGAATGCCAATGATTGCTTGGAAAATTCTATAAGGGAGCACTTGCTTCTTGACCTTTACTGGACCATTTAATGGACCATTACAAACTGGTGGGGGGAGGATGTTATTGCACCTTTTTTAACTGTTCATCTTGAGAAATTCAATGGCCTATGAAAAAGAGAGAGAAAAATAAGATTTAGTAGCCAAGCCATCCACTGTGGAGGTCCAAAAATCTAAAATGGCATTTGCAATAGTCTCTTTCGTGTGCATTGCATTTGAGACGCATGTTTAAAAATGACAAAGTTTTGATCATATGGTTTCAGTTGCTTTCCCTACTTCTTTGAGTACATCCCACCTACTCTCCTAATAGAAATTCCTTTTAAGGAGAGACACCATTAGAAATTTGTAGCTTTTTCATTGTGGAAATGTAATCGATATACAAATAGATACAGTATATGTTTGCTTATTGGCCTGCCATCTTTCTAATTCTAGGCTAAAATAATGAAAATTTCTTCACCTGCTTATGGAGGTCTATGGAGATTCTCAGTCATCCAGATCATGGTTGTCCCAAAAGTGCTTTTTTCAAGAGGCAACTGGGCTTTCTGGTTTTTCTTTGAAGATGTTTCACTTCTCATCCAAGAAGCTTCTTCAGCTCTTCTCTTCAGCTCTGAAAAAGCTTTTTAGATGAGAAGCGAAACATCTTCAGAGAAAAACCAGAAAGCCCAGTTGCCTCTTGAAAAAAGCACCTTTGGGACTGTTGATGGAGGATTGGCTTATTAGTTGCTTAAATCCAAAACAGGAATGATAAAAATGTGTTTGGCATGTAACGCTTTTTCATATGAACTTATCCAATAAAAACCCATTTTTCAAACCAATATATGAACTTGAAAACAATATAAGTAAAAACTCTGTCTCAGCAAATATATATTAAGGAGAAATCCATACACTGTAGACTGAAAATAATGCTTAATCTAAAAGTAACAATTTGCCCATTTCTCTACAAATAAACCAAACATGCTTTATAAAATGCATGGTTCTATAGAGAAATTCTCTGTGAATGATGCTTCAAGTTATCCAAAAGAGCATTTGCTGAATTCAGTTCAGTCTAGCTGATGAGCATGTGTCCTGATACATTATACATTTGCTGCAAGGTTTGGCTTCCCCAGAGAGTATTACCTCCAACACTGCTAAAACTTTTCAGAAGAGCCTACTACAATCTCTTCTTATATTGCCAAGTCTTAATCCTCATATAATAGTTTACCTTTTCTGGATCATTTTAGTGGCCCACTTTATCAAATTTATATCAGCTCATCTCGCAAAGTGAAGTAACACTGAGCTTACAATATAATAAAACATAGAAATAAAAACAATTCTAAAACATAAAAACAGTTTAAAATTACAAACTAAAAAGTGAAGTTATCTGAAAGCCCTCAAAAGCAACCACTCATCTCTGAATCCTTAAATCCATCTTTATACAGATGGAGCTTATTAATAGCAGCAAGTATCTCTAAGATAACATGCCTGAACATTACCCTGTCCAAATGTCAGAGTTTACAGAAATCACCCCTAGACATTCAGGATAGTAATGGACTCCAACGCATGATATGCCTTTCAAAAAGTTTGAAAATCAATGCTTCCAAAGCACTCTCTCCAATACTCTGAAATAGTGGATGCAGCCGTATATCCATTAATAAACAGTTCTTCTGTAAAAGTATCATTTGTTCTTGTCTTGTGTTTAGGTGTAATAAGCAGCTGCCACTTTTAAAAGCTTTAAAAACACAACCAACAAAATCAGCAAACCTGCTATGGGAGATCTGCAGAAAGTTCTTGACAAAGGAGAATATATTCCCTTGAAATCTGCTCCTGTGTTTGAAAGTAAATTTGTTCAGGTAATTTCTTTTTTGAAGTGCATTTGTTTAATTGGTAGAAAGATTTTCAATTACAGGGACTGACAAAGTAAAAAAGATAGATGGAAAGGTTATCCCATCACTTGTTCCCTCAGGCTTTTCCCTCCATACCAATATAGGACAGCAGGATTAAGTAGCTTTTATCAGAGTTCTTTAACTTTCTTTCCTTTCTACCTTGAAACAAGAAATAACTAATTTGTTTTTTAAGAAACCACTTTGGATTCTGAGAATTCCAATAATTAAATTCAATTTTACCAATTTGGATTAAATCTTTTTTATCTACCTTCAAGGCTAGTATTGTTTAATGCAAACAGATTTCTAAATGGTTTTTCACAGATGTTTGCAATGTCCTTTTTTAAAAATAGGTTTTATGAGTAGTTATATCGTTTTGCAGCAATTCCAATCACTATTAAAGCACCATGTCCATTCCAAATTTAAGTTTCATTTCTAAACCCCAGAACTTTTAAGCTGTGGATCCTCCTAGGGTTTCCTCCTGTCCCCTCTTCTTTTCATTCCTACTATAAAGCTACTCAAGTCATCCAGGCATTGTATATATTAAATCAAAAGCACAACATACACAAAGGGTTTGCATTCTATGTAAAGCATATGAAATATTTTGTTTGCATATCCTAGTCTACAAGGCATGCATCCTTTGTTACTCAGATCATACAACTATTGTTTGAATATGTAATAGTTGCCTTTTAACTTTTTTTAAGTCTATAACAAAGAAAGCAGCAACACCCAGAGTTACTATTCCTTTCTTTAACCCCCAAGGGAACTCTTAATGATGAATTGCTCCTCAGAATCAAGTTTAATTTGGTTTGGTTTAGTTTAGGCCACATTAACAAACTTAATCCTGTCAAAACTTGAATTAAATTGAACTTCTCCAGTAAGCAGCTGATCAATTCAGCTGCTAACAGAATTGAGGACCCAAGATTGTTGGGGGCAATAACCTGACTTTGTAAAAATGCTGCTGGGGGGGGGGTGAAAAGCCCTAGTAATAAGCAGGCATATACAATGGAATGAAGGCTATTGCTGAGCACATTGGGTTGTGCTCCAAAGATTGTAAGCCGCCCTGAGTCTCCGGAGAATAAATGAATTAAATATGAATTAAAAAAAATTCAGGGAAGACATTAAAACTGCTGTATTATTCCCAATAGAGCAGTGTTTCTCAACCTTGAGAGTTTGAACTTGTGTGGACTTCAACTCCCAGAATACCTCAGCTAAGCAGGCTGGCTGGCGAATTCTGGGAGTTGAAGTCCAGACATCTTAAAAGTTGCCAAGGTTGAGAAACACTGCAATAGAGGATCTGATTCATATTTTGATGCTTGGTCTTCTCAGATCCTATACTTTGAATTCTTATGCAGGAAATTGGACTAATTGGCTTAGATGTCCCTTTCAAAATGTCATGAGAAAAGGATTATGCAATGCTATGGGTTGAGGTCTCAAGAGACTACTATATCTGGACATGAAATGAGGTTGTCACAACTGTTGCTTCCAGCAGCGTGACTAGCCTGCAACAGGGTCTTTTGCAATAGGCAACTGAGATACCACTGGACTAAGCTGACGAGTGATGTCCAGTGACAACTCTTAAGGACTCTTATTAACCTCAAGGAATAATTTCATAATTCAGGGTAACCCTGTACTTTTCAGCTCTTTGATCTTGGAGAAAGTGGTAGAGTTAGATGCTAAGGGATCAGTTCTGGCTGAAGACCTCAGGTTTGGTCTCCTGACTTTCCATTGAAGCCTTCTCCTTCTCCTTCAAGGAAGAATACAAAATGTATTAGCTTAAACTGGTGTGCCAATTATGGCCCTTCTTCATTAACCCTATGGTATAGATTTGCCTTTCTAAGACTAAATTTAAATAAAAATAGCTACTAATTAATTACTGATATATTATCCTCTACTTAGATTCAATTTCTAGGAGATACACGTGTCTGTTTATGTATAAAATTTAGAATAAATAAAACTCATGTAGCTATTCTAATGCTGCAGTGCTTTAACTTTAGCATTATACTGTATATATGCTCTTTGAGGTGATTATCAAAACATACTTTTAATATGCTTTAGTAAACACCCTAAGTTCTAATTCAATCAAAAGCAAGTTGTCAGTTGTATAAAGTTATCCAGGAATTAATGTACTCTTCAGCTCAACCCAACAAATGGACCTTGGTATAAGTATTTAATTACCACAACTCTCTTCATGTACTGTACTTTAACACTTGTTTATAGCTCTTCATCATTTCATATGCTAATTCTTTTTTGATGAGCCATTGAGGTGAATTCATCTTGTGATGACTATATGAGTAACTGTTTATTGTCCTGATAAATTTTTGTAATAACTTATAGTTTTTCCAAGAACGTATCTATTTTGAGTTCATTCATATACCGTAACCATTATTGTCATTTTACTTCCCTGATTTGCTAGAATGCTTTTTTTTTAAATTTCATCATTCACTCACATGCCAAAATTATGTTAGTTTCTGGTAACTGTACTTTTTATTATGCTTGGAACAAACTTTTTTTTTTCCAGGTAAATAGAAAAGGCGGATCAATTTACCTTCATAATCGTCCCAACTATGTGACTGTGGGCATATGTGCTTCTAGCACAAAATTGTCAATGCCAAATGTAATGCTGCTTGCCAATTCATCTCCCTATTCCTCCAAAGAAGACCTTTCAGCCTATCCACGATCTACCCAGCCCTCACATTCCAAAGAAGAACTGGTACTCACCAGGTGAGTTAACTACTGAACTAAACTACTAAACTATTTTTTTTTAAAAATACTCAAGTATATAGTTATTTACCTTTAGTTGATTTGGAGAAACAGGACAAATTTTATCCACTATTCCCATTTTCTCTTATGTAAGAATTTTTTCTATACACAAGATTAATTTCCTTTTGTCATTACTCTTAACATCAAAAATCCATTTATAGCTCATAAATTAATTTTCAGTTCTTGCTGAAGATTGCCCAGCTGATGCCAGTGATGCCGATAAAATGAAAGTGTGTGATTTGGGGTGTGTGTGTATACACCCCCCCTTCATATGTGATATATATATTCGTAGCAGTAATCATTAGTAGTAACCTATGTTATAAAATAAAAATAGTGGTTAAGACACCGGGCTAGAAAACATTAAGACTGTGGGTTCTATTCCTACTTTAGGCACAAATGAAGTTGAGTGACTTTGGGCCAGTCACTTTCTCTCAGCCTTAGGAAGCAGGCAATGGCAAACCACTTCCAAAACATATCTATTTTTATGGATATATCCTTGGTTCATGTTCTCCTAGGCTGCTGTGACATATTTTTTCTGATGATGTTCTTCTTAATAAAATAGAAAAATATAGTCTAGATCATGGGTGTCAAACTCGATTGCGTCACATGATGTATTATGATGTATTGTGATGTTTTTTTGCCTTTGCAGAGCCAGGGTGGGTATGGCCTGCACATGAGGCATCCAGCCTCACAGGCATCCGGCTGCCAGTTTGACAGGCCTGGTTTGACAAGCCGGGTCTAGATGATATGTTATCTAAATGGCCCAAGCAAGTAACAGGTAACATGGCACTGATGAGGTGTCACCCAAATGGAAACTGGCACCAGTGTAACGCAGTGAAAGATGTACATGTAACATTATAAAGTTAGACTGCCAGATAGTGCAAAACTAGAAATGTACCTTAAAATGTCATGCATTTTTGCATTGTTACTTTTTTCTTATTTTACCATTCAAGAAGTTGGAAGATCTGTTTGGATTACTTATACTATTCAACGGCTTCTTTCTATTATATGCACTCCTGTTGCCAGTCTTCCTTTATAAAATGTACTTTTGTACATGTTTGTTTATAGGCAACCCAAATCAATGATTAAATCTGTTTGAAACATTGCCTAATCTTGTCCTGTCCTGTTCAATGTAATGAATTGTTAAAATGTTACCTTTCTGACACTGATATGACAACTTTGTTGCAGGTTCTTGCCTTTGCAGTTTGTAGATCTCTCCGTTCACTCTGCTAATAAGAGACGGCTGAAGCTGAAGTTGGTGAATGGTCGCGCCTACTACTTAGAACTCTGCGCTTCACCACAGAGGCAGAGTGAGATATTCTCTCAGTGGGTACGGCTCATCAATCTGCTGAAATCTAAATCTGAAGGGCCTTCAATTAATACTCTTTATAAGGATTTTGAAACCCAGGAGGACAATAAAGCCATCAGCAATAAAACAGGAATACAAGTGAGCATTTACTGGGTAGACCCAACATTACTTCACAAGCCAGGAATATGGTTGGAAATGAGACCCTGAGCAGTCAAACACCACATATACCAATTGTTCAGTAAAACAGGTACTTTTGTAAAGTTGATTTAAAAAAAAAAGTAACTTCAATATCAATTCTTTGTTCACTTTACCATGTTAGGGAAAGTACCTTACATATAAACTGACCTTTAATTTTTTTTATGTTTCTAAAAACTGGTGTGAAGAAAAAAAAATTGCTATGCTTTTATTGCTTTGCTCTGAAATAGTCTTACAAGTCTTCAGAGAAGATTGGGAGATACAAGCATACATTGCTTAATAAAATTATTGGTTAGTGGGTTGGCCTGGCCCAAACTCCTATTTAAGCAGAAGAAAAATTTTGAAATGCTGAGATAAAAAGATAAGATAGACAGACGGAATCTAAATAATTCATTCCTTAAGAATCCCTGCCTGAAAAATAATCACAACCAAAGGAAATCTTGAAAGAGAATATAGTCATCCAGAGCAAATTACACATTTTGCGGTGTCATACAGTTTTCAAATCAATTGCACATGTAAAAGAAACCAAGGTATCATGCATACTGAAGTAATTCGGAAACATTTGATATTGGGCAATTTTGTGTATCGCAATTAACTGCTGTACAATTAAAAAAAACTAAGATATTTCATGTGTAACACAAAGGCATGGCAATCCCACAGGTTCCTTTTCAAAAGGCAACTGGACTTTCTTTGTTTTTCCTTGAAGATGTTTCACTTCTCATCCAAAAAATTTCTTCTGTTCTTCAAGGAGAAACAAGGAAAGCCCAGTTGTCTTTTGAAAAAAGCACCTTTGGGACAACCTTGACCTAGATAAGTTGTGGATGAATAAATAAAAATGTTCTATTTCTTCAAATCCTACATTTCAATTCAATAACTCAACTACGTAATACATTTTCCAGAGTGGCAAAATTGACATTTGACTGTTGCATTATATAATATACATCACACATCCCACTAGTAAAAATATCGCCCAATTGAAAAAACAAAGTGTTTCTAGACTTGAACATTTCACACATGATCTGCAGCCAGGGGCTCTCAATGACTGAAAAATAGGCTGCCAAAAGCCTGGAATGTTACATCTTAAGGATTCTGCAGCCTATATAGTATGACCTTAAACATGATAAAAAATATAGACTTTCCAAGAACTATTCTAAGGAGGTTCCATAGGAGAGGATATCTTTTTTTTTCAATTCCATATCTTTTTTACTGTCAGTCCGCAGCCAGCGTAAAGCAGGCTGCTTACAAATGATACAAGATCAGGACGCTCTTGACATCAGTATAAGGTGTCCTTAAAGCAAGTATTTGAAAAGTCTAGCATTAGCTGCATACCACTTGGTTAACTTCTATGTGAGAGAAACCATGTCATCTCTGAAAAGCAATGAAAAATAATGACGTTGTAATCTTAATCCACAGACCTTTTAAGTCCAAATAACTGGATTTAGTGTGCAGTTATATACATTTAACTGAAATTATTACATGTAGTGACTAGAAAAATGCAAAAAAATGAGCTGCACAGCAGAATCTTTTAAAGGAAATCAATGTTACAATATGCTCTGTGACAACACATTTAAATATAAACCATACTTATCTATGGAAATTCTCAGTCATCCAGGTTATGATTGTCCCGAAGGTGCTTTTCAAGAGGCAGCTCCAGAGCTGAAGAAGCTTCTTGGATGAGAAGTGAAATGTCTTCAAAGAAAAACCAGAAAGTCCAGTTGCCTCTTGAAAAAGTACCTTTGGGACAGAAATCATACTTACAAATATCAAATTTAATAATAGTTTAAAACCTATTAAAATATTGCTAATGTGATTTCATGTATTCTTTTCTGTTTGTCATTTTGTGCCTCCCATTCTTCCCAATCTACAGGGAAATATTTGGGTTAAATATTCTAGGTTGCACTCTGAATTATCTCCAAAGCAAATTCACAGAAACTCATGGTGGTTTTACTGTACTGAGTTTTATACCAGGTGTTCAGTTTTTGCATGGCATGATGCTGTATGCTTTATTGTTCTTTCTTCCTCAGGAAAAAAACACAATAGAACCTCTTAAAAATCAACCAGCCAGTCAAGAGTTAGCAGAACTCAGTAAGAAAGCATCTTCCAAGCGTGTCACCTATTCAGATGTTGTGGGTTCTATTGCAGAATTTCAGAACAAGAGTCAAACAATAGTTTCTTCCGACAGCTACATGAAACAGCCCCATGCAGACTCAATGAAACAAAACAAATTTAGTCAAGAATTAAGGGGGACACCTATCAGAAAGAAAAAATCTAGGTAAGTGAATACAGATTGATGTGCATACACACACACATGTGCAGGCATACGTACAATACATATATTTTCCATCTTCTGATTCAGCATAGAGTTTTTATAATGCAGCCATTGGAGCACTTTACATATTCCTTGGTCCTAAGACCCCATTTATTAAGCACATTAAAGGGATGGTGAATCATAGGATTTCAAATTTAGTTCTAGAACAGAAAGAAGAAAATATCAAAAGATAAATCTACATCTGAATGTCTAAAATGAAAGTAATATAACTCTAAATCTAAGGTGACTAAGGTAATAAACTCAGATTATCAATTTTGAACAATGGACATTTTGCATTACATAGGTAACTATTTTAACAGAGCAACCATTTAACATTTACTAGTTGTACAATCTCAAATTTATTAATATTCTTTTAACTTGCACTTGGAAAAAGAATTAAACAAAATGTACCCAAACAATGCAATACAATACAGCAGCACTCCCCAATCTGATGGCCCCCAATTATTTGAAACTCACCTCCCATAATCTCTAGCTGACATGACCAATTTAGAATCTCACATTTTCTGCAGAGAAAGGAATTTATATTGGAGTTTGGAACTGCATGATATGAATCTTTCTACAAATTGATTTAATTCTGCAAAACAATTATAGAAGTGCCCATCCAAATGTAGCTTACCTGAAGCAGTATATTGGGCAAAAGCATCTTTTTTAAAAAAGTTTTTTTTATTTTTTAAGACGAACATACAGACAAAACATAAAAACATAAAAACCATCTTCCATTTTACAGTGTGTCAGTTGGTTACAAATCCTTTGTGCTATCCTTTCATAGTCAACACTCACAATTTATAAAAAAATTCTCATATTATCAATATAAAACATTCTTATACATTTATCAATTATAATTATATACATGCCTGAACTATCTATTTCATCATTTATACAGGATATTCTCAATTTTATTATAAGGTTTATATTATACTTCCATCCAATGGTTATATATGTCTATATTGTATTTTATATCAATCTATTTTATTTCTATTACAAAATTATATAGTCCATTACATTACCAAATCTTTTTATCCAACCATCGATAAAACAATTTCCATATCTCATAAAATTGTTTATCTTCTTGATCTCTAATTTCAAATGTCAATCTGCTCATTTCAGCACAATCCATAATTTTCTTAATCACTTCCTCCTGCATAGGTATTTTATCATTTTTTCAGTTCTTAGCAAATACAATTCTAGCTGCTGTTAACACATTTACAATCAAGTATTGCATTAAGATGCAAAAGCATCTTAATATGAAGCAAATATCAGTGAATAGCCTCGTGTTCTTCTGCAACTGTTTATCACACTGCAAAGAGGCCTACAACTTTTTTAAACCCCCTAAACAGCCATACCAAGGGTCTTCAAACTTGGCAAGTTTAAGACTTGTGGACTTCAACTCCCAGAATTCCTGAGCTAACATGACTGGAGGAAGAATTCCGGGAGTTGAAGTCCACAAGTCTTGAAGCTGCTAAATTTGAAGACCCCTAAACTATATGAACAGAAGAAAATGTTTAAATCAGCACCAATTCTTATCGTGGGTTTGGGAGTGATTCCAACATTGTTGAGGTGAATCAGGGAAATTTGTAAGGAAACAGCACTGTGGGGAAGCCAGCTCCCCACATACTATGAACTCTTCTTGTAGCAAAATATGGGACTTGATTCCTTCAAAGCCATTACAACTATGATTTTTGTTACCTACTTCAAATGCCCCTGCTTTGTTTAATAAAAGCAATATCTATGTGCTGCTGTGTGTAATTCAGCTTTAACTCAGAAATCTTCCTTAAATTCTCATGATACAATCTTACTAGTTTTGACTGTCCTTATTGCTTGCAGGGAAAGGGCACCTTTTTCCAGAAGTGAGAAACGACTGCAATCTTCAGGTAGGAATAAACTTCATATCAAAGTGGATTAGGGCCAGCAGGCAAAGTCTTGGAACCCTGGAAAGCTCTTAGGAACAGGCAGGTTCCAGGTTAAAGAAATAGCTTTGTACCCCAGGGGAGAATTAGGAATATTCAGTTTAAAACTGCTCTCAGAATTATGCAACTGTGAAAGTATCAAGATCTTGCAGTGATAAAGAACATTTTATACCACCTCTGCCTTATGCAGTAACTATTCCTGAATTACCTTTAGTGATTTATTCAGTAGTAACTTAAAGTGAGAAAAACTTACAGGTGGTCCTCAACTTACAACCATAACTGGGGCCAGGATTTCCATCGTTAAATTGGTGAAAAGCGAGGCATCACGTGATCAGATCCGCTTATTACCATTTTTATCATGGTCATTAAGCAACTCACGCACACATCAAGCAATCCAGCTTCCCCAGTTGACATATGGCTTGCCTGAAACAGATTGGAAAGGTTGCAAATCGTGACCACATGACCGCAGAATGTTGCAGTTGGTCATCACGTGACCGCAAAATGCTGCAATTGGTGACAAATGCAAATTGGTTTCCAAAAATGCCCGTATTGGGATCACGTGGCACAGGGGTGGTGTGATGGTCATAACTGCAAGGACAGGTCATAAACCACTTTTTCTGAAGCCATCGTAGCTTTGAACTGTTGTTAAACAAACAGCTATAAGTCGAGGACTATCTGTAATGCAATTTGGTATGGCATCTTTCTGCATAGTCTGGAAGCTTCAGCTAGAGCGAAAGGCAGCAGCCTTAAGAATTCTTCATCATTTATAAAGTCCTGAGCTTCCCCACAGAAGAAAACATTTCTTCCTATATATCTTCAATAGGCCACTGAAATCATTAGAAGTTTTTGTTGTTGGGCAATGTCCCGTGAATTTTGTTTGGCATCAGCAGGCAACTTTTTCTGTTATAGCACTCATTCTATAGAACAGTCTCTCTTAGAAATAGGCTGTGCGCTGGCTTTATTACAATTTAAGCACATGATGAATTTTAAATTTGCTTTGGCATTTTAGGAAGCCTCTAAAATTGTTCATGGCTACTGGTTTTATTACATTTTATTATTTCTTACTGCACTTTTTATCGTATCTAATATACATTTAACATTGCATGTAAGCCAGAAGTGTTTTGCATGACAGACTGTATATTTTATTCTGAGTAAAATCAAATAAACATTACTAGTATTAAGACTGCTAAACCTTAAAGTACAATAAAGAGGACATATTCAGTTACTGATCTGAACAACATTTTTAGTCAGTTGGTCCAACTTCCTCAACCCATGCCTTTGCTTGGAATATTAACACAGATGATATCTACCTACTCATTTTTCCTGTGGAAAGTCTCGGATCCTTTCAATTCCTCTACATTTCTATTCCTTTCATCATTCCAGTCCCATAATATTCCCTTGTGGTACTGATTGATGCATTCTTCCCTCACCAGTCTTTCCTGATTTTAATTCTTTTTCACAGCACATTTCATCATCACAACTACAGCATCAGCAACAATTATCCTTTCTGCACCCTAACTCATTATTTACCCAGAGAGAAATGAAACAATAGCTTTCTACATGAACTTATCATTCATTTACCTTTAACATAATATTCCTTTATCAGACTTCTTAGCCATCAAGCCCTCTTATCCACCTTGAGAAAGCGCAAGACCATACTTTACCATCCTCAGTTCTGGTGTCCCAGGCAGCCTTCAGTAATCCTAAATATTAATAAATAAGTAGATTAGGCAAAACCTGGCTCAAAAACAGTATCTGTGAGAGGGAATCCTAATGGATGATCACTTAAACATGACCCAGCAGTGTGCAACAGCAGCCAAAAAAGCTAATGTAATCCGTGGTTGTATAAACAGAGGCATAGAATCAAAATCATGTGAAGTTATTCGTACCGCTTTATAAATCCTTAGTAAGACCATACCTGGAAGACTGCACCCAGTTTTGGTCACATTAGAAAAAAGATGTTGAGACTTTGGAAAAAGTGCAAAGAAAAGCAACTAAGATGATTAAAGGCCTGGGGATAAAAACATATGAAGAACAATTGGAGGAATTGGGTATGACTAGTGTAGAGGGAAAAAAGGACTGGGGTGACATGACAGCAGTATTCCAGTATTTGAGGGAGTCCCATAAAAGAAGAGGGCGTCAACTTATTTTACAAAGTATCAGAGGGCAAGACGAGAAACAATGGATTGAAACTAATCCAGGAAAGAAGCAACCTGGAATTAATGAGAAACTTCCTAACAGTGAGAACAATTAACCAGTGGAACAGCTTGCCTTCAGAAGTTGTGGGTGCTTCATCACTGGAGGTCTTTAAGAAGAGACTGGACACCCACTTGTCTGAAATGGTACAGGGTCTCCTGCTTGAACGGGGGTTGGACTAGAAGACCGCCAAGATCCTTTCCACCTCTATTCTGATTGATTCTGCTCAGGCCTTGTGTGTATCATTTTCTCACCCAAAATTATCCACTGAGTTTAACCTCATGCTCCCAAGACTGGGAACAATAAACTCCTCACTATTCTTCTTTTGTATGTGGAGAACAAAGCCATTTTTCCCCAATCTCAAAATTTTCATCTGCTGAATCAGGCTGTGGAAACTACCTGGATCTTTGTATATTAAATTACCAGAGTAACCTCATAATTAAGTCCTGCATCTTTTCATTGTCACCATTGTCACTGCCAACCACAGTTTTTAACTGTCAACTGCAACCAGGCAACCACTAATAATTACATGACTGGTTTAAGGCCTACATCTGAACAGAAGCAAGAACCTGATTCTGAAGCCCTTTACCTCATCAGACGTTTTGAGTATTTAAAATTTCTGGCTGGATTTGAGCTTTTCTGAAGGCATAGTAGTCTAACTGATGTTCCCAGACATGTTATACATGTGTTTTGCCTGACAGTTTAAATTTGGGGTATATTTAAACTTTCCACAATATTTCAGCACAAGAATCATTTTAAGCAATCAAAGCCAAAAATAAAAAACAACCAATAATTACTGCAATTCTAAAGAATGCCTTTCCTCATTTTTTCCCTCCACAATTATCAATGGTGCCGTTTAAAATTATAATTCTTAGGATTGACTAATCAAAAAGGAATACATTGTCTTATATGTTGTGCTTACAATACACAACTTTGAAACAGTGTGGAGCTGGAATTTTGCTTCCACTTGGCAGAACCATCACATTATCCAGTGTTATAAATCAAATTTGTATGATTTTCGTCTGTAAAATTTGAGCAATAAAGATTCAGTAAGAAGGCTTCTGAACATACAATGTAGATTCTATCCAATTTATTAACTCAAATTGAACCAAAATCACAGAAGATGTACTCAGAGAATGACAACAGCAGCCTTTCTCTTCATCTAAAGCAGTATTTCACAATCTGTGCAACTCTGATATGAGTGCATTAAATTCCTAGAATTCTTAGCAATGGTTATGCTGGCTGGAGAATTCTGGTTGTTGAAGTTCACACAAAGGTTGAGAAACACTGATCTAATGTGAGCCACGCATACTTTCAGATACTTATATATAATATATGGGTGATTTTGGAAACATTTATCTGTGAATCTTATGAAACATCTTATGGTATATATAATAATAGCTAAGTAGCTTTTAAAATAGAAAGAGTATGTACCCCATTCTCTTTCTATTATTTCATTCATCTGCCAACTCTTGAAAACGATATTCATTTTTGTCTTCTCTTTTTTCTTCAGAATTGTTACTGAAAACTACTTTCTAGCCTGTCTACCTAACCCAGGAAGGATAATTTATTAGCAGGAGTAGGTTTTTATAAAGGGCACAACCATGCTTTAGGATCTGTATACATATCAGTATATAGAAAATGGTTAAGTTCTATCAAAGGTTCATTCATGAACATCATAATTAGTGACTAGGAAATTGGTCATCAACCTTCATTATTCCCAAGCACATTTTGTCTGCAAAAGCAAAGAAATCAGAAAAGCATCCATTCTTTAATCAGAAACTCTGTTTTAAACTCCTAAGCATTAAAAGTCTGCCTTTCAATTACAAAAAAAAAATCACCACCCTCTCCAACTCAATTTTTCAAACAAGTCAGTGACTCACAAGCAGGCTTATGAAAAGCCAATCAGATAATGGAAGCTAACCCATAGTACTACATGATCCTCATGATGATGCAGCTTGACATTTAGATGGAAGAAAACATGGGAGGGACAACATTTCCTGAAAAGGCCTGAGATAGAAAAAAAATCAGTGAAGACATAAAGCACCCTTAAAACTTTGCTGCATTTGAAACTGTGTTATTGATAGAAAACCAATCAAAATGACTTTTATTAACAAAATTCATTACTTAGTAAATTCTTTTGATAGTACAGTTTCTTCTGAATACTCATGTTCTGTGATTCTAACAACAGTAATTCAAATCCACATTCCTATTCCTATGTACGTATTTCTGTCAATCTTTATGAAACCAATCCTTTAAACATATGAAACATATGTATATAACATAAATAGAGCTCCTGATTATATACGCAGTATGCATTGGAAACATAGAATGCAAATGGGGTAAGAAGTGACATTAACAATGTGTATTAATAGAATTATATGTCAGGTGCCTAGTATCTTGCTTAATCAGGTAACAAGAAGCATCCCAGTACTCAGGATCTCTATTTGCATTGTGCTCACAGAAGTTGAATGGGGTGACGGCACTTTTTATCTGGGGCCTAAGTTATAGAAACATTAACCTTTTTTATTATTGTCTGTGGCTATCAATTAGAATTTTAATTCTGTGTAATTTAATTTTCATTGCATAAATTGCATGCAGTCATATTTATAATATTGTTTTTAAAAACTCACAACCACTCATTGTTTGGTTCTCAATCACAAGCTAGAATTATGTTCTTCTGCCTTGTGACTCACTATATTTTCCCTTATAGAAAATAATAGTTTAGTACTCAATGTTTTTGGTACCCATCACACCTCCTGGAACCAATTAATGATGAGTACTGAGGTACCACTGTGTAAAAATAAATATGGATATATATATATATATATATATTTACATACATTTGTATTTGAAGATCACTTCTATAGATAGTAAAACTGACTCTTTCCTCATTATCTTTCTTTTCTTTCCCCAACCTTTTCCCACACCATTGCTTTTTCTTGCTATCCTGGATTTCTCAAATTCTTTAGCAATTTCCAGTGTAGCTATTTTGCCTCTGATTATCCTTTCTTTCCCATTTTTGCTTTAAGTCACTAAGCTTTCAAAAATTTACATTTTTCCTATACTTCAGATTCTCTATTGCACTTCACACCCACCCACACACCCATTTCGTTGATATATTCTTCTCAATACATGCATGCCAAGGAGTTTGTTTGTTTTCAAAACAGTGCTTTCCCCAGTTTTTCAACATCCATAAGATTTACTTTTGAAATTATATTTCACAGAACTATCACAGCTACTTTGTGTTGTACCAAATAACTGAGATACACAACAGCAATTTGTTATTGATAAAACAATTGATGTTTTAAAAACTACCCTTTCCACCTAGGGATAGCAATTCTCGTGTATCTTTGAAATGGACAAAAGAAAACTAGCTTGTAAGCTGGTATAGTTCTAATTATAAACATTAATTAGCAACTTTAAAAGATGGATAGTTGACAAAAACTGGGAGAACGAAAGTCAGTTTTGTCTAAATCCTCAAATCTGGCTATACACACATACTTCTTCCTCTATCTCTCTTCTTTTTCTCTTACACTTTTTAATCTGTTTCTCTGGGCTATATTTTCCTCATGTTCCTCCTGTTTTTTTACAGGAATCCTAAAAAATATCAGTCACTCTAAACTACTTTATAACAAATAATATTGAAAAAATGTGCTGTCATATAAATGATATGAAAAGAAACTAAGCTGAAGATGCAAAGTGAAAGAAGAAAACAAGGTGATCAGATGGGAAAATGGAAAGTCAGAAACTGTATAAGTGTTCTCTTCAAGAATATAAAACTATTGAAATATCAGTGTGCATTTTGTTTTGTTTTTTTAATAATTTACCCACAAGAAAAATGTGTGCCTACTGCTGTTAATTCTTTATTTCAGTCTGATTAAATTATTTATCTACAACAAAAACTTAAAAAACAAAAAATACAAGAGAAAATAAACACAAATTAAATCTGCCTTCCTTCACAAAAATGTATGAATAACTGTATTTTAATTATTAAATATTTATTCATTACTCCCTGTTTCATAAAATCATGTTATCTCTTTCCACATTTTCTGGTATCCTTTTTCTAATATCAAAACTCTTTCAATGTTCTAAAGGCAGTTCTCTAGTTGTATTGTTTTAAAAAAGCAAAACATCTGCTCTTTAAAAAAAATCTGCTTTTTAAATAATGCTTTTATTTTGTATATTAAAGGCAATGGTGAATTTTAATTTTTCGTCATCTACAACTGGTTGTGTGGATTTCTTTCCAAGGTTTTGCTATAAAAGTTGTGCATGCTTAATATATTTCCTACCATTTTACTTAGTTTATTTGGAAATATCTTTATAGTTATGATTGAAGCAAAAGTCTACTTGCAACATAGAATTTCTTAATCATTTTTTCTATAATTGGGTACTGAAAAATCTGGATTCCTAATTTTAAGCCCAATAAAAGTATTTTACTGACGTTCATGGTCACTTATCAAACAAATTTGTAAACAGTCAGACAGATATATCATACAGATGTTTTCCGGCTTTGAATATATAAAAATGTTTATTCAGTCAATACAATAAGCTAAGATTTCTTTATTCATGGTTTACTGAATAAACTATATTTGTATCCAGAACAAAGGAGACCATAAATAATTAAAGCATTCTATCAGTGGTGGGATTCAAAAATTTTTACTACCAATTCTGTGGGCATGGCTTGGTGGGAGTGGTGTAGCTTGGTGGGTGTGGCAGGGGAGGGATACTGTAAAATCTTCATTCCCACATCACTCCAGGGGAAGGTTACTGCAAAATCCCCATTCCCTCCCCACTCCTGGGGGAAGGATACTGCAAAATCCCATTCTCTCCCCACCCCACTAACTTGCTTTCCAGCTCCGTTCTCCTGTGCAGGGCAACAAAAGAAGATCCAGCTGATCAGCTGGGACTCAGGAGGCAGAGAATAGATGGGGGCGGGGCCAGAGGTGGTATTCCAAACCACTCAAAATTTCCGCTACTGGTTCTCCAAACTACTCAAAATTTCCACTACCGGTTCTCCAGAACTGGTCAGAACCTGCTGAATACCACCTCTGCATTCTATGATTCAGCCACTGACTTTCCACTTCTACTATGTATCCTATTCCCTCCCCCGCAAAAAAAACTACTATATTTCTCATGGAATTTCACGAGCACTTACTTATTGCTATGCTTTCTCAATCTCTCTGAGCATGAAGAAGTTCCAGCACTGGCATCACTTGGATGAAAGATCACGGTAATATTTTTTAAAAATGGCTTTACAGCCATTCCTTGACTTACAACAGTTCATTTATCCTGAGGTCAAGTGATCACCTACTATCCTGGGGTCAAGTGATCACCTTCTGCCACCTTCTGACAAGCAAAGTCAATAGGGAAGTCAGTTTCACTTAACAACCATGTTACTAACACTGCAGTTACTAAGTGTAGTGATTCATTTAACAACTGTGGCAACAGTTGTTAAATTTTGGGCTCAATGCAGTAGTGAGGACTCCCTATATTTGCAAATATACAAAAACAGTATCAACGAAAACGAACAGAAGATATAGATTTGCTTCCACTGAGAAAAACTGAAGAGAGATACTGAGTAGTAGTAGTAACAGCAGTTGAAATATGAATAGGAGTGCCAGTAGTTGGAACCCTAGAACTTGGAATGAAAATATCAGCTAATTTTTAATTTCCCTTACTGCCTGTCCTTTTGTTGCCAAAGTACTAAGGACCAATTTCATCTTGAACTGATGAAAGCATTTAGTGAGAGAGGAAATGGCCTTGTTTTTTCCTAAATGTTGGAAACTACAAAGCCTTGGCCCTCAGGTTACTGAACAAGCATTTTCCTGATGAAGTTTAATTCAACAGTGGGCAGCTGGAAGCTGAGGGATGCATGTGCTCCATTTATCCCTTCTTTGCTATCCAGTTTTTTCACATCTTGTTAACTTTTTCTGACAAGTATTCTCTCCGCAAAATGGCACAGATAGCAGGCTGATCTTATCAAATCTTGAAAGTTAGACAAGATCAAGTCTAGAATGGGAGATTTCCAGGAAGTCTACCAGCACTGTATATTAGACTGGAAAGTTTTTTTTAAAGCTAGGGGAAAAAAAGCAGACTATTTACAAACTGTTGCCAGGAAAACTGAACTCAGAATCACGTGCCATTGCGCATCCTAACTTTTTGTGAAAAACTATGTTTTGTGATTTGTGATTTAATACCCAATATATTAAACAATTTCATAAAATTCACACCATCAGAAATTAACTCCTGAACATAATACAAAGAATATCCTTCAAAAAGACAACAGGATGAATCATCTATGAAACAGATATTGTGATTGCTGTAGGCATTTTCCAGGCTATACTTTAAAAAACACAGATAATAATGTGACATTATGAAAAATTCTGCAGTAAGCAAATTATTATATCATAATCAGTTGCAGGAGAGTTATAGATGATGGTTCCTCTTTAGGTTACTGAAAGAATATGCTGAAACAAATGTGTGTGAACACTGGAAGGACAACACATTTTCTCCACTGCCACATTCACAGAGGACACATATTCTTCTTTGGGCTATTTTAGTAGAAACAAGTGGCTAGAGAGAATAAAAATAAAAAAAATTAAAATATATTCCTTCCTAATTGTGGCATTTTTTAATTATTAGTTTAAACTACAATGACCATATGTCACTTACTATAAAGGGCAGTTGTTTATTTCAGAAAATTGTCCTTTAGATTTATTTTTCAAAAACTCACCTTTGTCTTTTTTGTCATTTATTTTTCCTGTACAAATGGTACCACTTAATGCAGACTTATTACATAAAAGCTCTTTGATGCTTACTTCTTATAACTTCATAGCTTTTTGTGCTTTTTAGATATTTTGCTCGAATAAACATTTTTTGTAAAGTTTTTCTTGATTTTGTTCTTGGATTTTCCTTCAAAGTTATGAACAATTAGGTTTTTTTTTTAAATCCTTATGAGCCTCTTTCAGATTTGCCCGTTTTGCAGGTTTGTCCTTTATTTTTTTCTCAAAGAAATATGGTCACCGTATTCTAAATTTACATTTGCCTTCTTTGAGAAAGGTGATGCTTGATTAAACCATTTCACAAATTAAAAAGGCTGAACATTATAAAGACAAACATTTTCAAAGCTCCTCCATGCAGGTCCACCTAAAAGCGTGAGAAGTATGACCCGTCTGCAGCCTGCAGTCACCACGGAAATGCATACAGCTGTGAGAAATGTCACCGCCCCAGTTTGTACCGATGGGACACTCAGCTACCTAAACACATCCAGCGGGACGTCGGTCAAGCAAGCAAAGCCAGAGAGAAAGCTGCCGAGGGCGGGGAAAGTTCGTTCGGGGCCGCGGCGACGTCACGCAAAGCTCCGCGGAGTGGCGCACCGCCCCAATCACGCCTCGCGCCCTTGCCAGGCGGGGCTTGAGGCTCGGAGGGCAGGCGAAGCTGCTGTGCGCATGCGCGCGAGGTGGGGGTGTGGGGATAGGGGGAGTGGCTAGTGGGACGGCGGTTTTGTGGCCGGAATCCGGCACGGGAGGGAGGCGGCTGAAGTTGCGGTGCTTGACTGACTCTCGCTAGGCGGCGGCGGAGGCAAAACCGGGGAAGCTTCTCTCTCTCCCCTCCCCACCTTCGTCGCCTCTTGGTGGGAGAGCTCCGGAGTTGGAGCGGGAGCTGCGTGCCACTCTCGCTTTCGCCTCGCACCTGGGTTATGCCTCGTCCGGCATTGCTGGCGGTAGGAGCGTGAAGGTGAGGCCCCGCTTCTCCTCTTTGGTCCTGCTGCTGCTGCTGCCTGACAGGTGCCTCAGCCGAGGTCGTCGTCTCTAGGCTCCCCCCCCAGCAGAAGTGCCCGACATTCGCCCCACTTACCTTCCTTCGCCGCCTTTGTTGAATCCCTATGGGGGGGCTGCTTCCAGTTTGGGGCCCCACAGGTTGCTGCTCCTCTCTCTCCCCCCGCATTGCGCTCCTTTTCCTAACCCCCCCACCTCCCTCCGGGTGCTATGCGCGCGCGAACTTTCATCGTTGTAGCCTGGTCGTCTCCTGCACTCGCCCCCAGCCCCGCCTTTTCCCTCTGCCCTTTTTTTTCTCCCCTTCCTGATTGTGTTTGTGTTTCGCTCGCTCGCTCTTGCTCTGCCCGTTCCCGAGTATGAATTGTAAAGGGGCTCTTTCCACGTCCTGATTATTTCCCTCGAATGTTTACTAGCGGCTGTCTTTATCTATCCAAGGGTTTAATCCTGCAGTGATCGCCAGGTATGTGGGACTCACGTTCTTTTTTTAAAGGCTGCTTCCTGGGTGTCTGGCACGAACGAGGGGAAACCAAGTTAGTTTCTGTCTCGTAGGATTCCTGGGTGCAGCTATTTCTATTGCTGCCTTGCCCACCGTCTATTTCGGTGCGTCCTGCCCTTAATCCTGCCTTCTTTCTCTGACCTACTGGAAGTCCTATGTTTGGCGAATTGGCCTTGTTAAAGCTATTAAGTCCTAACCTGTTTTTGCAAAAGGAATTACTACCCGTACGCCCAACAACACTGCATACAGTATTGGCATTCTTGTAATTTTTCTGGTGTGAGTTAATATAACCGGTAGCTCTAAGGAAAGTTGGCTTGATAAAATAATTGTGAAGAAACCAACGAACGTGTGCGGTGCGCCTCTGATTGTATCGTGTAATTCCAAAAGCTTCAAGTTATTCCCTGGATTGATTGTGTGGAAATGGAAGCAGTTTGGCCTTTTCTTAATACACGCCTGCATTGACATAATTGGTAGATGAGCTTTTATTATACATTAATGATTTCTCATTATATCTTGTCTTGCAAAAAGAGCAATAGACATATTTGCTGTTTTAAGCCAAATTTCCAAAAAGTTTCAGACCATAGTAAAGTTTTGCACTCAAAAGTATTTTTTTTCTTGAATTAAATCCTTTTCTTTCTTTAGTACTTGATTAGCATTATTTAAATGGAAAATACTTATATTTTATTTTAAAACGTGTAAGATGGGGGCTTATTTGTGGTAGTCAAAGGGTTAGCTTTACTTCTGTTAGCAAAGGATGCTAAACTCCAACAAATGTAAATGCAAGTTAGGATAACAAAATAGAGCATTGTCTTTTTAATTATGTAAATGTATCTGGAAAAACATGTAACGGATATTTTTTTAAATAATGTCTGTTGATATTTATTTTCTTTAAACTGATTGGTCAGTTAATATCTGGTGAATTGCTGTTGCTGAAGTGAAAGGTTAAAGCAGTATTAATATCCATTCTTTATTTAAAAAAACATACTGGGTTCAGTTTAATACTTAAAAGCTTTCTAATTAAAAAGCAATTTGTTGAAATCTGCATATTTTTAAAAGCAGATGATTTGGAAACAGCAGTGCTTATGATTTGTTCCATACCAGTGAGTCAAGAATGTAAACAAATAATGGACTTCAGCCATGTTCTTAATACTCAGATCAAAGTTTCTCATGAAATCTCTTGCTATGCATACTCAACTGTTGCTTCCAAGATAAAAGATTTGAGATTTTAAAAAAATAGTTCTTTCCCAAATAATGTTACTAAAACATTATAATAGTATAGTTAAAGCAATCTTATATATAACTAAAAATAAATTACATTGAAATCAGTGGGATATATTTTTGAGCAGATATTCTATTGGCCACAAAAATATGGCCTCCTTTGATTTCAATATGCCATATTATTGATGCTTATTTATTTAATTTATATTATAAACCTAAATGGTTGGAAAACAATTAACAGAATAAAAACACTTGAAAAACAACCTAGAGCAATATGTTTAAATCTCTCATTAAAATCAGTACTTAGTAATTTATGGATCATACTGTGATTTGCATTGGTTTTTAAAATAGTCCTTTTATTGCTGCCATATTTTAACTGGTTTGAATAATGATGTTTGGAAAGGCCGCTGATTTTCTTATATCAAAATGCAATATAGCTTCTTTGCTTTTGCATTCCTGAATTGTTGTTGGACTTTAGCTGGAAACGTAGTTTGCCATTGTACTAATCATACTTTACCTAACTCTAGCTCACATTTGGAATCTTTTGTCCGCTGTGGGAAATATTTTTGGGAGACGTTTTGATCCTGCTGGATAGTCTGATAATTCAAACTGGGATCATTGAAACAATCAACTGGTAGTTCTCGACCTATCACAATAGTTGGGCCCAAAATTTCTGTTGCGAGACAGTTGTTAAGTGGGTTTTGATCCATTCTATGACCTTTCTTGCCACAGTTGTTAAGTGAATCACTGCAGTTGTTAATATGATTGTTAAGTGAATCTGGCTTCCCCATTGACTTTGCTTGTCAATGAATGTGAAATTGCAGAGGTCAGAATAAGCAAGACATAGCTAAATAAGGAAATATTATTGGAAATACTCTCAAAATTAGAGTATAATAACTTATCACCATAATAGCTTTGATGTATCAGCTTCAAATAAAATAATAAACTTAAGAGTTGTTACATGTTGTATAGATATATATATTTAAAATGTTGATGCTTGTGAAATATTCAAATAAACATGAATTTTAGAATTGGTATTTAATGATGACGACTGTACTTTTCTGAGATGAACGTGTAGAGCAGATGTCATTAGTTTTCATTTCTTCCTCTGATATGATGAACTTAACCTCCAGAATTCTTGAAGAAGCAGAAGCTAATAAATGTTTCTGCAGGATAGATCTCCTTTTTTCTTTGCTCAGCATTTTAAACTTTGAAAGTAATATTTAGGTAAAGCTATTAATTTGTCCCTGCTTAAATCTTTCAATATGAAACAAAATTTAAAATTCCGTACTTTATCTGATTCTGGTTTAGGAAAAAGCATATTTTCCAAACCATAGGTAACAAGATACATCGGGGTCCTCAACCCCCAGGCCACAGCCCACTACTGGGCCCCAGCCCATTTGGAACTGCGCAGCGGAAGTGGAAGGTGAGCATGTGCAGGTGCAGCTCCATGTGTGAGCAACGGGCAAGCACTCACACGCAAAGCTCAATTTGTGTGAGCAGCGGACAAGTTTGGAACCGGGCCATAGAAACAATTGGTGAGCTAGTGTAGGCACAGGTCCACTTGTGCGAGCAGTGGGTGAGCGTGCACACATGCAGCTCCATTTGCACAAGCAACGGATAAGTTTGGAACCAGGCTGCAGAAGCGGTGGGTAAGCGTGCACATGCAGCTTCATTTGCATGAGTGGCAGGCACACATGCCCTCTGCTCGTGCAAATAGACCTGTGTGCTTAGCCGAAGTTCACACAGAACCATTTCTCTCCCCCCCGCCATGGTCCTTAAAGCCAGAAAAGTTGGGGACTGCTGAGATGCATACATACATACATTGCATACTCATCCATAATATGCAAAGAGCAGAAAAAGTATAAGAGGTAAGTAAAAGAAATTAGTAGCAGACAGAAATAAGGAAATTAACAAAATCTAGCCTACCTTCTAATGATTGGTCTTGCAATTGATCCTTGCTTCCACCACATACATACATACAGTACATCTCAAATAATGGGTCTGGTTTTCTTTAATCTTTCTGAGAATCTTATACACTTTATCCACCTATATCTTTTTTGATGTTCTGATTTGCAGTCCATTTCACTGTCCTTTATATATTTTGATCTATACAGTTAGTCCTTGAGTATGACTATAATGGAGCCTGCCCATTATAGTCACAAGTTGTAATGGTTGTAAAAAAAATTACAACATTTTTGCAGCAGTCATCAAGTGAATGAAGTAGTTGTAAGTGTGAATATTAAGCAAACACAGTGATCATAAGTGCAAATCTATTTACTATAGGTTCAGTTTTGTTGAAAACCAGAAATGCCAGTTTTCAGTCAAACCTTTGTAAAACATGGTCACATCATGTGGAATGCTGCAAATAACTGTAAATGCAGTCATGTTGCTGAGTGTCTGAACTGTGGTCATATGACTGCAAGGACTGTGTGACCATCAGAACTTTAGATCCAGGTTGTAAGTAAGTTCCCTTTTCAGGTAGGTTGTAACTTTGAATGCTTGCTAAGTAATTGGTCATAAGTTGAGGATTACTTGTAATTCTCATTCATTCTGTCTATATGATCAAAATACCTTAATTCTTTCTGCTTATCACTAGTTTTTATATTAAATCCATATTAATTCATTACTTATTCATATGTTCCCTATATCCCATATTTACCATGTCCGATTCTTAAATAACCCATTTCCTACTGCATTCAACTTTTGTTTCTTCTGGCATAAGGAAACCTCACTTCCTTATAACAAAATGGACAGGCGGCTATCTTGTTCACAACTATTTTCAGTTAATTTCAACAAACATTAATTCTTCAAAATAAACCACTAGGTTTCTACCAGTATTTTCATACTTTATTTATTTTATTTATTTTATTGGACTTATATGCCGCCCCATCTCCGAAGACTCGGGGCGGCTCACAGTTAAAACATACAAATACAATAAATAATTAAAAAGAAATTAAATCACTATAAGGCCCAATAAAACCAAATTAAAAATTAAAACTATCCCATACCCCCGGTAAGGTAATCACAGCCCGACTTGCTCAAATAGCCAGGTCTTCAAATGGTCGAAGAGGGGGGTGGGGAGGTCGGGGCCTGCCAGGCTGAGGCCAGAGGCAGTTGATTCCATAATTCGGCGCCACAGAGTAGGCTCGCTGTCGCGGGACTGCCAGCCGACATTGGCTTGCCAATGGGACCCCGAGGAGCCTGCCTGGGTCCCGTACAGGGCGGTTGGTCCCCGATGTCGGTAGAGGTGCTCCCTTAATATTGTGGACCCATGTCGGTAGGACTTTGAATGTTAAAGCCAAAACCTTGAACCTCACCCGGCGCAACCGCAACCAATGCAAGTGCCGAGGGGGGTACTATGGGAGAATCAGGTAACTCCCATCACAACCCGCGCAGCAGCATTCTGCACCAGCTGTAACCTCCGGATGGTGTGCAAGGGCAGTCCTAAATAGCGTTGCAGTAGTCGAGTCGCGAGGTAACAAGGGCATGAGTGACTTTACGCAGGGCATCTCGGTCCAGAAACGGGCGAAGCTGGCGAACCAGCCGGACCTGGGCAAAGGCCCCCCTGGCGACGGCCCCCACCTGCTCCTCCAACTGGAGCCGCGCGTCCAGGAGGACCTCCAGGTTTCGTGCCCTCTCCACAGGGGGCAACACCACTCCCCCTATGGTCAACGATGGACACTCTTGACTGGACCGAGATGCCGGTATCTACAGCCACTCAGTCTTGGCCGGGTTGAGCCGAAGCATGTTTCCGTCCATCCAGATCCGTACCGCATCCAGACAGCGAGTCATCACGGAGAGGGCATCACTGATTTGGTTTGGGGTGGAGATGTATACTGGTGATACCTCACCCCAAAACCACGAATGATCTCAACCACGGTCACAAACCCACGCGGTTTCATGTAGATATTAAATAAAAGGGGGGAGAGGACCGACCCCTGAGGGACCCCACAAGTGAGCGCCCTCGGGGCCGACCTCTGTCCCCCTGTCAACACCGATTGCGACCGCCCGGAGAGGTAGGAGGAGAGCCACCAAAGAACAGTGCCCCCACCCAGCCCCCTCGAGGCATCACAAAAGGATACCATGGTCGATGGTATCGAAAGCCGCTGAGAGGTCTAATAGGACCAGGACAGAGGAAAATCCCCTGTCCCGGGCCCTCCAGAGATCATCCATCACTGCGACTAATGCCGTCTCCGTGCTGAAACCAGGCCGGAAGCCCGATTGGTACGGATCTAGGTAGTCTGCTTCATCCAGGAAAAGTGGAAACTGCTGAGCCACCACACCGTCAACAACCTTCGCCAAAAAACGAAGGTTGGAGACTGGACGGAAGTTGTCTAACACGGTTGGGTCCAGGGCAGACTTCTTCAGGAGGGGCCTCACCACCGCCTCTTTCAAGGCGGAGGGAAAAACACCCTCCTTTAACGAAGCGTTGACCACTGCCCGGAGCCAACCGCAGGTGACCTCCCTGGCGGCATAAGCCAACCAGGAAGGGCACGGGTCCAACAAACATGTGGTGGAACTCAGACGCCGCATAATCCTGACCACTTCATTCTCAGAAACAGGGTCGAACTCAGCCCAGATCACATTAGCCAGACTACTTGCACCACGATCCTCAGACCACTGCAAGGTGGAGCCCAACCCGCCCCAAATCCGTGTGGTCTTATCCAACAGATATTGACCAAATTCCTCAGCCCTTCCCCGGAGAGGGTCCACCACCTCCCCCGGATGTAAGAGGGAGCGGGTGGTTCTAAACAGGGCGGCTGGGGGGTTATCTGCGGACGCCATGAGGGTGGAGAGATAAGACCTTCTCACCACGCCCACAGCTACCAGGTAAGTCCTTATATGGGCTCTTAACTGGGCTCGATCGGCTTGGGAGCGGGTGGCCCTCCACCTGCTCCCTAAACCCCTCCGACGGCGCTTCATCTCCCGGAGCTCCTCAGTATACCAAGGAGCTACCCAGGATCCACAGCATGTGAGGGGTCGCATGGGGACAACCCTGTCAAGGGCAGCCTCAGCAGCCTGCTGCCAAGCAGCCGCCAGGTCCTCGGCAGAGTTGTGGGCAAGGGAAATGGGAAAAACCCCAGTTCCGCCTGGAACCTTTCAGGGCCCATTAGGCGTCTGGGGCGGAACCATCTAGGTGGCTCCTCATCCCAGCAGTGGGGAGCAGCCTGTTGGAAGACCAGCCGCAGGAGATAGTGATCAGACCATGGGATGGGCAGTGTTGTACAACTCGCCTGCCCTATATCACTACGCCACTGTTCCGAGACAAAAACCAGGTCAAGAGTGTTTCCCCCCTCGTGAGTCGGGCCTTGAATTAATTGGGTCAGGCCCATGGTCCCCATGGAGTCCATGAATTCTTGGGCCAAACCCGACGCCCCCCCAAGGGAAGGCAGATTAAAATCACCCAGGACCATAAGCCCCGGGAGATCCACTGCCACCCCCGAGAGAACGCCGAGAAACCCAGGCAGGGTTGCTGCCACACAGCTGGGGGAAAGGTATGTCAGCAGCAAACCCACCCGACCACCAGGCCCCCACCTCAGGAGGAGGGTCTCACTTCCGCCTATCTCAGGAACAGTGACCTCCCTTGGAATCAGAGTCTCCCGAATAACCACAGCCACTCCACCACCCCTCCCCTGAGCCCGTGCCTGGTGCAAAATCCGGAAACCTGGGGGGCATAAATCAACCAGAGGGACTCCTCCCTCTGGGCCCAACCAGGTCTCGGTGATGCAAGCCAGGTCCGCAGCCGCCGCCTCAATCACCTCACGGAGGAGGGAAGACTTATTAGCCACGGACCTGGCATTAAAATACACCAGCTTGAGCCCAGGCGTCCCCATTCCCCTGCCCCCAGGGGAGGAGGTCATAGGGTCGAAGCCCGGCACCGCTCAAAGATAGCGAGGGCGCGCTCCCAACACATGATCTGGCCCTATGCCTTGTCATCTCCCACTGATCCCAACCACCCTAGGAATCGTGGTCCCCGGCCCGCACTCTGGGCCCCCACCGGCCCCCAACCCCTGCCCCCCCCACCGTGAGCCGGGCTGCAATCCACCCCCCCGACATCATTTCCCACCCTCCTCCCTATCCTACTCAAAAATTTATTTAAAAATTTAATTAAAGGGGCCCTAATGACCTTCTTTTTTACCTTCTTAGAGCCCCAACGCCAACCCAACTCTCCGCCATGCCATCTCTCTGGGTTCCATAACCCATCCTCGAGGTAGGCCGGTGATAGTGTAGCAGGCCATGTCCTGAAGGGAGGGAGCCTCCTGAAGGCCTGAAGCTCTGCTGCTGTAAAAGTTCGAATATTACAGATCCAAGGATGTCAAGGAACCGGCAGGAGGGTCTGTAGGTGGAAACAATAAAGTCCGAAATATAGGAACTTGGTAAAGTCCTAGGTACTGCCCGTCGGGGGGTCCAGGAACCAGGCTGCCCTCTCACAACAGACCTGTGGTCGATGTTTAAGACCCTCCTCCGGATCAAGTCCCGCACTCTCACCGTGGGTATCCCCCATGGGCACCAATTGGACAGTTGGTAAACAGATGTTAAATGGCTATCTAGAGAGAAAGTGAGTCCCCACTGCTGTTCTCTCACCACGGCAAGGGAAACAACAAAACCTGGTAGCCGTAAACCAAGTTCAAGGGTGTACAGTCGGCACTGGGAATCCGGGCCCAGGTCACTAGGGTGTCCAAGCTCACCTCTCTGTGGCCTATGGCACGGTATAGATGGTTCAGTCCCAGTAATTAGAGTACCTTGTAATTGGCGAAGATGGAGCAGATGGTATAAGTGGAAGCAGTAACACAAGTGAGGCAAAATGACCAAACACAATGGTCGATGGAAAAGTCCAGAGTCAAGCCCATAAGAAACAGCAGGAAAAGGGCGTCACCACCATCGCCTCCAACGCCATAGATGGAAACATCGCAGCCCTTAACAGCCCCAGGACAGGGCCAGGGCCTCTGCCCATAACAGCTGACCCAGGACCGGTTATGCTTCCTGCTGTATTCCAGGCCATACCCGGGACAGCCCCAGTGTCACATTGGCCCTCTGAACAAAATAAAGGCCAAGGGCTAGCCACAAACAGCGCCATTCTCGCCACCATCGCTGCCATCACTCCCGACGCCACCATCACTCCAGGTCTTCCTGGCGTCTTCAGGGCTGACCCTCCCAGATCAGCTGTAGCCTCAGAACCGCGCCCCAGTTGATCCAGAAGGGGGGCATCGTCGGGCTCACACACTGCACCTGGAGCCACTGCTGCACCTCCTGGCACTTCGCAGGCTCTGATGCAAAAACGGGGGGGGGGAGATGCCAATGACCCCCAGCTCGCCCCAAAGCCCAACGAGTCCCGAGCCGACGGTCTCGTCCGAGGCCCCCCAGGAGGAAAACACCGCCGGGCTCGTCGTCAACGCATCCAGAGCCGCTGCTACGCCACACCTCCGCAGCTCCGCGCACACAGAAACCAGGGGGGGGGAGATGACGCCAATCCTCTCTCGCTCCAGAGCCCAGCGAATCCCCCGCCGAGGGTCTCGTTCGGCTCCCCAAGCCCAGCAGTGATGATGCCAGGTACCGGGGCTATAAAAAACCCCTCCAAACACCCTCTCGGACCGCTCGAGCCTTCCGCCTCACTCCGAGACTCAGCAGAAACCAGCCATGTTAGTCAGGCATGCGCAGAAGAATTTATTTATTTTTATTTCAAGTGAACTTGCAATGTTTCCTGCATTTTTTCGTGTCATAGACAGCTGTCTTAGTCTTTGGTGCTGTAATACTCCTTATTCTGAAGATGCTGTGAATAACTTGAAGAGTTGCTTTATAAAATTTCAAACTAAAAGAAAAACAATTTGTCAACTGTAAAATGCTAACATGTAACAAAACTTTCTCTCCCTTTAGCCCTACTTTGTTTCCTGTCTTTCCTTTTCTTTGGTGTCCATTTTTCCATAGTTCACTCTTGACACTAACAATGAATGATTTGTCTCCTAGTCAAAACATCTGATCATTTGTATCCTTTGCTAATTGTGATCAATATTTGACTAGTGTAATTTGAGTTTAGTTACAGCATGCTTACAATATTCTGTATGATCTGGAATCCCTAAACTAGAGTCTGTCTTGCAAGCAAACATTTGTCTGGATAGCACCAACTAGGAACTATCTGTAATATACTAAATAATTTGCTTAGGTTAAACGTCTCTGTTGGTTGTGTAAGTTCGGTACTTAATTCTAGTTTTTCTCAACAGTGAAACTCTGAGATTCCATGAGATTTTGCGATTGGCAGAAAAAATTTAAATTTCCCATGCCATGTGATATTAGCATTTGAACTGATGGGGATTTTTATGAATCAGGACTCAGCTGCCAGCCTGCTCCTTTGTTTTGATATAAACATTGCAAAGCTAGATTGTAGGTTAGAAGTGAGTTGCATTGTGAAGTTTTCAAGGTTTTTTAAAAAGATTTTTATGCAGGGGTTCCCTGAGACCTGAAAAATATTTTAAATGTTCTTCCAAAATAAAAAGTTTGAGAAAAACGACTTGAACCAATGAGTTTATCAATTAACAGTGGCTAAAACAAAAAAACCTTCTTTTGGATTGCAAGAAAATCGGCCATATATAGGATGCAGCTCAGTTAAGTGAAAAGAAAGGAAGTGGATGGATGCTTGGTTTATGTAATGGTATGTGGGAATGATCTTGAGACACAAGGGAAAAGATGCTGTCTAGGCAACAGTCAGACAAGAGCTTGCAGTTGCTTAACAATCAGAAAAAGAAACTTAGGAACGATCCGCTCTAATTGATCAGGCTGTAAAAAGAGATGGTAGGAGATCTGTACTTTCAGACTTGCAAGATTCAGACTTGCAAGATTCTTATAATAAAGTAAAATTAGATCATCTGGTTCTGTTTTCTATTTGGTTTACCTGAGAGGGATAACAGCTTACTATAGTCTCCAGAGAAGACTTCATAATAACCAAATTTGGGGTCTCTCTCTTTCTCTCTTTAGTAACTTTTACTTACTTTAATCTTTATTTACTTAGATAAGTAAAGTAAATCAAACATGTGTGTGTGTCTATAAATAAATAAAAATGCACTTAGGACTGAACCACTTCTGAACAACTTGAAAGAATCTTGGGATTACATCCTGCTGTGCCTAAATATTTTTTTAAATATCAGTGCTAAGTGTTTCATTCCTTTATTTAGGACTACTTTATGAAAATTTAAGAAAAACCCTGGAGATAGAATTGGTTTGCCAAGGGGCCAAATTGATGAGGCACATCAGTCTCTTTAAAACCTCTGGAAAATAAATTAGCAAAGTCATCAATTATCATGACTCTTCTTTTTTACAGGGGCACTTACATTCCTTCTGTCCTTCCAGGATTGGCTATTGTGTCTTCTGTTCCAAGAGTCTTTTTCTTCTTCTGATTATAGGTACTCCTTACTTACCAACCATTCATTCAGTGACTTTTAAAGTTAAAACAGTGCTTTAAAAAACTTTATAACCCATTCTTCTCAGCATCTCTCGGTCATGTGATCATCATTATAGTCAAAACCTCTCTGGTGTCTGTTGTCCCTCTATTCTCTCAAGATAAGGAGGGGAAAAAATGAGCAAGCGATTTCTGTAAGTAATCTTACAGAAATTTCTCAAGAGAGTAAGCCGTTTGCTCTTGCATATATCAAAAGCAATGCAATATCAGTGGGAAAAAGGAGGGAAACCTTTTCAGGCAAAGGAGAGGTTGCCTACATAGATTGCTTGCTCTCTGTCGCTAGCAGAGAGATTGAAGAAAAAGGAATTTCAAGAGAATAAGCTGCTTGTATACCATGTCTATGGCTCCAGCTCCAGGTTGCGGCACAATCACATTGTTTTTGATGTGTACAAGACAGTAACCATGCAGTTGAGAATGCCGAAGGGCCAGGAGTGGTTAGAAGGAAAATAAAAACCAAACTGAATAATCTTGTCTCTTTCCAGCTAGAAAGTACAGTTGTACTCATTTGATTTCCCACTTAATGATTAGTTCACTTATCAGCAGACTTGCCAGTACCAAGTAGTATCATTAAGTGAGGACTATCTCTGCTTTTTAAAAGAGTTTAAATACTATTTATAGGAGTTATAAAATACAGTGCATAAATAAGATGTAGATGATTTGAAAAAAGGACTAATCTATGCAAGAAAAAGCTATGAATTCCTGCTAATTATTGTGCGTTACCTTCTTAACTAAAGAAACTGAATCTCTAACCTGCTGAGAAAATGAACTTGATACTGTTGCATTCATTACATGCTTGTGGTACCGTGTTTCCCCGAAAATAAGACACTGTCTTATATATTTTTTGGCTCCCAAAAACACACTAGGTCTTATTTTCGGGGTAGGTCTTATATATATATATATTTTTTTTAATGAAAAAAACACCATATTCATGTAGAACAATGTACATTTATTCATGTACGAAACCACGAACAAATCACATACCGTGTTTCCCCTAACATAAGACACTGTCATATTTTTTTGGCTCCCAAAAACACACTAGGTCTTATTTTCGGGGTAGGTCTTATTTTCGGGGAAACACGGTATTTTCCATAGATGTTTGCATGGTATTGTAAGAAGATAATGGCTATTGCTAATCTTAGAAAAGTGAATAACATGCAGGTAGTCCTCAATGTGCAACCAATTCACTTAATGACTGTTCAAAGTTGTAACAGCACTGAAAAAAGTGACATTGCCATTTTTCACACGATGCAGCATCCATGTGGTCAACTGATCAACATTTGAATGTTTGGCCATTGGCATGTATTTATGAAGGTAGCATTGTCCCAGGGTTATATGGTCATCTTTTAGCAAGCAAGGTCAATGGGGTAGCCAAACTCACAGTGTTACTTAAAAGTTTTGACAAGAAAGATCATAAAATGGAGCAAAACCCACTTAATAACTACCTTGTTTAGCAACATAAATTTTGGGCTTAATTGTGGTCATAAGTCAAGAACTACTTGTATATATTTAAATACATAAATATAAAACAAAAACTATGTTAGATTGGAAATCCTAGTTCATAATGCTGGTATTGATATAGATAGATAGATATAAGTAGATTATTCAATTCTCAATCAATTTTCAGTTTGGGAATAGATTCATATTCTTGTCTACTAATGGTTTTGACTTGTCTACTAAGATGAGCCAAAAACTGAAAAGCTCTGAAGCTCTGTATTTAAAGATTTGTTGTAGGTCCAAGATATATTCTGCTTGATATTATAATGGGTTAATTTGTGGCTACTTCAACTATCCAACTAGAGATACGGCAGTGTCTGAGATTAGTTACTTACAGTGAGAATTTTTAATAACATTATCTTCTTGATACTCACCTCGGGTGTGGTGATTGAGATTCTTTGTGGCCCTGAAGGCTTTTTCAAAATAGAGTGTAAAAATATTCATATTATTTTTAACTGGCATGACTGGTTCCTTGCGGAAATTTAGGAGGGTCCTGCAGGCACATCAGGCAACACCTTGAAGCTGTGCGTTCCCACACATTTAAATCAATCACATTGGAATGAATAGAAGAGATCCAGTACTTCACTGTTTTATTTATTGACTATGTTTTTAATTCTGATTTTTAGAAATCTGTCACATTGGCTTAGGTCAGTAAGAGCAACAGGCTCTAACAGGAAATCTACCTCAGTGAAGGGGGTAAAGGCAAAAATAGATATGAAAGATAGTTTCTAGATTGAAAAACAGTCAATATTTGTATTCTATTTTAGTTTTGCTATTCTTGTTTTAATGATTATTGGTAGACTTTTACTTCTGTGGTTATAGCCTAAATTCTCTTTCCCTTGACTCTTGCATTTTCAAGGAAAGACCTTCAATGAGACATCTTGCTGGCAAAAAAGGAAAAGCAAAATCCATTCATGCTATCTGATTAATGGTTATGACAACTTTTACATGTAATTCAATTAAAATCAACTTAAAGCTTTTTGGACTGCAGTTAGTTTCTGTTGTTTTTTGACTAGATATCCTAGATTCTATTTTGCATACAATGCTACTTGATTTTCCACATGTAACATCTCCAAGTATATAAAGCATATTCCCAACTGGCTTGCTTTTTTCAGATGTGTGAAGTTAACCCCCTTTCAGTAAGCCTCATGACTGACATTAGTCCACTGTTATGTCTGTAAGCTGTATCTACAAGAACCTTCATATTGTTATAGGAATATCCAAAAAATTAAGGACATAGAAGTGGGTTGCATTGATAGCCCTAGGAAAAATTATAATACCGTACATATATATTTGCAAAAATGGTGGGAGAGGAGAAAGAATAAGTAGGTGTATTTTTCCCTTTGTCATAAAGGGATTTTATCACTTTTTTGCTATTTGTGTGTCACTGCTTTTTTTTTGTTTTAGAAGTAACCTAGCTGCTTGTCCCCTCTCTGAGTGTTGGGTTCAAGAGGGTATGACTTCTGTCTTCTCATTTAGTTACAGTACATTTATCATTGTAATATCAGAATGGCTGGGGATGGAAAATTCTGGTATGTTCTTTGTAAAGATAGAGTATAAATAATTTTCTGTGGCTGATCTACAAAGGGTTTGTAGCTTGATTTCAGAAGAAGTACTTTAAATATTGGCCTTTTTGTACTACTAGAGAACAAAGTTCTTTTTCTTTGGGGCAGGAAAAAAAATGATACATAAAAGAAAGATAATTGTGTCTGAGGCTTGCAAAATAATTTATCTCATTGCACACTCTGAAAGTTCTACTCAGTGCAAAACAAGTTGCATTGAATGAAACTAAACTGATGACTCAGTAAAGCCACTCCTAATTGAAGTAGGATAAGTGATCAAATGGCTGAAAGTTCCTTTCTTATGAAATTATAAAATATTCAGGAGTGTCCCAAGAAATAAATATGGTGCTCTTTGTTTCACTTTACAGTTATAGAAGTACATAATTTTTTCCCAAGTTTTATTGGTTTGCCACCCAAAATCTTCATCGCAATGGGCAGCCTTCTAAATTTCACAATATAAATGTATTGTAATTTATTCAAATTGCCAAACTCATACAGAAAGAGAAATAGTAATCTGTTAAATTTATTCCTATTCCTGTTATTCCCTATTCTTGTTATAATCGTTAAAAGAAGGGAATCACAATTATAATATGTTCAAAGCAGGGGTGGGATGCTACCGGTTCTGCCCAGCTCTATAGAACCGGTAGCTCTGAAGATCAGCAGACACCGAACCGGTTCTGTGTTTGCTGCTGTTTGGCCCACCCACCCACTCGCCAGGCTCTTACATGTCCTTTATTTCCTGCTTTTTCAACCTCAGCTGCTTTGCGCGGCACAACATAGTCACCGAACCGGTAATAACACAGGTTGAATCCCATCACTGGTTCAAAGGTTATAGGCAATCATCTTTTGGGGATATATTCATTTAGATTTCTGCTGTAGAGAAGAAATGGCTTTACATTGTCAGAAAGAATTAATCTTACATTGTTGGATTATTCTGAGACAGTTACCTTACCTTGTTGTACCTTAAAAATATGGTAACATTAATTGCTCTTTAGGCAGGTTGAAGACATGACTAGGGCTGAGTTTTCTTAAAACATTACTTCTGAGATTGGATTACTACTTCCTGGAAATTCTCTGCAATATAATAAACTTTAAAGAAGTTTTAAGCATTACAATTATAGGAAGAATGTTATACTGTAATAATTAAAATAGTCTAGAGCAGGGGTCTGCAACCTTAAACACTCAAAGAGTCACTTGGGCCCATTTCCCATAGAAAACAAAACACGGGGAGCCACAAAACCTGGGTGGGCGTGGCCAACTCAACATCACTCATGCCCACCCAGTCACATGACCCTCCCAGCCATGCCCACCCAGATTTTGTGGCTCCCTGTGTTTCCTTTTCTATGGGAAATAGGTATCTCTCTGTCTCCCTCTCATCTCTTTCTCCCTCTCTATCTCCCTCTCTCTCATCTCTCTCTTTTTCTCTATCTCCCTCTCCCTCCCTCCCTCTAATCTTTCTCTCATCTCGGTCTTTCTCTTTTTCTCTCTATCACCCTCTCATCCCTCTCCCTCATTTCTCTTTCTCTCCCATCTCTTTTTCTCTGTCTCCCTCCCTCCCTCTCATCTCTCTTTCTCTCATGTCTTTCTCTTTTTCTCTCTGTCTCCCTCTCTCTCTCTCTCCCTCTCATCCCTCTCTCTCACCATCTCTTCCTCTTTCTTTCTCTCTGTCTCTGTCTCTCTTTCTCTCCCTCTCTCCCTCCCACTCCGCACTTCCCAACCCACACACCTAGGGAATAACTGTAAGGAAAATCAACCACATTCTCTCTGTCTCTGGAAAGATGCAAAAATAAACCTTGCGTTGCAAAAGAAGTGGCTATGAGGCTGTAGATCACTGCACGCACTTCAGAGAAGCATCATCCCAAGCAGCAGCACACTCACACAGGCACGCATATGCATCCTGCCACTTGGTCCAAAGTGGCCGGAAAACATAGTCCCTGGGCCCCCCGGAAGATGCTTGGTAGGCAAAGTATGGGACAAAACTCCCCCCCACATCACCAAGGCAGTGTCTGCTGAATCCTTGCAAAACTGGGCAAGGTGGAGAGAGGAGAGCAGATGGAGCCGAATCTAGCTGAATCTCAATCTCTCTCTCTCTCTCCCTCCCTCCCTCTCTCTCTCCCTCCCTCCCTCTCTCTCTCTCCCTCCCTCTCTCTCTCCCTGACTGGTGGGAAATGGCGGGCAACTACTTCTGGCTTTGTTGGTGCTGGGCGCGACCTGCTCTGTGCCCGAGAGAGTTGCCAGGGGCAAGTGGGGCATATTTCTGTTGCTAAGTGAGACATTTGTTAAGTAAATTTTCCCCCATTGTGAATCTTCTTGCCACAGTTATTAAGTGAACCACTATAGTTTTTAAGTTAGTAATACAATTACTAGGTGAATCTGACTTCCCCGTTGACTTTTGCTTGTCAGAAGGTTACAAAAGGTGATCACATGATCCCAGGACACCGCAACAAGCATAAATATGAGTCAGTTGCCAAGAGTCTGATTTTGATCACATCACCATGGGGATGCTGCAATAGTCGTAAGTGTGAACAATGGTCTTAAGTCACTTCTTACTGCAGTTATAACTTTGAACAGTCACTAAATGAACTTGTTAAGTTCTAATTATTTAGAACAGGGGTGTCACACTCAGGCCGTCATGGCAGCTTCACATGATTTATCACAACTTTTTCCCTCTTTGCTAAACCAGGCACGAGCATGGCCAGCATGTGACGCATCTGGCCCTTGGACTGAAAGTTTGAAAAAACAGAATTAGTCTGTTTCTGCTTAAAATACAGATTACCCAGGATGGATTGGATAGGATAGGATAGGATAGGATAGGATAGAATAGAATAGAATAGAATAGAATAGAATAGAATAGAATAGAACAGAACAGAACAGAACAGAACAGAACAGAACAGATTGGACACACAAGGAATTTGTCTTTGGTGCATATGCTCTCAGTGTACATAAAAATACATTCATCAAGAATCATAAGATGAACACCTAGTGATAGTCATAGGATACTAAATAAGCAATCAAATCATACTAGGAAATTAAATAAAATATAAATAAAGACACAAGCAACAAGGTTATAGTCATAAGTGGGAGGAGATAGGTAATAGGGAGGATGAGAAGAAGAATAGTAATACAATCTTAGTAAATAGTTTGACAGTGTTGTGGGAAATAGTTTTTTTTTAAAATTTTTAATAAATTTTATTGTATAATCACACACAGACAAACATAAACTTAAACAACATATAACCACACACAAAACATACATTAAATTTGAACAGGTATTGCTAAGCTCATATCACTTAGGGAATTAGTTGTTTAGCAGGGTGATGGCATTTGGGCAAAAACACCTTGTGTCTAGTTGTTCTAGTGCAGTGCTTGTAGCGTTGTTTTGAGCGTAGAAGTTGAAACAATTTATGTCCAGGATGTGAGGGTCTATCCAGGATGTCATGATAATTACTATAATGGCATTTCTTTGCAGTGAAAATTATTTTGTAAATGTTTTGAATTTTTTATATTGCATATATAGATAAATTCTATATACAATTAATATTGCAAGTATCTCCTTGAAAGAAACAGCCAAATGTTGAGTACTTCTCTGTTTAATATTTCAGTAATATCTATGCAGTATTTATATAACTGATACATTATTTTGGATTGTATCTATTTTTAAGTGTATAGCATAAAATGATTCCTCACCTGGGTCATTAAAGTATTCAAGCAGTCTCAAATGATTGATGTAAAGCGTATGTTTTATGTGTTTGCTGTTCCTAGGAAATTTTGGTATCATTACTGCTACTTACTAGGACATTTTAGACATTTGCCAAGGGACCTGATAACTGCTAGAAGTATGCTGTACTGTGTAACATCTAGGGTTTTTTTTAGTTTAAAGGTTAATCTGAAATCTTACGGGAACCGTAGTGAGAAAGAAAAGGCTTGATACAACTTCATGATGTAATTTTTTTCCCTTTAGTAGTTGGGAAAGCTGTTGCTATAGAAACAAACATTCAGTTCCAGAGAGTGCCAAAGGAATGCTAATCTGGCCTAAATGAGAAGTTCCAGCTGCTGCCTAAAGGTGGAAAGGAATAAAAAAGGATAAAATCACATACCATTGTTTCAATTTATTTATTTGTTTGTTTGTATCCCACCTTTTTTGTTTATAACTCAAGGCACTAAACATATCTAACATACCTTTCTTCTATTTTCTCCATAATGACAACTCTCTTTACAATGCTGGCATGAGAATTTTATATTGATAGAAAAACTGTAGTAGCAGAAAATAAATTCTTGTTAATTTAGATATTTCTCTCCATCTATATCAATGTAAACATAAATCAATTGCTATATTATTTATATATCCCACCTTTATTATTTTTACAAATAATTCAAAGTGGTAAACATATTCAGCATACTTTCCTTCTCCTATTTTCTCCACAACAGCCTCCCCTGTTAAATGGGTTGGGAAAGTGACTGGCCCAAAGTAATCTACCTGGCTTTCATGGTTAAGGCAGGACTTGAACTTACACTCTCCTGCTTTCTAGCCAGATGTCTTAAGAGTCTGCTTAGCCACCAGACTAAGCAAACTCTAAATTAGTAAAATCAATAGCAAACAAATCTGATTAGGACCTTGGCTCTTTTTTATCAATGCTACATTTGATTCAATTAATGTTTTTTTTTATCTTACATAGATAAATTTAGATAAACTGCTATGGCATTTCTTGTTAGAATAATAACTAAAGGCAGATTGTGCTGATGATATTGTGGTTAAATAAAATTTTCACGAATCTTTTTTGAAGAGATACCTTATATATTACAAAATATTTTCTATTGCCAAATATTTATTACACTTAAAAAAGAAAAGTATACTTAAAAGATAGCTAAATATTTTTTAAACTTTTTCACAAATTACAAATAATGTGTTATGTATGAAGGCTTACAGTTGCTATTACCTGTTTATAGCATCCAAAAACCTTCTTCCTATGAAATTTGACATATCTGTCTGCCTAAATATTATTTACATTTTTTTAAGAGGTCCAAAATGGGAAAGGCAGATCATTTTCAAATTCTGCTGAATCTGTAGAACCAAAATATAGTATAAACTTTTGATAAAATAATTTGACCATGTAAAGAAGACCAATAATTGAATCCAAGAAAATATCCTTTCCAGTCATAGAAAAAAAAAGTCAGTATCAGCTTCAGCCTAGGAGGGAAAATGGTTGTCATCAACATCTATTTTCCCCATCTGTTGCCAGAGTGACCCATTACTGATTTAGAAACTTGACCAGTTCCTTTGAGCAACTTCTCAGGGATAAAGCGGGTTAAGGAGATATTGTCATTGCTTTAAGAAGCAGCGCTGTGTTTAAATTACAAGGAAGTAGTTTTAAGCTATTAAAACGAGCTTCTTGACTGTCAGACTACGGAGAAGCTGCTTTATAAATTAGTGAATACTTCATCAAGAACTCAAGCAGAGCTTAGATGGTAATCTAGCAAAGATGTAGTAGATCGTTCCCTCAGTAGGTGATTGGACTAGATCAGGGGTGTCAAAATCAATTTCATTGAGGGCCGCATTGGGGGTTGTGTTTGACCTTGGAGGGCCAGGGAGGCAAGTATGGCCAGGGTGTGTGTGGTCAGGTATGGGCATGGGCAGCCATGGCCGGGGGGGGCGTGACACGGGACTTGTGTCAGGGGCACCTGTGGTGGCCAAGTGCTAATGCAGGACCCTCCCACACACTCCTTATAATCTCCTTTCTTTTTTCCCTTCCCTTTTCCTTCTTCCTTCCCCACTTTCCTTATTTTTCCTTCCTTATTCTCTTCCCTTCTTCCCTTTTTCTTTGTCTTTCCCTTTCTCCTTTGTTTTGTTTTTAGTTTGTTTTGATGGTCCTCTGCCAACAAAAATGGAGCTCGGGGGGGGGTGCAGTCCCCATGCCCCGTTTTCACTGGCAGAGGGCTGCAGGAGGCCGTCGTGGCTGAAAATGGGGCACAGGGAGCTGCACACTCCCCCCCAAGCTCCATTTTTGCTGGCAGAGGCACCACAGGTTGGTCCTTTGCTGTTTCCAAGCTGCCCCCCTGGGCCAGATCTAAGCATCCTGCGGGCTGGATCCGGCCCCCAGGCCTTGAGTTTGACATCCCTGGACTAGATTATTTATGTAGCCCATTCCAAATCTATGAATCTGATTCTGTAAAGGTAATTTTTGTTTAGCAATCACAATAGAGACCTATAACCCATTTCCTAAGTGTAAAATCATGTTACCATGACAAACTAAGACATTAAGAGAAGCAACACAACTAAGTAAAAAATCATGTGATCACAATTTATGATTTTCCTTTTGCCTTTCATCGCAAGACTGCAGGACACTGCAACAGTCATAAATGCTAGGATTGGCCACAGTGTTATTTTTTTAGCACTATTGTAACCGGTTGCTGCATAAGGCTGTTGGTAAATGAGGACTGCCTATATTGACAATATGTGTACAATCTATTTGCAAAGATTTTTAGTTAGAAAACAGATTATGATTACTGTGGCCAAATTTGTTTGTGACAAATCTATTTTGTCATTGTTGATGCTGACTCCTAGTAATTATTGCTCTGTTTTCAAGATGCTCACAAACTGATCTGTATAATCTGCTCTAGAGATTAAAATTTCTAGTTCCTTGGATCCTTTTCACCCTGTGTCCCTTGAAGATAATGATATTTGCTGTCATCCATTTATCTTGCACTTCATTTCTTCCATCAGGGTTTCTCAAGAAAATTATTGGCCAAAGTATTTCTTCATTATTTAGTTGATAATATTCATCTAAGGATTCCCCTTACAATTCTAGGCTACATGCCATGTCAGTTTGTCTTTTTCTCCTGTCTATGTGTCCTTTTTTGCTTTTAGATTTTAGTAAGCTTTTCATATAACTAGTTAGGATTCTTCTGTTGTCTTCCATTGTATGCTCCATTAGATTTTTTTAAGTTGTCCCTTTTTTTAGGACTCACATCCCTTTTGAATGTCTTGTCCCATTCTCATGCAAAAGAATCCACACTGCTTTTTATTCAAATCTACTTTTTGAAATTCAACAAGTGACGATTTCTGTCATCACATTGCAATTTTCCATCGGTGTTCCTAGAATTTCTAAATATTTTACTGAGTCTTCCCTGTTGCATCAGTATCTATCTCAAGAAGAGTTAATCCTCTTGTGCTTTCTACAGAGTTTAGAGAAGCAAAAATACCAGGATTGTTTACATTCTCTACCAGCACTTCTTCCCTCTTTGGAATGCCTGTTACTTGCTTTTGGAAAGCATCAACACTTCTTGATGGGGCAAGTGACAATAGATATCAAAACAGTAATGCTTTTATTCTACTTTTTTAGCCCTGATGCTTTTTACAATATTGTCAAGTTCGTTGATTAGGATTTATGAGCTTGCAACAGATATTAAATTGAATTGAATTGAATACTTTATTGGCCAAGTGTGATTGGACACACAAGGAATTTGTCTTGGTGTAAATACTCTCAGTATACATAAAAGAAAAGATACATTCATTAAGAATCAAGAATCATAATGTACAACACTTAATGATAGTCATAGGGTACAATCAGCAATCAAATCATGCTAGGAAACAGTCAATATAAATCGTAAGGATACAGGCGACAAAGTTACAGTCCTACAATCACAAGTAGGAGGAGATGAGTGATAAGGAGTGATGAGAAGCTTAACAGTAATAGTAGTGCAGACTTTGTAATAGTTGAACAGTGTTGAGGGAATTATTTGTTTAGCAGAGTGATGGTTTTCAGAAAAAACTGTTCTTGTGAATAGTTGTTCTGGTGTGCAGTGCTCTATAGTGTCGTTTTGAGGGAAGGAGTTGAAATGGTTTATGTCCAGGATGTGAGGGATCTGTAATATTTTCACAGCCCTCTTTTTGACTCATGTAATATACAGGTCCTCAACTGAAAGCAGGTTGGTAGTAATTGTTTTTTTCTGCAGTCCTAATTATCCTCTGAACTCTGTGTCTGTCCTGTTGGATTGCAGAACCGAATGAGACAGTTATAGAGGTGCAGATGATAGACTCAATAATTCCTCTGTAGAACTGTATCAGCAGCTCCTTGGGCAGTTTGAGCTTTCTGAGTTGGCGCAGAAACAACATTCTTTGTTGTGTTTTTTTGATGACATTTTTGATGTTAGGTGTCCATTTTAGGTCATGTGATATAGTAGAACCTAGAAATTTGAAGGTCTCTACTGTTGATACTGTGTTGCCTAGTATTGTAAGAGGTGGTAGTATGGGAGGGTTTCTTCTAAAGTCTACCACCATTTCTACGGTTTTGAGTGTGTTCAGTTCCAGATTGTTCCGGTTACACCACGAGGCAAGTTGTATAACCTCCTGTCTGTATGCAGATTCGTCGTTGTCTCGAATGAGACCAATCACTGATGTGTCATCAGCAAACTTCAGTATTTTAACAGATGGGTCGTTTGAGATGCAGTCATTAGTATATAGGGAGAAGAGAAGTGGAGAAAGCACACAGCCTTGTGGGGGGGCTGTGCTGATTGTACAGGTATTGAATGTGATTCTGCCTAGCTTCACCTGCTGCTTCCTGTCTGTTAGGAAGCTTATGATCCAATTACAAGTGTGTTCAGGTACCGCTAGTTGTTTTAATTTACTTAGAAGAGTGTCTGGAATGATGGTATGAATGCTGAACTGAAGTCTACAAAGAGGACCCTTGCATAGGTATTTGGAGATTCAAGGTGTTGTAGAATGTAATGCAGAGCCATGTTAACAGCATCATCTGTCGATCTATTTGCTTGGTATGCAAACTGCATGGGTTCTAACAGCGGATCCGTGATGGTTTTCAGGTGGGACAGCATAAGCCTTTCAAAGATTTTCATAACTACAGATGTTAGAGCTGGAGCTCCGGTTGGCTCCCGATCTCCGCACCTTCCGCCACGAGTTAAAAACCTGGCTGTTTTTACAATCTGGGCTATGTTGACTCTTGGGGTTTTGTTTTAATATGGGGGTTTTAAATTGCTTATTGCATAACCTGTTTAATATAGTTTTAAGTAATTTATTGTTGTATTGTATTTTAGTGTGAGCAGCGAGTCCCTTGGGAGAGGGGGCGGCATATAAGTCAAATAAATAAATAAATAAATAAATAATAAATTCAGTTCCTTGATAGAGGGCTTCTTTGGCACTGGGATGATGGTAGAGCGTTTGAAGCAGGAACAAACATAGCACATCTCTAGTGATTTATTGAAGATTCGGGTGAAGATGGGGGCCAATTGGTCAGCACAGACTTTTAAGCAAGAAGGAGTTATCTTGTCTGGCCCTGGTGCTTTTCCTGGCCTTTGTGTAATAGATCTTACACTTTTTTTCTGTGATCACCAGAGGTTGTGAACCCAATGGATTGGGGCCAGTTGTAGGAGGCTTGGCTGTTGTTGGTGTGTTTGAGATGTGGGTTGTGGAGATAGGTGGCTGTAGTTATATTAAAACTATAGATATTGTGAATACATACTACCAACTCTTCCTCCCTTTCTCTCATTTCTTTCCTTGAAGCTTCAGAAACTATTCTGAAAGGGTTTGAATGCTCTTTCTAATTTCTGGTTATCCAAATGGTTATCCAGATATTCTCATCATCACATTTATCCATTGGGCTGTTCCTTAGATTATTCTCCAGATGGAGAGTTGCTTCTATTGTGGGTTCCTGTTATAGCACCCTCTTTCTTTTATTTGATCAATCTTATTCTCCAGCATGCCTTTGGGATAATCCACACATATGGGTTGAATCTGTCTTTCTGCCCAGAGACTGAGTCATCAATCTTTGCCACACCTCTTCCTGTCGTGGCAGGAAGCCCCTAGCCCCAGTCACGACTCAGTCTTGGTCCTATAGAGGCGTGGCAAAGGTTGGTTCCATTCTTTCATATTAACTGAGGTATCACTGTTTGTCGTTCAAATGCTCTGACTCTTTCTTAGGATTTGCCATAAATTTCCATTTGCTGCCAGCGTATTTTCTCTCACAAGATTATAATGTGCAAGTTATAGTTTAAAATGCAAAACTATGGCTTTGCATGTATTGAATGGGTAATGACGATTTATGAGAATTTCACATAGTTCTTATTATACTTATTCAATATGTAAACTGGAGATTATCAGAGATAAACATTCTTTTTACTCTTTTCTATTTCAGTGCATAGAATCAATTTAAAACAGAAACATTTCATTTGTAGGAAGACTATTACTCTTTTATTTTAAAAGGAAATATATTTACTAGGACATTGCTACAATGAAGATAACAATGTGCATTCTTTTTTTTTTCTTTTTATGATCCCTTGGCAAGACCTTACAGTGAGAGCAAAGGAGGTTTGAGCTGCAGTTCTTGAAGCCCAAACGTGTCATTAGGGACCTTAAAATGTTAATTCCATGGCCTAAGAACAGTACTGAATATAATTAAAGCCCCGTGGTGTATTATGTGGTACTCCTATAAATACTGCTTATACATGAAGATCATTTAAACTGTTAAATGTTGGACATATGTTGGTTAAGGTTAGTTAACCACCTTGGTTTTTTTAATTCATCAGTTTTATAACTACATCTTAACTGAACGAAAGAGCTGTGGTGGTGCAGTGGTTAGTATTGCAGGCTAACTCTGTCCACAGCCAGGAGTTTGATCTTTACTGTCTCAAAGTTGATTCAGTCTTCCATTCTTCTGAGGTAGGTAAAATGAGGATCCAGATTATTGGGGGCAATATGCGGACATTGTAAACAGCTCAGAATGCTGTGAAGCACCATGGAGCAGTATATAAGTGCTATTGCTATTGCTTTACAAATTTTGTTAACATAAGCCTACTTTATTATCTTAGATATATAGTATATAGGAAGATGATTTGCTGCGAAGCAATAAGAAATCCTTTCATGCAGCTCAGAGGTTTACAAAGAATTCATAATTCATACTGTAAACAGTAATAGAAAACCTTTCTGACAGCTAGTTCTTTCAACTAGATTATTTAGTGAGGATAATCTTGAGCCAATTTTATTACAAAAACATCTACCAAACTTTCACTAACATCAGGAATAATAGGTATAACATAAATGAATTGAAATAAATAGCTATATTTGTGATATAATCATATTCACTTTTAACAATAAACGTTACTCATGAAATGATATAACAAACTGTATTTTTCAGCAAGGACATATTTTAAAGGATAGTTATTAGAGCATGTGACAACTAGAAGTTAACTAACTTGCCTAACCTTGACAGGCTATGAAAAAGCTAAAAGCTAAACTGAATTGAACTTGGTAATTACAAAAATGAGAGACTACCAATCAATCACAGGGCAATAATTAGACATTGGGGGTGGGGAGGGTAAAGATAAAGATAACTTCCATATTGTTTCTGAGAAAATATACAAACATGCTTATATAGTCACCAGAAGTCAAATTTGTCTTCTGGAGTCTTGATTTTATTTTTCACAGATTAAATAATATTACTGCCACAAAAAAGTAACAAAAACTATTATTATTAAAGTCTAACATAGCTATTTTCTTTTGATATTTTGAAGCCCTTTTTGAGAGATGTTTCCTTACCAGATTCCTCAATGCCTTCAAGAATAGCTGACCTAATGTACTGGATAATTTCTTTAAAATTCATGGAGATATTCAGAGATATATCTGCACATTCAAACATCAGGAGTTGGCCATAGGAGATAGTTTGGATATTTTGTATTATAAGACTTTATGATAATTTTATATCATTAAATTCTTTATAAAATTTGCCAAATTTTAATTCCATAGAAGTTATGGGTTCTGAATGCATTCTTGAAAGTAGCCCATTTGAGGTACATTGGTTTAAAGTTGTTGCCCTGCGATTCACCACTTTCTCCAGACAGGAGAGTTTTAGTAGTATATTAGATAATAGCTGTTGGCATTTATTGGCTATAGTAGCAAACATAATGTCTAGAAGCCTAGAAGCAGTGTGATCACATGCCAGATCTCAAGGGACAGTCAGATAGTAGCCATTACATTTATTCCATGAACATGTGATAGTTCTATTAAAAACAAACAGTGAACTAGATGGTCTTTTCATCTAATGTAGTAAGGAAGGAATGTCAAACTCAGTTTCACTGAGGGTTGCAACAGGATTGTGTTTGATCTTGGGGGAGGGTTGGGGGCGTGGCCAGGGTTGGCATGACCAGCTCGACATCCCTTATGTCAGGTGTGCCTATGGTGGCCCAACCAAAAATGGGCTCCCGAGCTCCATTTTCGGCTTCGATGGCCTCCTACAACCCTCTGCCAGTGAAAATGGTGCTCGGGAGGGCTCTGGGAGCTCGGGAGGGCTCCATTTTCATTGGCAGAGGCACCGCAGGCCTGTCTATTGCTGTTTCCAGAGCGGGCCAGATCTAAGCACCCAAGGGGCCAGATCTGGCTCGCGGGCCTTGAGTTTGACATCCTGTAATAAGGTAGTATGTATAATACATGAACAGGGAGGTGCAATTTTATCTTTTAATAAATTAAATTTAGTTTGTGACAATAAAATATGTGCTGAGATCAAGTACAAGTTTCATTCATTTCTTTGAATGAAAGAAAAACTAAAAAAATGGGAATAAAAGTGGTTGATTGCTTAAAACAAGCAATTATTTTATTAAGTATTTTTATAGTGTAGTGATCATGGTTGTTTTGTTTTGCAAACCAGCATCTATTAATAAAATGGATAGAATAACATACTCAGTGATAAAGTGATATTTACAAAAACAAGACTTTCCTATAGCATAATATAAAGCATATTCTAATGAATGTTTATTGTATGTATTAATATTTTATAATCAGAACTAGAAACTCCTTGTACAGTGTGCACAGGGAGAAAGATGTATCTGTTTGAAAGCAAAGAAAAGTGCTCTTAAAACTTTTAATTAATACGATGAAATATAACTAAAAATACTTTAAATAAGAACCAGAACATGTTTTCCTAAAATAATGACTTTGGTAGATAAGAAATATATAAAATGAAGGCAAAAACTATGCCATTAAACAGTTGCAAAATAAAATATACAACTAATCCAAATACAGATGTGTCTACATGCATTTTCTCCTATACATTTTCAGATTTTCATACTTTAAAATGAGTTTGTATTTGGGGCTTCTTTTCCATTGTAATTTAATTATAGCACATAGAATGTCCCCCCCCCCAATTTTAATTTGCTCCACTAAACAGAAGTAGGTTTTTACTTGTGAGTTGGGAACAAGGAAATTTTGTATACCTTGACATAGAGTTTTCTTCTAGAAAATTAAGGTACACACAATATTAAATATAAGAATTAGTTTTTCTGCATTAACTTCATTCATTTTGATATAATCTACTTTTATTTTTTTCAGATTTCTTCCTGGACATATCTTTTCATATTCCTCTGGTCATGCATAAGAAGAATTATTTAACATTATAATGGATTTTAAGTGGAACTACCAAGAAAAGAAGTGTTATAATATAATTTATGTTAGATAAGCCGTATAGCTTCTCACATAGAACAATGACAACTTCTCATATGAATGGACATGTAACAGAAGATTCAGACAGTGAAACAAAAATTATGGATCTTGCACCTCTTGAAGAATCTCAGAAACACAGGGAAATGGCTGTGGATTGCCCAGGTGATCTAGGCAACCGCATGATGCCATTACGGCGGAGTGCTCAACTTGAACGGATTCGACAGCAGCAAGAGGACCTAAGGCGAAGACGGGAAGAAGATGGGAAAAAACAAGAACTTGATCTTAATTCTTCTATGAGACTCAAGAAGCTGGCACAAATTCCTCCCAAGACTGGAATAGACAACCCTATGTTTGACACAGGAGAAGGAGTAATTCTGGAGAGTCCGCATTGTGCTGTGAAAGTCCTAGGTATGTATTTATTTTATATGCAAAGGAACTTTTAGTGCTTCTAAAGGAACATTTAGTTAGGCTTGAGAGATTGTGTCTATGCAGATAATCCTCATTTACAGACCATAACAGAGACTGAGCAACTCTATGGCTAAGCAGTGTGATCATAAAGTGAATCATAATGTCTTGTCTTGTCTTGTTTTAAAAAGGGGATATTAATTTAATATTTAAACAAAATTAAAAGGTTTAATAAAATATAGTTTCATATAGTTTTAGCCCCGTACTGGGACATGTTAATGGCAGAGGTATTTCTGATCAGCAAGTTATTCTGTGTGCAACTCAATCCCAGAGGGCAGTATAAAATATGGAAAGTTGTTTGAATAGTGCCACATTCGCAGTGAATATCCAGACGTAATCTTTAGTTCTAACCAGACCAGTGCGCAGCCTGTTTAAAATCTCCAGACTTTCTACTTCTCCTCCACATCTCCAGGCAACTCCTCAAGCAGTTATATCCGATTATGAAGATGTTTTATTTGAGATTTCCATCTGATCTGTTTGAGGTGTAGTAACATTCTCCTCATTGCAGCCTACAAAACTTCTTGCAGGAAATGTCTCCTGTAAACATAATAGGACCACACTGACTTCTGATGTCAGTTCCAACTACAGTCATTAAGTGACTCACCTGTAGTCATTAAGCACAGCTTCATATGTCCGACTTGCAACTTCCTGCTGGCTTCCTCATTGACTTTGCTTCTTTGAAGCTTTTTGTGAAGTTGCTCTTGGCAGTCACATGACTACAGGACTTTGAATGGTTGCTGAATGAGCAGTTAGCAAGTGAGGACTATCTAATAAAAAGCGAGTTATTGAACTAAAAACAATGTGAAAATCAGAATAACTGGTATGATTTCTATGATAAAATATGCTTGCTTAGGCATTCACTCTGAGAATCTTTAGATAGATAGATAGATAGATAGATAGATAGATAGATAGATAGATAGATAGATAGATTCACATTTATATGCCGCCCTTCTCCGGAGACTCAGGGTGGTTTACAATCTTTGGAGCACAACCCAATGTGCTCAGCAATAGCCTTCATTCTATTGTATATGCCTGCTTTCTGCCCCCCCCCAAGCGGCATTTTTACCAAGTCAGCTTATTGCCCCCAACAATCTTGGAAGGCTGAGTCAACCTTGAGCCTGGTGGGATTCGAGCCTGCACTAATTGCAGGCAGCTGGAGCTAAGTGCTGGGTATTTAACAGCCTGCACCACCAATTTTAATAAAATTGTGTTATGTATGTCAGAAATTTTACTGTTTTTATTGATTTGAAATAGCTCACCATAAATCAGCAATTCACAATTAGATGAATTGCTATAATAAAAATATATATATAAATCTATATTATCAGCAAATATTTGATCTAGGATAGAAATCAAGAAACCATAAGTTCAAGGTCTGCCTTAGCCATGAAAGCCACCTGAATGACCTTGGGCCAATCACTCACTCTCAGACTAACTCGCCTCACAGTGTTGTTGCAGGGGATATAGGAGGAGGAAAGTGTGTTGGAAATGTTTGCCACCTTGAGTTATTTGTAAAAATAATAAAGGCAATATATAGTGGGTAGTTTGAAATTAGTCTTCATATGAGAAATATTCTAAGGAAGAATAAGTTGCATACAAGGAACAGAGAAGAAATACAAATAGTCCTTGACTTATGACACAAGTGAGCCCAAATTTCCATTACTAAGCAAGACAGTTAAGTGATTTTGCCAATTTTTCTACCTTTCTTGCCACCGTTGTTAAGTGAATCACTGCAGTTAAGTTAGTAACATGGTTGTTCAGTGAATCTGGCTTCCCCATGGACTTTGCTGGTCAGAGGGTTGAAAAGGTGATCACCTGACCCCAGGACCCTGCAACTTTCATAAATACATGCCAGTTGCCAAAGTCCCAATTTTGAACACATGACCACGGAGATGTTGCAAGGGTTGTAAGTGAAAAACAGTCATAAGTCTCTCTTCAGTGCCTTTGTAACTTCAAAAAGATAGTTGTAAGTCAAGGACTTCCTGTATGGGAAACTGTATTTTCAGGTTATTGAACTGTCAGCTTCAGAACTGTGTATGCTGATTGGCAAAAGCTCTCCAAATTTCACTTGGATTTTTCCCAGATCTATGTGGAAATGTTCTTCTGCTTGTTACTTGTACTTTTAATTACTTCTGCTTGTGACTTCTGCCTTTCCCAAAAAGAAAATAACAATGAAAAAGATTTCAGTACCAAGGAATGGCAGGCATTCCTTGGTTCATACATTGCGTGAATAAAAAAATAATCATACCAAAAGCTCAAAAGAACAGTCCTTTGAGGTGATTGCATTCTGCTGGAATAAAATTCAAACCATTTACAATATTCCAGTTGGAAAATGATGGAAACTTTTCAGTTTCCATCATTTTCCAATTAGAATACCTGTAAATGGTTTGCATTTTATGTACCTTAAGTGCCTTAAGAATAAATGGGGTGGTCTATGCATTTTGCCACTAATTTTATACATTTTCTTATTGATAAAATATCACTCTGTTTCTCTTTCTGGAGCATTCAAGGTCTTTCACTTGAAAAATTATCCATCCAAGCCTAAGAAAATTAGACAATTGCAAGTGTAGCCAAGCTGCACCATCTGCACCAAAGCTTATCAAAATAGTTGGTCTTAACATCAAAATGCAAGCAAGGTGAGGGAGCACCACACTGGAGGGCAAGATATTCCATAATGTGGAAAATTTGAAACTCCAGGATCCTGCTTGTTACCTTAGGTGACAAAGAAATGTGAAGCAGTTCCTCAAAAGGACTGATTCAGGTCAGGAGAGAGTGTTCATGTAGGCTAGAAAACTAACCCCTTGAATTGAATCTAGAAATCTCTTGGTAGGCAGGCCAGCGACTTCAACATAGGCATAACACTACTAAATCTACTCCCACCCAGGCCACTGCATTTTGAATTAGTTGCAGCTCCTGAATTAGTATTCATTAAAAAACCATGTAAATTCCATTAACAAGATGATTAGGGCATGAGTTACGATTGCAAGGTATCCCAAACCAGGAAGACCCACAACTGGTAGACCAGAGCTTTCATCTGTTCTTGAGAAAAAATTAATTAGGTTTGGGGGGATCTGCAGAGACAAATGTCTGACGTAGCTGCATTGCGCGGACTTGTTATGTGGACATTTTTAGTATAGTACCTAGGAACAAACCATTCAGTACCATGTAATTTATTGGAAAATACTATAAATTCAAAAGCACTGGTTTTTTCTCAGCAGTTAAGCTCCAGAGAGCAACTGGAGAAACAGGCAAAGCACATGTGATGCTTGAACATGAGATCCATACTATTCCATTTTGAACAAGTAAGAAAACAAGATTCTTAACAAACTGTTTTTTTGTGACTGGTAAAATGAACTTCAAGAGGTCAAAGAGAATAAAAATAGGCAAAAAGATATACTTACAATTGGAATGACAGCAGGCAATGGAAATTCATAGTTATGCCTTATCAGCATAAATAGAAAAGCAATAATCAGCAACATTTTTCTCTGAATATACAATGTTTATGTAGGCCTTCCCAATATTTTGCCTATAAGCAACATAATATTTATGAAGATGTTCTCTAACACCTGTACAGTTCTTTATTGCCATTCCCAATCTTTGCTGTCTTTAAAGAGATACTCCGAAGCAGAAGTTTCAAATCTACATTGTTATCTGACTTTCTTTTGCTTCCTCCCACTTTTTCTGGTGGAAAGTATGCTCCCAACCAAGCAGCAAATAGAAATGGCATGGATAACAGATAAGTCTAATGTAACAAGAGTAGGGATAGAGAGGGACGAGAACTGTGAAATACCCTTGTTTTCAGAGTCTTAACAAAATTGTACTGTGGTGGTAAAACTATTGATAGGGGGAGGAATCAATCTCTCTACTTTGTGAGTTAAGAGTGGGGAAGGAAAAAAAAGCAATATGTAGGCAATTTCTTCTTTGTCTGACTCTTCCCTTCACAGCACATCAGAGAGATTGGAGAGGAAAGGATTACAAGAGAGTAAGCAGGCACACAGTGGAAATACACTGGGCTGTTTGCATAGTGCGCTTGCTGCTACCAGTGTCAGCACATTGTTTTCCATGTGTAGTCCCTAGTATGTGCCTGCTTTTTTTTCTGGCAGATTCAGATGCTTTATTAGGATTTGGATACTTTGAAAAAGGAAGGCAGGAATGTTGGCGGTTGAGAGGTTCGTTGATTTATGAGAGGGTTAAGATTGTGGAGGTATGTCAGCCTGGCAGAGAGGCACCCCGTCCACGCCAGAGGAGCGCCCGGCTAGGCGAGATCAGTCGGGGCAGACTGATTTTGAGGCTTTGTCATCACTTCCCTTTGGGGGCCTTTCCGAGGGGCCTGCCAATGTCCTGCTCTCGGAGCTTAAGGCTGATGGCCCTCTCGATTTTGCCCAGCACCTGGTTGTTGGGGATGGCCTTCCTGGACTCGTAGTCTGTGATGACCTGGGGCTCCTCATTGATTTTCGTGGCCAGGTCCTTCTGGGTCAGCCCCTTGTTCTGCTGGCCCTGCTGGATCACCTTGCCCACCTCCAGCGGGACCTGGTCGTGATGCAGCTCCTTGGTCTCCCGGTCCAGTTTGGCCGTGTTCTAGGTGATCGAGTGCTGCTTGTTCTGCTCTGCGGCCCACTTTTTGGAGGTCTCCATGTCTTCGCCTCTCCGCTGGGCCGCCAGCACAACCTGCTTCGATTTGGTTTGAGCCGTGCTGGGCACCTTCTTGTGCAGCACCATCACTGTGTCCCAGTCGCTCTCCACCATGGCATCTCTGATTCCTGCTTCTGCTTCTGCCGCCGCCTCTTCACTGCTCAACCTCCGCAATAGGCTGTCCCCCGCTTATTCTTGTGTAATTCCTTTCCATGAAGAATATTCGTGTTGCCATAATGCAAAAACGGATAGAAATAGCCTGTAGTTTAAGACATTTTGAGAGAGCATACCAGAGTTACTTTTAGATAAAGCAGATTTATCCATGTTTGGATAAAACAAATCTTATCCATATTTCCAAAAATTACTGTAGTATTTCTCCTTCAAGAAGTGCTTGAAATCAGTTTTTCATACATCTTCTTTAAATATTGTCAAACATATGCAATCATTTCCTTTGTTCAATTGTTTCATCCCAATTTTATTTATTTATTAAATTTATATTCTGCCAAATTTCACAATTCTCACAATTATAAAATATAGTAATAAAAGTCCACAATAGTTTACAATTAAGATGAATTACAATCATGATGTCATAATTGACTCCCAAATCTACCAAAAAAATTCTGAACTAGTTTTGGAATGTAATTATCAATAGAGACAATCTCACTGACACAGATATAGATAAAGAATCAAAACAATAACAGAGAAACAATCCTTTTAAGTTAAACAAAGAAACATTCTCAGGTGTACCAAATTTAGTTTTTCATTCTAGAATTTTTAAAATCTGTATCAGCATAGCTGAAGGACTCCAAGGTAATAACAGGAATCCTTTTTAAAAAACTAGGTGTTCTTAAACCAGGGTAATCCTATGGCTTTTCATGCATAAGACATGTGTTTAAGATCCATTATTTTCTATATATATCTCTAGTTGTATTAAGCATAGTATTAAAACTGATCCCTAAGCAAGCAACTTTTCCACCTGGCAAACATGACATATGCATTGAGATTCTTCTTGAATGATGACTTCCTAAATAAAATGTTTAGAAGGTTCTTGGAATAAAAGGAAGGAATAAAAATAGAAAGGACTCTTAAAATATCAAAATTAATCTTAAATATTTAAGAGGAATAGTCAAAGGAGTTGTATAATGCTGAAGGTTCTTGCCATGTCATCACATATATGATAAATACCTGCCTAGATTTTTTTCATTTTTATCAAAGTGGGAGTTTGTTTTTGCTAAGACTAGATGGCTTCAGAGCTGAGAAAAATATTCATAGACAGAGTGAACTTGGACTTTGTATGTACTTTTATAGTATTTTCATAGTATTATGGTATTTCATTTAAGATGAAAACCAATATTTTTCTGGATTTCTCGGTCCTTTCTTGGTATTGTTGCTTAGTACAATTTAATAACAAATTGTTTTAGATGTGTGAAGCTTATGACTATTTAGCAGGAATAATACATCTGCATTATTAAGGGGAACTGATAATTCCTTGACTTGATCTTCTGAAGCACGGGTTCTTAAATGTGACAATACAACAACAGAAAACTGAAAATCATAAACAGTTTTATGTATCCCACTTACACAAGCACAGCAAATCATTTCATTGGGATTAGAGCTGGACAAGAAATAAATATTTTGCTTTTCATCATTTTAATATATCTGTATTAAAAACAAGAATATTTTGTGCCCTTAAAAAAGAATAGCTTAATTAGAAATAAATGGATTTAAAACCAGATTTTAATGAGAAGGATGAGCTGAGGGTTATTCTCACTTTGAGAATGTGAAATTATAACTAGTTGTTGTTTCCTTATATGTTTGGGTATGAAAATAGCTTAAATATTCCACACTAATTTTATTGCCTCTCCAAGTTTAATTTGTGTTTCTGTGACAGTATCTAATGGAAGGTTTCTAGTGTTAATTTTTTTTTCTAATACAAAAATGATGGAAGGAAATGCAATAGGATATCAATTGGGAGCCGTTGCATAGATCTCTATGAAAAAGATATAATAATAACACAGCAAAACACTCATTGGAAATTAAAGATACCAAAGATTGTACGCTTATAGAAAATGGATGATCAAATTATTTTGCAACTTTTGAAAGATAATTCAGTTTGGACTGCACAGTGTTCTGAAAATATCGTGGAAAAAGAAATTTTTCTGGAAACATTTGTATGCTGCTATTGCTGTATGATCCTCAGAAGAGGTAGAACAGGTGTATGGGCAAGAGGTTAAAAAGATTGTTTTCTGTACTACATTTTCAAAATACACTTTTGACTTCGTTTAAAGTTGGGAATGTTTCTAGTATTGTGAAAAATATTGCTCCTCAACCCCTTTAAAAAAGTTTTGCCATTAAAGATTATCAGAGTTTCAGAAAAGTCTTTTTTGAGTGGAATATGACATGATTCTCTTATCCAAATAGGAGAAACATCAGTTTGAAGAAAGTGATTTAAATAGGGGAAGATTTGCCCAATCAATCATAGTCATTAAGAACAAGTCACCTTGGTATTCCCTTAACTGAAAGATTGCACTAAGGGATGTTGGTAGTGAATGCCTTTGTTAACCATATAAAATCAACAAGTATCAAATTTCTGTCTTATTTGCTTGCTCAGACTTCCTTTATATATCATTAAAGGTAAAGGTTCCCCTCGCACATACGTGCTAGTTGTTTCTGGCTCTAGGGGATGGTGCTCATCTCCGTTACAAAGCCAAAGAGCCAGCTCTGTCTGAAGACGTCCCCGTGGTCATGTGGCTGGCATGACTAAACGGCAAAGGCACATGGAGCGCTTTTACCTTCCCACCAAAATGGTCCCTATTTTTCTACTTGCATTTTTACATGCTTTCGAACTGCTAGGTTGGCAGAAGTTGGGACAAGTAACAAGAGCTCACTCTGTTACGCGGTGCTAGGGATTCGAACTGCCGAACTGCCTGATTGACAAGCTCAGCATCTTAGCCACTGAGCCACCATGTCCCTTATATATCATTAGGAGCTACATTAATAAAAGGTGAAGCTATATCAGGGAAAGATTGTAAATAGATTTTCACAAGCTGTGCAGCTCCTCCTTGAAATTATTTCTATATGACTGCCGTAGAAAGTGACCCTAAAATTATTCTAGTTACAAAATAGAGATATCCTTTGAATGTAGACTATCAGTCTGTGGTATCTGGAATCCTTGAGCCTTGAGAACAAAGCTTTGTCATTAATCCACATTTTTATCTTGTACAAATACTTTAAGGGAAGGGATTTAGCAGGGAATTAAACATTTTCTTCTCCATATCTGATAAGGTCCGGCTAATTATTAGTCCCTACACCATATTGTTTGCTTTTGATAATTGCAGAGAAATATTTAGCATAACTCCAGTTTGCTCCTTAAGTCCTGTGAAACTAAAACAAAATCATAGAGATATTCTTGTTTAGAGATGAAGATCTGTGCTCATCTTAGAATCTTAACTATTAAATTTCAATAATAGTGGTGTCTATGTGTCAAAATAGTCTTGAAAAAAATGTCCAGAAATTCCAGTCTATATTCTCTGCTATGGAAGGACTTTGAAAGAAAAAAGAGGAACATGGAGGAAAAAGTGTCCTTGTGGCCTCTGAAGATAAAAGTCTTAACATGGGTGAATTATAAAACTGAATTATCATTTATTTCATTTTATTAACCAATTTGTAACAACTGAGAGGTTCTGATAATAATAAAAATTTATTAGAAGAGGTTAAATATAGCTTTTTTTCTACTTAGAATCAATATTGCTACTCAGATAAACAGCAATAATTAGAAAAAATATCTTTGTAGGCTTTAAATGTAAAGGGTGCTTCTATGTTGTGGAAGATTATATTATAATTTACTATCTGAAAGGTATTTTTTCTTTCTCAATCTTCTTTCTGAGTCAACATTCAGCAGCATTGTTAAACTTCAAAATAAAATTTTAACTTCCTTTGAAAGCTGTTATTGTTTAAAATATTTTTGACAATGTTAAGTATCTTATACTGTTTTTATTTTGCAAAAGAAGAATGTATGATTGCTGGTGTACATCAGGAATGTGGTACTTCAGATTTCACACCTTCATATTTGAAATGAACAAATCATTTCAGATGTTAGTGTATTACTTAAACTCTAATTCAGTGATAAGCAAAATAAATTTGTGTCCAGAATATATGGTGTCTATATATCCCTGGTATATTGTGGATATAGAAGTAACTTTTCCTGAAGACAATTTGTCACATGACAGTAGTCATATTCAGGCCCTGCCATTAATTGCCCTGGAGGTGGAAATATCCCCCTATTAGAAAACCTTCTATATGTTTATTTGAATATGTTTAAAATAAGGAAGTATTTCATTTTGTACAGTAGTTTTATTTTCCGCGCTGCTCTTCAGTGATGTGTTATGTAACATTTATTTATGATAATCCTGCCATGTTCCTTTCTCTTCAGCTAATAGGCTTTCCTGTAATGCTAAAAAAAATCTCTTATTTCTGTAGTGTTATCCTCATTGTTCTCTGCTACTCTCTGGAACATGAACTGTGCCTTGTATATGTTTGTAAACACATGAGGAAGAACGAATTAAAAAGCACATTTGTATAATGAACTGGGGAGGGAGTTTGCTAAATAGCTACTGGATAATTTCACAAGGTATTTTCTTTGTGACTAACCTGGAAATTTATAGAACTCAGCAGTTAGATTGACCTCTGAAATCAGAGAACTACACTATATGACAGCCCAGTGCATTGCATTGTTGCTGACTTCTGGGTAAAGTACAGGATGCTGCTTATTACTTAAAGAAACCTTATAAGGCAGAGGTGACAAACTGGCAGCCCATGGGCTGGATGCGTCCTGTGCAGGTCACGCCCACCCCGGCTCTGTGAAGGGAAAAATGTCGTGAAGCATCACGTGACGGCAACATGATACCACAAGTGTGACACCCGTGTTATAAGGTATAGGGCCAAGTTCCTTGAGCCAATGCTTCTTTCTGTAACTATATGATTCCATGCCCCACAGCCCACCTCACTAAAGTTATCTGGGGAGACTTAGCTTACAGTTGCCCCAGGCTTCTCTTAAGAAAACTTCTAATCTTAGTTGTTTGGAATGGTTGCCCCTACTGCATTGATGGGTTTAACTTCTTTGCTTCTATGCTTTTAAAAAAGCTGTAAAAAGGGCGTTGGTACTTACCTGGTACTTACCCGTTCTCTGTGAGCTGTGAAGAGCATCCAGTGATGGAAGGTGCTTCAGTCTCTTCTAGTTAGGCTGGGCTTAAACTTGAGGATGCTCCTCCTCCTCCATGATACTCCTCCCTAGCGTCCCCAGTTTTGCGAAGCTGAGGTGATGACACCCCACATGCCTCAACCTATGTAATACCCCTAGTCGGAACAGACCCCCACCAGATGGAAATTAAGGGTGGGGCTGGATGCTCTTCACAGCTCACAGAGAACGGGCGTATCAGGTAAGTACCAACGCCCTTTTTTCCTATGAGCTGTTCAGAGCATCCAGTGATGGGACATACCAAAGCTTGGAACTGTCCTAAGGGAGGGACCCATCTGGGATGAAGTCCTCTCCGAGTCTGGAATAACCCGCAGCAAGACTCACCTGTCAAATGAACCTCAGCGGATAAAAATATACCAAGTGTGTCATTTCGAATAAATGGCAAAGGTGAGGTACAAGTTGCCGCTCGACAAATCTCCGGTACTGAGTGAGCAGCACTACCTTGAGATACTGGTAGTGAGTGGTAATCATACGACTTAGAGATTGTGGCTCTCAACCATTTACCTATGGTAGAGGAGGACACCTCGCGCCCCCGAATGATAGGTTGAAAAACGACATGAAGAGGGCTTCTGTCCTCCTGAACGGTGCCGTATGATCTATGCATATGAGGCCGCTCTCTACATCCGAATGGTGCCTTTGGCGTTCGATTCCGTAAGAAGGACATGAACAAAAATTTGGGAGCACCAGCTCTTGTGCTTGATGGAATGCCGAATTAATTCTTGGAGTGAAGGATGACCCTCCGTGATCCTTAGGAGTCCGAGAGGACCTGTAGTAATAGACGTTAATACCTTGTATAGGTCCCAAGTGGGGTAGTGGTGAATGAGCCACCTTGCATAGGTCCCAAGTGGGGTCTAAAGTTTGTGGCACCGCAAAGGAAACTGCGAATGCGAGGATGGTGAGAAATCCGAGGTGGGGTCCCCCCCAGATATGACCAAAGCTAGGGCCACTACCTGAGGTCTGCAGCACCGACGGTAGAAACTGGACCAGGTGGCACATAGATCCTGTTCAGCAAAAGACGTCTGGCTGTCTGTATGGTATTAATGACCTGATGAGAAATATGTTCGCCTCTTGAACATCGTCATTCAAATCCCCTATGGCTCAGTTGAGCCGTTGTGGTTCTGTATATAGGACTGGACCTCGAGACAGCGACACTGCCGATGATGTGAAGCTCCACGGCTGTTATGTTGACAGGTCCTTCATTTCCGGGAACCAAGTCCACCTTGGCCAGTAAGGAGCTACTAACAGTTCTGCCCCCTCCTCCAGGAGTATGGATTAGTTAGGGTATAACAGGGAGGGGTGGACATCCGTATAGTAGTTCGGGAGGCCATTGACATCACAGGGCAGTCACATCATCTGTTCCTTATTATGGGTACCGTGAAATGAATCGCGGTAGTAGGGTATTGGGGGGGAGGCAAATAGGTCGACCACCGGTTGGACCAATCTCTGGACAGTCCCTGAAAAATTCTTGGATCCAGGCGCCACTTGGATTGATCGATTGTGGCCCTGCTGGTTCCTTGTACCTGTACATTTGTTAGCCCCGATATCTGGACGGCTGTCATGAAAAGATGTATGTGTTTGCACTGAAGTAGCAGAAGAAATTAACAGAGGGCCAGGTGGATCGCTGTCAGCTCTAACTAGTTGATGTTGTGAGTTGATATGAGTGGATCCTTGAAGGGCAGCGCTTGGTGATCCAGGGACGTGTCCACTATCGTATAGAGCTGAGTACTGTTGGTGGTATAATGACATAGATCTTGGAGATGTCTCTCCCGGCACGTTGGTATGGCAACATGAAACTCCTGCAGGGTACTTGTGTGAAAACGGGCCCAGGGGGTCATAGAAATGCAAGAAATTATCATCCCTAGTAATTTGGAAAGGGGAATTAATTGTACCTCTTGTAAGAGTTCTTATTTCCTGTGCTAATTGTCTGATGCTTTCCTGACTATCTGGGGAAGGAAAAACCTCCTTCCCTGGTATCAATATTGGTGCCTAGGTGAGAAAATGTGGTCGAGGTTGATAAACTTTTTTTTTAATACAAATTAGAGAAAAAATATGCTGTTGCAAAGTTGCAAGCATAATGTAAGTATCCGAATTAGGTCGTTGGACTGATGATGCCAAGAGTAACCAGTCATCCAAGTAAGATTGGAGACATATGGACCTGTCTCTAAGTACTGTGTTCATAATGAGCATTTTTATAGCACAACGAAGAAATTTCATGTGTGTGGGTCTAATTTGAATGTGAGTAAGCCTCCCTGCTGTTCTCCATCTGCCCCGAACTTTCCAGGACCACAAAGAGATGTGAGTGGCAGCCGAGACCGTGCTGGTCAGGTGGAATGGATCGAATGGCCCGGTTGCCACTGAATGTGTTATGTCTGTTTGCTGGGGTAACCTTTGTCCAGGGTCCCTGGAAAAAGTGCACCTCATAAAGTTCAAGGGGCTGGAATGAAACTCCAGCTCCAGGCTGAATCTTATTGAATTCCTGACCCATACATCAAGGGTAGAGGAACCCCATTGATTGGCAAACTATTTCAGGTGACCTCCAATGGGATGTTCATTATTATTACTTGGGCCGGCGAAAAGGTCTGGATCCCGACCCCCGAAATTGGCCTTAGAGAAAATCCCTATTTCTTTCCCCAAAGTCGGGTCTAGTGGCTGTTGTGTATATCCTGATGTTCTCTGAAATCTTGATAGAAGGGGTTCAAGTGCGCCTTCAAATAGCCTGTCCCCCAAAATAGGAGCTGAGGCACGCCGACACTTATGTCTGGCGTCGCCTTGCCAGAGTCTGAGCCAAAGTAGTCTCCTAGCTGAAATTTGAGATGCGATGGCTCTGGCCAAAAATTGTCTTGGTGTGCCCTAATGTTCAGATTGGAGATGACATGCCTCAGGTGGCAAAGCCATCTGAGAGAAGATCTAGTGACAAGATAAGGCGGCTATGGCTGCTCTAACAGCCCATGAATCTGAGATGTGCGCTCTGCGGAGCCAGCTCTGTTCCCCTCTGCTCAGGCTTGAGAGCTTCGTCTGCTTCGTTTGAGATGATAAAAGAAGATGCTTGGGTAAGAATGGGCTTATCCAGTTTCAGGATACTTAGGATTTTGAGAATTTGGGTGCCAGGTTAGTTAGTTAGTTAGTTAGTTAGTTAGTTAGTTAGTTAGTTAGTTAGTTATTTTTCATGTCCCGTGGGAATGGGGTATGATGCTGAAGTGGCCCATTGTCTCTGTACTAAGAAGGAGCATGTGCAGAATAGATATGTCCGCTACAGAGACAGAGTATGAAAAGGCAGATATTCTGATCTCCCTGTGGTTTGGTTGGTTGTGGGAAAGGACCCGGTTTGTCATGGTTCACCCTGCGTTTTGGCCTTAAACAGCAAGGGTTTAGATAATTTACGGGCGAAACAGCCCCATAAATATGGGGGGGGGTCGGGAGCAAGGCCTTTGATGTCTGACATCCCGCTCTCCAGATGGTCAACCTCTGACACACCTGGGTCTAATATGTGGACTGATCCCTCTTCCATTTGATCCAGGGGATTGGTCGTCTAGTTCAGGTGGGTACTGTGAGGAGCCTGTCTGTGAGCGTTGTGAGAGGGACCTGCAGTCAAAGGCTGCGGATGGCCGACGCATCCGGATTACCTGCTTTTTAGAAGGCTGAGCTAAAACTGGGGACGCTAGGGAGGAGTATCATGGAGGAGGAGGAGCGTCCTCAAGTTTAAGCCCAGCCTAACTAGAAGAGACTGAAGCACCTCCCATCACTGGATGCTCTGAACAGCTCATAGGAGAAACTTACATTTTAAGCTTGCTTTCATTGCCTTTACTTTCTTTTTTAAACTGTTTTTAATAGCTCTGGGTTTATTTTTATATTTATAGTTTTATTCTAAATCAATGAAAGAACCCATGTTGGTGACCTATGTTTAATAAATTGAAAATTAGCGATCAATTGCTAGGCAAGATAGAAGTAATGGTCATCTGACGTGCATTGCAGTTTTTTAATCTTGACAGGGACAAGTCTTTTGACTTTAAATAACCTCATCAAATTTAAAAATTGACTTAGCCTCTCTAAAGCCTGATAGTGAACATTTGATGTCTAAAGCTGTGTTTTTCAAAAGTAATGAAGTGAGATAAAACTTTTTTATTTTAATGAGAAAATGTTCTCATCTTCTGTTATCTTTTCAGAATTTATGGTGTGCCATGAATCAGAATTTCCTGTTTCCTCCCTCCTTCACTTTCTCTAATTAAATTCCTTGACTTTTCAGCCACTTTAAAAAACATACTACAACCAAATTGCTGACATCAGTGCATAATTTTCCTTCCAAGGTATAACTAGCTTACACGGTACAATGATACTAAAAACCCTGAAAGCTCAGGATAATTAATTAGTAGCACCAATATGAGCAATTCTGCAGATAGTTCTTGAGATTATGTAGAACCTCCCAAATATGTGATACAAAATTACAGAAAAAAGGTAGGAAGTTCCTGAAGCAGATATTCCATTTCCACCCACAACCATAGTCTCAGCTTGTGGTCTCTTGGTGATTGCTATGGGAATTGTAGTATGACAGTACTTTTTCTACATTGATATCTCATATGAGTTTGGAAGAATGGAAATCAGAAAACGAGTATAATTTACTCAGGACTGAGGCCCAAGGAAGTGATATAAATTTAACAAGGTAAGGTAAACAAAGCATGACTTTCGGAATTCTTCCCAATAATTACAGAAGGCATCTGTATTTTATTGTGCATAATGAATTAATATGTTGAATCTGGGGGTCTGTGTGTTTCTCCTTCCCTCTCAGTTTGCATGTATGCATATTTGTAGGGCTCTACGGGAAAGGATATGGGTTCCGTATTCTCTGTTGGGTTGTTCAACCTAGAGGGTAAGATGGGGATTTAGATGGTCAAGAGCCTTTCAGACCACTAGCCAATGATTTCTTCCATAGGGATTCACTGGGGAGGAGGGTGGACATGTTTTTCTCTCTAACCTTTGCCAGATGCAGACAATTTTCAAACTCAGCATTTTATTTAGTTGCTTTTGGCCTCGTCAAATGTTATGGAATGATTTTGTGTTATTGTTAAGCATACTTTATCAAGTAAAGATGAATTTCAAGGGAGTTTGGTTTGTAACTAATTTGATACAAGATTTTGTTTATCTGATTCTATATGGTTTGTTTACGGCAAGGTTCTTCAAACTTGGCAAGTTTAAGACTTGTGGACTTCAACTCTCAGAATTCATAAGCTAACATGACTGGAGAAGGAATTCTGGGATTTGAAGTCCACAAGTTGTAAAGCTGTCAAGTTTGAAGACCCCTGGTTTACAAGATAATCAATTCACCAGACTGTTGTTTTCATTTTCATGCAGGAAATAATAACTGTAGTAGACAGTGAGATAATGCTAATTAACAAAATGTATTTCATATATTTAGTATATCCATACTTACTAGTGCACCTGTTCCCTTTGCAGAGGTTGATGAGCTGCTGTGTTCTCTTAAGCATGTTCAACACACGCTGATAGATCCACAAAGTCAGGAGGAAATTGCTCTCATTTTACAGCTTGTACAAAATACTGACTTTCAAAATGCATTTAAGATACACAATGCTGTTACTGTGCACATGAACAAAGCAAGTCCTCCATATCCTCTTATCTCCAACGCACAAGAACTTGCACAAGAGGTATGTATGGTGTACATTCTTATTTTAGTAATTAAAGTGCTAGTAATTACTTTGTTCCAAAGTGGTCCTGCGTGTGGCATTAAAAGTTTCCATAATTAAATTAGTATTTGCTTTTCCTTGTCTAGAAGAAAATGCTTTTTAGATCCCAGAAGTAATATGTATGAGAATTTAGGTCTGCAAATATACTATTTCATATTTTAAAGACTATATTTAAGAAATGTGAAGTTTCATTCTCTAAAGAAATATAAAAGTGTGTAAAATATTTATTTACATTAATACAGTAGTTAAGATCACAGTTCTGCACATCCAAGGGAACTGCATGTGTTTCTTAAATAGCACTGCATCATTATAGAAACATCAAATAATATTTGGAACAATAAAAGTACCCCAAAACCCTTGTGGCATAATACAGCAGCTTTTCGACCAGACATCCTCAATCCTGCCTGGATCCTCCAATAACTCTTGGGATCCAGGCAGCCTGAGAAAATGCCATACTATTCTCCTTCATGCTGCTGTGAGAGCCCAGGATGGTATGACTACTCCTGATGACATCATCAAGCTGAGTCCGTCTAGTATAAAAGTAGCAGCCTGTGGGAGAAGACCCCCAGCTTTGACTCAGCTTCTTTCAATGACCATAAGCTGCTGTCTCTGAAAGCAGTTTAGTTAGCAGCAAAAGCGAAAGCTATCTTCCATCATTGGCATAGTTCCCGGGGAACCAGTGCAGCTGTGCCTTCAGGAGAGTGAGGCTCCACTCTCCTGCAATGCCGAGGATCTGACGTTTCTTCAACCACGGGAGACTGTAAGTAGAGAGTAACCCTTGACCCTCCCCACAGTCTTCCCTCAGTGATTTTGGCCACCACGATCGTAAAGATCACATCGATGATAGCCGCGCCTCTCAGCTGATCGTTAAAACCGCGGTTTTTCCCTTTACTGCCAATTTCACCGTTCAGTGCTGTTTACAGCCTAAGGAGCAATTTAACACCTGCATAGCCTGTAGCTCTTGCGTGCGGCCATTTTGGAGGCTTCTTCTTCAACCACACGTAGCGAGCAGCCATTTTGAAAGCTTCTTCTTCTAAAGCAAGTGGTGAGCGGCCATTTTAGGTGGCATCATCCCCCAAAGGCCAGCTTCTACCATTCATAAGTCCCTATTCAGGCTACTGCATAGGCAACACATAGTGAGGATTGCTTCTAGCACCTTTTGTGTCTTTTTATTCATACAATGGATCAAGACAAGGTCCACACACAGCCTTCAGGCCTGATCTCTCAAGGCCCCCAAGCTGGCAAAAGAAAGAGAAGGAGACAATGCTCCCAGTCTGTTCAAAGGGAGGTGGCGGCCAATATTAGGGCCAAAGCTTTAGGCCCTAAGAAAACATCCCAGGCTGAATTAAAGGCAGAGAAATGAAGACATGCAGTCTTGGAAAGGCAGTTCAACAAAACTACTGAACAAATGAGGAGTCAACTACAACAGGCTTCCCAACCAGCCAATCCTCTAGTTGTTCAGCCAGCTACTTCTAGGGAGATGGAAGATACCTCAGTTCTTAGCCACCTCCAATCCTGTTCCCCAGAGCGACATGAAATCCAAGCAGGGCCTCAAGACTTCAGCAGGTCAGGCCCCAACTTCGCCCAGACTCCTTGGGATCTTTCTTCCTCTATCCCATCCGTGGCCCAAGGCAGCTCTCGATCAAGACCAGAGGCCACTTTTACACCAACAGTAGCAGGTCTTCGGCCCTTGGATCCTCCATCGAATGGCAGATCTTCTGACATCAACGAAGTAGTCTCCATAGCAATCACACAGGGTCTGGCAGAAGGGCTTCAACAGACCTCAGACAGACCTCAGCCTTCCTTCCCAGCTTTTCCTCTAGCTCAGATTCCCCAAAGGGGACTACTTCGCCGTGTGGAACAAAGGGCCCATCTTACCTATGCGGAAGGAGTGGATCTCACTCAGGCAGATTATGCAGAATCATCTGAGTGCAGCCCCTCCCCTGATTCTGATCTGGAAGAGGGAGAAATCTGGGACCCCTACCTCTCGGAGGAAGATCTGAGACCTGATCAACCTCCTTCAGCTTCTGTATTCAAATCTGCTTTATTCAAACCTCTCCTACACAAGGTACTGGTCACAGCCCAGTTGTCAGCAGAGGAAATTGGCCCCTGAGCCTCAAGTGGTATGTGGGGATTCCCTCTTCTCCAAACCCATTGTTCATTCGGAGGTCCTTCCTTCCCCCATCATCTTTCTTGACTTAGTCAAGGAACAATTTGCCTTCCCCACTGCAGGCCACCGCCCATTGTCCCAAGATAGGCGGTTCTACAATGTGGGTCCTTCCTTAGCTACGGCTCTGGCAGTTCCCCCAGTAGACGCCCCAGTTGTGGCCTCCTTCTCCTCAAGCACTCCAACTGAGCCTGAGGATGTACTAAAGGCGGAGGACAAACGCTCCGAACAAACATTGAAGCGTAACCATCAAGCCTTGACTTGGGCCATCCAGGCCTCGACTGCTGCATCATTTTTTACAAGGTCTTCCATCCGCTGGCTACGCCAACTTCAAGGCTGCATACCTCCATCAGACTGTAGGTTGCATCAAGACCTCAATAAGATCATAGCAGCAGCAGAGTTCTCGGCAGACGCCACCCTCAACGCCGCCAAGTTCTCCTCCAGGGCCATGGCTTCATCAGTGGCAGCTAGGAGACTGCTATGGCTACGAAATTAGCAAGCGGAGCCTCGATGGAAGTGGAAACTAGCTTCTGCCCCATGTACCAGTGAGAAGCTGTTTGGCGATGCTCTTGACCCATTTGTTGTTGAAACAAAAGACAAAAGGAAAGTCCTTTCACCAACAGGAAAGAGGGCAGACTTCTGCCCTACTCCATACCGGCCTCCCTCTTTCAGGCCCGAAAATGCTTCTCGCTTCTCCAGACCTCAGAGAGTGTATTCTCAGTGTCAAGATCAATGCCATGAGGCAATCGGCAGAAAACAAGCTGCGGGTAAATGGCCCTTTCGTGGGGGAGGGGGTCGCTCCTTCCGTCTCTCTAAATAATCTCTCGTTCTCCCCTCCCATTGGAGGTTGTTTGGCCTCCTTTGCTTCCAGATGGGACTAATACAGTACGGTCGGGGTTACAATTAAAATTTCTATCACCACCCCCAGAAAAATTTCTGCTCTGCCCCGTTTCCCGGGACAGTTCACGGAGGGCCCTTATGGAATCGGCCATTAGTCACCCGGTCGACATAAAGGCCATTCAACCAGTCCCTGAACTACAACATGGACGTGGGTTTTATTCTCGGCTTTTCATGGTCCCTAAGGCCTGGGGGGGGGGGGCGAGCCATTCTCCACCTAAAATTTCTGAATGAGTTTATCCCATATAGGCGCTTCAAAATACAGACTCTGCATTCTATTCTGGAGAACGTTCGGGAGGGCAATCTCTCTTCCATTGATCTCACGGAGGCTTTCTGTTACCAGAATTCCCACTTCCAATATTGGGCCCTTTCTTTCGGGCTCTCGTCTGCTCCAAGAGTCTTCACAAAGATACTGGTGGCATTGGTGGCTTTGCTCCAGTCTGTTCCAGTGAGGATCCAATGCTACTTGGACGACATCTTGATCCTGTCGTCCTCCACCCACTCTGCCCATCAAGATCTTCAAACCACACTCCATTGCCTCCAGTACCACGGTTTTTCCATCAACTCCAAGAAAAGCCATCTCTTCCCAACAACCAGTTTGCTCCATCTGGGAGCCATCATCGACACAACTCTGTGCCAAGTTTTTCTGTCTCCAGTTCGAGGACAGAGTCTTATCGAGATCATTCGACAGGTCCAACGTCAACACACTGTCTCCCTGTCAGTGTTGTCCAAACTTTTGGGCAAAATGATGTCATGCATAGGCATCGTTCCGTGGGCACAGCTACAGTCATGGGCTCTACAGTGGTTCCTGCTCCCCTTTCAATGAGCAGGAACTAGCCACACATCTGCCAAGGTCCTGCTCTCTCCAGAGGTCCGCCGTTCCTTCAAGTGGTGGCTTTCCCCAGCCCTTTAGAAGGGTCTCCTGTTCAAGGAACTGGACAGACTGATCATCAGCACCGATTCAAGTCTCCTGGGTTGGGGAGCCCACATGGAGGGACTCATGGCTCAAGGGATCTGGTCCCGGTTAGACAGGACCGGGCCCATAAACTGGCTAGAACTCAGAGTTATTTATCTATCCCTGAAACATTTCAGGGACAGGATAGTGGGGTCCCATGTGCTAGTGTTGAGAGACAACATGGCTGCAAAGGCACATGTCAACCGGCAGGGAGGCACAAGGTCCAGGGTCCTCATGAGGGAAGCCGAAAGGTTGCGGATGTGGGCAGAGAGACGTCTGCGGTGTATCACAGCAGACCACATCTCAGGAGTCAACAACTCCAAGGCCGATTGGCTGAGCAGGAGCCTAGTCAACCATGCAGAATGGTCCCTTCCCCAGTCCATTTTCAGGGATCTCTCCCTCAGATTCGGGATCCCGGAGGTAGACCTCTTCGCCTCTCCCCAAAATGCTCAAGTAAACAGGTTTTTCACCAGGTTTCCTTGTCAGGGAGCGGAGGGGACCTGTACTTTGGAGCAGATGGCCCACCGGTCACCTCTACGCCTTTCCCCCTCTTCCCATCATTCCGGCGGTCATTCGGAAGATGTTGGAGGAACGGGCAGAGCTGATTCTCCTAGCCCCCCATTGGCCCAGGAGACCCTGGTTTGCAGATCTGGTGAACCTGTCTGTAGCCACTCCCTGGAGGATTCCAGACCACATGATCTCCCTACATCAGGGGACCCTCCTCCACCCGGATCCCCAGTGGTTCAAATTGACCATGTGGCGCTTGAGCGGCAACTGTTAAGAGAAACCAATCTCCCAGACAGGGTCATCCTTACTATCCAGGTGTCTCGTAAATCATGACGCATATGTACAATGCCATCTGGAGGGTTTTTTGTCATTGGTGTCAGAGGGAAGGTCTCTCTCCTACATTAGCGGGGGTACCACAGGTCCTCCGTTTCCTCCAGGATGGCCTAGACAGAGGTCTGGCTCCTAACACTTTACGCTGTCAAGTAGCGGCTCTTGCTTCAGTCATCTCCTGGGATTCCTTTCCTTCCTTGTCCCATCACTCTTCAGTTCAGAGATTCTTAAAAGGGGCTTCCAATCTCCGCCCTCCTGTGGTTCACAGGTTCCCATCCTGGGACCTTCACAAGGTCCTCCAGGCCCTAACAGAACCTCCCTTCGAACCCTTCAGGAAGGTGTCCCTTCAATTCTTGACCCTGAAGATAGTTTTCTTAATAACTATCACTTCAGCTAGAAGGGTGTCAGAGTTGGCTGCTCTATCTATAAGGCAGGACCTCTGCACCTTTCACGACAATAGAGTTGTTCTTTGTTTAGACCCTACCTTTGTACCCAAAATAAATTCTGTATTCCACAGATCCCAAGACATAGTAGTTCCTGATTTTTGTTCCCATCCACACCACGTCCTAGAGCGCAAGTGGCACACTTTAGATGTTAGAAGGGCTCTTAGAATTTATATCAAACGCACTTCAATGTTTAGGAAGACAGAGGCTATGTTTGTATCCTTTTCCCCTTCCCACTGGGGGAACAAGGCCTCTCCTGCCACCTTAAGCAGGTGGATCAGGGCTTGCATCGCACAGGCCTACAAAGCCAAAGCTCTGCCAGTACCACACGGCTTGACAGCACACTCCACTAGAAGTGCTGCAACTTCAGCTGCCTGAGCCACCCAGGCACCCCTAGAAGAGATTTGCAGAGCGACTACATGGACATCCCCGTCTCCGTTCATCAGACACTACCACCTGGATTCCTATGCCTCCACAAGTGCGGCTTTTGGCAGATGGGTTCTTCAGCGAGTGATACCTACTTCGGAGTGAGAGACTGGATGAGGACCCTCCCGAGGACATGAAGGCTTTGGTATGTCCCATCCTGGGCTCTCGCAGCAACATGGAGGAGAATGGGCATTGGTAAATTTACCTGAGAACGCCCTTTCTATCTATGCTGCTAGAGAGCCCAGCCCCTCCCTTGTTGCGTCCGGATTGTGATAAGGTATGTTATGGTTCACGATTTTGTTTTGGCTTTCAGAGACACTCACTAAAGTCTGTCAAGTATCTTCGCCAAAGCTGGGGGGTTTCTCCCACAGGCTGCTACTTTTATACTAGACAGACTCAGCTTGATGATGTCATCAGGAGGAGTCATACCATCCTGGGCTCTCTAGCAGCATAGATAGAAAGGGCGTTCTCAGGTAAATTTACCAACGCCCATTCTATTCAGCATTTAACTGCTTTTTCAAAATTAAAAGCATTTAAAGATATAAATAGATGAAGTAATATTCACCGAAATTACACATCTCTATTCTTATATCAAATTTGTTATAATTGATTTCCAGCTACAGTTTAATGCCCTCAAATAATTTTCATTCACTAAATTTGGTTGTATAGCAAAATCAAATTACTGAAATATTTGTATAATGTTTAAACTTCTTTAAATAAAAATATAGATCTGGAACATAAATTTCATATAAAAAATGGTCTACATAGTTCTATTTCAGATTTCCTTCTGTTATCACAACCTGTTTTGATTTTGTTTTAAAACCACCCTGGAAGCATTCCAATATAACAGCATAAGTTAACCATTTATGCTTAGTTACAATTTCTCTTCTATAATATGCTTCTTTTGATCACAGCCATAAAGGTATTTTGGACACAACCTAAGTTTATATCTGTTCTATACTCATAGTTCGGCATTTCTAATACAATTATTTTTGAAATCTAGGTTAACTTTAAACTTTGTTATACTATAAACAGTTATACCAGGAGTGTCAAACTCAAGCCCCGTGGGGCTACCCTGGAAACAGCAAAGAACTGGCCCGGGAAGCCTCTGTCAATGAAAACTGAGCTCGGGAGAGCCACGCATGGCCCTTTCAAGTTCTGTTTTTGGCTACAATGGCCTCCTGCAATCCTCTGCCAGCTACAACTCAGCTCTGAAGGGCCTCATGCAATCCTCCCAAGTTCCATTTTCACTGGCAGGGCACTTGGGCCACCACACGTGTCCCTGACATGAGTGACGTTGAGCTGGCCACACCCACCCCAGCCCCACAAAGTCAAACACAACCTTGATGCAACCCTCAATGAAATTGAGTTTAACACCCCTGAGGTATACCAACCACATTTCAGATCATGCCCTTCTAGTTCCAATAATCTTCTGTTTCTCAGCATTGCCCACTCTTTCATCTGAGTTAAACAACTAACTTCAAAAAAACAATTTCCAAAAAAAAAACCCTTTAAATCTCCTCATTCTGTAATGTCTTGTATTAACTTGTACTCAATGTGGTTTTTTTTAAATCTTGCCACACAAAGTTAAATATGTCTTTCTGGAACTTTTTAAATATTACACCAGCTGATAAAACAAATATTGTGTGAAACCAAAATATAACATTCTAGGTAAAACATCTTGATTATAGAAACTCTTTCCAGCAATGACAATAGTAGTTTTCCCATCTTCCCATCTTGATACATCTTTTTAAACTTCATTCCATATCTTAACATAATCATTTTGAAACAACATACAATTCAAATTTGTTAAATTGACACCCAAGTACTTTACCTTTTTCTCAATCTTAAAACTTTTTTGTTTATAAATTCCGTTTGTTTTTGTGTCTTCATATTTTTGTTAGCATCCTTGTTTCCTGTTTATCTTAAGGCCAGCTAATGCATTAAAGGAGTGCTGAGCTAATTTAGACCCTAATTCATCAAACATTGATTGAAGTAAACTTAAAGGAACTGCTTTATGATCTTTATATTTTTTTCTCTAAGGGCTCTTCTGAAGATCTTTTAGTTTAATTCCTTGCCTTTCGGCCTGTCATTTTTTCAAAGTGAAAATGCTAAACAGAAAAGTAAACAAAACCTTCTAGTGTCTTTCAGGCACGTATCTCAGCCAAATACAGAATCTGTTCAAAATTGCTATCGTCTTTTGTTTTGCAAGTCCAGCCAATTATCAAGCATATTAAGACAAAAGCATTCTCATGGCAGCAATTAATGCACTTGAGGTTTTTCAATGCGGATTCATAATAAAGCAAACTTTTAAAAATAAAATTTCCCTTCCATTATTAATGTCTATAGAAATTCTCAATCATCCAGGTCTTGGCTGTCCCAAAGGTGCTTTTCAAAAGGCACCTGGACTTTCTTGGTTTTTTCCTTGAAAAGTTTCACTTCCCATCCAAGATGTGGGCCAGTGGAACAGAACTGAAAAAGCTTCTTGGATGAGAAGTGACACATTTTCAAGGAAAAAAACCAAGGAAGTCCAATTGCCTTTTGAAAAGCACCTTTAGGATTTCTGTTATTAGCTTTTTAGATCACACTTATCCAGCTTTTTGAAAGTGTTCAATATATTTTAAGTCTCTAAGTCTTCTTTTAGTGTTATGATTCTTCCCAGAATGCAAAAAAAAAACCACACAGAAAAATAGTTATCTGCTATTGTAAGTCCAAAGGATCATATGTATAGGAGTACTGGTGATGTAGTGATTAGAATACAGTATTGCAGGCTAACTGCCTGCACCCTGGAGTTTGATTCTGATGGGATCAAAGTTGACTTAGCCTTCCATCCTTCCATCAATGAGAACCCAGATTGTTGGGGGCAATATTTTGACGTAAATTGCCGAGAGAGTGCTGTAAAGCACTATGGGGCAGTATGTAAGTCTAAATGCTATTGTCCCAAAGGTGTTTTTTCAAGAGGCAACTGGACTTTGTTTTTCCTTGAAGGTGCTTAGCTTCTTGTTCAAAAATTGAAGCTGAATAAACAAAGTTGTTATCTTTTCAAAAAGCACCTTTGAGGTAAAACAATGACAATATAAAATGGCATTTGATGTCTTGCAAAAGCCTAGCAGAATGAGAAAGACTGTATGCATCTTTGAAGTGTTTTCATAGTGTGGGAGAAGCCATCAAAAAAGAGCAGCCTCGGATTCTCATCCTCTTTACTTCTGGTAGGATGGAGAACTTCAGCATTCCCTGTCCTCAGGGCAAGTACATAGGTTGAGTTCCATTTATTCTAGTCATGTTTGGTAATTCCCTATCATTCCCCTCCTGCAGGAGTTCTACTTAGATGGCTGTTTTCCAGAGACATTTGGAATTGGAAGATCCTTGAATACTCTGAGAGAAGGTTATGTTAAAAATGAATGGGTCTCTGATTTCTTTTATCCATTTACTGTATTAAAAAATAGTTAGGAAATCAATGTTTGTGTAACATACTACACTACTTACAGAAAAGATGTTCTTGTGTGAAAAGTAAAATAGTATTTTGCTTATAATGGATGGTAACTGATACATTTTTGGTGTTCTAATTCCCAGGTACAAAATGTTTTGAGACCAAGCCATCAGAAAGATGGGTTGGAACTTAATTCTTTATTGAATGCTCCTCATGTTCAGGTAGGAATACTCTGTTTCAAAGTATAAAACATTCAGTTTTTTAAAATATACTGTAAACAATATATAGATATCTACTGTTTTTTTCCTCTATCCATATGATAAAACTCTGATTTCAGAGAAATAGTAATTATATAATTGAGATAACTACATGTGTATTTCTATTGGTATTTGTGCAACAATGATGAAAAATCAAAATTTAAAACAAATTAATTTGTTGACTGTGAACATTTCTAAAGTGTCAGTTGTAAAATGCTAGCAGTATGAACATGTGACTACTTTTAATAGTACCAGAATGAGAGCATCAATAATCGCCAGCACAATTAGTTATTGTTTTTCATAGGATAACATGAATTAATAATAAAAGAACACAATAAATGGAAAACCATTTCCTGTTACATTAACTTTTATAGCTTGTGTTGATAAAATCCCTTATTGCTTGAACCACAATGGGTTCAAGGAATACTGGTAGTCCTTGCATAGCAAGCATTCATTTGGCAACCTTTGGAAGCTATGATGCCACTGAACAGAAATTTATGGTGGATCCTTGAAGTTATGTCTCTGTAATCACATGATTGCAATTCAGGCACTTGGCAATTGGCCTGTAACTGCTAACTTCTGACAAGCAATGTCAGTGGGCAAACTGGCAGCAATTGCTGTCGTGTAACAAACATGCATGCTCCCAACAAATATGCATAAGAACTGCAATCAGTCCAGCTGTTGCATTCATGTGTGAAATTGGTGGTCTCAGTTACAGCTGATAACTGACTATAACTTGTACCATTCCTTAATTTGACTGTCCACCCATATGGAATCAGAAGAAAATACAAGAAAAGTGTATTCTGGTTAATACCGCATCCAGTATTGAATTTTGTATCCAGTATTGAATTTTTGTGGTACTTTTACCCTGCCCCGCTTACTCTTTGCTATCTACTATAATTAACACAATGGTACAATTTACTATAATAAATTTTAAGTTTACTGTTTTGCACTAGGCACTACTTTTGGCTCATGATAAAGTTGCTGAGCAGGAAATGCAACCAGAATCAGTGGCAGATGAAAAGATATATGAAAATGTTGGTGTGTATGGAGGAGAAACAGTTAAAATTGTTCGCATTGAAAAAGCTAGGGACATTCCATTGGTAAGTATACTAAATGTGATCTGGATAAACATTGACTCCCATATTTTTCATAATGCTTGGTCTGATCATTATACTATATTATAGAACATTATCTGAAAAAAAGGCAATACAAAAAGTCTGAATAATGAGTTTTTGCTCACTTTCTCAGATTCTCCTGAAAATTCTGATCTATTTTAAACAGGTTCAGGTGCTGGTTTCTCATACATATGTATTTTTTCTGCAAAAATTGAATTGAAAATTGAGCATAATTTCAATATTTATAAGGCATACCTCTCAATCGAGTTCCCCGATGGGGGAAGAGAGGCGGGATATGAATCTAATAATAAATAAAATAAATCTTCCTCAATATATGAATATACTAAAGACTAATTTAAGATATCTATTAGGTATTGTTATTTTTCCATGTAAAGTATGCTAGAAAAAATTGGCATTACAGAATTTCTTTATGAATCTTTATAATTTTTTTTTATTTTATTTTTATTCATATTTATATCCCGCCCTTCTCCGGAGACTCAGGGCGGCTTACAATTTTTGGGATACAATCCAATGTGCTCAGCAATAGCCTTCCTTCCATTGTATATGCCTGCTTATTACTAAGCGGCATTTTTACAAAGTCAGTTTATTGCCCCCAACAATCTTGGGTCCTCAGTTTACCTACCCCGAGAGGATGGAAGGCTGAGTCAACCTTGAGCCTGGTGGGATTCGAGCCTGCAATAATTACAGGCAGCTGGAACTAAGTGCTAGGCTATTAACAGCCTGCACCACCAAGGCTAATTCATTTCAGTAAACTGCTGGGCTTTGGATAAACTACACTAATTCTGCACTCATATTCATCATAATATGTAGAAGAGAGATGATCTTGGAAAGGAGAAGCCATTAAGGGACACAATTTGGGAAAATGAAAAGCCTGAGAAATAAACTCAAAATAATCCCTTTGATTCTATTTGGGTAAAAAGAAACCCTTTCACACTTGTGCTTATTATACTTTATAAAAATAGTTTTGCTGGAATACTTATGATGTGTTTCCAGACCTGCCATATCTTGAAAGGTTGACAGGATGCATGCATCTTTACCATTATATCACAACTCTTCTTCCCGAAGGACACTTTTGTTTTTATCACTTTATATCCATACAATAGGTTCAAGAAAGGAAATGAAAAAAAAATTATCTGGTTATTTTTTCTGGCTCTGTGAGCACAAAACCTAAGTATGACGCTGCACATTTATTAGAAGAGAGATTTAATTTTTTTTTTTGTAATGATTGGCACAAGATAAGGCATTTTGTGTTTTGTTGTTGTGCTAACAATAGAAACTAAATATTACCTAGAAACTGTATTTTCAGTTTTTCTTTTCATTCTATTTTTAGCCTACTCCTGAAAGACTGCAGAATACCATTCACAAACAAAAATACGCATGATTCTCATGCAGATTTTCTGCCTACTGTGTTACTCTGTGGAATAGATCAGACCAATTCTAAGATGTCTGGACTTCAATTCCCAGAGTTCCCCAGCCAGCATGTAGAAGTAGAAGTCTAGACATTGTAAATTTAACATGGTAGAGAAACACTGGATTAGACTGACAGATTGAGCATAAGATGCCTGAGTGGTGTTTCAATCTGATTCAAATCAAACTTTTTAAAATTTTAGTAATAAGATATTTCTCATCATCATCTCAATTGTACACTTCTTATTACATAGGGTGCCACAGTGCGGAATGAAATGGATTCAGTCATCATTAGTCGAATAGTGAAAGGAGGTGCTGCTGAAAAGAGTGGGCTCTTACATGAAGGTGATGAAGTTTTGGAAATCAATGGAATTGAAATTCGTGGAAAAGATGTTAATGAGGTTTTTGACCTGCTGGTATGTTATGTCACTTATTTGATAGAGCCAGTTTGGTATAATGGTTAAGACATCGGGCTAGAAATCGGGAGACCATGAGTTTTAGTCCTGCCTTGAGCAAGAAGCCAGTTGGGTGACCTTGGGCCAGATACTTTCAGCCCTTGAAAGAAGGTAATGGCAAATCACTTATGAAAAACCTTGCCAAGAAGACTGCAGGGGCTTGTTCAGGCAATACAGTTGAAAAAAAGAGGGTGGGGCAAAGAAAACCTTCTGATGTTATCCTTAGCATGCCAATTACAAATGGCAACAATTTCAAAGAATCTGTTCTTGGAGCTCCATCTTGGAACACCCATTTATAGAAGTCAGGAATTTTGTTTAGGCTAAACTTTAATAGCATGCATCAGTTTCTATGTTTATATTTCTGGAATGTTTAATCTCTGTGTTGTAACTATTTCTGATTTAAATACTTTTTGCTAATCAAAATTTCCATGTATATCTTAAGATATAATGAGAATGGCTTAATATCTGTATGTTGCACTAAGAAGGCTGACTATCATATTGTTAGGTACAGTACAAAACACAATAATTACAAATAAATTGAATTGGTTTGAATCCAATGAACAAATACTAACTCTAAAACAACCAGCATTACACTACATTAAAATATGCATGGGATACAGCCTAGTGCAGTGGTTGCCAACCAGTGGGCCGGGGACAACTGGTGGTCCGTGAGAAAATTTTGGTAGTCTGCAGAGAAATGTCACCCCCAAAGCACCCCACAAAGCAATGCTTCTTTCCGCTTCTTTCTTCTTCTGCTTTTGGCTACACGCAAGGAAAGCAGCAAAAGTCTTTCTTTCTCTCCCCCAAACTCTGCCAGAAATGAGTCTTTAAGACCCTGCAAGGCATCCTGCTCCAAGAGGCTGCGCCAGCAAAGACTCATTTCTGGCAGAGTTTGGGGGAGAGAAAGAAAGACTTCTGCTGCTTTCCTTGCATGAAGTCAAAAGTCTCTCTCTCTCTCCTCCTGAGAACGGAGCAGGAGACTGTACCCTGCGATCCCAAATAAAAAATGATCAATCAGTAGGAAAACAGGGTGGGGAATTTTCCTGCAGACTTTTTTGGGATTTTCCCAGGGTCTCTGGTCCACGGGATTTAAAATTATGAGTTTGGTGGTCCCTGAGGTCCAAAAGGTTGGCGACCCCTGGCCTAGTATGTATGCATTCCTAATCATTTAAACAAGTATCCTACTTGGAGTACAATGCCAGCTGGGTGATCTTGGCCCAGTCACTTTATTTCAGCTCAGCTCATTTATTTATTTATTATTTATTAAAAGTTGTTGTGCCATACATCTCACTGATACTGTGAAGTTGTAGTGGGGAAAATAGGAGGAGGAAGGAGCATTACATATGTTTACTGCCTTGAATTATTTATATTAAAAAAGCAAGATTGTAAATAAACAAATCAACAAATCATATCCCACTTTTTATTTGCAAAACTCTTCTAAAATTATTTGGCTTAAAAAAATGAAAACAATAGCAGAATATGTATAGTGTCAAAATCCAGCAGATTAAAATATGTTGGAATATTGACAAAAAGTTAATTCATAAATAAAAACCGGGGATATTCTGTCTCTGAAGTGTGACCTGAATAATGGTACCATTCTCATTTCTAAATTGCTTACGATGATAGATCTGATACGTTTGGACGATTTTTAAAAGAAGAATAATGCAGCACTTTATATCAGAATATGTCCAAATGGAGTTGTGAAATGTAGGATCAGCATACAGAAAGAAGACAGTTAGGCAAGAACAGTAATTTACCAAGGATTTTAAATTATCATTCATTGTTGCTTTTCTTCACAGGCAGACATGCATGGCACTCTGACATTTGTGCTGATTCCAAGCCAGCAGAACAAGCCCCCACCTACTAAGGAGACAGTGGTATGTGACATGTGAACTTCACATAACAGAGGCTCAGTTGACGTTTATACCCTGGGTTTTTTTAAATCTTCTTTATTTACATTTATTTATTTCTAAAACTTATTTGCCATCCATCTTACCATCGGGGAACTCCGGATGGCTTACAGTGATAAAAATGTATCTATACATATACGTTAAAACAAAAATAAATTAAAACCAAACATTAAAATCTAAGGACATGTTATTCAGAGTCATTTGACATTTCAAAAACTAAGCAACATCAGGCCACCTATTCCTTGATTCTTGGTAATAGCAATCTAAAATTCATGTTTTGAATTTTACTTACAGTCCTGCCCCAATTTATTATTTAAAGGAAGTATTCAGGCCATATGAGAAGGAAAAGAAATTTAATTTAAAAAGACCCTGAGTCTTGTATAGTTCTACAAGTGTTTGGAGCAGTAATTTGAAGAGCAAGTTTCTTTTCTAACAGGCAGGAGAAAATAAACGGGAGAAGATGATAAAAGGTTTCTCGATTGTTATGTCTATATCTTAGCTGAAGAAGCTTCTTGGATAAGAAGCAAAACATCTTCAAAGAAAAACCAGAAAGTCCAGTTGTCTCTTGAAAAATCACCTTTAGGACATCCAGATCTTAGTGGTTTTCTTAGTATCAGTTGTCCCTTCCCCATGAGAAGCATTGGGAGAAGTACAAGAACTACTAGTAAGAGAGAAGAGAAAATCCTCCTGGGCTGTCAGCCTTCTTATTTCTTAACTTGAATAAATCTACTAATAGTGCATCCTGAAATATCTAAAGCACCAGGATAGTCAAACCTCTTCCATCCAAGAACTGCCAAAGGACATTCTTGAGAATGACCAGTGCAATTTCCAACCCTTGCTCAGGCCTGAAGACAGAATGCCAAAGGTCTTAGTTAATTCATATCCTGCAGAGCCCTTCGTGTATTGGCCCCACTATGTTCTCAGTAACCCCCCCCCCAAAAAAAAAGAATGTAAAAGGGTAGAAATAGTTCAGTTTTGTTAGACTGAAGCCTGGTTTCTTGAGAAGTGGGCAAACCAATAGCTCTTTAAGGACCTCTGATAGCTCCCACTTAATCACAAGTGAGATCCAACTTCGAATCTCCTGCCTTATTGCTTTAATTCATCAGGTAGGGGACAGATCCAGTTCACAAGTGGCAAAGCTAAGATTGCAGAAGAGACAATTTACTTTGAGGGATCTATGGGTCCAAAAGCCTCCCAGATAATGGCACAACATGTTACTTCTAACATTTCTATAGATTCTGCTTATCCATTTTATAATTGGGAACACAAGCAAATAATTTTATCTATGAAATTCTCAGCCAGATAATAGCAACTTACATTGATTGGATCTTTCAGCCTATCCGTCCTCAGAAGAGTCCATTAGCTGCCCCTCTGCCCATGCCCTTATAACTACAGCATAGGTTTGAACCTGGGCTCCTACCAATGTCAGGTTACATTCATTTCTTGGGCATCATTCTAGCTGTCTCTTTGCCTACTTCACTTCACAATGCTTCTCAATAAATCAAAGAACTGCATGGGTTCAATGGGCAAGGAGTGCCTAGTCAGGGCCTATCCTGTTAATATCAATAGCATTTACACTTATATACTGCTGCACAGTGTTGTACAGCCCTCTAAGTGATTTACAGAGTCAGCAAATTGCCACCGACAAGCTGGGTCCTCGTTTTACCAACCTTGGAAGGCTGAGTCAACCTTGAGCCGGGTGAAATTCAAACTGCCAAACTGCTGGCAATTAGCAGTCAGCAGAAGTAGCCTGCAGTACTGCATTCTAACCACTGTGCCACCACGGGTCTTTAAGCGCCCTAGTTGTCTATATTTCAGTATTCAGCAAGGAGCCTAAAAGAAAAGCTTCCAGGTTCCTGGAGAACTCCAATAAATCTATTGAACCCATCAGATGTTGTGTCCATTAGGAGTTTAATTAACTCCTTTTGTGTCCATTAATCCGTTTTTGAAGTAAGGTTTTTTTTAAAAAAAAAAAAGGGGGGGAGACCTTTTTACTAGAAATTAATCACTAGAATTGCCTATCCATTTTGTGTTTGTATATTTTTGTGTCCTAGATACATGTGAAGGCTCACTTTGACTACGATCCTTCTGATGACCCTTATGTCCCTTGCAGAGAGTTAGGGCTGTCTTTTCAAAAAGGAGATATACTCCATGTGATCAGCCAGGAAGATCCAAATTGGTGGCAGGCTTATCGAGATGGAGATGAAGAAAATCAGCCTTTGGCAGGCCTCATTCCAGGTACTTAATGTTAAGAAAAGCAGACTATTCACATGGACACTCATAAAATATCCCCCCCTCCCCCTGCTGGGGATGACAACATTTCAAATGTTTCATATTGGTCTCTTGAGCAAAGAATTTTTTTTTATTTTGTATGATGCCTTCTAATATAATACAATTATTCCTTTTTTGAAGAGTTGACAAAAGGCAGAAGCAATAGCACAGTTAATACCAGCAGTTTAGTGACCTAGGTTTTTCATCATGAAAACTTAATGTTTGGTTATGTGCTCATTTTATTGTTACGTCTTCAGCAATAGTATCATGTTTTAAAACTAATTTTTCCTGTATATTTGAAATGTAATCAGTAATATTGAAATTAGAAGAAAATATGTGTAAGTGCTATTGGTCTTAAATAAAATATGTATAAAATGTATTGAAGTTACAAAAGGAATATTCGCTGTAGGGCAAAGGCTTGCGACTGAAATGGCTCCTACTCTATATAGCAAATAATCAATTTAAATTTATTCATGCTTATAATGCAGGAATCCTACTATTTCCTTAAGCTATAGCAAGGTAGAATGGACCTATTAATAAATATTAGTTTGGGAATTTATTATTTAAATTGCTAAAAATGTACTTTTTCACAAAAACAGCATTCTAGTATTGTACCATATTAATGACTAGCAAAGTATTACATCCCTTTTTATTAGTCGTTTAGATGAGAGAACATTACAATGAAAATAGATAAACCCATAATTAATAATTCACTAGAGAAAGTAATTAAGTTTGGAAGAGTTAGCAGTAAAAGGGAACTAGGCCTCCAAAGAACTTAGTGGCTGGACAGCATGAAACCTGACCCCAGCCAGAGCATAGGAAAAACCAAAATAGTGCAAGATCTGGAGAGACCTGGCCCAAAAAATCACCAAGAGTCTGACACAACTAAATGAATATCATCGTCATCAAAACAAAAAAGTAGACATGAAATGCAATGAAATTGCTTAACATAAATTAATTGAGTAACATCTATTTATTAAATTTATATGCTGCCCATCTTATTGTTGAATGATTCTAAGTGGTTTACAACATCATAAAACTGATATAAAATATTAAAACATTAAAAACAGCATTAAAAGTTAACAAAAATTAAGTTAAAAAGGAACCAGTAGATACACAGGGTGGAGGTGGGATCTTCTCAATCTGCTATCTCCAATGAGGGATGTCCCCATAGGACCCCCAACTAATTGGCTGAGCCAGGTCTTCAGGTCTTCTCGGAAGGCTAAAAGGGTGGGGACAGATCTCATCTTGTGGGGCACAGTGTTCCAGAATAAGCCTTTCTGGACCATCAGCCAAAGTTCCTTGGCCAACTGGATCCATAGCAAGCCCCTTCTCCCAGAGCAAGTGGGTGAGCCAATCCCATAATACAGAAGTGGTTTCAGAATTAATTTGAACCTGAAACCATTTTATTCCATTGTCTTGACTTGCCAAATAGATAAAACAAAATTGCTCACAAAGTGAGAAGAATATTTCTCATACAGTTTTATGAAAGATATATGTTTAATGATCAGTGGCGGTTTTCTTCAAGCCTATTTTGAAATGCTCTCAAAATAACGTTTATTATTCTAAGAAAGATACTGTTATGTTCTTTCAGTGTTAATTCTCATACATATGTTCTTTCATGAAGGAAAAAGTTTTCAGCAGCAAAGAGAAGCAATGAAGCAAACTATAGAAGAGGACAAAGAGCCGGAAAAATCAGGTAAGTGGAAAACTTCAAAAAATACTTGTGTTAGCAAGTTTAGTGATTTTCAGTTGTCTTAATAGTCGCAGTGGATAGATGGATTTATTATGTGGACAATTGATTTGTCTTAAGAGGGGTATTCCTCTTTCTTTTAACATCTACCTCAGTGTTTTTCAAATTTAGCAACTTTTAAAATGTGTAGACTTCAACTTTCAGGGTGTGTTATCCTGGGGATTCTGGGAGTTGGAAGACCATATATCAACTTTAACATGGTCTTCCTTAAGTGCAGTTCTTATATGCAATGTTTCTTAACAAGCATTGTTTAGAAAAAACATCTACAAAGACTGAGTTGAGTAACCGACTGTTTTTTGGTTGCTTTTAGGAAAACTTTGGTGTGCAAAAAAGAACAAAAAGAAACGGAAGAAAGTTTTGTACAATGCCAACAAAAATGATGGTAAGAAAGGGTTTCAACTGACTTCAGGATACTTTTTTCTAGATGAATGAAGTGTTAATGGGATATGGTGCAGGTAGGCCTCAACTCGCAGCCACAAACTGGGACCAGAATTTCTGTTGCTAAGCAAGGTGGTTGTTAAGTAAATCACACCCAATTTTAAGACATTTTTTGCTATGGTTGTTAAGTGAATCACTTCAGTTATTAAGTGAATCATGTGATTGTTAAACAAATCTGGCTTCCACCATTGACTTTGCTTGTCAGAAGCTGGCCGGGAAGGTCATACATGAGGTCATACATGACCTCAGGATGCTGAATTGTTACAAATGAGTACCAGTTGCCAAGTGCCCAAATTTTGATGATGATGTTGTGGTTCGCCGGCAGCCTGTGCAGACAGCAACAGAATTGGATAGTGGGGAAGAAAGGGGATCAGTCCGGGAGTCTGGAGAGGACTCGGACGATGGTCCTGCGCCCAATGCAGAGATGGAGCCAGGACCATCTGGGAGTGGGGTGCTGCCTCCGGAGCCTTAGGAGTGGCAGCAGTGAGGCAGAGGACCCAGGGGAGCCTGTTCCCAGTGTGCGTGTGCACAGAGCTGCTAGAAGGCAAGAGCAGCTGAAACAAGGGGCGACTCGGGAGTAAGGCTGGGAAGTGATTGCCCCTCCCATAAGGTATAAAGGACAGGCAAAGATGACGAAACCTTTGCAGGAAGCAAAATTGTTCGTTCAGTTCAGATTCATTCTTGAAGCTCTTTGTACTTCGGTTGGTATTTGCTCTAGTTTATTTGACACTTCTGTTATTGGCAGTACTTCACATGAAAGAAAGGTGGGTGCTTATCTCGAGGGACTGTTTGAGATTCATTACCAGCTGGGAATGAAAATAATTCCCAACGTTGCAATAAAACAAGACTTGTTTTTAAAATAAGTGTGTGCGTAATTACGGTCTCGGAAGCCTTGGTCAGAATAGATGTGACTATGGGGATGCTGTCATGGTTGTAAGTGCAAGGATTGGATGTACATCATTTTTTTCAGTGTCTTTGTAATTTTGAATGGTTGCTAAATGAATGTTTATAAGTTGAGCACTACCTGTATAACTTTCCTTTCTCCTTTTTTTATCAAAATGCACAGTAGTTATGATAGCTCAGTTGCTTACTTTAAAAATAAATTAGTCATACAGAACTGTTTGAAATATATTTTTTATATATGGTCTCTTGTCTCTTGTTGTTTTTGTTTGGTTTTTAAACACATTCATGATTACCATCATACTCTTACTTGAGGGTTCAGTGTCTCCATAGCAGTTCAGAAATGATTCTAATCTTCAGGGATACAGGTAGTCCACAACTTAGGACTACAATTGGGACTGGAAGTTCCATCACTTAGTAATGCAGTCCTTAAGTGAGTCATATCTGATTTTGTGATCTCTTTGCCTGGTGGTTAAGCAAATACAGCTTCCTCCATTGACTTTGCTTGTCAGAAACTCCCTGAGAAAGTTGTAAATGGCAATCATGCAACCCTGAGATGCTGCAACCATAAAAAACACATGCCCGTTGCCAGGTGCCTCAGTTGGATCACACATGACTGTGGAGATACTATGATGGTCATGTGAGGGCTGGTCATAAGTCACTTTTATCAGTAATGTCATAACTTCCAATGGTCATTAAACAGATGGTTGTAAGTTGAAGACTACATGTATGAGTATTTCTTTTAATCAAAATCAAAAATTGGGATGGAAAATAGACCTTCTGTTTTGACACTTCATGTTATGAAGAAAGATGCCAAAAAGCATGTGATCACAATTCCACATCTAATGTTTTGCATCAGTCTTTGAGCGAATAATTTTCTTAATCTATTAAAGGTAACTCAGAGTACTTTTATTATTAATTTAATCTCAACCGTGTCAATCTATATCATACATGTGTATATATGTGTATATATATACAGGTGAAACTCGAAAAATTAGAATATCGTGCAAAAGTTCATTTATTTCAGTAATGCAACTTAAAAGGTTAAACTAATATATGAGATTAACTCATTACATGCAAAGCAAGATAGTTCAAGCCGTGATTTGCCATAATTGTGATGATTATGGCTTACAGCTTATGAAAACCCCAAATCCACAATCTCAGAAAATTAGAATATTGTGAAAAGGTGCAATATTCTAGGCTCAAAGTGTCCCACTCTAATCAGCTAATTAAGCCATAACACCTGCAAAGGGTTCCTGAGCCTTTAAATGGTCTCTCAGTCTGGTTCAGTAGGAATCACAATCATGGGAAAGACTGCTGACCTGACAGTTGTGCAGAAAACCATCATTGACACCCTCCATAAGGAGGAAAGCCTCAAAAGGTAATTGCAAAAGAAGTTGGATGTTCCCAAAGTGCTGTATCAAAGCACATTACAGGAAAGTTATGTGGAAGGGAAAAGTGTGGAAGAAAAAGGTGCACAAGCAGCAGGGATGACCACAGCCTGGAGAGGATTGTCAGGAAAAGGCCATTCAAAAGTGTTGGGGACTTTCACAAGGAGTGGACTGAGGCTGGAGTCAGTGCATCAAGAGCCACCACACACAGACGGATCCTGGACATGGGCTTCAAATGTTGTCAGAAGCGTCTTACCTGGGCTAAAGAAAAATAGACCTGGTGTGTTGCTCAGTGGTCCAAAGTCCTCGTTTCTGATGAGAGCAACTTTTGTATCTCATTTGGAAACCAAGGACCCAGAGTCTGGAGGAAGAATGGAGAGGCACACACTGCAAGATGCTTGAAGTCCAGTGTGAAGTTTCCACAGTCTGTGTTGATTTGGGGAGCCATGTCCTCTGCTGGTGTTGGTCCACTGTGTTTCATTAAGTCCAGGGTCAACGCAGCCATCTACCAGGAGATTTTGGAGCACTTCATGCTTCCTTCCACAGACAAGCTTTATGGGGATGCTGACTTCATTTTCCAACAGGACTTGGCACCTGCCCACACTGCCAAAAGCACCAAAACCTGGTTCAATGACCATGGCATTACTGTGCTTGATTGGCCAGCAAGCTTGCCTGACCTGAACCCCATAGAGAATCTACGGGGCATTGCCAAGAGAAAGATGAGAGACATGAGACCGAACAATACAGAAGAGCTGAAGGCCGCTATTGAAGCATCCTGGTCTTCCATAACACCTCAGCAGTGCCACAGGCTGATAGCTTCCATGCCATGCGGCATTGAGGCAGTAATTGCTGCAAAAGGGGCCCAAACCAAGTACTGAGTATATATGCATGTTTATACTTTTCCGAGGTCCGATATTGTTCTATGTACAATCCTTGTTTTATTGATTGCATGTAATATTCTAATTTTCTGAGATTGTGGATTTGGGGTTTTCATGAGCTATAAGCCATAATCATCACAATTATGACAAATCACAGCTTGACCTATCTTGCTTTGCATGTAATGAGTCTATCTCATATATTAGTTTCACCTTTTAAGTTGCATTACTGAAATAAATGAACTTTTGCACGATACTCTGATTTTTCGAGTTTCACCTGTATGTGCATGTGTATGAAATCTGAAGTCACACAATACAGTTTATTAATAACTACTAATAAAAAGCTTTTTGAATTACGGGCACACTGCAATTTAGTATCAATATTAGTAGTTTTTAATATAACACTTCATAATACATGCACCCACATTTATTGCATGTATAACACAAATGTTGCATTGGGATATCTATATAGGCATCCTGTTATAATATGCATACTGCTTTCTTGACTAGGAAGGCACTATGCATATTACATATAGGATATCTGTCTACCTATCATTTTCTCTTTATCATATAATTGTAAAAAATAGCTGAATAGCAGCAACAGAAATGAGAGAAAACTCTTCAAATTATTGTTAAAATCCAAACCATTCTGATATTTGCAAAATAGAATTTATATTTCTCAACCTGTCAGTGCTACAAGAATTGTATTTTTTTTTACAAAAGAATAAGATTTTTTTTTAATTTGTACATTTATTCTGGGCTTTCTTTTTGAAGATTATGACAACGAGGAGATTTTGACTTATGAAGAAATGTCACTTTATCACCAGCCAGCAAATAGAAAACGACCTATTGTCCTGATTGGTCCCCAGAACTGTGGTCAAAATGAACTGTGGCAAAGATTAATGAATAATGAAGCTGACCGATTTGCTTCTGCAGTTCCTCGTAAGTTGAAATTGTGGACATCTCAATGCTCTATTTTTTAGTATGTCATTTTGTAGCTTAGTACACTTGACATATAATGATATTGAGGGAAGATGCTTTAGTCTAATCTTCCTTAGTTCTGTATTTGTTATTATATATGTAATTAATAAACAAGAAGTCATCATAAAGAGAAATTTGTCGATCTCATTCACCAAAACTTCACATTCACAATTTAGTTATTTTTAAGAATGTATTATTCTGTTTGTGTTTCTGTAATTTCAATTGCAGGTGTCATTCTCTGCATCCTGTGTTCAGCAGTGTTCTTAATATTTGGAAATGTGATATATATGACTGTATATATGCCATACATTACAACATGTAATGATTTTTGAACCCATTTAAAGAATTGAAGTATTTAGAATGTAAAACTAAAAGTTTTTAATTTAGCTCAAGAACGCTGAACTGAAAAATGGTTTTTGCAGATAGCTCTTTCTCCAGCATGCCAATTGGAGAACCCACACACAGGTTGACACATGCCTTTCTGCCCAGAGACTTGACTCATCAATCTTTGCCATGCCTCTCCGACAATGACCAGGACCCCATTTACAATTTAGTCTTGGCCCTATAGAGACGTGGTAAAGATAGGCTCAGAATTTGGTCAGAAGACACCAGTCAGAGGGGTGTGGATTCTTCATTGGAGGCAGATTTGCAGAGGATCTGGGTGATAGGCTTCCGAGTGAGGCTCTGTCAGCCCGCTGTCTCTGAATTTGTCTAATTACCCTGACAAAGCTGCGGCTTCTCCCGAACCACCACTTAATCACCCTTATCAAGGCCACGCAGGAGAGGGAGCGCACTAAATTGCAATTTCCCACCCACTGGGGGGGGGGTCCTCCAAGTGATCCAGTCGCCGCCATTACCAACGCATAGAATGTGTGAAAAACAGCTCACCTGGTTAACTCCGGTGAAGCCGAAAATTGATACATTATAATACTATTCATGTACCTTCTTGCTCAAGATTTATTAAGTCTGCTTACTGGTCTTTTTCAGATACAACACGAAATAGGAGGGACAATGAAGTAGCTGGCAGGGATTACCATTTTGTATCAAGACAAGTATTTGAGACTGATATTACAGCAGGAAAGTTTATTGAGCATGGTGAATTTGAGAAGAATCTGTATGGTACCAGCATAGACTCTGTCCGGCAGGTGATCAATTCTGGAAAGATATGTCTCTTAAATCTTCATACACAGGTAATGACATAGGTTTTGGACTTTAAAGTTTTAGATGTATTTTATTTGTTTGTTTATGACCTGCCTATTTTTACAAATAGTTCAAGGTGGAGAACCTATCCAATACATTTTCTTTGTCCTATTTTCCCACAACAACCTTGTGAGGTGGGTTGGGCTGAGAGAGGGTGACTGGCCCCAGGTCACTCAGCTGGCTTTCATGTTAAGGCAGGACAAACTCGTCTTCTGCTTTCTAAACTGGTGCCTTATTACACCAAACTGGCTCTCAGCTTCAGAATACTTTTGATTAAACTTTATCGTACTGCGAAGATTGAGAAACATGAAATGGTTTCTGCTTTGTTAAGAAATGTAAACATTAGTTGTTAACTCTGCATATTTAAGGCTAATTTGTATTAAGAATCAATGTATGTGGCAATGATGCTGAAAAACTTATTCTTGAACACAGTTGCCTTAACTTTCTCTTTGGAGACTACCTTGCGCAACTTTTCACATTCCAGTTCTTACCATCAAAGACACTGGAAGTTGTACATCCTTGTAATATATTTGGTCATACTCCAATACATCTTAGCATACATAATAGTGTACTAGTAAGAAATCTGTAGACATTTTTTTTCAACAGTCCCAATTTAGGAAAGGATTAAGTTTTTTAGAGTTTTTTATATTTTCACCTGCTAGTCTTTAAATTATTTTATTGGCTTTAATCAGTTTCATATTTAAAATTAAAAAACAGAAAATGGTTTTATACTGGTTATAATTATAATGGTTTTATAATGGTTTTATCCTGAAAAAGTCATGCCCAAATCTAGATTTATTATAATATTACATTACTTTCTATTGTTACACTACTAATATGTTAAAGGTTTTTTTTTTCATTATATAGCTTTTAATCGTACCTGTTGTACTTCTTATGCAATTTTCTGTAAAGTGGCAGATTTGTGAATGACATAGGCTAATATTAAGACTAGTCTTGAATTTAGTTGCTCAAATCCAGTTTCTGTTTCCAATTTGTATCATGCTATGACTAATTTTTGATGGTTTCATTTTGTTTGATATGGATATTAATAGCACAAATTTGATTTTTACATTAGTCTTTGAAGAGTTTACGCAATTCAGACTTGAAACCATATATTATCTTCATTGCACCTCCTTCACAAGAACGGCTTCGTGCATTGCTGGCCAAAGAAGGCAAAAATCCAAAGGTAATACTGATAGGTAATGTTTTCGATTGTGTTGTTTAAATTTTTGGATAACTCCACCATTGTATTGTATATCATTATATATTTTCAGCCTTGTTATATTTTCCTGTAACATCCCAATTTACCTCCTTATGGCTGAGTGCCCTTGTCACATTAGTAATGGTTAAAGAGGGAAATTATATGGTTATGTTGTAACCTACTAGTAGAATTATATGGTTATGTTTTAACCTACAAGCGCTACTAGAGTTTTGGTTCTCACTTCATTGATTTCCCTTTTCTGTTAATGATCTCGCAGTTAACATCCAACTATACTTAACAAAATAATTTTCCCTAGTTCTTAAAGATAGCCTAAATTTGTATAGTGACTTCTACCAGGTTAAGGGAGGTAAATTTAATAAAAGCAAGCAGAAAACAAAGATAGACTTCTTTGGTCTCCCCCTCACAAACTTCCACTGTTCATTAAAACTTGTCAGAAATGTCTTGGACTAAAAAGAAAAAAGAAAATCAGTAGTTTTTATCCTAACATTTGTCTGTCTTGTATATTGCTTCCTCTTATGCAACTGAGTTCTGTTTTTTTATAAGGCTATCTGTAGGCATGTGAAAGACACAGCAAGATAAATATTGCTGATATAGGATATTTTTTTCCCACTTCAATTTCAGCCAGAAGAACTAAGAGAAATCATAGAGAAAACCAGAGAGATGGAGCAAAATAATGGCCATTACTTCGATACAGCGATTGTGAATTCTGATATTGACAAAGCATATCAAGAATTACTTCGTTTAATTAACAAACTTGATACAGAACCTCAGTGGGTTCCATCCTCTTGGCTGCGATGAAAAGAGAACCACATCAGTGAAGAAAAGGTTTTTGCCAATTTCATCCTTTTCATCCTTACTAATTCGTTTAACCTTCAAATCCAACAATGTTGCTGCGATTGTAGAATGTCTGGCTTTCTCTACTTTTAATTAGACACAGTGTGAACAAGCCACATTTTAATTATTTAAATAGGTTTTTTTAACAGCTTCTTTTTGTCTAGAGTTTTGTTCTTCAAGCAAGTATATTTATACAGTCCATGATCATTACTAATACAGGTTACTTTACACTGGTAACTTAATGATCTAATGAAAATATTGTAGCGCTCAAAAATACCTTTCCAAAACATCGGATGGATGAAATAAGAAGAGAAAGAAACTAATCTGCACATTTTCTTCTTAGTAGTATAAGGGGCCACTTATATGGAGTTGTCCTTAGGCTTGAATTTTTTTAAATTTTAAATTTAATTTTTTAATTAAACATTCCTTTATCCAATAGCACTGCAATTTTTAAAAAATATGTACAATGTAAATAATCAAATTTTTTTTGTCTTTAGATACTTTGTAAGTCAGATTGATAGCTTATTAAATAATGAGATTCCACTGAAGATGAATTCAATGTATGAGTCAATATTTGAGATGGATATTTTTATGGATTTTTCTCCCTTTTGTCTATATTGCTTGATTGGGAGCCACTGGTATCCCAAAGAACTATGGAACATTTTAGAAGGGAAGCTATATTTTTACAACAATTCTTATATGGATTTTTTACAAGGCTTTGCTTCCTTACATTGTAAAATTGTTTTCATAAACAAACAAATGAAAACTAGAGTTGGGAGTAGTGAATATTAGCATATATTCTTATATTTTTATATGTAGGCACAAGACATCTCATGGCTGTTGGAATTAGTATTAAGAATCAGGTTATAGCCCTGGAACAGTAACATAATATGGATGTTAGGAACTTGTCTTATTCTCTTTTCTAGAAATCCATACATAAAAGGTCCATTGGGAAAATATTGGCAGCTTCTCTAGTAATAGCTGCTTTAGTTTTGTTCCTTTATTGTTGATGGCACCCTTGAATGTGAATATTAATAAATGTTTTTCTCAACCATAGCTTTTATTTTTATATACTGTCTTACACTGGAATTACTTCAATGTGTAGTTGATTAGGTGAAGTATTAGCTATTTCTTTATGTTATTTCATTTTTTTCCTCATAATATATGAAATAGAAAAGAACTCGGCAAGAATAATACCTTTTTATTCATTGTTGAACATGCTGTATGGCATGTAGCAACTGTGGAAAAACTGGCTTAAGAACTGAAATTGTTCAGTATTATCAGCATCCCTCAGCAAGCAAGAAAAGAGGAAAAAATAAAAAATGGAAATATAAAACAATTCCCTCCCATTTAAATGCTGTATGGTCTTATATTTATAAACTGATGGTAAAATAATCACCTAGTAAAGTGCCTCATCCAGTAAAGCCTTTCAGTAGATAATAGAAATGACGTGGAATAATTCCTGAGACATAAATATGCATCTCCAGTAGTCAACTTTGCTTCGAATGCATGAGAAGGAAAATTGGTGTTTTTTCCTCATTTGATTTGTGATCATTTCTAACTACTGATGATTGCTACAAGTCACTAAAAAGATGTAATGCATCCCAGCTTTTTTCTTTGCTTAAGGGATCAGAAATGCACTATGGCACTGTTTCTCAACCTTAGCAACTTTAAGATGTGTGGACTTCCAACTCCCAGAATTCCCCAACCAGCATCCTGTCCTGTCTTGTCTTGTATATCATTTAGTTTTGTTTATTCTGGTAAATTTGCATTGAACATTTAAAGCATAATTAAGTTTGTAGACCAGGCATACAACTTTGAACATGTATGCCCTGTTCTTCATAACTATTGCTGCAAAATGACCATATCTCAATACCATTGGCTAATCTTGAAAAATTTAACAAGGATAGGCTTGATAGGAAATAATCAGAAAATCCCAAGGCTAGAGATTAAACTGAAAAGTTGAAAAGGGCAGGGAAACATTTCAGTTTTGTTTCTAAGAATGCTTCAAGCAAATGTCTATGAAATCACCCAGAATCAAGCACAACTTAAAGCAAAGTATTAGGATGATAGGATTACATTGTGGATAATAAAATTTGTATTTGATTTTTTGCAATAGGTGTAACCTTTACATGCATGTAGAATACCAACCTACAACTTTTTTCACTATCATACTTGAATTCTGATATAATCCAGGGTGCATTCTGGAGCAATAGATGAATTAATGATATTGATGTGACACAGCAGTGAGTGTATTACATGTTAAGATGCACAAAGCAATGAATCCCTTTGTTATGTTTTTGTTGCCCTTTTAATGTCTAAGAATCTAGAGGTTGCTGAACAGAGAAATTACTAAATATTAGAAGATGGGTTTTAAAAAACTACAGAAAACATTTAGTAAACAGATGCAACAAAGCCAAATAATGGTATTAAGATTGTTAAAATGGTGTTTTATAGATCAATCGGTAGTAACAAATTTATTCCTTTATTCTGCTGCTGAAAGCATGCATTTTGAAGTCTTTCAAAATGTATGATGATTAGAAAAAATAGAGACATTGATTACTGTTTAAGTGTTTTGCTATATGCTGAATGAGTGTACTGGATTTTTCTTGGCTATTGAAACAGGAACATTTTTAATCAAGTAAACATTATTTCATTGGCATGAATGTAACAGTATCTAATAAGGACAATAAGAGGATTATAAGGTAACTGTGACAATGCACCAATGCTGTAAACTGTATGCTAATGTAAACATGTATATTTCCTGACTTCAAGTAAATGTTAACTGTTAATATATTTTTATTTTAGTGGCTTAATATTACAAAAGATTGTAATAAAATGAGTGTATGGAATTAGTTATAAAAACTGCAATGCAGTCTGTTGTGGTGATAAGTATCACCAGCATTGTTCAAAATATCCTTCTACCAGCTTGGTGCTTCCAGATGTATTAGGGGCTACAGCTCCCAGAATTCCTGGGCAGCATAGCCAAGATGAAGAATTCTGGAATTTGCAGTCATAAGAGATACAGGAACAACTTGATTGATGAAGGCTAATTATGAGGCAGTTTTGCTATTCGGGCTCTAGGCGTTTTGGTGACTCCAAATTCCCTTTTGTGAACATAACGTCCCTGTTTATTAAAGCATCTTGACATTTTTAGGGATTCTGGCAAGCCTGAAAAAAAGATTGCCACTGCTTAAAGGAATCTGATGATTAAAAATCAGTGAAACTCTTAAAGCAGAGTTACTTTTTATTCAAGCTCCCATAGAAGCTAGATAAAGCTCAGGCCATTATAAGAAAGAATAGAGAGGTGCTGCACTCATACAGGCCTCAAGCACTTTTGAAGTGCAATTATTGTACCCCTCAGCTGTCACTGAATTTAACAATATCCAAAATTAATTCCACTGACATTACCCAGACTTGTTTCAGGGAATTCCCAAACTCTGGAGTACCCATGGAGTTACCAGTTGTGGAAGAATGTGTTCTACCAATGGTATCTCTTCAGCTGGCAAATGGAATTGGATATCATCTGTTGCAGAGATGTGATGGCACTTCCTAAAGCTGCAATGTACTATGGAGATAAAAGCCACCTGATTTTTATACTTGCTTGAAGTTCTTTCACCATTCAAGTGCATCAGTCCAATTTACTTTTTTCTAATGATAGGCAACTATCTTGGCACAAGTCATTATCTGTGAGAATACAATTCAGATCCATCAGATTAGCAAACTTGGGCATGATAACCAATATTCTCTGTGTTGCTTCCCCCCCCCCCACACCCCTTTGCAGAAAAAGATAAGTTAGTAGAGATTACTAACTACACAGCTGATTCTCAATGGTAGTTTTTTCCATGTTATAAATTTGTCCAAAAGTATTTAAATAAAAACTCTTAATCCTTGAGTAAGTTTGAGAGTACTTTCACCAATTTAACAGCTCAGATGCAACTTGTATCAGCCTTATGACAAGTAAGGTACAGACTAAACAAATGAAACTTGAATATTGCGTGTGTTAAATTGTGAAGCTGTTTCACTGTCCTTTGAGAAAGAATTAGAAAATCTTGCACCGTTTATTTGCTTACCAAAAATAAAGTTCACTTCTTACTTACTTTGCATCGAGTTATGTTTTATATACAAGAGCCTTATGCCGATTTGTATATTTGCCTTTAGAAGGGAGGAGGACAGCAAGAGTTCACATATCTGTTTGTCCCATACAGTTACTTATTTTCAATCAAGACTCTTGTTTCTTTAAATTGTTAAATGTTTGTTAACCTTCTTGCATTTTCCTCCACTGTTTCTCTTCTGGTATAGATGTATTTCACAGACTGGTTACTGATGTGTATCCAAGAATAAAGCATAGGCAGAACAGACATAAAGACAGGATTTTCCACTAGTCAGTCTGGTATCAGCAGACATACGAACACTCCTCCCTAATTGGGACTTCAGCTGAACGGGAAATCATATGACACTGCTTTCCACTGGAAAGAGATGAGACTACTCAGTTTCACACCTGCAGCTTTTGTTTAACTCTTAATCACCCCCTCCTCCCCCCTTTGGAATGCTCCAATACCTGCTTACATCTTGTACTTGTACTTACAAGATGCTTACATCTTGTACTCATCAAAAGCAAATGCAATTATGCTGCAGCCTGCAACAGGCATCTAGCTGACAATATCTTGAAATTTCTTTCTCTCCAGTCTTTATCCTCTGATAGGGAAAGGGCTCAAGGAAAAAGATCGTCTACTAAAATCACTTTTTTTTCTTCCCATCTCCCTTGTACAATAGATTGGAGAGGAAGGAATTTCAAGAGATAACTGTAACAGGTCGCCCGCCAATGCAATCACATTGCTTTCAATAAGAGCAAACAAATTACTTTTGGCAATCCCTTTTACTCCAATTAATCTGTTCTGGACTGTTGTAATGGTGATCACTTAGTCTTTTCATTAAGTGGGGTGATATTGTTTTAGCTGTAAGCCAAGAGTTGCATGACACCAAAGAAGACAACTAGCATTCCATTCAGGGAAGCGAGGCTGAAGCAGCCATTGGTTTCTGGCTGGTGAATGAGGGTTAGCAATGGCAAACTTTTAGGACCATACTCTTAAGAATCATTCATGTAAAGGAGGTTTGACAAACACCTATAACCTTCATTTAGCCATATTTTTTATTGATTTTACAGTACAATCGAGATACAATTTAAAATGTTTCTTTTTTAGGAAAGAAAAAAACATAATTCCAAGTTCTGAATTTCTGAAATGCTCACTAGTTTTTACCTGTAACCATGAATAAAAATTATTATTACAAGAATTTGGCAATACACAGGAAAACCATACCTATACCAAAGGAACGAAGACAGAGAGGAAATAGAAATGATCCTGCTTCATGCAAGTAATTAATTAAACAGCAATTTTCCACAATAAGAACATTCCTTGTATAGGTCTGGAGTGCAATATTTAAGCTAATACATCAAAGAAAGAACTTCATAAATAAGGTCCACAGAGTAGCACAGCTTTTAGATTTCAGTCACAGCTTTATATCCATAGCTATTCAAAGAGAAGATCCTCATCTTTTTCTTCTGCAAGCAAATTAGCAGGTTCTTGCGCTCCAGCAGCCTTCCGTAATTCTTGCAATTTATCATTTTTCTCTTTCAGTATCTTTTTCTTTTCTTGGATCTTCTTTAATCTGGGAGGCATATGAGATCAACTTTAGTGCTTTTGTTATTCATCCTTTTAGAATGAAAATTAAGATAGGTACAATAGTATCCAAATCCCCCCCCCCATTTATAGAAAGGATAGGAAAAAACATCACGATGTCACATGACAGCAATGTGACCGAGTTTGACACCCATGCTATACACCATCTAAAGCAGTGGTGGGATTCAAATTTTTTTACTACCAGTTCTGTGGGCGTGGTTTGGTGAGCGTGGCAGGGGAAGGATACTGTAAAATCTCCTGTCAGAAGTGGTATTCGCCAGTTCTCCGAACTACTCAAAATTTCTGCTACCGGTTCTCCAGAACTGGTCAGAACCTGCTAAATAACACCTCTGATCTAAAGTGTGCACCAAAATCAATTGGAAAGGCTGTGCTCTCGATTTTGGTTCACAATGTAGTTAGGAGTAACAATAATAATAATTTATTATATTATAGGCAGGGGTGGGATTCAAAAATCCCAGCAACCGGTTCACTGCCCAGTTGCTGGGTGGGCGTGGCGTACCGGAACTTCCGGGAGGTCCGTTTCTTGTCTTCCCAAGGGTCCAGTAGGGCCCTGTCACTAATGGCGCCCCAATTATGGGCTATGACTAATCCCTTACATGTGTCAAAAAAAAAGGACTTGATCTTAAAACCTAGTTTCCTATACTAGGTTTTGCTGAAGCAACCTCAGCTTTCAAGGACAGCTAGTATATGTAGCAACTTCATGACAACAAAGCCTTGCTTTGAAATTAAACCACCTCACAGAACACCCTTCAGCCTCCCAACAAGTGTTAATGTGGCCAGTGTGGTGTAATGTGTAAGGCAGGGACCACCAACTTTTTGGATCTCAGGGACCACCAAACTCATAATTTTAAATCCCAGGGACCACTAATATGAATTTTGATTGGCAGTGGCTTGCTGATGTTGGTGAGAGAAGGAGGGTGGGAGAGAGAGAGAGATCCTAACCTCTCTCTCTCTCACACACACACACAAACACACAGAGGCAGGGGTGGGATTCAAATATCTTAACAACCGGTTCTGTGGGTGAAGCCTAATTTGTGGGTGTGGCTTGGTGGTCATGTGACTGGCTGGGCATGGCTTATATGTAAATATTATAAATATATATTGAATTTTTTATAAAAAAGAGCAACTTATACCCAAAATCAGGCAAAGCAGGCAGGCAGATTGAGTTGCTCACAGAATCAGATTCATTCAGAGATCTATCTTTCTGCCGTTGGCTAGCTGAGTCTGTCACATGAAATTTGCTAGCAAGCAAACTCACAAAATTAACTCACAACATACCATGTATGTAAATATTGAATTTTTTATTAAAAAAGAGCAATTTTTACCCAAAATCAGGCAGAGCAGGCAGGCAGATTGAGTTGCTCACAGAATCACAGATTCACTTAGAGATCTGTGTTCCTGCCATTGGCTAGCTGAGTCTGCACTGCTTCAGTCCTAAGGAAGGTTTGGCTCTGCTCAAAAGCAGAGCCGAAGATCTAAAGATTAGCTAGAAAGCAAGAAACCCAACAATTTTCTGCTTCCTAACTAATCTAAATCTCCCGGCACAGCAGAACAGCTGATGGTCAGAAAAAGGAAAAATAGCAACTCAGCAGGCAAGTTTGCCAAGTAAGGAGTGAGTGGGTGGGGAGGGTGGGCCATGTGGGCGGTGCAGCCTTGTGTTCCTGCGCAGCCTGGATTAATTGCTTTGGGGGGTGCTCTGGGGGACGAGTTTTCTCACGGACCACCAGTGGGCTGCGGCCCACCGGTTGGCGACTGCTGGTCTAAGGTACTGGATGAGGACTGAGGAGACCCAGGTTCAAATCCACCTCACCCATCACAGCTCAGTTAGTGACTTTCACCATGTTACTTTCACTCCAAACTACTACACAAGGTTAACTGTTGCCAAAAATTGGAGGGTAAAGATGGTAACACACTGACTTCTACGGGATTTTTAATGCAGGCATCTTTCATCTTCTGCACTTTGCATCAGAAAGCCAACAATATTTCTAGATTCAAAATACTTAATATCTAACTTGCTGGCTCACCTGTAAAACTCCTCTCGTTCTCGCTCATCCAACTCGGTTATGATGTAAGACAGTGTACGTTCAATTCTAGGAATAATCACTGTATAAAAGGTAGTTGTTACTATCACACACAATTTTAAAAGAAGAGCTTATGCTATGTGGATCTGAAATCTTAAACAGGTAGTCTTCGACTTACATTCAGTCCCTTAACAATTCAAAGTTATGGTAGATTTCAAAAAAGCTACTAATGACCCATCCTTGAAATTACAACTGCTGCCTCCCATGGTGACTGCATTGTAGGCACTTGGCTCATATTCACAGCCGCTTTACAGTAACCTGTGGGGAAGATATCTTGGCAGTTTCTAGCATTTTTTGCCAGTTTCCAGCAAACAATGCCCAATTGGAAGAATGAATTTGCTTAATGATCACACTATTTACATATTGAGCACATTATTCTCTTAATAAGTATGATTATGGTGACTCACTTTATGGCCATTGTAAAAACAGTTGTAGAATTAAGTCCAGTAACAACCAGAACTTAGGACTGAAATTCTGGGCTCCTTTGCCATCATAAGTTGAGGACTACCTGTATGGAAATTCCCTCTTCTGTCAACATGTTTTGTATCCGCTTTGTCAGCATTACAAGCATTTGTTTGCCATTTAGGTGGATACTTTGGAAAGTGATTCAGCCTTTGAGGTTTCTTGGATCCCTTAGCACTCCCCACTTAAAAGTTTTGCATTGCCTAGGACTATGCCTTTGTTTCAGTCCAGAATGTATCTGAGGATATTCAAAAGCCCAAGGGATATCATCCAAGTTACATCAACTTATTATGTGCTGTGTCAGGCGATTGTGAATCTTCTCCATTTCTGATTTAATTTGTTTAGATTGATTTTGTTTTAAAGGGGTTCATGTCTCCCCCATGATAGTACCCAGCAACTACTTTTGTTCCTCTCCCACCCCTGAACTGGTGAGAGATGCTGTGGTTATCCAGGCAGTTCAAACCTAAAGAAGAGAGCCATGGAGAAATGCAGTTATTCTCGCAAAGGAGAACAGCCATTCATATATTCAATTGTTAGACATATAGAGGAAGAGGATTTTTTAACACAATGTAACAGAACTTGATCTTAGGCAGCCTTTATACCGGTAAAGCTATAGTATTTATATAGCTATATGGGTATCTCAGCACTGAAATAAAACTCTCAATCCACAGTGCATTAATGGTAGTATGAGATATTATAATTTGAAACATAACAAAATAGTGATCTGAGCCTTCTGCAGTGTGAGCCATAAATTTCTGGCCAGTGTGATACAGGGCAAAGAAAAATGCCGTTTTTCTTGTTGTGAAACAATTTAGCAGGATAATAAAATAACTTTCAAGCTTCACCAATCAAATGCAATATACATTTGAGTATTCTACTTCTTAGGTATCAAGTATGATCATGGGCAGGTCAAAGTTTTATTTAAGCTGGATATACAAGCCTTTTTGGGGGCACAAGTATAACACTTGACTTTAATCTCAGGGGAACAAATTCCATCTCTCCAAAACAAGTAGAACCAGGACAAAGAACAATTAATTTACATGTAGTTGAAAGTAATTTTAACAAACCTATTCCATATATATAAAATAATTTCTTTCTATTCACATAGAACTGTAATTATTAAAGCAATGTTTGCAGAGGCTTTAAGGGACGAATTTAAGGTTTTCAAGGATTATTTGTGGTGCAGATCTAGATTGGACACAGTTGCACAGATTGTGGGGACTAGAGACTTGGTATAGCCTTAGTAGCTATTAAGAAGTAGTACTGAATAGAAAATAAATAAACTGCATCAAAATGTGGCATCTTGCTTGAAACAAAAGGCAAAAAGAGTTAGATCAGGGGCATTACTGGAAGAAAAAAAACTGGTTTGAAACATATCCTGAACTGCCATGTGAAGAAGCAGGTGTCAGGTAGATGATTTCTTTGGATTATGATCGTCCTCTAATGGCAAACTTAGAAAAGTATGAGCCTCGGTGGTGCAGACTGTTAAACACCTAACACTTAGCTCCAGCTGCCTGCAATTAGTGCAGGTTCGAATCCCACCAGGCTCAAGGTTGACTCAGCCTTCCATCCTCCCCGGGGTAGGTAAATTGAGGACCCAAGATTGTTGGGGGCAATAAGCTGACTTTGTAAAAATGCTGCTTGGGGGGGCCAAAAAGCCCTAGTAATAAGCAGGCATATACAATGGAATGAAGGCTATTGCTGAGCGCATTGGGTTGTGCTCCAAAAATTGTAAGCCGCCCTGAGTCTCCAGAGAAGGGCGGCATACAAATGTGAATTTAAAAAAATCTTCAAATATTAAAAATCTTGATACTATGACACATATCAGGGAACAAAGCCTGTCACATGATTCAGAGGGTGAGTAGATACCAGTTGTGCAACAAGCACAGAAATGACCCACAGCTTAGTTTTAGTTTACTTTATTGTCATTGCACCTCGTACAACGAAATCAAACACCATCTTCAGTGTACATCATGACCATGACCATGAAAATAAACACAAACACATCCTTCACCCTTCACACATTGAACCGGAAATCCCCAACACCACACCAACACTGCACTATACAGCAGAATTCAAAAGAGCTACTGCCTTGGGATAGAAGCTGTTTTTCAGCCTATTTGTCCTTGTTTTTATTATTCTGTACTGTCTGCCAGATGGTAATAGTTCAAAAAAATGGTTCCCAGGATGAGGTGGATCTTTGAGAATATTTTGAACTTTCTTAAGGCAGCGGGAGCTATAAAGCTCTTCCAAAGAGGGGAGTGGGCAACCAATGACCTTCTGGGCAATGACATTAACTCTCTGGAGTGCTTTCCTATCTTCCACTGTGCAATTGGCAAACCATACAGAGGTGCAGTATGTTAAAATGCTCTCTATGGTGCAGCTGTAGAAGGTCACCAGCAGTTTTTCATTCAGTTGTTGTTTTCTGAGAAATCTCAGGTAGTATAATCTCTGCTGGGCCCTTTTGACCAGGGCTGCAATGTGGGCACCCCAGGTCAGGTCCTCTTTTAGAGTAACACCCAGAAACTTAAAATTGGCCACTTGTTCCACTCGGTCTCCACTGATAAGCAAGGGCTGGATGTCTGATCTGTTCCTTCTATAATCCACTATAAACTCCTTGGTCTTATTGGTGTTGAGGACCATGTTATTGTCTCCACACCACAAAAGCAACCAGTCCACCTCAACTCAGTAGGCAGACTCATCCCCCGCAGAGATAAGTCCTACCACTGTTGTATTATCTGCAAATTTAGCAATAGTATTACTAGCATGAGTGGGAATGCAGTCATGAACATATAGAGTATGGAGTAAGGGATTCAACACGCAACCCTGTGGTGTACTGGTGTTAAGAATAAGGGCTGAAGAGATATGATTACCTAATCTGACCCTCTGTGAGCGGCCAGACAGGAAATCCATAATCCAAAGGCAGATTGAATTAGAAAGCTTTCCACATTATCATGTTTTACTTACCATGTTCAATAGCATTCACACGCCTGTTTGTTATCTTGATTGCTTCATCCAGAGTAACAAATGAAGTCTATAGAAGCAAATGAGATGGAGTGTAAAATAAGGTATTATCAGGATTAAAGATGATAGATTGGCTTTCAGAAATTTAGTTCCAAACAAACCAAAGGCATGTCCCTAAAAAAAACCCTGAAAAATTCTTTACTAAATAAGACCAAAATGAACTGGTACAATACCAAGAGTCACTCACCTGGCATTTCACATACAAAGATGAGAATGATTCTGTTTACTTGGAGCCCATTTGCTTAAATTCATAGGCACATTTCTTTAAATGAAGGGACTGGTATCAAATGACATCATACAGAAAGTCTCTCCTTTCCCCAAAGCCCTTATCAATGATATCTAAATGGTGCAGAAGTGTATGCTTAGAACGTTTGCCCAATCCAATCTTCCAATCCCTGAGCCTTCAACCAGAATGACCAGGGAGTCAGATTATGAGATACGTAGTTTAGAACATCAAAATGGAAACTAATTTGCCTACTCATCTGTAGTTCATAGCTTTATAAAGGCTTGGAGAAGAGATTATGCAATGTGTATCTCTACTCAAATATGCATACAGAATGGCCTATAGAGTGCTCTTACCAGATCTCAGGAAGAGTCTTATGCATCCCCAAAATAGATAAAGTTACAGGCTCATTTCAAAGACAAAGCAATGTAGCAAGAAGCCAGATACAACAAATTTGTAATTTGTGCAATGAACTATGCCCGGGCAGGGCAAAGCCAGAGGAAACTCTGGTGGAGGTCCGTAGTGGTCCTGACGTGCAAATTGGTCATCCGACCTGGGTATAGGGGTGAAAGACTAATCAAACCATCTAGTAGCTGGTTTCCTCCAAAGTTTCCCTCAGGATAGCTGGCGCTCACGGGAAGTTGCAGGTGAAATCCCTGGGGCTCAGTGAAGGGGCGTGCCAACTGAGGTGGGATCTCGAGACCTCTGAGCGGAAGGCACATCACTGTCCCATCTCGCCTGCCCGGTTGGGGAGGTGGAGCATGGGCACATATGCTAGGACTCAAAAGATGATGAACTATGTGCAATGGTCAGATAGGCAGTGTTTTGAAAATAAAATCTAAATGTTGCAATCTGTTTTCCTCGTTCAATTAAAGCCATTTACTATTATCAGCACCAATGAAATTCCCAACCAACAACATTAAAACATTGCCATTTTAACTGGGATATTGCATGTGGCTTCTTTTGTCATTTAACTTGGAAAGAACTATTAGAGACACTTAATACTAAACAAGACCCTAATGAAAATAGTTGGAAGTACTATAATCCCTTGAGTGATCATCCATCCACCAACTGAAGATTTCCAATGTCTTTTTGACAGCATTCTGTCTCCACCTACCTGAAGGGAAGCTAGTTCTACAAGGAGTTCTACTGCTTTGGCATAGTTCCTTTTCAGTTTGGCCAGCTGTTCACCGCCTCTGGCTAAACCAGTCAACTCATAACCTAAATAATACATTTAGATGATTAGCTAATTCATTAAAGTTTCAATAAACTTTTAAGCCAAAAGAAGACATTAGAGAAAGAGATTAATTATATGGAGGGAAAGGTGCCAATTGACTCATCTTCCTTGCTACTAATAATATAATAAATTTAGCAAGCCATTCTTTCTAAAGAATTCTTACTAAATTCTAATAAATTTAGAATTTGGTAAGCAAGTGGCATAAAAGCTATGGTAAATAAATAAGTGAAATATAATCAAATTAATTTTGATATTGACTCTTCTGGGAAATTACCAATGATCAGGATTATAATTAAAAGGTGTCAGATGTTTCAAGAGATAATCAGAAAGTCTCAAATATCTCCTATTTCCTTTCACTTGTTTACCTTCCTCCAGCACTTAAAATCTCCTTGGTTACATAAAAACTAAATAAACTTTTTCCTTACAAAGAAATTTGTAAAACCTCAGATAATTGTTATTTAGTAAGCTATGTCATCAGAAACTTTAGTACAGTTTATTGATACACTTAACACACCAAATTAAAAAAATACAAACTTACTATCCCCTCCTTCTTGGTAATGCTCAAAAACTGGCAATGTCACACCTGTAAAAAGTCACACAACAACAGATTGTAAAAATTATACATTTCCCAACTTCCATTCCAGTCATCATCCAGTTCTCTCTAGTGAGTCCAAACTGAATTCTATAGGAGATACAGTCACTTGGCCCAGTGATGGCCTGCAGTGAGCATTTAGCCTAGGAGTGTCAAATTTGTGGCCTGCAGACCAGATGTGTCACATGCTGGCCACGCCCACCCATTTTAGCTAAGGGGGGGAGTTGTGATACATCATGTGACCACGTGATGCCACGAGTTTGATACCCCTGCTTTAGCCAGTGATTCTCAACTTCAGCAAGTTTAACTTATGTGGACTTCCAACTCCCAAAATTACAAGCCAGCATTTTTAATTGTGCTTAGAATAATTGGACATCTTGATCTAGGACACTGTTTCTTAACCTCAGCATTTTGAATATATGTGGACTTCAATCCAGTCCCGATTGGAGAATTTTGGAACTTGAGGTCCACAAATCTTCAAGGCACCAAGATTGAGAAACAGTCTTTTATAAGACTCACCTGCCACGTTGTCTCTTTTAGCTCTGATTTTGACTTGAGCTTTGTTCACATTCTGAATCACAGTAGTACTGCAGAAAAAAAGAACTTTTAATTTACATAGACCTTCCATAAAGGTGCTTGGAAATTATTCGCTAAAAGATTTTCACCATATTGTATCAGTTTTAATTAACAAAACCGGCAATACGTAGAACTTTAAAAACGGAGAACTTAATGCTAGCATATCTGACAAAAATTCATGTCTTGTTACTCAATGATTATTTCTTACTGATGAAGCTAATTCACATAAAATCTAGAAAAGATCAACAGTCACAAGTGTAGCTTTTTCACATATTAAAAACAAAATTAATGGTGAAAACTGCAGAAATGTTTAAGGATTTGGTATTGTTGATAACAAAAATGACAGAACGATCTAACCCGTAAAATCAGCATACTTCCATTTGTAAAATGGATTTCTATAAACTTTTTTTCACGGTAATATAGGTGAACGTAATTTTCAAGATGGTGACCACAGCAAACCATGATTATCAGTTCATCATGTTTGCAGTATGTGTTTTAAAGCATGGATGAACAACATAAAGCTCTCAACCACAGGAAATATGGTCCCAGAGCCATGGAAGTCCTGCTAATGTTCCTATAGCTCAGCAGGAAACAGAACACTATTTCCAATCACCATTAATAGCCAGGAATCAAATAACTGATCCTTGCAATCAATTATTTCCTGCTGTTAACAGAGAATCTGCAGTAATACAGTGGAAGCTGGGAATAAGGTAAGAAAATATGATATATATATATAGGCTTAAGCAGCATTTGTGTATAAATATTTGAATATATAAACATGCTGCATGTAGGAAATCTGAATCATTGTCTGGAAAACTCTGCAGCCCCAGGAGTAAAAAGTTGCCCACCTTGTTGGAAAATAGCCACAAAAAGCTCAGTATCCTATTCCGCCAGCCAATACTTTTCACAAATTCAAATTCCTCAGTTTTTCTTTTTTCCCCAATCCTAAATCCAATTCTGAAATAAATCTTCTGACGCGTGTGCTTATTTCATTCTTTCTTAAAGCATCTGCTACAGAATGTTCTTCTCCCTCATAATTTCATTCACAAATGCCAAAATTCATGGATTCATTTTTCAAGATAGGGCTGGCATCCCAAAAGTGCTTTTTCAAGGGTTTTTCTTCCTGGTTTTTCTTTGGAGACATTTTGCTTTCTCATTTCCCTGAGAAGCAAAACGCCTGAAAAAAAATCCCAGAAAATCCAGCTGCCTCTTGAAAAAGCACCTTTGGGATACCATGACCTGCATAACTAAAAATCTCCATAGGCACAGGGCTGGCATCTCACATGGACTTCCTTCACCCAAGTTTATTAGTTTCACCTAAAATCTCCAGCTGTGAACTTTGCTTCAGCAAGGGAAAAAGCAGCTTCTCTCATCACTTCACCCATCAACATCTTAGTCTGCAAACAGAACAGAAAAGAAGAGCTTGTGAACTCAACATAAAAAGTACAATGATAAAAGCTACTAAGAACAAAAACATTTAATTGCAATAGAAACAGCACTTAGACTTATATACCGCTTCACAGTGCTTTACAGACCTCTCTAAGCAGTTTATAGAGTCATCCTATTGCCCCCAACAATCTGGGTCCTCATTTTACCCACTTCGGAAGGATGGAAGGCTGAGTCAACCTTGAGCCTGATGGGATTTGAATTGCCAAATTGCAGGCGGTCAGCAGAAGTAGCCTGCAGTACTGCACTCTAACCACTGTACCACCAAGGCTTATTATTAATGATAATTTTAAGTTTAAGTTTAAGAATAAAGCAAAACAAAACTCCTTACCTCAATAATTTTCTTCAAAATCTGCCGGAATCGTAAAGTCAATGCATCTGATTTTTTTTTCAAGAGGTTTCGACCAGTCTGGGCTCCTTTCAAACGGGCTTTCATTATAGTCTGAGCCCTATCAAAATCAGAAAAAGTGAGGCCTTTTATTCTATCACTTGAGATGGATGATTCTGAAAATAAACCACAGTCTTCTTTAGCACACAGAAATTGAGGGTGCATTTAGAACACAGGCCTAGGGACAGCTTAAAACAAAACCCTATTAAGCATACCTGGCTAAGCAAGCATGGAATTGCAGTCTAATCTACAATCCCAAAATATTTACAAGGGAATAAACTCCAAATTAGCAATAGTGGAAAATTCTTTTCTAATCTAAGGAGGCTATAAAAAAGAAGTGCCAACAGGAGAATTTTCAGAATAGGAAGGATCTTTCCATCGTGCGAATAAATTTCTCAGCAAAGATATATTTGGCATTATTTCTTTACCACCATTCAGAGTAAGGCAAATAAGAACTAAATCATTTATAATTCAAGAAACTAAGAATGGCAATATAACGCATGGTGAAATTTGTTCTTGGAAATTAGTATATAATAAATCACATGCAACATCTGGGCTTCCCCATTTCCCCAATCGCCTAAAGATTATACACTGGTTTTCCACATGCTCAAGTTTCCAATGAATTCAAACTATCACTAGTCTCCACCTAAATCTATTGAATGAAGGGAAAAAATAATGAAGGAAAAATAAACCGTAAACTATAATTGGGTGAGCATAAGTACTGTCCAAGGAGAATTTCTGTAGTTTCTTTTAAGAATTTTAATAAGTTGAAAGGAAGTTCAAGAACAGAAGTGTACCTTTTAAAAGAAGGCAAAATAGAGGCTTCATATTCTTGTACCAGCTAGTTTCTGCCACTGCCTACTTAGCAGACTGATTCACTTACTAGCTAGAACAAGATTTTGTGTGTGCATTTCAACATCATTCTGTTTGCTGTCAACAGTTTGCTGGTCTGTTCTATAAATGTACTGTGAGTGTGGCTGATCTATATGCAAGATTTATGCCAATAGGAATATTTACTTATAGACATGGCTCAGAACTGATCATATACATTTATGGTCTTCTTCACAAGAAGTAAAAAGCAAAAATATTTTTATAATTCATCTCTCTCTCAATTATGGAGTTGGGCAGTGAAAAAGTAAATAATAGTAACATTTTCTACTGGACATTATATTTTTAAAAAGGAGAAAAGTAACATATATGCAATATTTCTTTTTCTAAATAATGATAAAATATTACTGAAAACTTAAAAATTTACTAAACAGATACTTAACACAGCGTATATGAATTAAAAATCTTGAAAGATCAAAAGTTTTATTAAGAAATAGATATGATTCTATTATCGGTATAGGCACACTATCAAGATTATAACCAACAGAAATACTGAAAGATTACCTACATATCTGACTCTGAGTCATTTAATTTGGTGGACAGTATCATACAAAAATTGGGAGAATATTTAATAGTACTGAGTATATAAAAACCCTTGAGAAGCAGAGTTAAAAAACAATTCTGATCAGAGTTAGCAATCCCAACATGATTATTAAAAGACATTTATTGTTTAGGAAAGTTTGCAGTTAGTATTCAACCATTGTATTTAAAGCACAAATGAACCCATTAAAATCAATAAAATTATACAAACCAGGATGTACAAAAGATCATATTGCAAGGCCTCGGTGCTCACTTACTCTATTTGGGCATTTGCACCAATAAAATTATTGGAATTGATTTCTAAAACACGATAGAAGTGGACTACATGAAATCCCCCCCAAAGTAGCTGTCAAATCTTTTTTGCATGCATTAGAAATAGAAGAAATGCTTTAGAAATATCTGTTTGATAATATGAGAATATATACAAATAATTGTAAGTGAGGACTATGGAGAAGACGCACAAAAAATTTGTAACCAACCGACACACTATAGGTATGTAATTGGAAGATGGCTTTATGTTTTTACGTTTTGTCTGTGTATGTTTGTCTAAAAATTAAAAAAAATGAAAAAAAAGAAATAGAAGAAATGCAATCTATAAACATAATCTGTGGACTTTTATTTTTAGATAGATTGGGTTATTAACCATCCCCTTGAAATGATGACGAAGGCAAACACCACTATATAGCATTAGGATGTTTTTTTAAAAAAAAACTTCAGAATTATCATCATACCAACTATTATGGACAGATTTTTGAGTACTACTTTTGAGATTTATCCCCCATGCCAAACATTTCTGGCAAGGCCATTCTTTATTCCTATATCCCACACATTAGAAAGGAAGTAACTACGAAGCCAGTCCTTTCAACAAATGCCCTTGCCATGAAACGTGCACATTCAATGACAATCCTGTTCCCTACAAAGTCGTCTGCACGACTATACGACAAAGCATTTATTCTTATGACAGAACGATTCACTTCTTCATTTTCTTTAGCCTGTTTATTCCGCTTGCTCCTAACTGAGAGGGGGAAAAAAGAGAAGTGTCGGGAAGAACTACCAGAAATAATATTCTTCCAAGGACTCTCTCTCCAAAAATCACCATTTACACTCTTTCTGCAGAGATCCAACGGAGGCCGAAAGATCTCCCTCACAGCTCCCAATAGCTATGCTGGACTTTTGATGCAGGACAAAAATGCACATTGCATGTCTTATTTTTCACCCCCTCCCAAACCCACTTTTATTTAGTTCAGCCTTAAACAGCCCAAACGAACTGACACCCGGCCGGTTATTTGTAATCAAAGCCCAGTGAACCTAGCCATGTCCCAGCCAAATTCCCTTCCGCCTCGACCGGCAGGCAAAAAAATCCAGAGCAGCCCCCACAACACAACACACACACACACAACCAGGAGAAAGTGGGTTCAAGGGAGGGGGGGGATTCGTAAACCTCGGATCAGGCTGAGCTCAAAAATTAAGAATAGAAGCCCGCTGCCCCGCACGAGCGACCCCCCCGCGCCCATCCATCCTCGTCCAGGGCGACCGGGAGGGTGAGCGGGCAGAAGAGGAGGGCAACTCACATCCGCGAAGGGAAGATTTCGATCCTATCCTTGCCCGACATCCTGCCAAGATCGACCAACAGCCCGAGCCCACCGGACCGCTAACTTCCTCTCCCTGGGATCAGCAGTCCGATCACGTGACTCCCTCTGGTTACCAAGGGCACCAAGCCCTCCAATTCGGCTTGCTGCGGTTAGGCCCCGCCCCCTTTCTCCTCGCGACTCAGCACGTGCTTCATGCGACGGGGCCGCCCCGTTAGAAACATAGAGCTAAAAACAAAAAAAAGGGAAGAACGAACTTAATGAGACAGGCGAGGATAAGGAAATGGGTCGGACTCGGCGACGCGTAGTTGGAATTTCCAGGAGAAAAAGCGGGAAACACAAAGACTTTTGATTCTGAGGCAAGTCAGGCTGCGGAAAAGCCACTGTGGGCCGCATGGAAGAAGAATAGAGCTCCTCCTTCTTAAGACTCTGAGTGACCTATGAGAAGAACCCCCCTTTTCCCCCATCATGCGTCAGACTTGGATGTAATTGTGGATCTGGAAGCCGGTGTCTTGACTTTTCAATGGTTTAAATTAAAATTGCTCAGTGTGGATTAACACCAAAATACTGGCAAGCTTTTTTACAGGCGGAAACTAGTATCATAGTCTCAAAGCTCAGTAAGGTTGGTCATCTTCGGGCACCAATTGGTTGAATTGGGCCGATCTTGAGAAAGAGCGACTAACACGGGGAAACTTAGCATAATATACTAAAACCGGAAGTCTATATGCCATATTAAACCCCCGCTTCCTCTTCGTATCTCTGATTGGGACATTGTTCCCGAAGTGCTTCCTGTGGCTTCCTGAAACAGGAAGAGGCGGGGCGGCGGCTGCGTTGTGTGAGACGCCGCGGGGGGGGAAGAGCACGCTGAAGCGGGAGTCGGGTCTGAAGAAGCGTTTGCGAGCGGGGCTTGTAGAGCGGACAGGTAAGGCCGGGGAGGGGAGGACGTCCCGCGACGTTCATGCCTGGGGAGGGACTTGCTTTGTGGGTTCCCTCACCCGGGCTGCGGAGGGAAAAGGGTCGCTGTGTCGGAAAACACTGGCAGGGTAACCGCTACGAGCCACTTGGGCTATCCGTGAGAGGCCCGCCGGCCGTAAGAGCCTCTTTTACCAGCGGGATGGGCTTCTGTGGCGTCTCTTCGGACCCCGCAACTGGCCCTCGGGCTCCCCTCGAAATATGTCACAAAAGGGCTCCCTGGCCCCGCCACGCCGCTTTCCCCTCGCGCCCTGCTGGGTCACAAACGCGCCCTTGCAGCCCCGGCGGCGGCGGGAGGGAGGAAGGGAGGGCCTGCGCGGTGGTGCCCGCAAAAAGGCTTGTCAGCGCCAGAGATGTAACCCGCCTCAGGTGCCAATGTCGGCCCAGGGTGCAGAGAGGGAGAAGGACGCCTCTAAGCGCCGGTCCTCAAACTGGCATGCTTGGTACGTTTGGGTTGCTTTGGTGTTTTTTGTTTTTTGTTTTGGTGAGGAGCAGGGAAACAATGTCCTGGGATCTTTTGCTCTGGCTCAAGTGCTCTAGGATTTTTTTGTTTTTAGAGATGGTTAGGAGAGACTGGAGGCTAAAACATATGAAGGACGGTTACTGGAACTGGGTATGTCTAGTCTGATGAAAAGAAGGACTATGGGAGATATGATAGCACTGTTCCAATATCTAAAGAGGTGCCACAAAGAAGAGGGAGTCAAGCTATTCTCCAAAGCACCTGAGGGCAGGACAAGAAGCAATGGGTGGAAACTAATCGAGGACAGAACCAACCTAGAACTAAGGAGAAATTTCCTCACAGTTAGAGCAATTAATCAGTGGAACAACTTGCCTCCAGAAGTTGTGAATGCTCCAACACTGGAAGTTTTTAATAAGAGGTTGGATAACCATTTGTCTGAAGTGGTGTAGGGTTTCCTGTCTAAGCAAGACCTCCAAGGTTCTTTACAACTCTGTTATTCTGTTATTTCTTCTCCCATTTTGGGGATATAAGTGGTTTAACGGTTTGGGCAGAGCTTGATCACCTTTCCTTAACCAGCCTGATCAGATAAGGGATTAAAAATACTGTCGAACTACCAATAATAGTTCTCCATAAAAATGTTTGCTTCCAAATCGCTGCTGCTTTTGTTGAATTTAGTTACTCTTGTTGTCAGACACAGAACAAACACATTTAAAAGTCTTCCTTTCCATTGATCGCACTTACCACCAACTATAACTACCCTATTGAAGTTCTGATTGAGTATTTCTAAAGTGGCCTTTGGCTTAACACATATTTTATGCAGACAGCTGACAAGTAGGATGCACACTCCTTTTTGGTTTTGGAATTGAAAAGGGGCATGTGAAGACAGCTGTTACAGAGTTGAAGTGGGGTATTAAAGTTTAAAATACTTTAGTTCTGTATCTCAGTTTGAGTCAGTGCTGGGTTTTTTAGGATAGTATGCACATTTATCTACATGCCAACTAGATTTCTGTACATTAATGCAGATTTGGACATAATGCTGGGAGTGTAATTTTTATAAGGCTGTTTAATGAGTTTATGTGTTAATCTAATGTAAAATATTTCTCTATATTACGAAGATGGTCTTGAATGTCATAGCTGTTATTCTTTAATGAATAATGAATTTAGTGACAAACAAGGTTTTCCAGACCATTGTTTACAACTGCTAACCAATCATTGTGAAGTTCTAGATATTATTCTTTACTCTATTTTCAGTTATACTTCACTATTACTAATTGTTTTGATTATAAAACATATTTGTACTTACAACTTTCTGATTTATTATTGCAGGATGCCTGGATTAAGCTGCAGATTTTACCAGCATAAATTTCCTGAAGTAGAAGATGTTGTCATGGTCAATGTCAGATCCATTGCAGAAATGGGAGCCTATGTTAGTCTTTTGGAATACAACAACATTGAGGGCATGATCTTACTCAGTGAGCTGTCCAGGAGGCGAATCCGTTCTATAAATAAACTCATCCGAATTGGCAGAAATGAATGTGTTGTTGTCATAAGAGTTGATAAGGAGAAAGGTGAGTTGCATAACAAATACAGCAACTTTTTCAATCCATAGGAATATATTTATGGTTTTCAAAAGCATTCAATGAGAGGACTAAAATTGTAGAACAGCCTATTAGAAGGGATAGTATGCAGTAATTTGGAAGAACAGATCTTTCCTCTTGCACTTAATAACTATACATAGTTTTTTTATGAGAGAAAGACTGTTAGTTGACTTAATATATTTAAAAATATTTCTTGTTATTTTAGGTTATATTGACCTATCAAAAAGAAGAGTGTCTCCAGAAGAGGCAATTAAATGTGAAGACAAATTCACCAAATCAAAAACTGTAAGTTTTTGTAAGAAACATTTGTCCTCCTGCTTTGTTGAATAATGAAATACATTTTAATTCTGCTAAAAGTTTCAGCTTGCTTGACCTTAAAGAAAAACAAGAGTGAGCCATACAACTAAAGTTATACAGGTAGCCCTTGACTTACAACTACAAATGAGCCCTAAATTCAAATTGCTATGTAAGACAGTTAAGTGAATTTTGCCACATTTTACAATCTTTTTTTTTGCCCTGATTGTTAAGTGAATCTGGATTCCCCCTTTATCTTTGCTTATCAGACAGTTGCAAAAGGTGATCCCATGACCCCTGGACGCTTCAATTTCATAAATGTCAGTTGCCAACCATCTGAATATTGATCACTTGATTCTGGTGATGCTGCAACTGTTATAAGTGTGAAAAATGCTCATAGGTCACTTTTTTCAATGCTATTGTAACTTTGGTAACTAAATGTCATAAGTTGAGGACTACCTGTACCATATATATTATGAACAATGTATTTTCATACTACAGTATTCTGCTCTTGCATGTGTGTGCATGGTCCAAATAGCTATAAAAGAAAGTCCAGTTCAGTTCACCACTACACAGAGAATAGTGATAAGTAGCCGATTTCCAGTATAACATGTTAATATGACCAAATTAGTATTATGGCTGTTAGCAGGAATGTAGTAGTATACAAAGAATCTCTCTAGAGATTTCATGTCACCTAAACATTTCTACATCACAGAGTTTTCCAATTATGCTGTCAATAACTCTGGAGTAGCAGAATTTTACTTCGTTTTTTCTGTTTGTTCTGCATGCATAAATTAACTTTGGAAAATGGGATTTTGAATTTATTCACTCCACTACAAAGAGAAGAAATGAAGTAAATAAATTTATCTAGGATATATTTTACACAATAGTGCTGAATATCTGTAGCTTGAGTGTAGGATGAGGGTGAAGGTTTGTTCTCCGAGCTTGTGGGTTGGTTTCTGAACATTTCATTACCAGGCTAGGTAACATCTTCAGCGGAGTTTAGGGGATGTCAGTATCAGTGTTCTTCTGTTTATAAGGACTTTGTGGCTGACACTGACATTCCCTAAACTCTGCTGAAGATGTTTCCCAGCCTGGTAACAAAACATTCAGAAATCAACTCACAAGCCCGGAGAATGAACCTTCACCCTCATATTTAACACAGTTGCCCTAACTTTAAAATAATCGTTTAGCTTCTGACCTCTTTGGACATATCAAAGACTCTAAAAAGATACCATCGCAGGATACAAGACTGTAAAAATTTTATCTGGATCAGGATATTTGAGCATGGGCACATTGATGAAATATTTAACATGTTAAGAAAAGGCATATCCTGTGTACAGGTATATTGCATAGGATTTTTAACCTTCATTATTTTATTGTTTCATTAGATTAGAATTCACTGTGTTAAATACAGCAATGTTACATGCAACTTTTTCCCTGCTTCTGTCCAGGTTTACAGCATCCTTCGCCATGTTGCTGAGGTTTTAGAATACACAAAAGATGAACAGCTGGAGAGTTTGTTTCAGAGAACTGCTTGGGTATTTGATGACAAGTACAGAAAGCCTGGATATGGCGCATATGATGCCTTCAAACTTGCTGTCTCGTAAGTAAAGATACCTTTCTAATCTTTCACTAATTTAGAAATTAGACGATAAATTTGTGCATTGCTTGCTTTTATGCAGATTCTTGTACCCTTATTGTTACTCAACAAGTAATTTTTCTGCATTTTGAAGACATGGCAGCATGCTAGCCTGCTTCTATCTATAAACTCTACTTGTATCTTTTGCAAACCTAATTTTCAGGAAGAGGAGATGTGTTTAACTGTGCATAGTATATTGTTTTGACACTTCCTCGTTTCTGTTTTATGTGTAATTGAGGAAACTCTGGTAAGGTTTTCTTTGATTATTCATTTTATACAGTGATCCCACAATCCTTGACGGGCTGGATTTGACAGAAGATGAAAAACGTGTGCTAATTGACAATATCAATAGACGTTTGACACCACAGGCAGTGAAAATTCGAGCAGGTGAGTTCCCAAAACTGCCTATGTTGATCGAACATTCTATATACTTCAAAATGTCAATTAGTGAATATATTATGAGGATATGTTGAATGCTGCTTTTTGCTTTATGGTAACTCTAAAGCTATTATTATCTGAACGTGATTATCTTGGGCTCATTGAGACTTGAACAGTAAGCATGACTGGGAAATGTTTGAATGGATATAGATTAGGAAAGTGAATTTCACAGTGTTATATTTCAAAATATAGCCTTTTTTGTTGAATAAGTTATCCAAACAATTATTTAATTCTCTGAAGGAAAAGAACCAGAAATTCTCAAATAGACACAAGTGTTTTTGGATAGACAGGAATTGGAAAGTTTCTGGAAATGTAAGGAATCAGAGATTAATTGGCAAGGAGATGAAAAAACATGCTTATAAGATGTTATCAAACAGAAAGCACTTAAAAGATGAAGAAGAAATTAATATAAAGGGCATACAGAACAGTGAAATCAAGTAGGGTCTAAGGATGAGGATGGAAATTGTGAAATGACTGAGCCAGCTGCCTAAATCTTTAGCTCATATAGGTTTTAATGAGTGGAAAAACAGATCTTAATGAATAGAAGTATAGCTGTATATACAACTAGAGAAAATTGCCTTGTTTTACCTTTCAGTTGAGCTGAATTCAGAGTATACAGATATTAGGTAATAGGTTCATATTACATGAAACTTATTAATTGACTGTTATTGTTTAAAGGTGCAACAATTCTGTGATTCTGTTATCACTAATTAAAACTATTCCACTGGGATTAGGAAAAGGGGAACATTTCTGCCAAGTAATAAGATCCAAATTATAATTTGCAGTAGTTAAATTGTATAACAGGCTAAATGCACTTGTTGCAAAATTTCCAATGGTTGTTATGAACTTTCTCCACCCCAAAAAACTTGCTTTAAACAGCTCAAATTATTTCTAACATGACAATTGATTTCTTTTAAAAATAAAATTATACCCATATGAGGGATAAGGGGAAAATAGGATTTTATTCAAATACCAAACCACTTGAAAAGGGATCTGGTCATATATGTTACCAGTCAGTGAAGACTTGGCTATTTATGTTACCAGTCAGCCATTGGTTAAATTCCTTTCATTTTGTAGAAGCATAAAATAGTGAAGAAAGACTTTCTTTATAACAGGGAACAGGGTTAGATGCAAATGTGCAGGATTTGTAGGAAAACTGCATTGTAAGGGGGAAGATACAAGGAAATAAACCAAATTCAAGAAAATTGAATATTTCATGTGTCTTTTTTTTTAATTACATTTATATACCGCCCTTCTCCGGAGACTCAGGGCAGCTTACAATTTTTGGGGGGGATGCAACCCAGTGTGCTCAGCAATAGCCTTCATTCCATTGTATATGCCTGCTTATTACTAAATGGCATTTTTACAAGGTCAGCTAATTGCCCCCAACAATCTTGGGTCCTCAATTTACCTACCCCGAGAGGATGGAAGGCTGAGTCAACCTTGAGCCTGGTGGGATTCAAGCCTACAGCAGTTGTGGGCAGCTGGAACTTAAGTGCAGGCAATTAACAGCCTGAGCCACCAAGGCTGCTTCAAATGTTCCAACCTAACCATGTTGTAAATTAGGTACAAATGTAACACAATTTTCCTTGGGATCACCTCTTAGCCTATGGCCTCTTGGTAGTTAGGAATGTTTTTATTTTTCACTAGCATTTATCTTTAAAATGCAAATATTATTGAACTGTGTATATTTGGTTGCTAATGATTTTAATTTTTCTAAACATTTTTAACATAGCAAAATTTTGGTTTTTTTAGATATAGAAGTGGCCTGTTATGGTTACGAGGGTATAGATGCAGTAAAGGAAGCTCTGCGAGCTGGCCTAAGCTGTTCTACAGAGAGTATGCCAATCAAAGTAAGTGGATATCCTTCGACGTGGTTGTTCTGGGAAAATCTTGAATATATTTTTAAAAATCTAATATCCTCCTGTGGCTTAATTGTCATGCCACTTAGTCTGTTAATGTATAGGAATGGGGTTGAGAGAGAAAGTGAGATCTGAATTGACCTAAGAAAGCCAATTACAATCTTAAAGTGGCTCAGTTGGATTGATTATTTTACCAATGTTATAAAACTTATTTTGAAAGCATAGAAAAAAAGATCTCCTTAAGGCAGAAAATGAAGAAAATGAAACAGATTTACAGGAAGTTAATGGTGGTTACATTCTGTTAAAAAGCTACAAATACGGAATTGGCTCCAAACCTCAGGAATATGCAATTTGGCTGATTCCAATATTTTGTTGCTCTGCATGTCCATGAATCAAAAGTGCCATGAGTACTTATTTGGGGGTTACAAATAAGTGAGTTCACAAATACAGAACTTGCAAATAATGGAAGTTAGCCTGTATATCGTGGAATACGTCATTTAAAAGTTTATTATCTTGTACCGGTAGTATTTTTGCAAAATACTAAAACTGAACTCCTTCAGGAAAAGACCCGAATGAAATAAGTCCTGGAGTACTTTTGGGGTTAGTTCAAGATTTAAAGCATCTTTTATCAGCAGCTTTGAGGAGCAGGTTAAGACGTGTGAAAGCAAGTCTAATACTACCTCATTCTTTTTTAGATAAATCTAATAGCTCCTCCTCGATATGTGATGACCACAACAACACTTGAAAGGACTGAAGGCCTTTCTGTCCTCAGCCAAGCTATGGCTGTCATTAAAGAAAAAATTGAAGAGAAGAGAGGCGTCTTTAATGTGCAAATGGAAGTAAGTATTGAGTGTTCAGCTAGGCTGGGATCAGACCCCTCCTTCCCCCTGCAGACACCTTTGTCTATGATCCTCAGGGTTAATACCTGCAACTGTAATTATTGCCAGGTGGGGAAGATCCAGTGTTTCTTGCAGTCTCCAACCAGGAGCAAGAACTTCATTTTTCTTGTTCTGTTTGGAAAATTAGCAAATGCTTCAAAACATGCTTCAAAGCATGTGTTCCTTTTTCCCTGGTGTAGAACTGCCTCAGAAAACTAATAAAATGTTTTCCTCTCTTTCTCATGTACTTCCCACTTTCTCAGCTCCATTTTTATTGGACCTGTTTGACCACAGTGTTGATAAGTCAGGAATTTGGAAAGACACAAGAAAGCCTTGTAGCTCTAGTTACAGTACTTTCTTAAGTGGAGTAAAAAGGAAAGCAAATTAATCTGGCTAGTACTGCTATGGCCTTGGTTTTTTGAATGTTGCCATTAACAAAGCTTTCAAATGGAGGAACAGAAGAGGAATAGGCAGGGGAAAGAGAAGAAATGCACAAAAATAATACTTAGGGATAAATACAACCAGAGGAAAGGTACTGAGTAAAGGTAAGTATCTGCTTAAGTTACTCCATATTTTCAAATATTAATTATTCCAGACCGTCAAAATACTATTCCCTTAATGAACCCAAAAAGATACAGAATGGGTTTATAGGGAGGAGTAGAAATGTCTGGTAATACAATATGGAATTCTTGACAGCTTATCCATCTGTGTACTCCACCAAGTGTGTATAGTGGAATCAAGTTCAAAGGGTGCTTTCCTTTGGGTATTCTGATTTTACACTACGGGATGTTTTATCACTCTTTTTTCAGTCTTAAACACAGAATGATTATCAAGTGTAGGGTGTGGAACGTCCCAACCACTGGGTCTGCTGGAGATGGGTTTTTACCTTTGCTCCAGTAGACTTAACATATTTTACCATTTTGTTGTAAAAGGAAACAATAACATTTTAATGGAAATCATATTAGAAAAAGTTAAATATGTAGGTAAGTCTGATTGGGAAACAGAAAATGGTTTTAAATTAAGAAAAGTTTGTAAATATTCTGCTGAATTGTTTCATATTGATTGCAGCTCAGTGGAAATAGAAATAGCCTTGGTAGCTCAGGCTGTTAAATGCCTGCTCTTAAGATCCAGCTGCCTACAATTATTGTAGGCTCGAATCCCACCAGGCTCAAGGTTGACTCAGCCTTCCATCCTCTTGGGGTAGGTAAATTGAGGACCCAAGATTGTTGGGGGCAATTAGCTGACCTTGTAAAAATGCCATTTCGTAATAAGCAGGCATATACAATGGAATGAAGGCTATTGCTGAGCACATTGGGTTGTATCCCAGAAATTGTAAGCCGCCCTGAGTCTTCGGAGAAGGGCGGCATATAAATGTAATTTAAAAATAAAAAATAAAACCCAAAATTGTTTTGCTTTTTGTTTTTCTTTGACAAAACAATATCCCGAGAAATCCCAGAGTGATTTTATATGAAGAGTAATTTTGTCGCAGCTTTTCCAGGCAGCAACTAGTACAGCAGGTTCCACTACCTGCCTAGCCTCCTAATTTTCTGAGCACCTTCCACTTCTCTGTTTCTGCAGTTCACGTCCCAGCATTGCATATACAGGTAGTCCGCTACTTAACAACAGTTCATTTAGTGACCATTTCAAGTTACAATGGCACTGAAAAAAGTGACTGATGACCATTTTTCACACTTGCAATCAGTGCAGCATGTCTGTGGTCACGTGATAAAAAATTGGGCACTTGGCAATTGGTTCATATTTATGGCGGTTGCAGTGTCCTGGTGTCACGTCATCACCTTTTGCAGCCTTTGGACAAGCAAAGTCAGTTGGAAAGCCAGATTCACCTACCGTGTTAGTAGCTTAACATGTATTGATCACTTTGTCTTTACAGCCCAAGGTGGTAACTGACACTGATGAGACTGAACTTGCAAGGCAGTTGGAAAGGTTGGAGCGTGAGAATGCTGAAGTGGATGGAGATGACGATGCTGAAGAGATGGAAGCAAAAACTGAAGATTAAGTTTATTGGCATGGCAAAATAGATGGAAATTATGCCTTCATGCAAATAACTAAAAACACCTAGAGTCGACTGATGAGATTTCATTGTTAAAAATGCCACAGGAACAGACTTGAAATACTTTCAAGTTTTTAATGAGACCAAATTTTGAACAGACAAGAAACCATCTGCTACAGTGTGTTGCTTGATTTTCTCAATGGGAAGGTACTTCTCACTGAAGATTAAAACCTTTCCCCCCTAAATAATCCAAGCATACTTTGATGACTCTTCTTAATATTTTCACGTCTTATACATTCAGGTGGCAACTGGTTCACTGTGTTGTATCAATGAGTTTCTGAGGATTAAACCAATATTCCTCCGTAGACCACATTGAAGCATTCAATAAATGTATTGGATATTTACTTGGGTTTCTTTTCATTTTAAGAAATCTGCAGTGCAAGATCTGAAGAGGAAAGAGTAGTTTTTAGCTCTTGAAGATGGCAGTTTGCATGTCTTTAATAACTCCTAATCTCTACATAGTTCATTATCAGTTGTCATTATACAAGTAGCTTTAGGGCTACTTCATGTACAACAAGTCAGCAAGACCAGATACTCCTTTTTAATACTCTCAGTGATGAATTGATGCAGTAATCTTCCTCTTCTTATTTTGTAGGCTTTTTTTTTACATTTTTGAGTATGTGATGGCTTAGAACAAAATATTTTCCCTACTCTGCAAGATAAACCATAATCTGTCTCATTGATAGAACAAGGAAATACTGCATTCAGTTGCCTGAAGTTTATTAGGAGGATAGTACATCTTGTGTTTATTTTTTGCTGGTCTGCCACATCAAACTCCTACATATTATCATAGTGATTATATGTGCTAAAACTGTTATTAAATGTCATTACTTTTTTCCCTAAATACTGTGCTATTTATGTAAGAATTATCTGTTTTTTATGTATAGCAAAATCAAAAGCTGGTAAAGATTTCTAAATAATCAACTTTTTTCTAATAGTAACATCAACAAATGTTTTAATGGTAGCTTATAATAGTGTACTTTTTTTCCTACCACTGGGTGTCATACAACCACAACAAACTGCCTTACTATTGCTTTAAAAGGATTCAAAATGTTGTCCTGAATTCATATTTAGTAAACCATTGCATACTAAAGTTCTCCATCTGGCCTGCTAACTCCTTATGAGGATTCTGCACTCTTTGAGGAAAAGCCAGTTCTCCCTCAAGATAAGTTTTCAGTGTTGCAGGCAAGGTTTGACGTCAACATCAACAGATGGTTTGTTACAGCCAGTTCCTCCCACTATGGGGGAATCTGTAGGCCTAAAGGTAGATAGGGTAATTTGAGAACTGATTAGACCTACCTAATCTGACATCACTGTCTGAGTTTAGTTTTATATCCATACAGGTTCCTACATGTTTTCTTCCAATAGGGATATGTTTAGTATTTGAAGAGTTCTTTGTAGCAGTAAAAATCCACATTTCAGTATTAAGTAGTATATAGATTGGGTAATCTTCCTTATATCTTTAGAGTGAGAAGACACCCATTTTCCCCAATGTCTAGGAATTTATTTTTGTGTAAAGTATAGGTTGACCGAATGCAAACCAGTATGGACGTGTATCTTTAAGAACTAATTACAATGTTTGCCCTGTACATTTTTTTAGAGTAGCCATTTTCATACAATGGATAGTTTATAAATATTTCAAGTGCTATGGGGAAATAAAATATAAGTGAGGTTATCTAGGTATTGTTGGCATCAGAAATGTCAGGGCAAGCACAATCGATCAACTAATAGAAAACTATAAATTGAACAGTAGTAAAATTGGGGAGCAGGGAAAGATATAGGGCAAATGATTAAAAAATGATAGCTTTTCAACAAAAAGATTTAAAAGGGCAAAGGTGTAAAATAACTACAGCATGAAACTGGAAGGCAGATCTATTTTTGATATTCATACCCCTTCATTATTTTTACAAATAAGGCGGTGAATATATATAACACTTCTTCCTCTTCCCATTTTCCACACAACAATCCTGTGGAATGGGTTTGGCTGTGAAGAGAGTGACTGGGTCCAAGTCACCTGGCCAGCTTCCACAGCTAAGGCAGGACTTGAACTTACAGTCTCTACTAGACCAAACTGGCTGTCTGGTATATCTAGCTTGGTATACTTTAGCCATCCTTGAACTGTTCAGTAGTTAATAGACTTGAATGTCTGGTTCAGAGAGCCTCACAAGAATACAGGAGCTAGACCACATCCTCTGGCCTAAAAAATAAATAAATACATTTTATATACATATAACAATATTTACATAGGGCTTACTCATGAAAAATAGAAAGCAAGCAGTTGGAGTGTATTGTAAAACTCAGTCATAAAGCCCCCCACCCACTCCAAAATAATACTATGTCTGCAAAGAGATTTGCTGACATGCTTGTTGATTTAGTGACTAATGCTACATCGTCTGTGACTCACACTATTAGCAAGAACAGTAATCTGGAGCTATGCAAGAATAACAATTGTTTCCTTCCTGCTTATCTCCCAGGATGCTGGGTTGTTGTTTTTTTAATTTTGCTTTGACCATAAAAGTATTTCCCTAGAAAACAAGTAAATCTTGCGATAAGGAAAAGTATCACTGAAATCTTAACCATTTATTTATTTATTTAATTTGACTTGTATGCCGCCCCCTCTCCAAAAAGGACTCGGGGCAGCTCACAACTAAAAGCAGAACAATAATTAATTAAAATAGGATTAAATTAAACAAGCCAAATTCATCTAAAAACCCTTACTAATTTAAAATATAAAACCACCACCACCACCACCCCCGAGAGGTCAGCACAGCCCGGCCTGTTCAAATAACCAGTTTTTAAATCATGGCGGAAGGTGCGGAGGTCAGGGGCCAAATGGAGCCCCAGGGGTAGTTGATTCCATAAGGTGGGAGCCGCTACAGAGTAGGCCCTCACCTAGGACACCGCCAAATGACATTGAGTCGCAGACGGCACCCCGAGGAGTCCCTGTCTGTGCGCTTGTACAGGGCGGTTGGTATTCGATGCTGGCAGGAGACGCTCCCGTAAATATCCCAGACCCATGCTTCACCATGTTATGGTGAAACCATAATGCTTTCACCTTATCTGTAGTTCTGTAAGATGCTATAGGGTATAGACTCCCTCACTACAGTCTCAAGGTAGGATACAATTTCCATAAGAAGCATCATTCTCCACCCAAACAGAAGTGTAAAATGCTTCCTCGCTGTTCTTAAAGTCTTCCATAGAAAAGGGTTGCATATATTTTAGAGCAACTTTTAGGGCTTATGGAAATGACAAAGGGAAACTGCCTACACTTCTTGTCAGAGATACTGCATGCATATGGAGATCTTCACAGAAAGGTCAATAGGAAGCCCTTTAATAAAAACCAATTTATACCTCTTGGTTTGGCTTGACTTAACAAATGTGCATGGATCTACTTAATAGTAATACCCAAATAAATTTATATATTAATGTAGCCTTACTGTTCTAGAAAGTTAAGTACAGCACATTATTATGCATTCTTAACTTGAAGGCCCAAGTACAATGGTTTTTATTCTGTAAAAGTAAGTTGAGCAAATAGTGTACAAGTAATTACTCAACTTACAATGGCAGTTGGAACTGAAATTTCCATCGCTTAGCAATGGTAGTTCCCTGCTGAACTGATTGCCTTCATTAATAAAATCTGATGGTTGACAGGTAAGGCAACTTCATGCTACCACTGACTTGGTTGGGGGAAGCTGGCAAGTCCCAGATGGCTTGCACACAGGAAAGCAGTAAGTGGCTGCTGCTGGATGCAGAAGAGTGTGCAAGGAAGGTGTGGCACTTCATAACCACGTGACTGGGTCAAAGAGTGTATGAGGTGCACAAGAGTAAGGGAGGTGTGGCAAGACTTGGGGTGGGTGCAGGGGAGTACACAAGTGGCCAGCTTGGTGTAAGCGCAGTGGGGTTGGGGGACTGGTTGGGAGAGACTCCCAACTAACCTACTGAATTTCTGGGGAAGCCACAGGGAAGTCACAAATGGAGATCATGTGGTTATGAAGTGCTGCATTTAGTCATAAATGCAAGCCAGTTACCAAGCACCCAGATTGTAATCATTTGACTGCAGGGGTCCTGGGACAGCCAAAAGCCTGAGAACTGGGCATAACTACCAATTGTTCAGGGCAGTGATGGGGTTCAAATATTTTTACTACCGGTTCTATGGCCGTGGCTTGGTGGGTGTGGCAGGGAAGAATACTGTAAAACTGGTTCTCAGAACTACTCAAAATTTCTGCTACCAGTTCTCCAGAACTGGTCAGAACCTGCTGAATATCACCTCTGGTTCAGGGCCATTTTAACTTGAACAGTTCTTGAACAAATGGTCGTAAGTCAAGGACTACTTATATCCAGTCATGTCCTTATTGCTCAGATGCACTTTCCTTTCACAGATCTTAGATGTCTTGGAAACATCTGATTATCTATTGCCAGAAGGAGAACATTTCAAGGATTACTTATTTAATTTATGCTATCTTTATCATTCTCAGGTTTTTTATGATTATTTACCCATTATCAGACCCAAAAGGGAGCATTCAGCCTCATAAAGGTCTCCCATGCCTGAAATAAGTAGCAAACTGAAATTTTGGAAATATCCAATTATTATGTGTAACAAGGCTATGTCAAGTTGCCTTAAAGATCTCTTTTGTATATATTTAAATTTTAACTCTGGATTAAAATGTCTGGCTATAATATAGTTAGGACTTCTTTGATTTTATTGGTTGTTGTTTTGGTGCCTTAACTCCTTGCAGTATACCAAACTGCAGTATACCATACTCTCCACTATTGCAATCATTCGTTCTATTTTCTCCATGACACAGAGCTAACTTAATCTTTGATATGTTAATTTTTAGAGCCATATATCTCACTCATTAAATAATTTAAATTTCACTGCAAATAATTTGGATTCTCTACCAATAACATGGCATCATGTGCATGTAAACGTATAAATGTATTTCCAGTCAAGACATCCCTGCTGCTAAGCACTTCCTTACACATGTATATTGTTGTCTCATCTTCATTTGCAGCATTTGTGCATGCATTTTATTCATTTTTTAAAAAAACAGCTTCTTTCACTTCATCATGTAAAAAACATCTTTTTCACACTTCCCATTAATCAAATACACATATTGGACTTCTGTAATATTATGTAACATAATTCTTGTTACCTTTTTCCAAGCAGCTTCCACATCCTCTTTCCATATGTCTGTTTTCTATTCATTATAATAGGAAATAGAGCTATCTTCTAATATTTGTTCATTTCTCAAGATCCACTGTCTACACTTGCAAAAAATTGTTTTATTTAAAACTTTTCATTCATTTACTGTGTTTCACACATTACCTCAACCATTCCTAATAATCAAATAATGCTTTCAGGTTTATGTTAAGTTTGCATGAAGAGTCAGACGCGAGGAGTTCCAGCAAAGACTTTATTAGTGACTACAGCTCGAATGGACCCATCCTGGCTTGGCTACGGCTGCTTCTTATAGCCTGCAGCCGTAGCTGCCAGCCAATGGGAGTGCAGGGTTTCTTCCCGCACTATTTAAACCAATACCATTTGACATTTTACAAGAACAATTCAAATAAACCAATAACATTCAAACCTACATACATAACACCCCTCCCCACTAGGTTCAGTCCATACCAAACCCCAACCTATCTAATGTATTCCTTTAAATAGGTGGGGCTCTTACGTGTCGTTGAGACCTTCGTGGTTCAGAAGCTTTAACGTTCTCACCCAGTGAGAGGGGAAATGTGTCTACTGACATTTCCCTGTTGGGACTTCCGGTGAAAGAAGACCCTGTTAGACTGTTAGAATCTGGTCTCTCCTCAACCCATCTCCATTCCAATGTCAGCACCCAAGTCAGGTAGTGATGTGCAATCTTCCACTTCAGATGGTGGATCTTGGCATTGTGACAGGGTTCGGGATGGTTCCTGTCGCAATGGCTTGTTACACATGGGGTTGATTCCTGTTTGCTGATTTTCCTCCTGTTCCCCCTTCCCCTAGAAGAAACATCAGGTGAGGGACCTAGAGGGAGACAGGGGCGATGTTCCTGAGGGAACCTGGATCTAAGTTGGTCAATGTGCCTGCTCCAGAGGAGTCCATCCTCTGTTTGAACCCTGTAAGAACGAGGGCCAGTGATGTGAGTTATTTCAGCAGGAATCCACAAAGGTTCACCTATAAGGTTCCTAGCATAGACAGAATCTCCCACACTAAAAGAACGAACTTTGGAAGTGGAATCCAGTGGTGCGTTGGTGCGTAAGTGGGATGAAGGCGGTCAAGGGAAGACCTAAGTTTCCTGCCCATCAACAACTCTGCTGGGGACAAGTTAGTTGATGGGCTAGGAGTGATGTGTTGAACACTAAGAAGCTTTTCAAGCTTCTCAGTGATGTCCCCAGGACCCAGCTGCTGAAGCTTCTCTTTGGTAAAGCGTACCATGCGTTCAGCCCAGCCGTTGGCGAAGGGTGCCCAGGGGCAGTGAGGGCATGTCTGATGCCCTGTTGAGCTAGAAAGGATTCAAAAATGTTAGATGTGAATTGAGGGCCATTGTCAGAGACAAGGACATCTGGTAACCCATGGGTTACAAACAATTTTCTGAGCTGCTTGATAACAGCCTCAGTAGTAGTGGATGTCATGGGAATTACCTCTAGCCATTTGGAGTATGCATCTACTATAACTAGAAAAGTGTGCCCTCTTGTAGGGCCTGCAAAATCAATGTGGATTCTAGACCATGGGCCCCTAGGACATTCCCATGCCTGTGGGGGGGCGTGAGGCGGGGCAGGTCTGACTACCTGGCAATTGGGACAAGAGGCTACCCAGTTTTCAACCATTTTGTCAATATCTGGCCACCATACATAACTCCTGGCCAAACCTTTCATCCTTACAATCCCAGGATGACCCTCATGTAACATTTCCAAAACCTCCCTTTGCAGTTTTGCAGGAATAACCACCCTGTTACCCCACAAAATACATCCTCTTAATACAGATAATTCAGTTTGCCTGGACTTAAAAGGTTGGGCAAGGTGAGGTAGATCTTGAAGAGGCCAACCTTTCTTAATCCAGCCCATAACAGGTGCTAAAACAGCATCTTTGGTAGTTTCTCTGGCAATCTCAGCAGCATGGACTGGAAGCTTAGCCATGGTCTCCAGGAAAAAGGTGTGAGTTTCAAGTTCAAAGTCCTCCTTGTGTCAAGGTAGTGGGCAACGACTCAGTGCATCAGCATGTCCAATGTCCTTGCCAGGCCTGTGAATCAGTTTGTATGAATAGGCTGCAAGAAATTCAGTCCACCTCAGCATTCTTGGTGACAGGATATTAGGTGTAGGTTTGTCTCCTGCCACAATGCCTAATAAAGGTTTGTGATCTGTAACAATGGTGAATGACCTGCCATACAGATATTCATGAAATTTCTTAACAGCTGCAACAACTGCTAAAGCCTCCTTGTCCAATTGGCTATAATTCCTCTCTGCTTTGGACAAAGTGCGAGAGTAAAATGCAATTGGGGCTTCCCTTCCATTGGGAAGCCTGTGACTCAAACCCCCCACTCCAAAAGGGGATGCATCACAAGTCAGAACAATAGGCAAATTCTCAGAGAACTGTATCAACACAGCATCAGACGTGATTAGTCTCTTAATACTGTTAAATGCTGACTGTTCCTTCCGCCCCAGATCCAAACAGCTTTCTTATCAAGCAGGCGATGTAAGGGCTCAGCAATAGATGCTTTGTGAGGTAAAAACATGTGGTAAAAGTTAATAAGTCCAAGGAAGGCTTGTAAATCTGCCTTGCATCGAGGTTTAGGGGCTTCCTTGATTGCTTTAACCTTGGCATCAGTAGGATGGATGCCCTGCTTGTCAATCATATACCCCAAGAACTCAACTCTGTCTGTTTTGAGTGTACATTTGTCTTCCTTGACTTTTAAACCCGCTTTTCTGAATCTGGTAAGGACTTCTCTGAGTCTTTCTTGAAGCTGAGTGTCATTTTCAGCAGAGATTAACACATCATCAAAATAAGGCACTACCCCTGGCAGTCCTTGCAACATTCTTTCCATAAGGCTTTGAAAAACCAGGTGCCACGCTTACTCCAAATTGTAGTCTTTTACATTTGAAGGCACCTCTATGGGTCACAATTGTTTGTGCCTCTGCAGTGGCATCATCAACTGTTAATTGTTGATATGCCTGAGCCAAATCCAGTTTAGCAAATACTGTACCCCTGCCAAGGGAATGGAGCAGATGATGCACAACTGGTACAGGATATGCTCTGCTGCAGCACATGGTTAAGTGTCCCCTTGTAGTCACCACAGATTCTCACTGACCCATCAGCCTTGACTGGTGTGACTATGGGTGTTTCCCATCTGGAGTGGTCAGTAGGCTCTAAAACCCCTTGAGCAATGAGTTTATCTAATTGTGCATCAATTTTTCCTTTAAAGCAAATGGGACTCTCCTGGGCTTTAAACAATTGGGGGCACCTTGGGGTCTAAGCTGAAAGCAATAGGGGTCCCCATATACTTGCCCAGACCTTCGCTGAAGACCTCTGGAAACTCAGACTTCAAGGACTCTTCCCAGTCAGAACTGCTCACGTGATTGATGCCAGTCACCTCGATGCCAAGTGGCTTGAACCACTCAAGTCCCAGCAAACTTGGGCGATCCTTGTCCACGATGGTCAGGGGCAAACCTTTGGTGTGGCCTTTAAACTGCACGTTGAAATCTCTCGCTCCAACTACTGGAATCTTGTTCCCTTGGTAGTCTTTGAGAGTCAGTGCTTGCTTCTGGAAATGCTTCTTCTGAATTTTGGGAAAGAGTCTGTGGATAGTGTCCCATGACACCATAGATAAATAAGAGCCTGAGTCCACTTCCATTTGGCAAGGCCTTCCTTCAATAAACACCTTCACATGTACTTTTCTGCTTTTTAAGGGTGAAGAATGACCAATAGTGATTGTTTGGTGAGTTTCATTCTTGCCATTTGCTTCTAAATTTAGCCCATTTTTTCAAGGAAATTGTTGGGCTTAAAGTCTCTATCAGGAAATTTCTTCCTAACTGGTGGAGTTCTGGATGATTTGCAGACTCTGGCTATGTCACCCGTTTCTCGTAGGCAAATGGAGTCAAAGAACTTGCATTCAGTGCGGGGTGCCCCCCACAGCCTCTGCAATAGAACCCTTGCCTGTTCTTCCCAGAGTCTTTTCTTTTCTTCTCCATTCTGAGTTTAAAAATCCCCTCCTCTGCCTCACTGCCATCAGAATCAGAGTCTATTTGTTCGCAATGAGCAGATGTGGATTTTTCCCCATCAGAATGGCTTGAGGCCTGGCTTGAGGCCTTGTTAATCTTTTCATGGCAGCTGCTGAGGACTTGGTGGCTTCCGCTAAAACAGCTTCTTCAATGGCCTCTTTAAACGTGATCTTAGGTTTCATTAATAGTTTGCTTTGTAAGACCTTATCTTTAAGGCCTAAAACAAACTGATCACGCATGGCCTCTTCTAAGTTGGTAAAGTCACAAGCACCCGCAATGTCCCTTAAACTTGCCACGAAGTCATTAACATTCTCGCTATCCCCTTGATCCCGACGATAAAATTCGTGTCTCTTAATGAGGCACGATACTTGTGGGGCGTAATGGGCTCTCAAAAGTTTCTCTAAATCGGGCCATTCCATTACCTTCAGCTCTGCTGCTCCCGCCAACGCCAGCCATTTTGAAGACTGCCGGACCGCAGTGCGTGAGAAAGACCGCCCTCTTCCGTCTCTCGGGGATGCCGGCGAGATTGTTCCCTTCCAGATACATGTGGAAGCGATCCGCATCGATTCCCAGTCTTCCGTCGCCGGATCGAGCGGTGCTGGGGGGGTGTTCAGCGCAGCCATCTCGCTCTGTTGCTTGTTCGTCGGCGTCGTCTTCTCTTCAGGGAAATCCCACCTCGCGCCAGTGTTAAGTTTGCATGAAGAGTCAGACGCGAGGAGTTCCAGCAAAGACTTTATTAGCGACTACAGCTCGAATGGACCCGTCCTGGCTTGGCTACGGCTGCTTCTTATAGCCTGCAGCCGTAGCTGCCAGCCAATGGGAGTGCAGGGTTTCTTCCCACACTATTTAAACCAATACCATTTGACATTTTACAAGAACAATTCAAATAAACCAATAACATTCAAACCTACATACATAACAGTTTATATTCGTTATTCTATCATGTATACATATGAAGATAAATACTTAAACCAAGGTCCCTTCCAGTCACCCTTCAATCTATGATTCAAAATATTTGGAATAAAAATATTTTTCTAACAGATATTTATCATTCTCTTTCATTCTTGTGTTTCCAAATCTCCCAATAAAATTTTTTGTACTGTCTCATCTCATTTCCATTCATACATTCGAAACACCTAGCACAATATTTTTCCCTGAATTGCATTCGTTCAAATGTTGCATTGTTTTCCCCCAAAAACGTTTCTGATTCTTTGAGTATTACCCTTCACTGGAGGTAACATGCAACTATCACAAACCTAGAATTTTCTATGTTCCTATAGCTCCACAACTTAGATGACATCAATTCTTCTCCTTTCTGACATTCATTCTAGTAATTTCACTCATAATTAAACCTATACCATCACTTTCCTGCACATATTCATCATCTTTATTCTACAACATTAGGACACATTTACTAAAATTTGTAACGTCCTTTTTTCTTAATTTCGCAGATACATATTTTTCTTTCTTCCATGTTGTCATCTGCTCATTCTTGCTCTTTTATCATTTACTCCTTTTACATTCCAGATTGCAATCTTCTGAGACAAATGCTTATCCAATCTCTTCTTAAAAACTTCCAGTGTTGGAGCACCCACAACTTCTGAAGGCAAGTTGTTCCACTGATTCTGTCAGGAAATTTCTCCTTAGTTCTAAGTTGCTTCTCTCCTTGATTAGTTTCCACCCACTGCTCCTTGTCCTGCCCTCAGGTGCTTTGGAGAATAGCTTGACTCCCTCTTCTTTGTGGGAGCTCCTGAGATATTGGAACACTGCTATCCTGTCACCTCTAGTCCTTCTTTTCATCAGACTAGACATACTCAGTTCCAGCATATGTTTTAGCCTCCAACCCCCTAATCATCTTTCTTGCTCTTCTCTGCACTCTTTCTAGAGTCTCAACTTCTTTTTTATATCATGGTGACCAAAACTGGATGCAGTATTAGAAGTGTGGCCTCACCAAGGCATTATAAAGTGGTATTAACATTTTACGTGATCTTGATTCTATCCTTCTGTTTATGAGCCTAGAACTGTGTTGGCTTTTTTGGCAGTAGTACGCCATGTTCATCACCGGACAGATCTATAGAAATTGATTTCCAGTGCCCAGCTTGGTTTTGATCAAGGCTTTTACATAATATTGTTAGTAAGATGGAGAAGGTGTGGATATAATTACCAACGAAACCATTTGTAACATTCTCTATTAAGACAGTTCCATTAGTTTTGGCATATTTTGGACAAATTTTGCTACAACAGCTCAATCAAAGCTTAGTTTTAGCCCAAGAATGTTGTTCATGCTATTCCACACAAGCCAGGATTGTTAATTAATTAATTAATTTATTTATTTGATTTGTCAATCGCTTACATGGTAATAGTATAAGTATAAACATAGTTATGAATACATGAAATGTATACATATAAGAAAAATAAAAAGAAACAATAGGACAGGGACAGTAGGCACGTTGGTGCGCTTATGCATGCCCCCTACAGACCTCTTAGGAAAGGGATGAGGTCAATAGTAGACAGTCTAAGGTTAAAGTTTTTGGGGTTTGGGGAAGAAACCACAGAGTCAGGCAGAGTATTCCAGACATTGACCACTCTGTTGCTGAAGTCGTATTTCCTGTAATCAAGTTTGGTGTGGTTAACTTTGAGTGTGTATCTATTGTGTGCTCTTGTATTGTTATGGTTGAAGCTGAAGTATTCATTGACAGGTAGGACATTGGAATGTATGATTTTATATACTATACTTAGATTGGACCGAAGGTGGTGTAGTTCTAGGTTTTCTAGGTCTAGAACCTCAAGTCTGGTGGCATAAGGTATTCTGCAATGAGTAGAGGAGTGGAGAGCTCTTCTTGTGAAATATTTCTGGACTTTCTCAACTGTGTTAATATCAGATACGTAATGTGGGTTCCAGACTGATGAGCTATATTCGAATATTGGTCCAGCAAATGTTTTGTATGCTCTAGTTAGTAGTGTGATATTACCAGAGAAAAAGCTACGTAGGATTAGGTTAACAACTCTTAATGCCTTTTTGGCTATGTAGTTACAGTGGGCTCTAGCACTTAGATCATTAGAGATAAGTACTCCAAGATCCTTGACAGAGTTTGGATCATCAACAAGGTCTTGACTATTCAGCTTGTATTTTATTTTCTGATTTTTTTTGCCAATATGTAAGACAGAGCATTTATTTGTTGAGATTTGAAGTTGCCATTTGTTTAACCACTCTGATACATAATCAAGGTCTTTTTGAAGGGTAGCAGTATTTTCTGTGGTGTTGAATAGCTTTACGTCATCAGCGAAGAGAATGCAGTATCTCTTAATATGATCACAGAGGTCATTTATGTAGAGTATGAAGAGAGTTGGTCCTAGAACACTGCCTTGAGGGACACCACTGTTGACAGGTACAGGATTTGATAGGACACTCCCAATTTTGACCATTTAACAGATAACAGATGATAATCAGAGTTGGAAGGGACCTTGTAGGTCATCTAGTCCAACCCCCCACCCAGGCGGGAGACCCTACACCATTTCTGACAAATGGCAGTCCAATCTCTTCTTGAAAGTCTCAAGTGATGGTGCTCCCACAACTTCCGAGGGCAAGCTGTTCCATTGGTTGATTGTTCTCACTGTCCTTATTTCCAGGTTAAATCTCTCCTTGTTCAGTTTCCATCCATTATTCCTTGTCTGGCCTACAGGCACTTTAGAAAATAGCTTGACCCCTTCCTCCCTGTGGCAGCCCCTCAAATATTGGAAGACCGCTATCATGTCTCCCCTGGTCCTTCTCTTTACTAGACTAGCCAAGCCCAGTTCCTGCAACCATTCATTGTATGTTTTAGCCTCCAGTCCCCTAATCATCCTGGTTTCTCTTCTCTGTACTTTTCTAGAGTCTCAACATCTTTTTATAATGTGGTGAACAAAACTGGATGCAGTATTCTAGTGTGGTCTTACTAAGGCTTTATAGAGTGGTATTAGTACTTCCTTGATCTTGATTGTATCCCTCTGTTAATACAACTTAGGATTGCATTAGCTTTTTGGCTGCTGCTGCACTGCTGGCTCATATTCAGCTGGTTATCCACTAAGACTACAAGATCCCTCTCACAGTTACTGCTATTGAGCCTGGTTTCACCCAGTCTATATGTGTACTTTTGGTTTTCTTGCCTAAGTGTAGGACTTTACTTTTCTCTACATTGAATTTCATTTTGTTAGATATGGCCCAGTGTTCTAGTCTGTCAAGATCCATCTGGATCTTGCACCTATCTTCTTGGGTGTTAGCTATTCCTGCCAGCTTAGTATCATCTGCAAATTTGGTAAGTTCCCCTTCTATTCCCTCATCTAAGTCGTTAATGAAGATATTGAAGAGTACTGGGCCTAAGATGGAACCTTGTGGCACCCCACTGCCCTCCATGTAGAGTTAGACCCATTAAGGACTACTCATTGAGTACGGTTTGCCAGCCAGTTGCGAGTCCATCTAGTGGTGGTGCTATCTATTCCACTTTTTTCTAGCTTACTAAGAAGTAGGTTGTGGTCTACTTTGTCGAATGCCTTGCTGAAATCTAAATATATTATGTCCACAGTATTTTGCTGGTCTACTAATTTAGTCATTGTGTTGAAGAATGAAATAAGATTGGTTTGGCATGATCTGTTCTTAACAAACCCATGCTGACTGCTAGTTATTACTTTACATGTTTCTAGATGTTGGCAGATCTGCTTTTTTATTATCTTTTCCAGTATCTTCCGGTATTGATGTTAGGCTGATTGGTCTATAGTTTCCTGGGTCTGTTTTTTTCCTTTTTTAAAGATGGGAACCACATCAGCTCTTTTCCAGTCCTCTGGTAGTTCCCGGTGCTCAGGATTTTTGAAAGATATGGTGCAGTGGTTCTGAGATGACCTCTGCCAGCTCCTTTAAAACTCTGGGATGTAATCCATCAGGCCCCGGTGATTTGTTTTCATCAAGATCAGACAAGTGTTCTCTTACTTTTTTTTTTTTTTGCTTATTTTAACTTTTATTTCTGGTCTGTCTTTTACAGTTATGGTTTTAGTGGGTTGAGCTATAGTTTCTTTTTGTGTGAAGACGGATGCAAAGAATGAGTTTAGCAGTTCTGCTTTCTCTCTGTTGGCTGTTACTTTCTTGCCATTTTCTCTCTTTAGTGGACCAACTGTTTCCTTGATTTTTTTCTTGTTATTTATATGTTGGAAGAAACTTTTTTTATTATCTTTGACTTTTGTTGCAAGTCTTTGTTTGTTCTGAGCCTTTGCCATCCTGACTTCGTCTTTGCAGATTCTGGCTATCTGCTGATATTCTGCCTTAGTTGTATGTCCTTCTTTCCATTTTTTGTATTTGTCCTTTTTTTCTTTCAATTTGCCAGAGAGATCTTTGTGCAGCCATGCTGGTTTCTTCTTGGATTTCTTGTTTTTCTTTCTCAGTGGTATTGTGCTGGTCTGGGCTTCTATGATCATACTTTTTAGAGTTTCCCAAGATTCTTGAGTTGTTTTCCCCTTTAGGATTTTCATCCATGGAATCTTTCCCAAGTTCTCTCTGAGTTTATTGAAATCAGCTGTTTTAAAATCCAAGACTCTGGTGTCATTATGTTCTGTTGCTTGTATTTGTGTTATGTTGAATTCTAGTATGACATGGTCACTCTCACCCAAGGTTCCTGCAGTTTCAACTCCCTCTATACTTCTTCTCTGTTTGTTGTCTGTTTGACAGGAATGCTTCTATCCAGTTATGCAGGTGTCCAGAGATACCATAAGATTTTAGTTTTAGTAGTAGTTTGTCATGTACCACTGAATCAAAGGCTTTACAGAAGTCCATGTAGATTGTGCCTATTGCTTTGCCCTGATCGACTTGTGTAGTCCATATGTTTTTGCAGTGTAAGAGTTGCAGATTACAGGATAGTTTTTTTCTGAAACCAATATACTGCTGCCCACATCCTACCGACTCAGAAGTATATGCAATACACTAATAATCTGGACATTTTACTGTATATCAAACTTTGGAAACTCCCAGTAAGCAAAACGTTGTAGCCCCAGTATGTTCTTGGCTTCTACATACTACAGGAATGTCTTCCTGTGATGTGTAATCAAATGGCTGATTCATATCACCTGAGGCACTCAGTCAGTTTGAGCCTTTCAGTAAATAGGAGCGACCTTGTTCACCATAAGGACAGGTGCTCTCTCATTGCCAGCTCAGTGTTTGCTTTCTCTACCTTGAGCAGGGAGGGGACCAAACGTCACTCTGGAGTGGGGGTGAAGAAAGTCAGTCTGCCTCTTAAAACCTCACTTTCAGAAGAACCGGTTTGCAGCTGTCTGCAAGATTCTCAACAGGCACACATTCTTCTCTTGCCCACCATGGAGGAAGGGAGAGGGATCCTGAAAGAGGGTTTTCTAGTTAAAAAGGTAAGACTTCTTCCCGCTGATCTCTAACTGGGAGGCTTAATTATAACATCTTGTTTAAATAATATTATTTAGTTTTAAATGATTACAAATAGTAATCTTCAACTGACTAGAAGAAAAAGTTGTAAATTTTAGAAATAACAAAATGCTCCCTAGAAGAACTCCCATGGTCACTAGTCAAAGATGAAGCAACTGAACTGGAATAACATGTCTTACAAAATTTATCTCTTCTATGTCACAGTTCTAATTTCATTTGCAGCCTTGCCTCCTTTTTCAAATTCATGTTCTTAGGCTGCCTCTAGATGGATGGCCTTTGGCTTGCAGTTTTTGAATTATTGTAGATCCATTGTAAGTGATGTTCAGTTGATTTTTACATTTTCAGAACTGTAACTTTTTTGAATATCCTGGCTTTTTGTTTTAATCTCCAATGGGCATGATGTAGCAAGTATTTTGATGATCTGTTTGAAGCTAAGTACATATTTCCACCTTTTCAGTAGGTGTGGTAGGAGGGTAGTTGTATTCATCTTTGGTGCTAAAATTCAGGAAGAGTGTGGTAACATGTTTTCCAACTAACATCTTTTACAGAAGGCAAACTTTTGTCAGCTCACTTCAACAAATGCAAAGTGCAACTAAACTGATATAGGATTTATATTAGAATGATGGAATGAGTTAGAGAGGGAAGGCAAGGTTGGTTATGCACATGAAGATTATACAAGAGACCGATCAAAGCACCTAATCAGTTAATAATTGTAATGTATTAAAAGTGTATTGTGTTTGTTGAGATTTTTTAAGTTAACCTGAAAACTTTTGGTATATGCGAAGTCTGCAACTCTTCATTTAAAGTCTCATTCCCCCTTCCTCAAATAGTCACTTTGAGATCTGCAATTGAATCTCCTGAGAGATACTTTCAATAGTGGCATTTTATGACATTTTGTCATAATTGATTTCTGGCATGAAAACAGTTTTCCACTGTAACAGCATGACGTTTTCGATTCCTACATTTTGAGTTGTGAAAATGGTGCCTAATGCTACCAAATGAGAGATACTGAAGAGTTATAGCATTTTTTTGTCCATAGCAGCTTTTTGAGAAAAGAAAAAAGAAAATTAAAAAAAGGTTACATCTGAAGGATGATCTGTGCCTGAACACATTCCACCTCAAAATAAAATTCTGTCAGCTAGACAGAATGGTTATACAATAGAAGGCTTCTCTGAAATCACACATGGCAGTATATTGTAAGAATTTAATGATTTCTCAGAACTTTATGGAAAATCCAAACAACACTGTGATCTATTCATAAACAGGCTGGCTTTTCCCACTGCTACATGGTTTTTAGCCATAAATCATCCAGTGAGAATTAAAAGGGCTTCAATTGAATGGACCTCAGACAGCCATGCTTTCTTTCCTTGAAATAGATATCTCTTGTAAAAGAAAAAGAGAGAAAATGTATGACGATTCTGTTGGCAGTCTTGTGAATGAGGAAGGGTAGTTATGTAATGCAGAACATGTACCAGGACAAAAGTGCAATTTTTCAACAAGTATATACAGGAAACTGCTTGCCTAAAGTACCATGGGAGGAGCTGTTCCTGATAATGGTGGATGAGGGTCTGAAGGTACCACTCCTTTCTCACTTCATTTATTTTCCATTTCTGCTTCCAAAGCAATTCCTTTCTCTCCTGTCTTCAGCACCTTTCACACTTTCCTAGAAGTTCTGAAAGAAGTGCAAATCAAGAAACAGAGAAAGAGAAAACCCAGTCTTATTGCTGTCCAGATTTTTGAGGAGAAATAAGATATAATACACTTTTTACAAGGAGAGAGTTCAGGATGTTTGTCCAGTTTCAGTTTGAAAAACAATGAGGAAATGCAGGCTAATACCACAAATAATATTACCCTCTGGACTCTTAGTAAAATTCCATGAAGAGGGTGGGGCAATTTCACTATCAATTTCACATTTAATCTGAAAGTATTTTTTTAACAGATTAAACACACCTCCACCTAATTTCCAGTGAATATGGGCTGGTTGTTGTTGCTTTTTTCTTTCAGAATGCAATACCTCTATTATTCAAAACCTTTTAGTCTTTATTATAATATATATCACCTGTAACAGTAGAGAGACAGTTGGGTATAGTGGTTAAAGGTGCAAGATTGAAAAATGGAAGTCTGTAAATTCTAGACTAGTTGTAGGCAGGAAGCCAACTGGTTGTCTTTGAGTCAGACACACACAGCTCTGGGAAGAAGGACATCACATATCATTCCTTTAAAAAATGCAGTTGCCAAGAAAACTGCAGGGATTTGTGCAGACAGTAACCTGGAATCAAAACTTGACTTGAAGGCATTAAAAAAGAAAAATAGTGGTATGGATTGTAAATGCGAGTGGGGCAATGTTGGTTATATTCATGCTATGGTTTTAATGAACATTGTAATTACTTTTATGCATCGGTGTTCTGCTCGAAAATACACATCTCATATTGCACCCATGGGTTATTTTAATAGAAGCATAAGGGGAAAACTTAAATAAGTATAACAGCCCCAGTGGCTAGGATTTTGTTCAAAGTTCTATCAATCAGAAGTGTATTAATGCAATAAGTTACAAGTTGGAATGAATAAACGTGTTGCTTCATGTAATTAGCCTAGCAAGTAGAGCCGCTTTTGAGCAGCTTCAGAAACCACTATTTTTTGGTTTTTTATTGTTTGCAGGGTCACGTTGTCCCCAATTGGAAAGCAAGGTGGTTTGTTCTTCTCCAGGACAGGCTGCTCTATTACAAAGTGGTGGGAGGAAAGCAGGAGTCTTCTCCCAAGGGAAGGATTTTTCTGGACGGCTGTACGATTACCTGCCCATGTTTGGAATATGAGAACAGGCCAGTAAGTCCCATGTTGGATTCTTTGCTTAGTTCCCTTAATACTGTATTGTCTTTAAAATGAGAAAAAGCAATTGGGGAAGAGAACAATCTAGGTTTTGTAAATGAGTTGGCATAATATTCTGAGAAAGCTGCTTTCTTTTCAAAGAGGACTCCCAAAAAGTTTATAGCTCTGTTTTGACTTACATAGCTCTAAGATGTATATATTACAGCAGGGGAAAAAGCAGGGGATGAGCGAGTCAGGGGAAAAAACTTTCTAACGATTGGAATAGTTCAACTGGGAAACCAGTTACTCACAGCAAGGCTGACTCTTTTACTGGATGTGCTGAAGCACAGGCCAGACATCTATCTCTCTGTGATGCTTTAACTGGGATTTTCCCCAGCAAGCACTTCCAATTCTATTACTGTATGTTATAATTCTGACCTAGTGAATCCAGTCAATGTAGCCAATCACTCTTTAGTCATTAGACATGATGTGCCTTAATTTAGGTTCTCACACTAACTCAGGTGGTTTGATTTGATGGCCTAATCTAGTTGATCTAATCTAACCAATTAACCTAATCCAATTTTAATGTGCAGTCCTCCCCCAAGCCACAAAAATCTAGCTGTTGTCTATTAGTTTAGGCTTGTTGTGTTGCTTCCCTGCAGCTTCTGCATATTGCAGATCTGTTGGGTAATTTAGGGTTGCATTTTCTGATTTAGTAAGATGGAAGATATAGGTAGACAACCTGATAAATTTTCAATAGTTTAGCAGGAACTGTTTTCAAGGCTGCAAATCAGGAACAGGGAAAGAATAATTGAAATAATTTTCTCATTCAGGTTCAACCGAAAGCTATACCAAAATTTGTATGTTAAGCTAATGATGTTCCTTGAATCTGATGAGCTTTTCAGCCTACTGATCTTGGAATGCATGGGATCCCATCTGTTTTTTATTATTATTAGTAGTAGTAGTATTATCTGTCTCTTGCTCATTTGGCTAATTTATTTAATGGGGGAATGTCTTGCTTTAGCAATGAAACATAACTCTAAGTTGGGGTCAAATAGATGTGTGCTGTAAGGCACTTTCCTTTTATGGCTATTCCTATAAACCCTGCTTCTTGTGCTGTTCTTTTGCAGTTAGTTATTAAGCTAAGGACAAAAACCAACACAGACTATTTCCTTGACTGTTGCTCTCGAGAAGAGCGTGACATTTGGGCTTTGGATATCACGGGCGCTATTCATGCTGGCAATCCAGTGCAAGTTCAGCAACTTCATCTCATGAGAAACTCCTTCAAACTTCCTGCGAACATCAGTTTGAAGTACGTGGTAAATAAGTTCTCAGTCTGTTTTTGCATGCTGCTGCTTTGGACTGAAAACAACGAGCACTGTTTTCTGTATGTCAGGAATGAGAAGCCGGTAGTTCTTGTCACTGAGCCAACCATCTCTGCAACACTAGGCTTCCGAGCCAGTGGCAAGGGATGCTTAATATCGTAGCTCAGCCACATCTGAAAGGCTATACGTTTCTCATCTCCTCTGTGCATGTACACAAAATTTCCTGAACATACACTCAACATTTTCTGATGCCTTTCCTCTGGAACTCAGCATCACTCATTTATGAATCCAGCCTAGTCTTCCATACTATATCATAACATTTTGTGATGCAATGTAATGAAGCACAAATAATGGCTACTGGCAATAGAGGATGGCCATCCCTTGGAAGAAATTGACCCAATTCCACTTGCATGTAAGCAGAACTGGATTCCAAACATGTTCTGAGTATTTTTGGATTGAAAACATGCTATTAGCTGAAAACAGTAGAATGTGGGTACATTCACAAAACTGGTTCTTCTGTTTGTTTATCACTGACCTTTTGATTTTTTTTTCTTCCAGTCATATTGTGGACAAAATGTATGACAGCAGCAGCGGAATCAAGATAACACCCAACACCAGACAAGGCAGCTTGTATAAAGAAAGCTTTACAGGTACACATGTCACCAATTTTGTTCTTCATTATGCTCCTCTACAGACACATTTTCTACCAGAAAACATTTTCAGAACCTGTTTTAATTATCAGATGTGTGAAAAATAAAAGAGAATGCATTTTCAATTTCTTTTGTTCCACTGCTTGCAAACCCACCACACCTCAAAAGATGGCTCATTTCAGAAATTGCATGAAAATATGCTTTAGAATATGAAGCTACCAGGGCAAGTATGTTAGTGGGTAGAGGCCTAAATTAAATCTGACAGATTCAGATTAATCTCCCTAATCAGTTATGAAACTTGTTAAGTTTGCATGAAGAGACAGACGCGGAGTGCTTCAAGCTCTTTGTTTATTAGTGACTACAGCTCAGAATGAACCCACTTTGGCTGGGCTGCGGCTGCTACTTATAGCCAGCAGCCGTAGTTGCCAGCCAATCAGAGTGCAGGGTTTTCCCACACTTTTTAAACCAATCATTTCTTACATTTTACAAGAACAGTTCAAACTAAACCAATGACTTTAAACCTGCATACATAACAAAACTCACTAGGAACTTCTGCGGAAAAAATGGAGAACTGAAGACAGCTTCATTAAGTGTGCAGCCAACAACCATGGCAGAAAGAAGAGTCAGCAAGTAGACCTGCTTTTCATAATTCTTCCCTGGCCACAAAGGGGACTAGAGATTGCACATACATACCCTATACACGTTCCTCATGAGTAGTTTGCAAGACAGTGGTGGGTTTGGAACTCTAGAAGATGAGAGAACAGCCATCTTGGTCAAACCAGAGCCTGCCTCTTCAGAAGAATGCTGAGTTTACAAACATCCTCTACTAATCACTTTCAGAGATTTTTTATTTCAGCTATTAGGAACTTTTAGATTGAAAAGTCTGGAAAAATGGATGATTTTGCTTCAGTACTTAGCAAAAGAAGTTGTGAATAGAATTTAAGTAAGTTTTTTTTCATAAAACAACTTTTTTTTAATAAACAGAAAAAAGGTGATGTTTTCCAAAACTTTGCTTTTGGAAAATTACAAATGGACTATGGGTCCATATAAATTTGAAATAAGAATCCTTCCCATGGGAAAAATGTTTTTGTATTTTAATTAAAAAAACATGAGACTTTAAAAATTGGATACTAAAGAGAACTAGAAGGAATTAAAAATAACAAAGGAGAACATTTAAAGTTAACTTATTAATATAGAATGGAGCAACATATTTTAACTGTGGACATACTGAAGGATATTTTTGAACAATGGATCCAGAAGTTAATCTTAAGAGTGTCTGCTTTATACCTCCTTCTGTATTTTTTTTAACCATTTATTGGGGAATGTATGTTGGCAGCAACCATGCAGTATATCCCCACTGTTACCTAGCTTGCTTCAATCTACGTTTTTCAGGAAGAATGTAGTTGAATTTATTCAGAAAGGTTTTAATACATAATTAAATCTTCAAAAGGACTTAATGATAACTTTTTAAATTTATCAGAAGACATAGTATTGTTGTCTCCCTTTCTACCTGTCTTGGAGATCAGATGACAGCAGATATTGTTTGTCTGATTAACTCCATTTCTTCCTTTCAGGCTCCATACTGGTGGATTGGTTGATTTCCAATAGCTTTGCAGCTTCCCGGATTGAAGCAGTCATGCTGGCCTCTGTGTTGATGGATGAAAATTTCATTAAACCTGTGGGAGTCCGCAGCATTGAAGCCATGAGGAATGGAGATTTGACTGAGCAATTTTTAGATGACTCTACTGCCTTGTATGCATTTGTAAGTGATGCAAACTCTGAAAGCTGAATCTCCTCCTGTATACAGATGAGGTTCAAAAGTTAGCTGTGTGAATTTACTTTGTACAGTCAAATAGAAAAAAAAGTAGGCAAACAAATGATAAAATTGTGATAAATGACTTGTACTTTCTAAAGCTTTCAATGCTTTTATCTAAGATTATGATATTAATTGGACTTTGCATAGGTGTGAACAAGCCTAGATAGATTTGGATGTAATATAACCCTGGAGAACACTGCTCACAAGGATGAAATACCTTCATCTTTGTGAACAGTGTTCTCCAGGGTTATATTTACATTGAAGTCTTTCTGTGTAGGCTTGTTCACACCTATGCAAAGTCCAATTAATACCGTAATCTTAGATAAAAGCACTGAAAGTTCTTGGATTGTGCATGTTTGTTACTGTGATTGCTTGTCAGGATGTGCTTTAGGAAAAACAATTAAGCACTGCAAAATTGCTCCTGGTGGGCACCAACTTATATTAATAAACTATCTTCTTACCTTTGGATAAAAATAGCTACAGCAGCCAATGGACAGTTCTGGATTTGCCTGCCATTTTAATTTCCCTGATTGTACTATGAAAAATAATTAAAATGGCTGAGGAGGAGAAGGAAAAGGAGAATTGCTTGGAGATCAAAGCTTGTAAAAATGCATGAAAATCAATCATGCTAAAGGATGAAATCAGTATTTGCAAAACTTGTACTGACTCTTTAGTAACATAGTTCAATGCTTTTGTTTTTACTGCAGGCTGAAAGCTATAAGAAAAAAATCAATACTAAAGAACAGCTCAATATTAACATACTTGAACTGAGTGGCACAATTTTAAAGCAAGGCTTTTTGATAAAACAGGTAACCATGACTTTAGAATCTCAAGATAATCACGGGATGGGGATGAGGCAATATCTTATTGGTATCTTGTAAAGCTTTTTTGAAATAAAATGGCATTTTAATAGAAAACCTTCACAATTTAATTAATGTACAGTTAGCAAATTAACTAACACATGAACTAAGACTTAGATGGTAACTAATTGAAACTCTGCCCACTAAGTTTCTGTTAAAAGGAGGTGTTAGAAATAGAGAATAAATAGAACCAATCTTCTAACCACAATATGTGACTTAATGAGCACATAGTTTTCCTCTCAGTCTGATACAGAAAATGACAGCCAAGCATCATTGTCTTGTCTTTGGCATGGCAAAATTTCTACACAGCACAGTCTACACCAGAAGACTGGATCACACATAACTTCTGGAAGCTTAGGGAGTGGCCCTCACAAGCCAGTAAAATTTATTTACAAATTGTAATTTATAATATGATAGGTAGGGGGAACTGGAGAACAATCTTATTTAATGATATTTAATTTTGTTGTTAAATATAATTAAATAAAATCTACTCTTATTGTGAATTCAGCCATTGGTTTGAGGACTTGAAAATTTTAGGCACCCCTGATCTACACTCATTCAAACAACTTGGAGGACTATGGTGTTTCCTCACACATTTACATATACAAATATTTCTAACCATTTCATTTATGGCAGCTTCTTGGTAATAATAAAATCAGTAGATCAACTGTGGCCTACCGCCCCTAACTGACCTTCACCACCTTCTTGTGGTCTCACTAGGTAACTTGTGCTACACCCAACCTCAAGAAGACGGCCTTGAGTGCCAACAGCTGCCTCACAGCCAGTCCAGGTGTGCTTTGTTAGCGGTAGATGTAAGAAGATACTGAAAATCAGTTAGGGACAGAGGGGTAAGGACCATGGAGTTCAGGGGAGCAAAAGGACCTAGATGGTGGGGAGATAGGTAAGTGGGGCTTGTTGAAGCACATCCTGAGGTTTCAAATGCAAGAGGAGGTTGCCAAGTGCCTGAATTTTTTTTTATCCCATGACCACAGGAGCTCTTCAACAGCTGTAACTCTGCAGCATAAGTATCATTTGTTCAGCATCATCCTAACTTTCAAACAGTGCCTGAACGAATGGTTATTAAGTGAGGACTACCTGAACTATCCCTTAGTTTGTCTTTCTACCTGTGGCTGCTTCTGCAATGATAAAAGGGAGTAAACAGATAATGCCGCATTCTTTCTCTACTATTGACAATTACAAAAGATCCGTGTTTTGGAGAAAGAAAATTAAATTTGTTTTCCAACTTTCAGGGGCACAAAAGGAAGAACTGGAAAGTCAGGCGCTTTGTCCTGAGGTCTGATCCTGCTTTCTTACATTATTATGACCCCACAAAGGTGAGACAATGGCATTGCAATCTTCAAAACTCCCTACAGGGGTGCCCTTGGGTAATGTTCCCACTCCCTTCCCAAATGTCTTAACACTGTTGCTGATGGGTAGGAGGAATGGATTTCAGTAACATTGGAGGGATTCCTTGAGCTCTCTTCATACTGGATCCTAAATGGCCCACAATACTTCTTGAGTAACTTGTACTGTGCTGTAGTTCATCTCCATATTAGTTGTAAATCAATGTGCCAATTAAATACAGAATCTAAAAAGTAGCTTAATCCAGGGGTCTCCAACCTTGGCAACTTTAAGCCTGGGGACTTCAACTCCCAGAATTCTCCAGCCAGCAAAGCACCCATAATGCACTGTGTGCGTGACCCCCACCCCCACCCCCATGCACACTGTGCACATGTGCGCATATGCATGCAGCCCTGTGCACTGTGCATGTGCACATGTGTGTGCAACTCCCCATGCGCCTCTGCACATGCATGCACATCTCCCGTACATGCCTCCCCCCGCACATGCGCGGCAGATACCTGACAATCAACTGACTGGCGGTAGGCGCGTGCGCATGCGCAGTGCACCTGAGCTGGGGCACAGCTCATGTGCTGGCAGAAATGGCTCTGCATGCCACTTCCGGCATGCATGCCATAGGTTTGCCATCACAGTCCTATAGTCTGTGCTGTTTGTGTTCAACTATGTGAAGCCATGATGTCTCATTTACCATGTGTCATTGCTTAGTGTCAGAGTTGTTTGTCTCAGTTGTGCTCATTTAGCAAGGTTTACTGTAGTCCTATCTTTTAAATCTTCCAACTCTCCTAAGCTTGTGAAGAGACCTTTTTGTAGGAAGTCTGACCTTATCCCAACTCCTAGTTCCTAACTATCAACTGGCCCTTACACTCTTTTGAACAAAAATACAGTCCCACCCATAAACTACTCTGAGCTTTTGCTTATGACAAAATAGCTACACAACACATCAAGATGGGGAGAGGAACCTAAGAGATTTTAAACATTTCCTTGTGCATAGGTGGTAAGAATGTTTCTTTCTCCAGAACCATTGTGATAGTTCAGGGCATGGCTGTGATTCTTTGCTACTGGTTCTCAGTGTTGTGAGTCAGCAGAAGAGAAGTTAAGTCCAGACTGTCTTTAGACTGCTTTTTAAAGGACTGGAAAAAAAATAGAATTGTTGGCAGCATAGGAGTGCCTTCAGGCAATGTAAAGTGTTTGTGAAAGTGCTATTTAATCCCCAGATTGTCCAAACCCTCTAATCAACTGTGGAGATTATACTTAAGGCCTAATGTGTCATGCCAATCTGCTGCTGCTATTCTCAGCTTGTGGAAACTAAAGTCTGAGACAAAATATTGTCACTGCTTTTCAGTTTCAGTTTCTGCAAAGTTGACAATGACAGCCACTTTAAGGTATCCTGAATCACATGTGGCAGAGCTTATAAGGCAGTGTCCACATTACCATGGTTTACAGGGGTGGGATTCAAATTTTTAACAACCAGTTATGTGGGCGTGGCTTGGTGGTCATGTGACTGGCTGGACATGGCTTGGTGGTCATGTTATTGGCTGGGTGTGGCCAACTCAATATCACTCACATCGAGGCACACATCTCCTCGCCTGGCCTCTCATGACTGTGGGGATGCTGCAACACTTGTAAGTGTGAAAAATGGTCATAAGTCACTTTTTTCAGTGCCATTGTAACTTTGAATGGTCACTCCACACAAGCAAAGTACCAGCAAAGGAGGGGGAAAAACTCCAGAGATGTTCCTGAGACAGGAAGTCTAGTCCTGCCAAGAATGTAATAAGAGTCAACGGAGAGGCAGTTTCTGTAAGCAACATCAGAATGTTTCCTTCCTGCCTTCCTTACAGGATTAGGCCAGTAATTTGTTCTAACAACCGGTTCTCCGAACTGCTTAGAATGTTAACAACCGGTTCTAGAGAATAGGTGCGAACTATAGAATCCCACTCCTGATGGTTTATCATGTCATGCAAACATATCTACATTACCACTGCCTTTTTAAATACCTATTACAGTCAACAATTGGGAAAGGACTACAGAGCTTCTCCTTAAATAGAGGCAGACTCAAGCAAAACTTTCCTTGCTTGGGTCAAATTTGTTGAATGGAATGTAACATTTTGATTATTTGCTTTACTCACATTGGTCCACTTTTTTTTCCTCCTATAGGAAGATAACAAACCCGTTGGGGGGTTTTCTCTCCGTGGTTGCCTTGTTTCAGCATTGGAGGACAATGGAGTCCCAACAGGCAAGTTATTATCTTGCCAGATCCAGTCTTACTGTTATTTTGACAGCTTTCTTTCTTTTTTTGTTCACCGACAAAGAATAGAATGGTCCTTCATTCATTATTTGCAGGGGCATTGAAAGCAGCCCATATTACTCCCATCCCCCTTCAGCTGCTCTTGTCTCATTTCCAGACCATGTGTAACACAACAGAGGACAAGCACAAAACACAGGAGAGCAAATGGAATCAGGATTTTGTCAGCAACTCCTTTTATCACCTAGCAAGGCCTATTTCTGCTAAGGAATGCTTGTGATAAAGAACACCTAGAGCCCATCCAATGCATTGGATCTTCTGCTAGGGCCAGTTCTTAGAAGAAGTGGGGGAGGGTGCACAAAATATGGATGCTCCACACCCCGATTCCCTCTCATTTTAGCCATATTATACACAAACAAAGACACACCTTTCTCAAAGTTGTAGCAAAAGTAGCTGTCCAAAAGGGAAAAGCCCTCCCCATTTCTTTAACTCAAAGTTTTTATTTCATTTATTTATTTGTTTGTTTGTTTGTTTGTTTATTTATTTGATTAGTCAATTGCTTACAAGATAATATGTATAAGTATAAACATAGTTATAAATACATGGATACATATAAGAAAATAAAAGAAACAATAGGACAGGGACGGTAGGCACTTTGGTGCGCTTATGCACGCCCCCTACTGACCTCGTAGGAAAGGGGTGAAGTCAATAGTAGACTGTCTAAGGTTAAAGTTTTTGGGGTTCGGGGAAGAAACCACAGAGTCAGCTAGAGTAGTCCAGACATTGACCACTCTGTTGCTGAAGTTGTATTTCCTGCAATCAAGTTTGGTGCGGTTAACCATGAGTTTGTATCTATTGTGTGCTCTTGTATTGTTATGGTTGAAGCTGAAGTATTCATTGACAGGTAGGACATTGTAATGTATGATTTTATATACTATACTTAGATCGGACCGAAGACAGTGGAGTTCTAGGTTTTCTAGGTCTAGAACCTCAAGTCTGGTTGCATAAAGTATTCTGCAATGAGTAGAGGAATGGAGAACTCTTCTTGTGAAATATTTCTGGACTTTCTTTACTGTGTTAATATCAGATACGTAATGTGGGTTCCAGACTGGTGAGCTGTATTCAAGTATTGGTCAAGTTCACCAGGGTTGCTTAGGAGAGGACAATCACAGCAGCAGAAATGGCTGTGGTTTCTCTTCAGAAATGAAAAATTTAAGCCACTTTATTCCCAGGTGGAATAAAATAGATTCCAAAAAGAAGCACTGCTTAGTTGCTTGCATCGACCATTTATTTATTTATTTATTTATTAATGAGACTTGTATGCCGCCCCATCTCCGAAGACTGACCAAGGAAACAATAAATAATTAAATTAAACTAACAAGCCCCATTAAGATGCAATTACACAAATACACAATAAAACTATAATAAAAGCCATCCCCAAAGGGTCATTGGTTAAATAACCAGGTCTTCAATTTTTTGATTCCAGAGGTCAGGGGCCACAATAGAATTTGCCTTAGTTGCTCACATGGGCCATTTTGAAAGCATTTTATATATGACTTAAGCAAAGTTCGTGTAATGCAGAATGGAAAAGCAGGTTCAGTGTGTCTTCTACAGTATCTTATTCTGACATTCTCCCTCTGAGAGATTACTGGTACTTCAGCTGCTCTTTGTCTTTTGTGTGTGTGTGTGGGGTGCCTTTGCTTACTTTTTTTTTAATCCCAGCAACTACCTGGAAAAGTCCTTATAGTTTTCCTGGCAAGATTTTTTCAGAAGTGGTTTGCCATTGTCTCCTTCCGAGGGCTGAAAGAGAGTGAGTGGTCCAAGGTTACCCAGCTGGCTTTTTGCCTCAGGCAGGACTGGAACTCATTATCTCCCAGTTTCTAGCCTGATGCCTTTAACCAGTGCACCAAACTGGCTCTCTCTACAGATAGTCTTGACTTATGGCCACAACTGAGTCCAAGGTTTCTGTTGCTAAGCGAGATAGTTGTTAATTGTGCCCCATTTTATGACCCTTCGTGCCACCCTTGTTAAGTGAATCACTGCAGATGTTAAAGTATAACACAGGTTTAAGTGAATCTGGCTTCCCCGTGCAATGGTCGTAAGTGTGAAAAATGGTTAATAAGTCACTTTTTTCAGTGTCATTGTAATTTCGAACAATCACTAAATGAATGGTTGTAAGTTGAACACTATCTGTATGTCCTATTAAATTACTGTTTTCTTTTCTTTTGCAGGAGTGAAAGGAAATGTGCAGGGCAACCTCTTCAAAATTATCACAAAGAATGATATTCATTACTACATACAAGCTAGTTCCAAGGCAGAAAGAGCTAATTGGATTGAGGCAATCAAGCCACTAACATAGGAGATGTATCAAAGTTGCATTTATGGGACAGTTTAATACAAGGACATAAAAAGGAGCCGGGTTCTTTTTTCTTTTGAGATTGCTGGCTGAGTTGTTTTAGCCTGGCACAGTTAGTACCTGACAGATCTACTATATTTAGGCTTTTTCTCTGGAGCAAGGAAGCATATTATGACACATCCACTTCATCAGAAGTTCTATAAATTCTGACAATATGACGACATGTTGATTGCCTGCACTATTCTGCAGTTTGGAATATGCTGTCTGGAACCCCCTTCTGAAATAGAACTAAATCAGCTGCAGAAGAGAAACTAATCTGGAACCAGCATCCTGGAACCAAAGCTGGCTCTTTCAAAATGATTTTGTGCAAATTCCTTAATGATCTACTGTATATCTTTATATGTCATACTTGCAGGGCCTCTTTCCCTTCTATTTAACTTGTGGGAAGCTTCAGGGATGACAGCATTATTCGAAGTGAAGACCAAGAATGTTGCTGCTTAGTATTTACATTTTGAAGACAGGAGCACATTCACCATATTAATATTGCCATGGGTTTCTAACTCATAGTGCCCTAGATTTCCTGAGAGAACAAAGTTTGCTGTTTGCCTCCTGTTCATAGCCAGGCCCAGCATAACTTTAAATTAATTATCTTGTCAGTCTGACCTGCCCTGTGGGATTCCTGTAATGATAAAAAGAAAGACGAACTGAACAGCTATCAGGTGCTACATTGAGTTACTTGGAAAAGGGACATTTCTATTAAATACACTGGGATGGCAATATGAAAAGTCTCATGTGCTGGCTGCTGTTCTCATACGGTGGGAGTGGAAGAGGAAAATATCTTAAAATATAATGCATATATATAATCTGAGTATAAGTTCAGATTTTACTTAAAACTGGTATTGGAATACTTTGAATTGTTGTTAGAAAGATCAGTTATATTTTTACCATTAACACTGAGATGGTGGACTCTAGATGCCGCCATGTTTCATTCTCCCCACACCACAATTCCAGTTCCATTCATTGTATATGATCCTGCATAAACACTGAGTAGTGATTTAAATGTTCATATTTTTATTTTAAAAATAAACCATTTTTTTACTCTTGTATTCCTTAGCTTCCTAAAATTTCTTTTTAAAAAATAACCATTTGGGGACTCTGCAATCACACTAAGTGAAGGCATCCTGAGCAGTGCTAGGTTAAAAAGTTGCACAGGTATACCTCAAAGCTGGGTCAAATGTTCCAGAATATAGAATTCTCTGGGAAAATGCTACATCTTCACAAGATGGAAGTTGCATTTTTAAATAATATCTAAATGCTTGTTTATTTTTATGTGATTTATATTCTGCCTTTTGTGCGGGAGCTTGAGACAATGCCCATGCTCTGTTTCCATGCCCGTCTTAGTAACAACCTTGTAAAATAGGAAGGGCTGAGAAAGAGTGATTGAATTTTATGCAGAAAACCATGTACAGATAATGTTGGAAGAAAACATCCTCCTTAAGATAATAGGAGCCTGGGCTTCTAGGAAAGGATGCTCTCACTGGACAAGTGTGTATAAAATCATTTTGGTAGATTGATAGTAACATCAATAGGATAAAAATGTTTAATTCTTGTAGCACAAACTTGATTCAGCACTGGAATCTACTCTTCCAATCAAATGTTTTTTGCTAACAGAATGCCCTGATCTTAATTGGACGTGAAGTTCAATGCAAGAGAAACATATTGCTTTGAGTTAAATAAAATAGAGACAGTTACACACAATTATTTTATTTTCATTGTTTTCAACATAGCATACAAATTTACCTGGGAACAAGCTCCCATCAACATAGTGTAGCTTACTTCACAATTTTTTTAAAATGTGCTGAAAACATCTTTATGCATATAGTAGTCTTCCTCTTAGAAATTAATATAAAATCTCTGTCCACCTGCAGCTCTCTCATCCCAAAGCTTGCAATCAGATGTAACAGAATAGACCTGCAAGACTCCCAGAATCCTGAACTAAAGTAAAAAACAATGTTTAAATTATTTTGGCGGGAGGGGGTGGAATTCTAAGAAAACATAACAGACCAACATTTCAAGAGGCACACATAAAGGCAAAGAAAAGAAAACGCAAAAAGGACTTTTGTCATAAAGCAGTAATGATATGGGATTATTTATTACAGAGATGGAGAATTTATGACCCTTCGGGCATTGAGTTAAAACTCCTAGGATCTTTTGCAGTTAGTCATTTTGCCTAGGATGGCTGAAAGTTGTAGCTCAACATTGGGAAGGGCATTTATTATTTTCTTCAAGCCACCTTGGTAAGCTTGAGGTCTCCTGAGATTTGCAAAACAGTCATCCTTTGCACAGGCTGCACGCGGTGACTGAAACTACACAACTGCCGTCCGTCAAGCAGGATTCGGATCTGCTGATGTTCACATAAAAGCTCCATCTTAAAATGAACAAAAGGCAAAAGAAATTGTTGGAAAGTTGTGCATGCAAACACCTTGCAGATAGTTAAATGACATGGTACTTCAAGCAAGAACATTAATATTTCAATATTTAGTGAATTATAAGATATAAGATTTGGGCCATATATACAAATGCACCAGCACCAAGTATTCTTAAAGACAACCAGATTATCCCAAACAACAAGCTGGGAACTATTGGTCTAGTTTCTTTTCTTCTTCCTCCTGTAGAAGTAGAAAGCAAGGTTTTGTATGAATGGGGCCACAAATTCAGTCTCTCCAGGTTAAAGGATGGTGGGGAACTTTTGTTTGTTTTAAAATTTATTTGTCACCCATCATGTATCCAATAACTCTGAGCGACTTACAATATAACTTCCTGCAGCTTGGAACCACACTTTTTTCGTCAATATTTTTGTCCTGGTTTATAGATTTTAAAATTCTTGCAGAGTGAAATGTCAAAGGATTTGAAGAGCTGGAGAATGTTGCTGTTGAAGATTTGGAGGATTGTCAGTTAACAATGGGAATTAGGTAACATAGATTTTTTTTCTTTTTACAATCCCTTAATCCTGTTATTCAGGATGGAGTCAGAGCGACTGAATGGAGCTGAGCAATCTTCTGGTCAGATGCCCTTCCTGACATCTATGTGGAATTCACAGCAGGTATTTTATCTTTGTGCCTTATAAACAACTCCCGCTGCCTGGTATAGAACTCTCAACCTTCCGAGTGGGAGGCAAACATCTTCACCTCTAGGCCACCAGGCCGCTCAGGAATTAAGCAACATAGATTGCCAGGCATAAACTTATTAGAATGTGCAATACTTCAAATCTGAAGATACAAAGAGTCTTCAGAATACATAGGGCACAATAACAGGAAAAGATACAGCTGCTGTAAAGAGTTGAAGTTTGATGCTAAGTCACCTCTTTGCCTTTGAATCTTTGAATCCAAAGTTATGCACAGTCCTAAGACTCTGTGCGTGTGTGCGTGTGTGTGTGTAACAGAGAGAAAGAGAAGAGATTACCTTAAATGAGTCCTCTGCTGTAAATGGAAAGTAGGGAATTGTCTTTTCCTCCTTGCCCCATTTCCCAGCAATTTGAATTCCGGACAATGGATTTCTCACTAAAGCTGACTACAAGTAATAATCCAATATCCCTCGTCGCGTGATCATCCTTGGGTTCACAAAGCAAAGTCACTGAAAAACTACAAGAAAGTAATATGCATTAATTCAGGGGTCTCCAACCTTGGCAAATTGAAGTCCGCCAGGCTGCATTAAGGAACTACAGATTTTAGCAATGCAAAATGACAGCATATGATTTATAAAGAGCTATTCTTTCTCTTTCTCTTTCTCCTTCCTAATATTCCATGCCACCCATTATCACCAGGCTCTAAGGGATCTACAAAACATTAAAAACAATCTGTACAATAAAACACCATAATTGCCCTGGAATAAAATAACCACTCAAATATAAAGAATCTATACAAGAAGTAGCATCTTCCCAACCATTAAAATTTGAAATTCCACCCTAAAAGTTTTCCAACCATGTGCACATAGTCATTAATTTCCACAATATGTTGATGATGATGTACTCTATCAACAATAAAAAAATCAATTATATTTCTCCTAACTCAGCCCTGTTAGTATAATACTAAAAGTGAATGAAACTCATAGCCAAAAAATGATTACGATTAAACAGCAAAGTCTTGCATGAATGCTTCCAGATCAAAATCTCCGAGCAATAGTAAGCAAAACTATTCAGTTATTTTTACTCCTCTTAACTTGTGGATGAATATGAAAAGAAAATAGCTGGGAAAAAATAGTTGAGGAAAAAAACACCAAGGAATTGGAAATGAAAATAAAGAGGAAGGCAAAAATAGAGGGCTCATTACAGATTTATTTGCAACATTGTTTGGATTATCCATATGATTCTATCAATCAGACAGGTTACAATTTGCACAATACAAACAAATGGTATAAAAGACATGGGATGGTGATGTCATTTTGTGTAGTATGATATAAATCTGATTTTTGATGTAATAAAAGCAGAAAATAATCCCCTTTTGATTAAAAATAAATAAACCGACCTGTTACACCCACCAGAAGTATGTCATTTGAAAACATGTATTTGTGGGCTTTGGTGCAAAAATCCAGATAATCACTAGAAGACAGCAAAGCTTTTCAAATGCTTTAAATCAGTAGTTCTCAACCTTTTCTTCACCACAGACCCCTCTTAAATACCTTTTATGGCCACGAACCAACCAAGACTTTATTCAAGATCTAAATCATAACATTTCTTAAAGTCTTTGCGGACCCTGAGCATTCGCAGATCACAGGTTGAGAACCACTGTTTTAAATCATTGCTGCTATCTGGTAAGGAGCTGGATTCTTGCCAGTCAGATCTAATAATACTAATGGTCTTATGTTAGTCTGGTGTAGAAAAACCAACAAAATCCACAGCATCCACTGCCTCTAGACCTCTGTCTGGCCCCTGACCTCCGCACCTTCCGCCGATTTGAAGACCTGGCTACTTGACCAAGCCGGGCTGTGACTATCTCATGGGGGGTAAGGGATAGTTTTAAAGTATCTTAATCCGGTCTTATTGGACTTTATAGTTGTTTAATTCTTTTTTAATTATTGTATTTGTATGTTTTAATTGTGAGCCGCCCCGAGTCTTCAGAGATGGGGCGGCATATAAGTCCAATAAAATAAAATAAAATAAATAATAAAATCCACAGCATCCTAAGATTTAGGATGTATTAGTAAAATATATTATTATAATGTATTTTAATATAAAAACAACTAATGTATATAAAATTAGTGTTCTAGTTTGTGTAGAATTAAGGCATTGGGCAAGAAACCAGGAGACTGTGAATTCTAGCTCTTCCTTTGGCACAGCAATCAGCTGAGTAACTTTGGGCTCATCACACTTTCAGCCCAACTCACCTTACAGGGTTGTAGTTGTAGAAAAAATAGGAGAGAGACAGCCTTATGCATACTGCCTTGAGTTGCCTAAATACAGGTAGATTTTAAATCAACAATGTTTCAGTTGCATCCAGAATCTCAATGATTTGTAAATTGTTTAAGGAAGGAAATAAAAACAAATAGTTTAGAGGAAATGGGGAAAAAAAACAAATGCTGGCAATTACATTGATACCATGGACAAAAAAGGTGTGGGTGACAAAGGAATTCTGCCATTGTTCAGTTTATTAACCCATAGAATGTCATTTTTTAAAAATGTCATTCCAATTCAAGTGAAAGATGACAAAATGATCCTGCTGGTCTTTTATAAGACCTTAACGTCATGGTTTTGTTACCAAACTTGGGGATCCTGATGTGTGGCAGAGCCTATTCAACAGTTGTGTTGACTTATTGTGGGCTGTTGTTTGTACCTTTGTTGTTGATTATGTGTGAGTTGTTTTTTATTGTTATACATTTATAACAATAAAATACAATACAAACTGAAGGAAGGAATGAAAATGTCTTTTTAATGTAAAGTGAACAAGGCAGAAGAATTCAGAAAATGAGAAAAATAAAAAGGGGGAAAACATGTACGTGCAAAATTCATTCATACATGTATTTGATGACACTCAGGATACCTTTCCCAAATGACCACATTGTCTTTCAATATTTGGAAACCTCTGATCTAATCCAATATTCTACTCAATGCAATATTTACAATTCAGAATGCATCATATTTTTCCCATTTTCCCCCCTACTGGCCTCAATTTGAAGTTACATTACAAAAACTAATTGTTTGAAATAAAATGCCTTTTTATTCCACATTTCTTTTTATGTTCTCAAAGAGAAGGAAAGAATCTTTTTATCAGAGAATCCAACAGCCAGTTTGCCTTTCTTGTCTTTTAAATAATGAGCAATTTAACTGCAGCTCAAATACCAGGTCATATACTTACCTTTTGGGACTAGGATATATCATGCCCATGATAGTGATTTTCATAGTTGGCCTCAGTCCACCCTTAATGTCACCGACATACTTCTCTGCCTGAATGTGGTTTAAAAAAACCATTCTAAATATGTGGTTAAAGATGACATAACATTAAAAAATTACTATGATTCTGAGCATTTTGATAATAGCGCTAATAGTCCACAAAAATGTTAAGCTTTCTTAACATTCAAGGAGAGGCTAAAAAGCCATCCCACAAGGAAGACTTGAATTTGGATTCCTGCATAGGGCATCTGGCTGAATTCAGTGTCCAATTCTAGAATTCTATAGTACATAATAACATGGAAAACTAGGCAACAATTACAAACATGTTCATTATTAACCTACAAACCTATCAATGCACTGATTATTCTCCTAATGGTAAGTGCCTTTCAATGCTTTTCTGCCTGTTTTTCTGAAAATTAACAGCAATAAAGAGGAAGATGGAAGGACAGTTCAGTTCTATGAAATGGATTTCATTGAAGTCTACCTTAAATAAACTCAACACTGTTATTCATCACACCGTTAGAACCCTTATATTTTTAGGTGCTTTGCTGGAATATAGTGGAACTTAGGCGATCTAGGCCCCAGCCGTGGAGCAATTTCTGTGATACTACATTTTATATACAGAATTTCATTGCAGACTAATTATATTCCACAGGTTTGGTAAATCAAGATTACAATCTCCTTCTCATTTTCTGTTCAACTTATTTATTACTCTGTTGCAGATCTTGTTCAGCAATGGAAAAACACTGATCACAGTATGGAGAGATACTTTCTAAGTATTTTGCATGAGTAAGTGTTAGGGATGTATGTGTATTCTATACACCCCCTCCCTACACAGATGCAAATTATTCATGCATAAATACTGTATATAAAATCACGCTGGGTATTAATCCCCACACATATAAGAAACTCTCATTTAGTTCAGTACGTTACAAAATCCATAGTTCTAAATGTTTATGACAACTGTGCATATTTTGTGATTCTCCCTGGCTACACTGAAGCCTAAATAATCTCACAAGTGAACAATACTTCAGGCGATGCAAATATTTCTGATTCTTAACTTTGTCAGCCTTTTCCATAAAATAATTATATCAAGAAGCAATTTTAATCAACTTCAATTTTAAAACACAAGATAATCCAAGGAATAAATAGTAGTTTTCCTCTGGTTAGTTTCAAGTTTGTGAAACCGAAAATACACTTTTTTGTTTACCCTTTTAAATAAATTACTCAGAAGTAGGTCTTGTTTTGTTTTGTTTACTTACATTTGTGCACCTGTCATTATCTGTCATTTTTTTGGGCTTGCTATATTCCTTAGAAATGATCCAAAAACTTTTGTTCCTGTTTCTGTACATCCACGTAAGAAACAAAAAGGATAGAATAAAAAGGGGATGTCATGGGGAATATAATCTCTAGAAAACACCAGCTAGGACCCACCCTTGCATATAGCTGAGTCACAATAGTGTCTTCAAAATACTGAATAGTAAGAAGGAAGCTCAGTTGCTTTGCCTTCTCACCCAAGGATCAACAAAAGGTTGTTTTTGTATGGTGCTAACCATACACAGCATCATCCAAGGAAAAATCTCTGAGATGATGTTGTCTGTAAATCAATACTTGGAGAATATTGTGCCACATAATGAAATATTTTGGTGGTCTCCGTTCAGAGACAAAAGGGCTCTTCTCTTCAGGGCAAAATAAGCAGAAAAATTAAAGATGTGCTGAACCAGCTACAATTCCAATGTCTTTATGAACCTGATTTTCAAAGATTACAATTGCATGGATTTCAAAAAGGTGAACAAGCTTATTACCAATGAGATGTAATGGTAAATAAATAATGGTGATTATATTCATGGAATGTGCAATTGGAAATGTTAATGTTTTGGAAACTAAACTATTACAGAATCCTGGAGCAAACTGAATGGTCTTAGGGGTGATTCTGCAAACACTGTTTGGCCCACTGCCAGTAGAGGTCACTTCCTGTATGAGGAAGTAATGTCATCCTCCTCTTCCCACACTCAGCCTATTGCACATAGACTCTGCACCTGGGTTTTCAGCTTTGGTTCAAAACTCCTCAGTCTTCAACCCTAGAAGCTTCATTCAATCCTTAATGTCTCTGTGGGCACCGCTTCCGTTTTTGCTCAGATTGGGAGAAGCAAACCCTCCTTGCTTTCCCACCCCCCTGCCCACACCACTGCAAATGCCCCCTTTCCTTTCTTTCTTTTTCCAAACATCTTTAAGTTGCAAGGTAGTAACATTAAATGAAACTAAACTGATTATAGGACAAGATCCAGCAGTCCAGCTGCATTTAAAAGACAAAGACCACTTTTTTGAAGACAGTAAAGTCCACATTTTGGACAGAAAAGACTGTTGATTTGAAAGAGGGGTCGAAGATATCAACTACTGTACAGAGGGGGAGGGATGTGACATCATCTATTTCCAGCCTACAACACAGTCCTTTCAATAGTTCCAAGAAGGCTCCACACCCATTTGCATTACTCAGGTAACCCTGAAGACACACATAAACCTCCAGGTGGCCTCAGTGACTCTCTAAAAGAATGTAAATGTCCAGCTGTCATCAGGGAGTAGAAAACTTTCCATTCCCCACCATTCAGTCAGAGCTGAAGATGTTTCCTGGATGAGAAGCGAAATATCTTCAAAGAAAAACCAGAAAGTCCAGCTGCCCCTTGAAAAAGCACCTTTCGGACAACTATGACCTGGATGACTGAGAATCTCCATAGACATTTAAACTGAGTATCAGAGTCTCAATGCTACAATAAGAGGAAAAGGGGTTTAGGTAGAGGATATAATGTGGGAAGACAGCTGGCTCTGTTTACATGAACAATAATTTCCATTGGGACTGACAATGATCTGAAGCAGTTGGGCGTGCACATACATGTGTTGACAGTTATGATGTACTTCAAAGCAGTCCCAGGAGTCTTCCAAAAAGAGCTGGAACATTAGCATTTGTGCTAATCAACTTCATGAAATAGCTCTTCTTTCAAGTGCTCAGTTTGCTCAGCAAGACTGGACAGCAACCATGATTCTAAGGGAAACCTTTCCCTGATAAATGGCCCATCCCTGCCTTTCAAGAGTGCTATCTCTGAAGTGATAGATTTATAAAAGAATTTTTATTTCCTAACCTATTCTTTTTCACATGGGTTCAATTCAAAATAACGTAAGGAATAAGGCAAATTCTATGGGAGAAAAGACAGAAAAGTTATGTTCCTTGAATGAGGTGTTTGTGTGTATTGTGTTGTTACTTCTTGATTGGTTGATGGAGTTGATGTTTGCAGATTGCTTGGCTTTTTCGTAAGACCCTGTGTGGCTGAGGTACTGGCTGTGTGTCTCTCAGCCTTTTGTGTTGTAATGACCTGGGTAATGGGCTGTGTGATGACCTTCTGAGTTCTATTGTTGTGACATCCTAGATCTTGTGCTGTAATCTCCTGGGTCGTTGGCTGTGGTGTAACATCCTGAGGTTTTGTGTAACTTCCTGACTTCCGTGATGTGATATCCTGAGCGGATGGCTGTGATGTAATGTTCCGGGCTTTGGTTTGGCTCCAAGTTTGAGGTCTGGCTATGTGTTCATGGCGTGTGTCAGTTTGCTTAGTTTGGGGGTCGGAGGGTGTAGCAGCTGGTGATGCAGCCGTGGTCTGTTTTCTGGATGGTGGTTGTCTTTCGTCTATGGGATGGGTTTGAGGCTCCTTGCTGTCTCCTTCTTGCTCACACAGCAAATACTGTTTCAGTTTCCAAACAGCCCTCAACTCTCTCACACACTTACAGGACGCTAGCCAGATGAATACTGATGAATACCGTAGGCAGGCAAAATTTCCCACCCCCGTATTTCCTTCCAAAAAACTAAGCCTGACCACACAGCTTCGCTACAAAACTATGTGGTCGGGCTTAGTTCTTGGCAAGGGAAATAATATATATAAAGGAAGCTAAACATGTCAAAAAAGTGAATGGGATATGTAGGCCAAAGTAGGCGACCACGGACAGGCTATAGCTTATTAAAATTGTACCATTACAGAATAATTTGTTGAGAGCCATGTACATTCCCCACAAGGAGAAGAGTAGTTATATATTATGTATAAAGTGCACTGGTTTCAAATAAAACGGTGTTTTGAAGTCTGTGCATATTCCTAGAGCATTGCATTTTTTTTCACCAGAAAAGGACGGACCTGCCTTTGAAAATGTCTGTTGAGATTCTTGCTCAAAGCAATTCCTAATATTTTTTTCACTGAAAGAGTTCACAGCACAGGTTCCACTCTCCAATTCGCCTTGGGGAAGTTACTAAACTAAACTGGGCTGGATTAGTAGTTGGATGGGAGATCACCAAGAAACCACGGGGATGTAGACCAGACTAGGAAATTGAAACAAAACAAAGCACCACCCACCCCGGAACAAGAGTAGCTTTTTTAGTTTTGTATACTGCTATAACCAAATTCTCTGGACTTGGCGTGTCCACACGAACATTTGCACTGGATCGAAAAGACCGTGGGGATCACTGCCTTTGCCTCTACCTCTCAAGACTCAGAGAAATTCTTTCTCTGCTTTCCTTCCTTTTTTCCCGTAAAAGAGACTGAAGACCTTCCCCTGTCGTTGCCTGCGTTTGCTGTGATGCAGACGGCGGCTTACTCATGAGGGCGTGGCTTCGAAAAGTTTTGGAGGCCGCCAGCCCCCAGTGAGGCATTGCTTAATGTCAAGACTGTACAATATTCCTCCTTTGCCTAGGTGTAAGACCACCTGGTCTGGCCTGCGGGAGTCTGGATGACCACTAGATGGCGGCCAAGGACCAGCGAAAAACGAGGCTTTGTGGGCGCTAAGCAGTCTGCTAGAGTTAGAAGACTTACTTCATAGTACCTGTTGAAGAAGTGGAAATCATGTGAATTGGATACATTTGGAGGACCTCAGGAAGGATAGATGCCTGGACATTTTGATTTAGTGGGGAATTCTAGTTGCTATTTCTCATAGTTGCAAAAATAATACTGCAAACGTTTTGTACACAGTTTCTCAGCAGAATTAACTAAGTCTAAGTAGTTCTGCTGATTGAAATGAGTTGTATGTAAACAAGGATGTTTTTGCAAGTTATTATTGATTTTTGGCAGAGTCACTTAGGGTTTGGAAAGCTGGTAAATAACGGGAATCGGTCAATAAAGAAACTTTTCTCTATCTGCGTGTAGCTGAGCTAGAAGATGGAGAGAGAGTGGTGAATTTGGACTTTTAAATCAGAAAACAGTTACTGTAGTTTTCTAGCTGGCTAAATTTTTGAGAAAGACTAAAGTTCTTTTTTTTTCCTTTTTCCAAAATCTTTTCATTTTAGGAAATACATTATAAGCAACACCTGTATATATATATATGAAATATATTTAAAAATAGGAGCTGATGAATCGAGGTTTTGCCTTTTGAATCGGGAAAATGTATCCATTTGGTAGGGAGGAAGCAGCATCCCTTGAACGACTCTTCTGGTTCTTCTCTGAATGTGTGCAAAGGGGAGACTGGGAACTTGCACAGGCCTGTGTCCCTCAGTTACGGCAGTTGCAGGATGATGGCTCTGAAAAGGTTGAAAAAATCCTTCATGCCCTAATAATCTGCCCTTCCCGTTTGAGGTAAGTTATATTCAACCACAAATGTGAAAGTAGTGTGAAAAGAGGATTTCATCATTTATAACACGTAACAATACGATTCTGTACATGCATATGGACAAGTAATTCTTAATTGTTTTCAGTGTGATTACTTACCTTGCAGGTAGATTTATAATGTACTACAGGCTGAAATTATTTTTCATGTTGTTCCATGTGGACCAGCTGAAATTTATTTTGAGTTTAATGTGCACATTGTGGTTAAAGGCAGAATGAAGTCTTTCTGATGCTTAGAACTAACATGAAATATTTTTCAGGAATTAAAGAAACTCCAGAGTTTTAAAACTGCTGGTAGTGCTAACACACTGATATTCACAAGATTTGAATACTACTGCATGTTAGCTTTTAAATGGTTTACTACATTTTTTGAGTATATAAAATTAGTGATCTATTGGAGCACATAGGGAAATAATTTTCCTAGTGGTTACTTTGGAAAAAATATTATTTTATTCTCAAAGTTAAACTGGATCATTTGCTACAGATTTCCTAAAAGTACATTTATGGCAGATGGAAGAAGTCCAAGTGACTGAGGTTGTAGAAAGTTAGAGGAGTGAGATTACAGCATGTGCATATTTAGCTTGAGGTGAAATTTTGAGAATTACAGTTTTCTGGAATATTGTGTAATTCCTGCTATGGTTGCAGTTTAAAAGATGATTAAGAGTCTTTTTTTAAAAAAAGTAAACGTATAGTATGTAAATGTATTCTTGATTCCATGTTATATTTGTAGGAGTGAATCAAAGCACAGTCCTCAAAAGCTTGCTTGGTTTTGGTTCCTTGTATTGAAGGAATGGCTATCACACAAACAGGTAAAGAAAAACATTTTAATCCTATGTAGAAAAATACTATGTCTAGTATAGAGAGAATTTTGCAGTAGCAATAAAATATAGGAATCATCTTTAGAGTAATTATAAGACGTCTTAAGTCTTTCTTTCAATTACCCTAAGCCAAATAAGCCAACTAGTGCTGACTAGGAAGAAGCTTGGCAAATAAGTTGCCATGGGCAAATAGGTGGCAATAGAAATCAAATAAATAAATAAATAATTCTGAACAATGCAAAGGAAAATGAATTGCAATCAAATAGGCACACACTGCATTCTTACTTACTTCAATAGAAAAAATGCTTTTTTCTTTTTAAAATGCAGTTAGTGTAGTGGTTGAGGCATCAGGTTAGTACCCAGGAAACTATGAGGCCTTAGACACAATGCCAGCTGGGTAGCCTTGCATCAGTCATTCTCAGCCCTGGGAAGCAGGGAATGGTAAATCACTTCCAAAATCTTGCCATTTTCTTGTCCAAGAGTCTTGTCCAAGAAGTCACCAGAAGTCAACACTGATTGAAAAGCAAAAAAACCCTCTAATAATGTAATTACTATATATATATATATATATATATATATATATATATATATATATATATATTTGTTTTCGTAGATTTTCATGGGTAAAGGTATGTAGGTCTTGGTGTATTCGGGTCTTGTCCCGTGTAAGATTGAGAATACCTTGGCAACGTTTCGACGAAATCTCATCCGTCATCTTCAGGCTGGTGTCTTCAGCTTCGTTCTCCTGGGAGAAGTGTGTGATCGTGGCCACGATCTCAGGAAAAAGCCATCCAATCTGCATACATCAACTCCACAAACCAATCAAGAAGTAACAACACAGCCAACTCTAGAGTTTAAAAGGGGAAAACAGCCACAATCACACACTTCTCCCAGGAGAATGAAGCTGAAGACACCAGCCTGAAGATGACGGATGAGATTTCGTCGAAACTTGCCAAGATACTCTCAATCTTACACGGACAGACCCGAATACACCAAGACCTACATATATATATATTATATATATATATATATATATATATATATATATATATATGTTTTCTAGATTTTCACGGTAAAGTAGTATGGTCTTGGTGTATTCGGGTCTTGTCCCGGTAAAGGTTGAGAATACCTGGCAACGTTTGCGAAATCTCATCGTCATCTTCAGGCTGGTGTCTTCACTTCGTTCTCCTGGGAAAGTGTGTGATCGAGGCTGTTTTCCCCTTTTAAACTCTAGTTTGGATGTGTTGTTACTTTTTGATTGGTTTGTGAGTTGATGTATGCAGATTGGATGCTTTTCCTGAGACCCTGTGTGGCTGAGGTGCTGGAGGTGTGTCTCTAGCCTTTTGTGTTGTAACGACCTGGGTAATGGCTGTGTGATGACCTTCTGAGTTCTATTGTTGTGATCCTGGGTGTGGTGCTGTAATCTCCTGGGTGCTTGTCTGTGCTGCAACCTCCTGATGTTTTTGTTGTGATCTCCTGAGTTCTGTGATGTAGTATCCTGGGTGGAGGCTGTGATGTGGCATTCTGGGCCTTGGTTTGGCTCCGAGTTTGAGGTCTGGCTATAAACACATAGCCAGACCTCAAACTCGGAGCAACCAGCCAGAATGCCACATCACAGCCTTCCACCCAGGATACTACATCACAGAACTCAGGAGATCCAACACAAACATCAGTTTGCAGCACAGACACGACCCAGGAGATTACAGCCCACACCCAGGACATCACAACAATATCAGCACATTTATTCAGCCGCCTCTCATCCGCTAGAGCAGCCTTTATTTTTGGAGACAACCTTGTGCGCAACAATAGCCTGGAATTTAAATAAGGCAGAAGTAGCCCCAACAAAAGGCTGAGTCAAATTCAGCCTGCACTAATTGCAGGCAGCTGGAGTGCTAGTTTAACTGCATCTTTTAATGTAATTCTCATAATAAGATATGCTCTTGAATTTTTGTGAAGGTTCTCATATTTTTAAATTGTCTTGCTACTGTTCATTGAAAATCAATCTAACATGCAATTCCTGACTGTAAAGCTGCCATTACAGATTCACCCCTTGACTTAATGAGAAATTGAGCAGTTGTCTACGTTGATTAAATAATCTGGGAGTAGCAAAAATAATTTCCCCAGCTATATGCGTAGCTAAAATCAGTGGAACCCTTGAGTCTGAGTCAAATGTGGGTTCAATACCTGAGGCAGCAATTGCAAATAAAAATGCAGTCCATTTCTTTGGGAAAATACCACAGTAGAGGAATATTGCTAGGTGTTGTCAAAGTATGTAGAAATTCTTATTCATACTTGCTATTTTTTTCTTACATTTTCTTATCTGTTCTTTAATAATTCTAGAAAACTGTCCCAGCAGCTCTCCAAAGAGAAACTGAATTTTTGCTTCTTCTAGAAGAACTGGAAAAGGATGTCCCATTTGTTGTTCTAAAGGTGTGGTTCCTTTTTAAGGATAACAGGTTGTTTCCAGTGCAGACATGTCTGAACACAGTATTTAGTGCATACAGGTTGGATGTGAATTTACAAAACTAATATAAGAATATGAACTTTGCTGGATAGACAAGACTGCTAATTAATGCAGTGTTACACTTACCGTACAAGTGTAAGTGACCAACCAAGGAAGCCTTCTACTGTAGGCAATGAGGACATCAGGATCCTCCCATGCATTTCTTTGAGGATCCATTGTTGAGAAATACAATGCCTCTGATACAAGAAGAAATTATGGCCACCATGCATATCACCAGCAATTGATAGTTCCCTGGATTTATCTCAATTCAAACTGTTAGATAACATTATATCATATGATAGTGACTCATAGACCTTGACTGCACAATGTCAATAAGTAGTTTCTTTGATCTGTTCTGAAGTTCCCACATTTCAGTTCAAACACAGTTCTAGTTAGAATTTTGAGAGGAAAAGAAATGTTTTTCTTTCCATTTTGTCTATTTGTGTAACATTACTTGTCCAATATTACCTATTACACATCTTCATATATACCAGATGCCAAGTCTTTTTCATGGGGAAATTCTTTTAGCCTTTTGATCACTTTGATTGCCTTTTCTATATATTTACTTTTAGTAGTTTTTCTTTCAAAGTGCAGTGATCAGAATTTCCAAATGTTGATACACAATGGAATTGTGTAAAGGTATCATTATATTAACAGTTCTACTTTTTTTTGTTCTTTTTCTAATAATCCTCAACATGCCATTTCTTTTTGTCAACAGAAGTTCTATCCAAAGTTTTAACGTGAAAGATTGTTATGACAGCTACATGGGATAGGCCATGAAATAACTGCTTATACAATCAGGATGGCCTGATTATTGCCTCATTCATTAGATTATCAAGAGAGGCCTTTTTGAATAGTCTCTCACAGGCAGAAGCTTATGTTCCTGGATTTTTTTCTGTGTCCTTTCCAGGTTATAAAATACTCTTCTCCTGTTATTATACTCAGGAGAATATTCTCAGGAGAATAGCAAATCATACCTCTTTTATTAAGCATTTAATTGAATTATTTTAGTGTGACTAATTTTATCTCTGATTTTAATGGTATTGTTTTATTTTTTATGAATCATTTGTACTTTTAATTGGTGCAAGCTGGCTTGAATTTTGTAAAGATAGAAAAATGAGATTAAAATTAATAATAATAGGAATAAATAGATGGTGATAACTTGTAAAATTGTGAATCAGGAACTGATGTTCCCTAAGTAGAATTTGGCTCCTTTCACCTTTGGTTTCACTGAGTTTTAATAGCAGATAATGCAAGAAACAAATGATAGATCTCTTTCAGTACAACATTAAAGGTCTTCATTGCAATTATTTCAAGTTACATGCTTCAATCTAGCACCCAGTATTACGAAGCTGGGATGTCGTATAGCTACTTAATTACTTGTTAGGATTTAAATCCTACCTTTCCTTGTGGTTCAGATTTGTTGTCTCTTAACTAGGTAAATTGATCTGCGGGAATGTGACAGGCCTGAACTAAATGAGTGGCTATGGCCAAGGGAAAAAGCCAGTTTTGTGTAGTGGTTAAGGCATCAGGCTACAAACTAGAAAAACACTCTGCTACAGTGATAACAGTGACACCACTTTCTTCTGGGTGTTTGTTTGATACCCAATTATTTATCCCAATATCCTTACATCTAATCACAGTGCTGTTTTCTGCAGTGTGATATCCTGAAGGATTGAGTTAGAATTCTCATTAATTCCAAGCCACTGTCTGAATATTATAGTCCAGCACATTTGGATGGTGCCAAAGTCAGAAATACCATTCTATGAATATTGTTTGTGTTAAACAACAATGCAAGATTAGTAGAAGAACTAAGTGGTTCCCTTTGTAGCACTGCTTGGTACCATGAAGATTTCTTGTGGTCCAAGAGGGAATCAAGTACATTTTCAAATCATCTTTCTTTTTCCTCTTTGATTGTACCTTTGAGAATAGGCAGACCAGAGACAGCTGTCTCATAATCATAGTGCTGGACCAGGGAATCCAGCTAACATTACCAGCTGCCAAAGAAATAGGTGTTATATAGGTGTTGGCTTCTACATGTCCTGAGGTGCTTTTTCAGGAGGCAACTGGACTTCCTTGTTTTCTTTTGAAGACGTTTCACTTCTCTTCAAGAAGCTTCTTTAGCTCTGACAGGATAGTGGGGAATTGTACAGTTGCCTCCTGAAAAAAACACTTTTGGGACAACCATGACCTGGATGACTGAGAATCTCCACAGACTTTTGGTTTCTACATGATATGGGCTTTTCCTCATTTCTACTGAATAGATGCATTTGACCATTAACTTGTATTTGATATATTTTTCACATCTAATATATATATTTATGGAACAAAATGTTCTTAGCTATCTATTCCCCACCCCCTTTAGGAACTTTATGAAGCATTTGAAGACAACCATTTGTTGCATAGGAAACAAAGAGATGGATCAGTACAGAAATTTGGTGTGGAGGTGATGTCTACTCTTCAGAAAATGCTCTTGCAGGCTCCGCGGAAATTGCAGTCCATTCTGGAACTTCTTCAGCGTGATCCTGTGGAATGTAGTTCTTCAGTAGTACAAAGTGGCTTGCCTCAGAATGTTTTTGTCGGCTTTCTTTGGGATTCACTCAAAAGTTTGAAACGTCTTCAGCTAAATCCAGAATTACTGGAGAGAGAGGGGAATAAAGTCGCAGATGAAATCTATAACGCCATGAGTATGTTGAATTTGAAGATGGACAATCAGACGAGAGAACTAAGGCTGCTCTGCAGAGAACTTCTGGATGCTTGTTGGTTTGAGCAGAGTCCTCTTAGAGAGGAGAGGCTACTCAGCTGCATGTTGCGAAAAGGCAGCCATGCCTTGCTTAGTCTCTTTGGCAGTGTATTTATTGAGAAGATGAAAGAAAAACTGTTGAGTCAAAAGTCACCAGGCAAAGGTTGGTGTGGTTGAATAGTCTGAGTTCTAACTGTATACTGTGGCTAAGGGGCATCATCCAGCCCTCGCCAGGGTTCAGTGTGGTCCCCACCCACAGAATTGATGCTGAAAGGCTGAAGAATTGGCAGCTGTTATTGGAATATTAGAGTCCACCATTCAGTGAGCAGGTGGAGAGCAGGATGACAGGAAGGGTTTGATGATCCCACAGGAAAAGCTGGAGCTTATTTTTTTCACCTTTTTTTTGCGGGGGGGATGGAATTAAGGATGGAGTAGACAGGAAGTCATTTCAATTTCTGTGCTATGTCCCCACCACCACCAAAAAAAAATCATGCCTCCAAAATTTGGGGACAAAATGGCTGGATTTTTATAGCACAACTTTGAGGTTTGAGATTGTTTTAGATTAGAAATAGATGCATTCTACCTCCCAGAATTTATCCACTTCCACTCTTATTTTAGTAAGGAAAAAAACCCCAATTTCAAGGAGACAACCATAGTATGCTGGGTAGAATTTCATGAAAGCTATGGGTGTCCATACCTGATACAATCATTTGAAGAGGACTAAACACTGGTCCTTTAGGCTGAGTAAGAAGATCAGTTGCTGGTCTAATGAGGAATAGTGCACAAGGGTGGTTTCATCCATTTATTGATAGCTAAAACTTGTGTGTAGAACATGGGTATCAAACTCGCAGTGTCACACCATCACATGACATATCACGATTTCCCCCCCCTTCGCAGAGCTGGAGAGGGTGTGGCCTGCGTGTGATGGCATCCGGCCCATGGGCTGCCAGTGTGACACCTCTGGTGTAGAATAAGTCACAAATCTTTTAACATCTTTGTCACTAACGTTGTTGATCAACAATGCAGAACTGAATGTAGTAGGAAAAGGACAGCTGCTCTTCTTATCCCTGCCTTTTGTGTTTGGGCAAATTGTATCTTATACCATTGCAAGCAACAAGACTTTAAAAAGAATTCCTTTCACTGGTAGTTTAAGTCTTCTGTATCTTGGCTATATGTGAAACTAATTATTATACTTCTGATTATTTCAGGTACACCTGAACATCCGGATGCTGAATGGATAGTGATGGCATTGTTCTTGGATCATGAGCAGGCTTATTCTTGGAAAGCTGCTTATTTCTACTATCTTAGCAGCAACAAGCACTTTTTGGAACAAATTCTGGTAAATTCATAATGAGACGTATGAAACGTTGAATAAGTTAATTGTGTAAATAGTACTATTTCAGAACTAAATCTGTCCCAAGATATTTTGCTGCCTGAAACAAAAAGCAAGATGGCACACTTAATTCTAGAAACCAGTGGGACTTACATTTTTTAAGACTAGAAATGGGTCAGCATCCTCCCATGTTGGCTGTTTGGCATGGCCCAGATTGGAAAAAGAACAGCCTGTAGTTCTCTGGCATAAATTATTCCAGAATTGTTCAATCTTGCACAGCCCTAAGGTGGATACTCATGGCCTCTGCTCCATACAAGTAGACACATGTCTGTAAATGAGTCCCTGCCCCCCATAATCTCCTGTACTCCTATAGTCATTTCAAAACTACTCAACAGTATGCTTTCCCTGGATTATATTCATTCAGAATATTACACTGTTTTTCCACCAGAGTCATCTTTAGATCTTCCATTATTATCCATTGATGGAAGAATAACATGCAGTTCTCTCCATTCTGTCCAGTTTTTTTCTATTTTCATACATACTCTTGCAGATGATACCAGTTTATACTTTTATGAATAAAAGAGATCAAATGTACATCAGAATGTATGAATTTGATTTTATCTACAGGGAGTTTTCTGGCATACTAAACCTGTATGTTCACCTTACAGCCATACTTCCAGCATCCCATAGTCATAGAATAAAGAAGTCATTTCCCCCCCCCCACTATAGATTACTGCATTAACTTTACTGAAAAGGGAAGATTTCTCAAGCCTCAGCAGATTACTGACGCAGGAATTCAGCTACCTCAGTCGCCTCCTGATATTGCTTGGTTGGACGCAGTGTTGCAGCCTAGAATCGGCAAAGATGCTGCTGGAGACCCTACACAAATCTCAGGCAAGTCAAACATCCCTGTCCAAAGCACACTTCACTCTCTTGACCCTAGTTTGTTTCTCAAAAAAGAAGTCAGAGAGTGCTCATGTCCTTGTTTTGGAACAAGGATTAAAGAAGATAATTTCTCCCCCCCATCCCCCCTTTGTTTTTTAACAGGGTTTCTACAATGACTCTGTCTTAAAAGACTTCTGTGATGGGTTGTGTGCCCAGGTGGAGGTTCTTGAGTGGTGTATACAGCAGAATAGGTAACACAGCATGGGAGTATTTGGCTTAATTTTTTGGTGAAAGATCTTCCCCCACAGTCAAACTTATTGGTGTTGAAATACAATGACAGTACTATCCATTAATGTGTGCATGCTTGGCCTCTGGCTGTAGCTGTGAATGGAAAGGATTAGTAGCTGTCTCTGGGTTTAGTTGCAATCTTTACCATTCTCATCTATACTGCTTTATTAGAGTAGATACATCCATTCCTCCATGCATCCATTCAGCTATGCTGATTTAATTGTTCTATTTCTGTTATCCATGGAGGTATCTATCTCCATCAATGCTCACTTAAGCGAATTTGTATCCTATGTGTAGTGTGATGGGGTCAACCTTTGGTGCAGTTGTATCACAGAGTTAAACGGTTGGTGAATCATATGTACTTCGTAGGCTCCTGCTAGTGAACTTTGGAGAATTGCAGTATTTTATTTCTTTCTTTCTTTCTTTATTTGTTAAATTTATTTGCTGCTATCTCGCCATGGGGCTGCTCTGGTGTATATATAGGTCTGCCTTTGTCACTAAATTTATTTGCATTCTACATGTTGCTTAAATTGTTCTTGAAGCTAAGGGCTAAAAAAGACACTGCACAGACTAACTAAAATCAACTCTGGGCATGTTGTGTATCTTTATCTAGAAAAAAATCCAGATGTGAAACCAACATTTGGTGATATTCAAACTATGCTTACTTCCTTCTATAGTAATTGCATCCCGGAAAACATTCTTCTGCAACATCTTCACAGTTTGGAGTGCCATTCTTCCCTTTATCTTCTATACCAACTAACAGACCTCTTGGCCTTGAATGAGGAAGCAGTAATTGAGCTTTTCCAGAAAACTTCAACTAAGTACACAGAAGTTCAGGGTAAAATATATAATTGTAAATAGTAATGCGTTGGCCAGAATTTCTTCTTTATGTTTAGTACTGATTCCCTTGTTTTAAAGTTGTCCTCATCATCTTGGCTTTGCTATGGCTTTTTTGAGGCTTTCTTGAATTTGGAAACACTAGCTTTGGCTGGTGAAGAATGAAGGAAGATAAAATATAGACTTTCCTGCTTTGAGATCAAAACTACTGCTCCTGTTTCACAGAAGAAAACCAAAAGAACGTTCGGTCCCTGAGATGAAGAACCAATGGCTATAGGATTTTGTTTTAAAACTATTAACTTATTAGCTATCAGTTGTTGAGTCTTAAAAATCATGCATGCCAATGTTAACTAATGGTTGGTTTTGTGTGTGTCTCTAAGCAGTTTACAGAGTCAGCATATTGCCCCAAAATGGGTCCTCATTTTAGTGACCTTGGAAGGATGGAAATCTGAGCCAACCTTGTGCCAGAATTGAACTCCTGGCAGTGAGCAGTGAGTCAGCCTGCAATACTGCATTTTAACTACTGTGTCACCACAGCTCACTTGTACACTGATATTGTACTTCCTTTCCTTTATCCAACTGTTGTATTTGTGGGGTGTGCAAAGGTTTAGGGAGAGACACTAAATTATACAATTAGAGGATAACCACATTCTGCAGAGAAAAGATCATGGATCACCTTACTTGTTGCATTCTCTATTTGGATGACACTATTTAGCCCAACTTTCCCCAACCTGGTGCACACCAAGTGTATTAAAATGGCAATTTGTAGATTCCCAATCTCTAATCAATTATAAATCTCTACTTTAAAAGGTATGGGCATTTCTATAAAAAGGTCCAACATTAAGTTTTTTAAGTTTAAAAGAGCCCCCTGCTTTACAGAAAATATAGTTTATAGGAACAGTAGAAGAATCAGATGCTTAGGGCTCAGATTCTCCTGAATTTCAGAATATTCTCCATTATATTGAGCTCAGCTTCTCCTACTACAGCTACAGCCCAGCTCCCAGGATACAACTAGGAAGGTTCTGCAGTTTAGCCTTTCACTTCCTTATGAATAATTCTTAATGTCAAAGCTGTATTTGGGCTAATAGTGCTTATTTAGCTTAGTCCACATAATATACTGTATATCTCCTTCTAGGATCCCCAGACTGTGGAATTTCTCTCATATAAGATAGAAAGTGAGGAAATGGGTATAATGTTTGTTAATCACAGAGAATTACATTATGGGAAAGTCAGCCAAATTTATTTCAGCTATTCTCAAACAGAGTTGTTGATTGGAGAAAAATACTGAATCTGTTCACTTAACTGTTTTGTCTTCACAGATACAGATTATGCAACTCTCTTTCCTCACTATCTCTCTAAGTGTCAGAATTATTTAAGAAGCATACCTGCTCCTCTCAGGTTGGAACTCCTGGAAAATATATTCTCTTTACTCTTTGTTTCTTCAAGTGATCTGTACGGTGACAGCCCACAAGAAGAAGATAATGCAGAAGATGATGGCTTCAGGAAAAAAAGCCGTTTGGGCAAGAGAGCAGAGCGTTGTGCTAGCCAAGATTCATCCACCTCACCAAGCCCTCAGCACTCTGTCAGTCCTGAGATGACAGCCCATGCGCCCTCTTCCTCAGCACCCAAGAGCAGCCAAACGTTGTTCAATTTGGAATCAAGCAACAGAAATTGTGGTTCCTTTGGGCTGAGCTATTTGGATTTGAAACACTTCACCAGTAATATCTGTGGATTTCTAGTGGATGAGGAAGCCTTGGAAATGTTTATCAAAATGCTCATGGAGCATCTGAAAGAAATTGAGGATTCTTTTGTGTGGGATTCAAGACACGTCCCTACGATGGAACTGGCTCTGCTAGATAGCTTGAATTTATCTGTAAATAGGGAGAGCTTTAACAGCCGTATGCAGCAGTTCTCCAAGTATCTTTCTGAAGCTCAGTGGCGGCACAGAATCGTGCTTAGCAACAAAAACACAGGTAAGAATTATTAAGAGATTTCATTCATTCTTAAAATTCAAAAAGGATAGGTGCTTCTTGGTGACAGCTTAAAAAGAAGACATTTTATATCCTTCTGTGGAGGAAGTCAAGACAGATGCATATACAGGTGAACCTACAAAAATAAAGTTGCTTTGTAAAGAACATGGAGAAGATACAGCAGTGTGATGTATTTCTATTGCATTACAAAATGTTATCTCTCCTGTGTAAGCCTTTAAACCTATTGTGTGATGTACCCCAAATATTGGGGCTGATGTGTTGTGATAGTTCCATTTTGTCTTCCCCAAGCATACCTGAGAGAAATATATTTGAATGTAACCAAGTTTTAGAAGTATCTGAAAAGAAGACAGCTGTGGATCATGAAGGTATTCCTTGGTGCAAGCCTGATTATGATGAGTTTTCATTCTTTTGGCTAAGATGCATCCCACGATGCAGCCATATTTCTGCTTTAAACAAAGAAGCTGTAAGGAAAATTACCCAAATAGAGATAGAGCAGAAGTCTCAATATTTATATCTTCTTCTTTTTGCCTTCATCTAACGTATGTTGTGATAAAACAGCAATTATACAACAACTTAATGGTGTTTTTGCAGGTAGCCGTTGTGGTCCGACTAGAATAAACTATAGTTTAACCAAAGCATCCTTCTTGAAAAAGCACACTCAGTCTCAAAGACAAAAGCCAGGTAAAGTGGTAGAAATAGCTATGAGTCTTGTATCACTGTCGCAGATGTACTGCTGCTTCTGCTAGTCAGGACCTCATGGCTCTATGAGATTCTGATTATTTATCTATTCTATAACTCTGTAGTGAATAAAGATGGTCTTGGAGCTACCAATGCCATGATCAAATAAATGACACTTTTGCCCAGGCTAAGAAAATGACTTCTGAAAACACCTTAGACCAGAGGTCTCCAAACTTGGCAACTTTAAGATTTCTGGACTTCAACTCCCAGAACTCTCCAGCCAGCATAGCTGGCTGGAGAGTTCTGGGAGTTGAAGTCCACAAGTCTTAAAGTTGCCAAGTTTGAGGACTCCTTCCTTAGACGGTCCTCCTCTCTAATTCTGATGAAGATAAAAGAGGGGGCAAAATAGGCACAGACACCTTGCAAACCTAAAGCTTTTGCTAAACCTATTTTTATTAGAACACCCATAATGAAAGGCTGTTGCAAGCCTCAATATGCTACTTTTTCTCCCCCTTTTAATTTCATAGGAATTGGGGGAAGGGCCCTGTCCTACTGTCTTTCAAGACCATATTCTTTATTCACTGCAGTGTCTTATGACCCATGCTGGTTTATAATTGCAAACTTAAACTGGGGGTAGATAAGAAAAATTATACTATATTTAATATTCACTGTAAACTTAGGTGCAAAGACAAATGAAATTTAAAAAGTAGCAGATGCGTCCCAATAGACTCCGTAGATCTAAAATCTTGGGGTCTCCTATCTCTCTAGCTGTCATTCAGCAAAAGATTCTGATTAATCCAAACATCCAGAATAGCTGGGTTGGAAATACTGTTCAGCAACGTTTAAGAAGGAACTTGCTTTGTCCAAAACAACCAACTTGTGTTTACTGCGGCTGAATTTTAAAATGAATTTGCTTCTTAAAATTAAGAAAATTGTCACTTAGTCCTGCAGTGATTAAAGAACAGGGTGGGAACTAGACATGATTCTATGTGTATAATTATATTAGACATGAATGTAATAAGAGAGAACAAAGTCCTCCAAATATAAGCTAAGCTGTTGCTGTAAAACATTTTGTTTAAAGGCAGACTATTTTAAATGTTCCTTCTCCTGTGTTATATCCTGCATTTGCACAGTCTGGAGTCCAATATCGGATATTTTAGGCAATGGCTCTGCTGTCATGAAGTTAATATATGAGGCCAGGGTGTAAAATAAAAATGTGTACAAATTAGATAAATTGTATAGAACATCCTAACACACAAAGCAACTTACAATATTCTGCATTCAAATTCTCTAAGCTAGCCCAAGGTAATAATATAAGAATTTCTCTAGACTGGATAACCTTTAGTTTTATCACTCAGCTCTCAATTAGTCTGTAGATGCTGTAATGAAAATAAAGTGATATGCTTCCCTCAACTTTTTCTCTTTATTTTTTTTTCCTGCTTCAGGACACAAAAGAACTTCAAACCCATCATGGGAGAGCTCCAGCAGTGAATTAAGTGTCACCAGCACATCAGGTATGGAAGAGCTTTCTTGGTCACGGAAACCCACGTTGCTCCTGTCTCAGGAATGTTTACCTTAAGTGAGCTTGTAAAATCTTCAAATGTATTTTACAAAATACCTCAGGTTTACACATTAAAACAACCTGTTCATTTGCAGAGTTCATACAGTTGCTTCGAAAGGAGGACTACCGTATTTCCAATGGCAGCTTTGGTTTCAAAATATTGGCTTTCAAATATACAATTAACAGATTAATTGATTGATTGTTGATTGGTTGATTGATTCATTCATGGAAATAGCAACTATAAAGCATGACAATTACTCTTTATAACTAATCAAAACAGACAAAATTACCTTTTCCCATTATATTTTGCAACCATTTGATGATATCAGGGATTGTTTTAAAACCATTCCTCCTTGTATTGATATTTTTCTTGGGGAATGAAACTGATCCTAATCATGTGTATGACATTTTTTGTTGATTTATTTTTAGAAGGCAGTGCTGGTGCCTCCTCTGACTGTAGTGATGTGGAATACTGGATAAAGCCTCCAGAGAATTCCCTCATCCCAGCCATGCTTTCCCCACCAGAATCTCTTCTTGTTGCATGCATCTTGAAAGGAAATTACATTGAAGCTCATCAGGTAATGGCACAGAAACTCATTCGAGACCAGTTGGATTCCTGAATATTACTATAAATTTCTACTCTCTCCACAGAACCTTTAGAAATTAATATCCCATTATCCTGATCTACTCCTTGTGCATTATGTACTCCAAGCAGTCTCTGGAGGATGTATTGTTTTGACCCTGCTAATTGAGAAAAGTGAGGTGTATTTTTGTCAGAGTGTGTATTTGATGGCAGAAGAATGATCTAAATCTTTAGTTGGTTTCAAAACCTAATCCAAAATTAGTCTTACCATTTTAGGTACCCCTGGATTGGCAGTGTTTCTTTAGAGAAAATAATAGAGATCTGTCCATTCAGATAAGCAGTAATTTCTTGAAGTTTTAAAAGGTTTTTTTTAAACTTTATAATAAAAGTAAAGGCAATTGAGGAAGATTGAATTATTATCTAGCAGAATTTTTTTATTTGGCTTATCAGACTGCCTTATAAAACTTCTTTGATTATATCCTTCCAGAGAAATTATTAGAAAGATTTATTGGAATAAAGTTGAGCTTCTTGCTTTTTTCTGGCAAGAATTAAATATGTTTTAAAATCTTACTTAACAAGCATGAGTTGCCTCTTAACTCTCTAATATCAGGTTGCTGTTATGTTTGATTTGGAAACATCTGCTCCCTACGGTGAACTAATTTTCCTGGAGCGTTACCAAGAAGTGATTGGGGAGCTAGCAAAAGTGGAACACAAGATTGAACATCAGTCATCGGAGGGACCTGGAAACCTAAAACAGTCCGGTAGTGGCCGTTCCACTCTACAGGCGATTGGAAATGCAGCAGCTGCTGGTAAGATTTGGTTACTCATTTTAAGAAATGAAGCCCTGAAAAATGAGGCTTCGCATACCTATGTATGGTACACATGTAACTTCAACAAAATTAAATTTTGATTTATTTATTTATTTATTCATTCATTTATTTATTTATTCATTTATTTATTCATTTATTTATTTATTTATTGGATTTCTATGCCGCCCTATCTCCCGAAGGACTCGGGGCGGCGTACAATCATAAAAACAATACACATACAATACAATATTGAAAAGAATTAAATATGAAACCCAATAATCAATTAAAAATTAATAAAAACAATTCACTAAAAACCCCATCCCCTCCATCAGTCCAGGTCGGCAAGTTGGAACAGCCAGGTTTTCAGGCCACGGTGGAAGGATCGGAGGTCAGGGGCCACCCGAACCTCCAGGGGCAGTTGGTTCCATAGGGTGGGTGCTCCCACAGAGAAGGCCCTACCCCTAGGGGTCGCCAGCCGACATTGTCTGGCCGACAGCACCCCAAGGAGGCCCTGCCTATGGGAGCGCACGGGACGTTGGGAAGCCATTACTGGTAGCAGGGTCTCCCGCAAGCACCCCATCCTAAGCCATGTAGGGCTTTATAGATCAATACCAGCACCTTGAATCTTGATTTGCTGTATATTGTATTTGAGATGGAAAGATAAAGGCAGATAGCTTGTGGGCCGTATGTTGCCTAATGACACAGAAGTTGCATGGATAAATGTTGAATCTCTCTCCCTGCAATTGATTATAGAAGACAGATTTGGGATATTGTGAATATTGTAGTAAAAAGAGTTTTAGCTCTCTATACAGTGATGTTTCAGTAGTCATCATTAATAGATTCTGGGAGTCACGATGAAAATCAAAAAAGATGAGTACCAAACAAAATTTTCTCATAAGAAATAATGTAGTCAGTCACAGCTGACACCATTCTAGCTTGTGCAGTGACTACCAAACAAACAATTAGTACCGGGACAAAATTTACACATCAAAATGAGTTGCATACCAAATTTGATGAGTTTCAGAGCAGTTGAGTACGAAGATACCACTGTATGTTAGGAGTTATAGTTCAAGCATGTTTTCTTTATCATTGGCATCTGTTTCTCATTTTTTTCTACTCACCTTCTGTGTATATATTATATATGTGCATGCAAAGAATAGTAATAGTAATAGACAAACCAAAGCAAATCAAAGCTTTGGACCAAATTCAGACTGTAGATTGTTGCTATTGGAATTTCCTGGTTTTCATCCCCTATCCACACCTGCTATAAGATCAAAGGACCTTGGTGGTGCAGGCTGTTAATAGCCTAGCACTTAGTTCCAGCTGCCTGTAATTATTGCAGGCTCGAATCCCACCAGGCTCAAGGTTGACTCAGCCTTCCATCCTCTTGGGGTAGGTAAACTGAGGACCCAAGATTGTTGGGGGCAATAAGCTGACTTTGTAAAAATGCCGCTTAGTAATAAGCAGGCATATACAATGGAAGGAAGGCTATTGCTGAGCGCACTGGGTTGTATCCCAAAAATTGTAAGCTGCCCTGAGTCTCTGGAGAAGGGCGGGATATAAATATGAATTTAAAAAAAAAAGGAATCCCTGAATGTGCTTGAAATGGGAGAAGCTCAGTAAGGACTTGGAAACTGAAGAAATCCAATGGTACTGTCTTATGTATGCAAATTTCTACACTGATAAAGATTTTTTTATGTCCAAGACTTTACAACTGGCAAGACATATTTCCATCTTGCTAATGAAAACAGAAAATGAAAAGCAATGGTTGTGCTCTGCTCAGTTTCAGGTAAAACCACAATAAGCATCAAAAAATCACATGTTCCTGAAGTTAGGCAAAGTGGAAGGAAAACCTAAAGAAGGCTTTAGGACTGAAAACCTGTAATAAGTTAAGTCCCAAATCCTTTAATGCAACTTTCATTTTTGGCTTCCCAAGGGATGGTGTTTTACTCCATTTCGGATGTTACGGATAAGCTGCTTGCCCCTTCAGAAAGGCTTGAACCGGTGCTCCAAGAGAACTTCTGGACTAGTAGCACCCAACTGGAATGTACAGACCCTTTGAGTAATGTTCTGGAAGACCTTTGTCCCTCTGCTATGGCCATATTCGATTTGGCAACTACTCAGTGCAATTTATGGAAAACCTGCAAGCAGCTCTTAGAAACAGCAGAGAGAAAATTGCAGAATAGCCTTGAAATCAAAGGTAAATTTCCCTATTCTGTTTAGTGCTGGGGTATTTTAAAAATTTAAAGAAGTTAAGTAAGGAGAACAATAGTAAAGTGTGTATATAATTCTACTAATATATCTTCTTCCTGGGTTGTCATCCTATATCTTAAAAACAGCCAGAAGACTTGATTCCATTCACCAGAATCCAGATGGCTTGAAAGGTTTCCCAGCAGTTCTCCAGCAAATAAGTAAAATTATCAACATACCACAAGGACAGCCCAAATCAGGTAATTGTTTTGCTTTGTGTCATTAATTCATTCACACATGCGCCATTCTCCATTTTTACAGTTGTGTTCTGGCACTACTTCCTATGGCAGCTCAGTGGAGCCACTTTAAGAGCCATGGTGGTGCAGTGGTTAGAATGCAGTACTGCTGACTGCCGATTGTCTGCAATTTGGCAGTTCGAATCTTACCAGACTCAAGGTTGACTCGGCCTTCCATCCTTCCCAGTTCGGTAAAATGAGGACCCAGGTTGTTGGCAATATGATGACTCTGTAAACTGCTTAGAGAGGGCTGTAAAACACTGTGAAGTGGTATATATAAGTCTAAGTGCTATTGCTATTTAAGTGGCCATCTTTTCATGAATGAAGATTTTTTTTCATTTGCTTCCTGTTTTTCACTGCTGTTCCTGAGGATCTCTTTTTATTGCATTCATTGTATAATTCCTTTGAATTTAGTTTCTGTTTTTCTTTTTATTGCTTTCACAGTACGTAAGATTTGTATTATCATTATTGGTAGATAATTTTGAAATGCTAGGAAAAGTGAGATGTAAACACAGGTAGCCATAGGTAGCCATGGCAATGGAAAAATGATGTGTTCTATAATGTTGCAACACAACCCCTGCCCTTTCACTCTTGTGTTCTGATGTTATATACAAGCACTTAAATTGTGGAGATTGTGTTGCATTGTTTTTCCTGCTACCCCAAGCTCCTGTAAAATTCTGTCTGCCACCAAAAAAAAAGGCAAAAAGAAGATTAAAGGCATGCAGCCAAACTGGTTTGTAGAGTCTTGGTAGAATGTAAGTCTATGTATATTAAAATATCCCATTATATAAGCTGCTCAAAAAAATAAAGGGAACACTTAAACAACACAATGTAAGCTGCTGAAAAAAATAAAGGGAACACTTAAACAACACAATGTACAGTAATTGAATGTGCTGACAACAAAATCACACAAAACTTAACAATGGAAATCAAATGCATCAACCCATGGAAGTCTGGATTTGGAGGTACACTCAAAACTAAAGTGGAAGAAAACACTACAGGCTGATCCAACTGTAATGTAATGTCCTTAACACAAGTCAAAATGAGGCTCAGTAGTGTGTGTGGCCTCCACATGCCTGTATGACCTCCCTACAACACCTGGGCATGCTCCTGATGAGGTGGCAGATGGTCTCCTGAGGGATCTCCCATACCTGGACTAAAGCACCCCCCCAACTCCTGGACAGTCTGTGGTGCAACATGGCGTTGGTGGATGGAGCGAGACATGATGTCCCAGATGTGCTCAATTGGATTCAGGTCTGGGGAACAGGCAGGCCAGTCCATAGCATCAATGCCTTCGTCTTGCAGGAACTGCTGACACACTCCAGCCACATGAGGTCTAGCATTGTCGTGCATTAGGAGGAACCCAGGGCCAACCGCACCAGCATATGGTCTCACAAGGGGTCTGAGGATCTCATCTCAGTACCTAATGGCAGTCAGGCTATCTCTGGCGAGCACATGGAGGGCTGTGCGGCCCTCCAAAGAAATGCCACCCCACACCATTACTGACCCACTGACAAACCGGTCATGCTGGAGGATGTTGCAGGCAGCAGAACATTCTCCACGGCATCTCCAGACCCTGTCATGTCTGTCACATGTGCTCAGTATGAACCTGGTTTCATCTGTGAACAGCACAGGGCACCAGTGGCAAATTTGCCAATCTTGGTGTTCTCTGGCAAATGCCAAATGTCCTGCACAGTGTTGGGCTGTAAGCACAACCCCTACCTGTGGACGTCGGGCCCTCATACCACCCTCATGGAGTCTGTTTCTGACCGTTTGAGCAGACACATGCACATTTGTGGCCCGCTGGAGGTCATTGTGCAGGGCTCTGGCAGTGCTCCTCCTGTTCCTCCTTGCACAAAGGTGGAGGTAGCGGTCCTGCTGCTGGGTTGTTGCCCTCCTATGGCCTCCTCCACATCTCCTCATGTACTGTCCTGTCTCCTGGTAGCACCTCCATGCTCTGGACACTATGCTGACAGACACAGCAAACCTTCTAGCCACAGCTCGCATTGATGTGCCATCCTGGATGAGCTGCACTACCTGAGCCACTTGTGTGGGTTGTAGACTCCGTCTCATACTACCACTAGAGTGAACGCACCGCCAGCATTCAAAAGTGACCAAACCATCAGCCAGAAAGCATAGGAACTGAGAAGTGGTCTGTGGTCACCACCTGCAGAACCACACCTTTATTGGGGATGTCTTGCTAATTGCCTATAATTTCCACCTGTTGTCTCTTCCATTTGCACAACAGCATGTGGAATTGATTGTTAATCAGTGTTGCTACCTAAGTGGACAGTTTGATGTCACAGAAGTGTGATTGACTTAGAGTTACATTGTGTTGTTTAAGTGTTCCCTTTATTTTTTTGAGCAGTGTATATTATGTTGCAGATCTCCCATTTTATTAATCAATTATGTTTAGGCTTATATTATAGGATAGTCTGAAAAAAAATCCATCATTTCACCCCATTCATGACATTCAATTTCTTTCATGTGTTTTTACATAGATGTTTAGTGTTCCAAGTGAGACTGAAATATTTATCTTAATGGATTTTCCTATTGTTTCCTAACAGAAATTTCTGATGAGAAAATAAGTTGTCATTTCCACTGCAGCATTGTGGATTTGCTGCAGACATGTTACCCAGATCTCACTGCAGACTGTATTACTAATCAGCTTGTTTTGTCACAACACTTGGATGAAATCCTGCAAAATCTGGCACACGTAGACAATTTTTCAGGTACATCTGCGGGTGAATTACTTTTTTTTTTGCTCATGAATGCTTAACTCTATTATCTGGCATGAAATGCATTTAGATGTATGCCTCACCTGCACGATGCTTAAGGCAGCTTCCAAAAATAGATTTGCAGTTAAGATGGGCTTTAACATTTCAAACAATAAAGGAACTTTTAAATCCTTGAAATATAAAAATATAGATACAATAGCCATTCCTTAATTCTTTCAGTTCAGTATTACCGTAAATGTGGGAGATTTCTCTTATTGATGGAAAGAGTTGGATTTCTCAGATCTGTAATTTGTTTTTACAGACTCCAGAGGAAACATGCTTGCTTCTTTGGTAGAACAAGCTTTTCTGAAATCAGCAGAACTAGAAGCACATCCAGTTTGCAGTCGGATCAAACATCTTCTAAAAATCTTGGACCAATACTCTGTGACTATGCCGGAGGGCTACGGGCAGACTGCCTATGTACAAACATTTTTTGATTATATTAACAAGCTGGCTGCCATTATATTTCGAAGCCTCACACCAGAAATAGGTGAGAGATTGCACCCTATTGAAGCAAGGTATGTAGGTTTAGTTCAAGAGAATCCACTTTTAGTAATGAAAGAAAGCAGATCAATGAAGAGTGGATAAAAAAGCATATTAATAGGAACTTTAAATGATTGCATTCATATTTGCCTATATTTGAGTTCTCACTGAACTATCAGCTATTTTAAGTATATTTGATTAAGATAGAGGGTAAAAACTATAAACTAATTCGCAAATGTGTAACAGAAATTGAAATACTGTAAAAAGATCACAATAAGTTCTCAGCATTACTGCATTGCAAGAAATGTAGAAGATGGGTTTGGGGACATACAATGAAACAAAGTCCAACCAATACATTATTTTTTTTAATACCTGGTTTTGCTTCTAGATCAGTCTGCAGAGATCCAAGTTGGAAATCCATTCATTTTGCTCCAACGAAGTCCATCTCATTTGCTATCCCAGCTTCTATTTGAGAAACAGATTGCCCCTGACAGGTAAGGATCTTTCATTTACCTGCTCAATGGCTGAACATGCTTCTTTGGAAATATTACAGCTAGTTCTTGTTCACCAGCTGCTTCCGAAAGTGACTATTTGCAAATGACATCAATAATAAAACCATAGTAAATGGTAGTAAAAAAAATTTTCCCAACCAATATGCACAATTGTGCTCACATTTGTGCACCTGACTACAATGCACACTGGAGTGTGACACTGGAGTGCATTGACTACAATGCACACTGACTACAATGCACACATTCATTCTGGCATAGTATGAGAAAACTTTATCTGAATGAGACAGCAGCAGCCAGCAATCTTTGCAGCATCTCTCTCTCTCTCTCTCTCTCTCCCTCTCCTCCCTCCCTCCCTCCCCTCTGTCTCTGTCTCTCTGTCTCTGTTGCTCTCTCTTGTTTTCCACTGACATAAAGTCCAAATAGTCCTTGATCATTGATTTAATGATTGAAAGTTATGACTGGGCCCAAAAATGTGATTTATGATTGGGCCTTTCACTTACAACCATTGCGGCATTCTTGTGGACACATGATCAAAATTCAGGTGCCTGGCAACTGACTTGTATTTATAACAGTTGCATCATCACATGGTCACCATTTATAATCTTCCCAGGGGGCTTCTGACAAGCAAAGGGAAGGGGAAAAGCTGCATTCACATAATAGCTATGTGATTCATTTAACAACTATGATGATTCACTTAATTACTGTTAAAGTGGCAAAAAGTTGTAGAATTGGGTGCGATTCAGTTAATGACTGCATTGTTTAGCAACAGACGTTCCAATCCCAATTTGTGGTCATAAATCGAGGATTGCTGTAACTTTGTTTTAACTATTGTAAATATTAATGTGGTTTTCCTGTATGGGATCTGAACAAAGCAATTATACATGTCCTAGTATATAATCCTCAAATGTAGAATTGAGACTGTATTATTTGGAGGTAATGCAGGTAGATGCTATGATAAAAGATAAAACATTTTTCAAACTATTTTTATATACAAGGTAAATTAGGGATTATAGCAGAGAATATCAAATGAGCTTCATAATTAACATATGTTATTTATAGCACAAAATCTTCTGAAATAATCTTTGTCACATTGTGAAAACAAGCATAATAAAGAAATGCATTTTTGTGTGATCCACTCTCTGACCTGTCAGTCTTCCGTATAGAAGTACTTATTAATAAGATGGGAAATGTTAAAATCAGGTTATTCCACACACATACTATGTTCTATAATTGTGTTAAATTTAGGTGGGGAGATCACAAATATATAAATCAGAACTGAATCTGTTCTAGGTTCAAGGACTGTGATGCCGAACCTATGTCACGCGTGCTGGAAGTGGCACGCAGAGCCATTACTGCCGGCACGTGAGCCCTTGGACAGAGCAGGTCTACTGTGCATGTGCACACGCCGCACGCCAGCTGATTGTCGGATGTCTGGCATGCATGCGTGGGGGTGGGAGTGTGTGGGAGATGCACACGCATGCACAGAGACACACAGTGTATGTGGGTCATGCGCACATGTGCAGGGGGCGTGGAGGGGACCCACGTGCATTGCCTTCTGGTTGCTGGCATGTGAGCACACGAACAATTATCGGCACAGGAGCACTAAAAGGTTAGCCACCACTGTTCTAGGACAAGGGTCTTTAAACTTGGCAAGTTGAAGATTTGTGGACTTCAACTCCCAGAATTCCTGAGCTAACGTGATGGAGGAGGGAGTTGAAGTCCACAAGTCCTAAAGCTGTCAAGTTTGAAGACCCCTATTCTAGGATGTATGGTAATTAATTAAGTGTGCACGTAATTTTTCAACTGTAATTTTTCCCCACCTAAAACAAGAAGATAAATATGTACATTTTTTCCTAAATCCACTTGTAACAGTTGTGGAGTATGTCTTTAGAGCTTAATGTGTGTGTGTGTTTTTTTTATTAAGAAATCCTGTTTTTAAAAGATTGAAGAAATATTTTTTAGGTAAAATAAAGAAACGTATGACAAAATTCGAAGAAATCCTGGTATTCCAGTTAAATTATGATAAATCGCAGACAGTTCAACTACCATTCCCATATTTATTCAATCATTATGTATTTAGATGCTTAATGGGCACATTTATTTGGGGGTGTTTGATATATATTTGGTGACCTATACTCATCCATAACCATTTTTCCTTTTGTGTTATGTGGGAGATAGTGCATAATGTAAGTACCAAATGTATTTTTATGTGCTCTCAAATCTGCAGGTTGTCTTTGCTGCTAGCTAAAGAAGAACTGAACTTAAATGTGCAGCAAGTGATCATCAACTGTTGCTGTAAGGCATTGCCTCTCTGCACCAACATGCAAAGCAACCAGACTAGATCCTTTTTGACAAACATCAGTAGCCTAGCGCATTTGCATGCATATCATTGCCTGCCAGATATTGAGGTTCCAGTGCATAATCCAGCCATGGAGTCTGAGAACACTTCCAATAATCCCCTCTCTTCTCTGCCTGATCTTAACCAGCATTCACTCACCGCTTCCACACTCAATTTCTTAAAATCTCAGTCAAAACTCATAGCTACCATAGCTTGTCTTACTGCCTTGAAAGCGCAAAAGCCACTCAAGCAGAGCTTATCGTGGATTGAATTCCGAGGAAAAAGGGAAGCGCCCTTGTCCATGGATCAGATTTCCAAAGAATGTGAAATATTGTTAAAGGACTTCCCCTTTCTAGAAGCTTTTCTTCTTACTATGATCGAGCCTCTACAGGATCCTCAGGATAAAGGCATCAGTTTGGCTAGCGAGCTTTGTGGACAGCCTTACATCACATTGCTTTTCCTGGGATTGCATTCCTCTATGGCTGTTGAAGTGTTAATGGAGACTTTTGAACAAGCTCTCACAGCAAAGGATTGGCCCAGGGCCCTCAAAATCTTGGATTTCTACAGCCAGGATATGCACGAGCTAATCACTGTACGGGACGCTGTATTGAGTTGTGCCACAGCTGATGGTAAAAAAAAAAATCTATACTCTTTCTTTAAACAATGGTGTTTTGGATATGAAGTTGCAAATGGGTGATTTAAGCTTCTAGCTTTTGAGGGAAAATGCATTGAGTGACAAAATCTGGCAACGGGCTCATGCTGTATCAGATGAGCTGGTTGAGGTGGAGAGGAGAGGATGAAGGAGATATGAAAATAAATTCCTTCAATTATGCAATTGAAGGCAATTATACTATCTGGGTCGGTCACCGGGACTAGAGGTTTTGTCTTCCGAGCTTTCAGACTTGGGTTGGAATCCATCCTCAGGGAACTTCTCTCTAGCAGAGTATGTCAGAAATTCTCTGAGGATGGGCTCCAGCACAAGTCTGAATGCTTGAAAGACAAAACTTAGGATCCTGGTGACCTGCAACATTTTCCTGGGACATGTATGTTCGCCTTCCTTCAATTATTTCTGTTTTATAAAAAGAGAGAGGCATATTGCTGTTAACAAAGGGGGAAGCTATAATTGATCATATATTTTGCATTGGGGACCCAGGTGAAACTGCTGCCATTTTCAGGTAGAATTAGAAGAGAAAGCTTTAGGAATAGAGAAGTTAGTTCCTGCATCCAAAACTAAACTTATGAGCAAGTAGTTTATGTAAGAAAGTTTTATATGTTCCTAATAATTGTTATCACTTTCTTAGTACTAGGTTATTCATTGCATTCATTATCCCTCATAGCTAAAATGCACTGACTGTTTCTCTGTCTTTGAAAAATGCCTCCTTTTCAGGTGAGGATGGATGGCAATACGTGTTTCCAGTGAGAGATGCTGTGCTGAGGAGCAGATTGGCCCTTCGGTGTCTGGATAGGTGGCCACTGGAGGCCTGTCTGGAAATATTAGCTTATTGTGCCTGTGACCCCGAAGTAACCGGAGAACTCAAATTTGATCTGCAGAGCAAAATCAAGGAGCTTCAAGTTTATCAAAAGGTATGGAGGCATCGCATTTGGGATAGAGTACTTCTTTGAGTTCCTTTGTCACTTTCTCTGCATCCAGCCCACAGGGTCTGGCCTGTGGGGCTGCCCTGGAAATGGCCAACGACCGGCCTGCCATGCCTCTGCCAGCAAAAGCTGATCTAGGGAGGGCCACGTGCAGCCCTCTTGAGCTCCATTTTCAGCTACAATGGCCTCCTGCAAACCTCTGCCACCACAGGCGCCCCCAACATGAGTGACATTGAGCTGCCCAAGCCCATCCTGACCATGCCCCCCCCCGAGATCAAACACAACCCTGATGTAGTCCTCAATGAAATTGAGTTTGACACCCCTGATCTAGAGCCTGTGGAGAATATCTCAAGTAAAATTACCAACAAGCTGAAGAGAGTTAATAAAATGTTCCTTGATTTCATAAAAAGGACAAAGGTTATTGAGCACCTCACCAGAAAAGAAAAAAGACAGAATATATATGTTTCCAGAGTATGCATTCATTAACTAATTTTTATGTAATGTATAAAGAATAACCAAGCATAAGCATACATAGTTCTTCAAGGAAATTCCCTACACCAGCATACTGAATAAACATTGCTATTTTAAGTGAACTGGGTTTGACCAAGGAGAGATTATAGTGGCTGGATCAATTTATCAGCTCCACTAGCATTTACTTCTGAATAATTCTTCAATGCTATTTAGTTATTACTAATTTCTGTACAATCTGCTTGCTTCCTATTGAAGGGAAAACTTATTAGCCAAGCTCTCTCCACAAGGTCTGTGTTGGAATATTTATGCATGTCTGCCTCTTTTCTCTTAAGAGCTCAAAGTGGTGTCATAACACCATAACATGACACTACTAACACTCTCCTCCAATTTCCCCTGCAATAGCAATCCTGTGAGGTTGGCTAGGTTGTGTGAGAGTGACTGACTGTAATAAGTCAGTGATTGGAAGTTTCTATTTCAATACTTAAATATATTATTGGCCAGAATTCCAATTTCTAATTTTGTGTATGTACTGCCCCTGATGCATCCTTCAATAAGTTATTTTCTTGAACACTGAAGTACCCTACGTTGCAATTTCTTTGTTTTCCCATATTAGCTTTAAGGATAGTGGAAATTACTCGGTTATTACTTGATAGGATACCTGCATTTTCTGCAAATAAAAGTGTATATTATGTAGTACAATTCTGGTATTCTATAAATTGATTTTTCTATTGTGAGAGTGTGTAGAAAGTTTAAAAGTAGTCTTCTAAAAATGATAACCTTCTATTGAGCTAATTTTTTTTCAGCTTGAAAAATAAGATTAGAATTTATATAGGGATGGGATTTTTTCAGTGAAAGGGACAGGGGACAGTTCCACTGTTCTCTCTTCATTTTCTTGTCTCCTTTTTTCCTATAGTCAGATTTAGTTTATATACATATTTATAATGGAAAATGGAGTATACACCGATGGTGCGATTAAAAAAATCCTAGTAATAACTATAGTATTTCTGCTTATGAAAAGTTGCTCACTTCTAATTTAGAATTATTCCTGGAGCAGCTGTTCAGCTGTCCTCTTGAAAGAAATAAAAATTTGAGCCTAAGTGCCTGATTGTGGGAAGGCAATAACCATCCACCAGGAAAGATTTTATGTAGATAAAATGGACAAAAGATCCCAGAATTACAGCAATATATATAACTTTATTAAATAGTAGAAGCAGCATACTCACACAGGAGAACTCTCACTCAAAAACCAATTAAAATCCCACCCTCCCCCACAGGAGGTCAGTCCAGGCCAGCCTGTAAGAACAACCAGGTTTTTAGATGCACCGGAAAGAGGAGAGATCGGGGGCCAGCTGGAGCTCAACAGGTAGTTGATTCCATAAGGCGGGAGCCGCTACAGAATAAGCCCTTCCCCAGGGCACCGCCAGCCGACATTGTTGTGCAGACGGCACCCCGAGGAGTCCCAGCCTGATTAGCCATGACATACAGTGGCAGGAAAGGCACTTCATCATAATGTCTGTAACTCTGAATTCTTTAGCATCCAGGTTAATATTACTAGCCCCCTCCCCACCCTGCATCTGAAGCCAGGATGCAGTCTCAGGGGAATTGATCATGAGGCTGAGATCTGTGAATTCATATGAATAACAGCATGTAGATGGAAATGAGAGGTACCTTCTGCTTTCCAAAGTTCATGTGATAAATCTACTGATGGGAACAGGAAGCTGGTTACCTGATTAGGGAGAGTGAAGGGTTAATTGCATTGAAAGAGTGGAAAGGTTATTTGCATTGAAAAGGGAGATCTGGAGGCTCCTTATCTCATGAAGCCTGGCAGCTCTGGAGGTAGCACAGCTTAGAAGAAGCTGTAAGAAGAGACTAACTTAACTATGATCATAAAGAAATCCAAGTCCTGCTCAGCCTTGCAGAATAATTTTTATGACAGTGCCTGGTCAGTTTTGTTTGATTTTCTTTTCTCAGATTCTTAGACTGCAGGCTGTCCACATCTGGCATGACTGGCAGGATCTAAAGAGGACCTGCACAGAAGATCCTCAGGCCATTGTGGCAATGGTTTTAGAAGCAAAGGTAGGACATTTGCAGCAGTGTTTTGTATTTTTCTCTTAGAGGCTTGTTCCCATGTATTTTCTGTCCAGAAATAATCATTCTATTTGGTTCAGCATCCCTTTCTTTACTATGGTCAGCCATTTTTTTAAAAGGCAAAAGGCAGAGCTTTTTCTTTAGTCCATATAACAATTCTGTAGTAGAAAAGTACTAAGGAAGTAGTTTGGTGGAGTGGTTAAATGCATTAGGCTAGAAACTGGGAGTCCATGAATTCTAGTCCTGTCTTGGGCACAAAGCCATCTGGGTGATTTTAAGCCAGTCATTCAGTCTTAGCCTTGAGAAGAAAATAATGGAAAACCAATTTCAAGAAAACCTGGCAAGGACACTGCAGGGACTTAATCTAAGCAGTTTCCAGGAGCAGAAAGACTGACCTTTACCGTGGTTTTTACTTAACAATTAGAGAAATAACATTGTTTGTTTGTTTGTTTATTGATTGATTGATTGATTGATTGATTGATTGATTTGACTTATATGCTGCCCAACTCCCAAAGGACTCTGGACGGCTCACAGTAAAAAATACAAAAATGACATTTATAAAAAATTTAAAAACAATTTAAAAACAGTAAACAACAGAAGGGGGATCTCGCTAGCTCACAGTCGCGAGATCAACAGCCCCATGCCTGTCGGAAAAGCCAGGCTTTAACTGCTTTGCAGAAGGTCAGTAGGGTGGAGGCAGTCCGGACCTCGGGAGGTAGGTGGTTCCAGAGAGCCGGAGCAGCCACAGAGAAGGCCCTGTCCCGCAGGCCCGCCAGCCAGCATTGTTTAGCTGATGGTACCCGGAGAAGACTGACTCTGTGGGATCTTACCGTTCTAAATTACTTGTTCTAAATCCAGTTGGGTTGGTCTTGAAATAGGAAGTTCAAGTCCCATCAGGCACAACTGGGGCAGAAGCCTGGGGAAGGCCAGTTGTAGAATAAATTAATAGCCTTGCTGAAGTTTTGTTTTTAAACTTTTCGATTTACAGTCTCTATTATTTTTATTGCAGGATTATGAACTGTGTGAAGAATGGGGCTGCTTGTATTCTATCCCAAGGGATCACTTGATCAGCCTACACCAGGAACACCTCCTTCATTTGTTGGAAATAGGAGATATGGACAAGGCTCTCCAGGTAACTAATCTCTCAGGTATTCCAGGATTTTTCTTTCGTGCCAAAAAGGGACACGTGCTTCTAAAATTGGGTGCTACTTTGTTTTTTCTTCAAAGGCCAAAATGTTGACTTTGGATATTGAGCAGGATGAGTTTGCTACTAAGACGTTGAGCAATTTGTAAATATTTCATTAGGAAAGCAAAATATCAAGCTAATTTTCAGAGCAATGAATCTCAAAGTTTGTGACAGTGATGATGAACTTGTAATGCAATAGACAGAGAGAAATGCAAGAGTTTGGGCTATGACAGTTCCATTTGACACTGTAAAGTATGCTAGATGACCCGTCACGATAGTTAATGACAACGGTTATCCTTAGTTTAATTATGCTTATTTTGGCATGTGTCCTTAGAGAGAATTGTTGTCTTAGTTAATAATAGATGCAGATATGTTTTAGTCCATAACCTATTTGTGTGTATGTGTGTGCATGCATGTGTGTGTGTGTGAGAGAGAGAGAGAGAAAGAGAGAGAGAGTAAATTTTGCTAGACTTCCTTTGTATATACCGTGTTTCCCCGAAAATAAGACCTACCCCAAAAGTAAGACCTAGCACTATTTTCTAAACCTGCCCTAATATAAGACCTACCCCGAAAATAAGACCTAGTGTAAATCTCCAGTTCCAGGAAGACTTTTCAGGGAGCAACCGTGCACCCGTGAAACACCCCCTACACACTCACACCCACTATTTGACACCATAAATATATAAGACCTACCCCGAAAATAAGACCTAGTGTGTTTTTGGGAGCCAAAAAAAATATAAGACAGTGTCTTATTTTCGGGGAAACACGGTACATTGTTATTTTACAAATAAGTTATTTGAATGCATAGTAAGTATTTTGATTTTTCAGCATAACTCTAACAAATTAGTCAGAGTATGTATGCAGGAGAGTGAAAGTCAGAGTATGTATGCAGGAGAGTGAAAGAATTTGCTTCAAGTACTTCTGACATGGTGGAGGAAACTGATTAAGGCGGAAATTATTGCCAAACTGTGTAAGACTTTGAAAAGTGTTTGCCTTAGAAAGACAGAAGGTAGATCTGCCTAGGCAGCACGATATATTGTGTTGATATGATCCATTAAAATCTATATAAAGTGTATACATGTCTAATTTTTTTTGTAGCTCTTGCAAAGAATAAATGATCCAGACATTCAGTTTGTCATAAGTGAACGGTGTCTTGATAGATATCCTAGCTTAGCAGCTTCTCATTTTCTTGCGGATTATCTCACAACATACTTCAACCAGCACCTGACAGTTCTGCGCCAGAATGAAATTCAAGCTCTTTACGTGGGGTCCAAGGTAAGTAGCAGAGATGATTTCCAGAACAAACTGCAAGACTGTTGTTCTCTACTCGTGAGTTGCAAGTTCTTTTCTTGGTAGTTCAAGACGCTGTATTTCTTTCTGTCCTTCTTCAAGGTACTGCTGACTCTTCCTGAGCCTTCCCGATCTAACTATTCCCACCTCTCGTGCAAGCCCCTGCTCATGCTGGAACAGCTATTGATGAACATGAAAGTGGATTGGGCAGCTGTGGCTGTGCAGATGTTGCACCAGCTCCTGGTTGGTCAGAAGATAGGCTTCAGCACAGAAGACATTGATGCATTGCTCTCCAACTATGCTGGGAAAGCTCTTGACTTTCCATTTTCTCTAAGAGAAAAGAGATCAGGTGACTATGTTGTGAAAATCTCCCATCAGTGATGGTGAAAAACCCACGTTTTTTATGGCTCCACTGGAAAATCACAAACAGATTTTCAGTCTATCGTAAAATATTTTAGAACTGTTAACGTATATAGAGTGAGTAAACAGAGAGTACCACATTTGTGTTTCTCCCATACTCATGGTTCCATTTTTTCCAAGTTTCCTGTTTCATTAGTATTGCTGTTTTCTGCTTTGTGTTGCAGAAAGTTAAATGAGTCAGACTTCTCATTTAGATTCCCCCTCCATAAACACACACACTTCAATCCTAAAGATAAAAATCCTCAAAATGTGACTAGTGTGGGAAAACAGTTGGTCTACGTGCTCCTTAACTGTCATAGCTTAGAGCCACTTTACTCAATCTTAAAACCTTGCAGAATTGTACGGGCTTCATCACACAAACTCTCAAAACTCGCAACAGTAGTTGAATAGCCCATGAATTATGGGAGTTGAGCTACTTGGAAAATTGAGAAAATTGTAATAGGTGCTGGGCCTTGATATAGAAACTAATACTACTTCTATCTCATGTTCTTTAAAAAGCTAACTTTATTACAACAGAAGTCACTTTTGTTCCTTATATAGCAAAACCTGCGTTTATAAAGCAAAAGAAGTAAATTCAAACTAAAGAATGTTTAGGAAACAATACATAAAAAGTATATACAAATCCCTACACATCAATCTTTCTCTTACTACTTGGAGACAGATCTGAACCATAGATTTGATGAATTATTTGTGTGTGTGTGTCTGTCTGTCTCTAGCATATGTACATATATGTGTGTGCATGTATGTGTATGGTTATATATTTATTTTCTTTTGAATGCTGGCATCAGAATTTCATTTTTAATACGTGCCAATATGTTCACAGAAAAAAGTGACAATAAAAGTTACTGATTTGCAATCTGTACAAAATCTTTTGTCACTTCTGTCACATGAGCTTTTGAACAAGTTTGAGCAATTGTTTTTTGACTCAGTTTATCTAATCTTTACAGATAAATATAAATTGCTCAATTTCTTAACAGCATTTTCTTTTTGTCTTAGATTCTCTTATACTGATTCAAGAGAGTTTGTGTCCGGGATCTGAATCTGACACATTATCTAAATCAGAGTCAACAGAGCATTTTCCGGCTAGTTCTCCTGGTGAGGGAAAGATGTAATACCCAAACTCTTTTCTTTCTCTTTTCTTTTTCTATTTCTAACTGCTTTTATGACTATGGAGGAAAAAAATCTAACAATTTATACAAAGTGGTGCTGCTATCCCAAGGCCTTAAGGACCTGGCTGTTCTCTCAAGTCTTGGGTTAAGGTATTTGGAGCCACTTGATGGATATGTTTGTATTTGTTTTTGATGTTTATTGAGTTTACTAGCTTGTTTTCTATTCTCTGCATTTTACTACTATGTTGTGACCCATCCAGAATTGATCTGGAGTCAGCCAGTATTTAAATTCAATAAAGCAGCAACAATATAATAATAATAATAACTGTTAATGTTATTTCTTATCAATTTTCCTATGAAGGATTTTGAGGCTTCCATCTGGGGATAAAAGTGGTGATGTTCAGTTTTTTTGGAAAAAATTTTTATTTAATGTTGCAGTAGTTTATCCCAAAGGTCAGCCATGTCCTGGACAATTGAGAATTTCCATTGACATTTGCAGTTGTTCAGTTTTGCTATTCAAATGGCAGCCAGTCCATTTTCTTTTCATGATGTAATCTAAGTAGCTTTCAACTCATCTAGAACAATTTTTAACTCTTTTTAAATTTCTTACTTTCCTATGCAGTAAATAACAAATATAGCTGCTCTTAAAGGTATTTGTTTTTCTGGGAAGCCTGTACTTTTCATCTAAATGTTAACATATGTTAACATAAATGTTAACATAACAATTATCAGTTGGGTTGTTTCCAAGCAAAATCTTGATGACAAATTAATATTGCAGTTTCCCAAGTTTTGTTGACGTCAAAGAGAAACATTTTCCAATATGCCAGTATGAGTTTTCTGTGCATATGCGAACATACATTTTCTTTTCTTAAAAACTAGATGAATCAAAGCAAATTGCCCCTTAATGTAAAACTCTCCAAAAAGAAATGTTTAGGGAGGAAAAAATAGTTTGCTTCTATTTTCATTCTATTGTGATTTTTAGACATTCTTGATTTGGATGAAAACCTACTCTTCCATTCAAATACGTGTGAATGCTATGCTGATGAAGCATATATTTGTATACATTGTCTGCAAGACAATCTTATATAACTGGAGAGCTGAACCTTCTTTCTGTTGGTAATGGGGGACAGATTTGTTAAGGATGATGTCTTCTGCAATAGAACCTCCAGTGCATTATCTGGTCTTTATGATAGCAGCAATTCAGTTGTTCATTAGCTTTGGTTTGCCTCTTCTGTATCTTTTAGATACAACAGATGCTTCCAGCCCAAGAGAGAAAAGCCTCCAACAAGCTGCCTCTGCTCAGGACTTTGTGCCACCAGAGAAACCCCCACCCAAACAGCAGTGGATCCCAGATGACACTGAAGTCACATGCATGGTTTGCAAAACAGAACGCTTTACGATGGTAATTGAATTCCAGAACTGAGCCTGAGGTGTATAACAAAAGCTCTTGAATGAGTATTTATCTAATGTCTTTGGAGAACTTTATATATGTGTGGATTAAACAGTAACTGCAGGAATGCTGTTGCTCATTCAAATGTCTTATGTCTCAGTTTAATAGAAGGCATCACTGCAGACGTTGTGGGCGGCTGGTGTGCAGTTCCTGTTCTACCAAGAAAATGGCTGTGGAAGCTTGTAAGGAAAACCCAGCTCGTGTGTGTGATCAGTGCTACAGTTATTTCAACAAGGAATATGCAACAACTACAATCCGTGACTCAGAAATGTGTGTAAAGAATTTTTTCACATCTTTCCATTCTTTGAAATAATAGTTCTCAGTGTGAGAAGCGGTTTTACTGCAGATTCCATAATTCCTGATGGCTATAGTGACAAGGGATTTGTAGACTTTAGTTTATAAGGCACCAGGTTTGGGGAAAAAACTGTTAGTTTTTTAATGGTTACATTTTGTGCAAGAATATATCTCTTCACCTTTTTCTTTTTGGTTTGTGAATGTTGGTTCTGATAGTTCATGAATAAAATGGACATTGTTTAAGAACCTGGCAAAGAAGAAGAATGAACATGCTAGAGGCTTTTTTTAGGAGGCCACTGATAGAATGTTAGAATCATGAAAAGAGATCTCTTTTTCCCCAACATACATTTATGTATGTACAAATCTTATCTTGCCTTTTCTGAGACAGTCTGAGTGGACATAAAACTACAAATTAGCAAGATTAATTAATAAAACAATGCTGAAAATATTATAATAGTAGTACTCTAGTACTCTCCCCCCTCCTATGTAAAATAACACCACCAGTGGAAGTGCATAACTGCTCTTAAACATCTTCACAGTCATTCTTCAGCTTGAGGCAAATGGAATTATAGTATGAAATTAATTAGTTGATTATTGTGAACAAACCTGTAGGTATTTCCCCTTCCACTTAAGAAGAAACTATTCAAATTTTATAAATTTTTCAACCTTATTAGAATGGATGTGAAGCATCTTTCTTTTCTTTTTAATAGTTCCAATGAAGAGGAACAGAATCAAGAAGGTGAGAACACATAATAGGTCATGTTCATAATGCTACATCTCTCTCTGGTACTTGCCTATAGGTAACAACAACAACAAAAAGATGTAAGAAAATCCTTGTTGAGTCTTAACAAGGAATCAACAACTCAATTGTAGTAGAATTGTAAACCTTCTGGTCTGTGTTGCTGAAGGACTAATAAAATGGATGAAAACATTAATTAAACTAGCTGCCTCCTAAAAATATTTCAAGATCAGAAAGCTGAGCCATGATTCTTTACACTTGGTTAAAAATCCCTTAGTGTAAAAATACTTTTTATAAAGAGACCACTAACCAAATAAATGCTATTATTTTGCAAAAGTTCCAAGGCTGTCAGAAACAAAACAGTGCAAGAAAATATCATCAGTACAAACTCAAGAGAAATAGCAATGGATAGCATTTTTGTTATAATCAGTAAAGTCAGGAACAAAGTAAAAAAAAACTGCTAGGAATTTAGCCATCATATTTTATGATGTTTTATTGTTATTCCTAGAATAACATGAAAAATACAAGTCAGATATTTTTAAAGGCAGAGTATGTAGGGGGATTGGGGGAGTTTTGGGAAATATGCAGTAAGAAAAAAATGCCCATTGCAGTGGGTGAAAAATATAAAAGTTTAATGTTTAAGGAAAGAAAGACCATATGCCAAGTTACTTTCCTATCAAGGTGTATTCTTCCTCCAAATTGCTGAGCTATTTGTGGAATATGCTTTCTTAACCTGAACTCATCTTAAAGTGTTTTGTTGTTGTTCATAGCAGTTGTATCTTCTGATAATGAATGCTCAGATTACTCTGCAGTGGTACAAATACCAAAGCCAGCAGAATTTGAATGGCAGCTTTCTTTGATGGAAGAAGACAATAAAATGGTGCGCAGTGAATTCTTTTATGAACAGGTATTTTATTTATTTATTTATTTATTTATTTATTTATTTATTTATTTATTTATTTATTTATTTTGGGACTTATATGCCACCCTCTCTCCGAAGGACTCAGGGCAGCTCACGATCATAAAAACAATACAAAATTCAGAATTTTAAAAAACTATTTAATCAAATCCCAAAATTCTAATTAAAAGTGGCAAACAGCCAATATTATAATAAAACAATAAAGTAAGTAAGTTCAGAAAACTTAGGCAGAAAAGACCAAGGGACATTACTGAGGTTTTAGAAAATTGCTGAAACAGTAACTTTGAAGGAGTGGACAATAAATTTGCCAGGTCTCTAGATTATTATATTGCAGAATAGTTGGATATTGTTGATTTTTGGTTTGTTATGTTTTAATTTTTGTAAACTATGTTAAGGTCCCTTTGAACTGAAGTGGGAATAAACTGGATGGATGGATGATAGACAATAGACAAAGAGACCCATCTCTCTGAAACTAGAGAGAAGAATTTTTTTTAATTACATTTATATGCCGCCCTTCTCCAAAGACTCAGGGCAGCTTACAATTTTTGGGATACAACCCAATGTGCTCAGCAATAGCCTTCATTCCATTGTATACGCCTGCTTATTACCAAGCGTCATTTTTACGAAGTCAGCTTATTGCCCCCAACAATCTTGGGTCCTCAATTTACCTACCCCAAGAGGATGGAAGGCTGAGTCAACCTTGAGCCTGGTGGGATTCGAGCCTGCACTAATTGCAGGCAGCTTCCTTAGCTTTTAAAGTAGAGAATATTCTGTAACTATGTTGAGCTTTGTCTCATGACTTGTTCCACCTAATTTATATGGAGCTCTTTTGGCCTCATGCACCAACAGAGATGTCACTCTTTCATTCTTTTTTTTTCTTTTCTTTATTTCTTTCCCTTTTCTAATATTCAGGCTCCCAGTGCGTCTTTGTGTATTGCCATTTTCAAACTGCATTCTGACAGCATTGCCTGTGGTCAGCAGTTGATAGACTATTGCTGCAAATTGTCTCGAAGCCTGGCAAACCCTGAAGTGGATGCTGGTCTCCTCATAGACATCATGAAACAGTTGCTTTTCAGTGCCAAAATGATGTTTGTAAAAGCTGGGAGGAGCCAGGAATTAGCTCTTTGTGACAGGTAAGATGTCCGTAGGCCTCCTGAAAAAACCTTTCCATTGTAATGATTTATTTCTAATTAATCTTTTTGTAGAGTTTTGCAAGATAAATCACAAGCAGGCTGACAAAATAATGCCCTTGTATGTTTTATGCTGTTTATTATATTTTGGGGGTTATGTGCAGAATATATGACTTACGTATTTTTAAAATGTCCAAACCTGCCTTACCATGTGACAGAATATATTTGTGCAAACTTTTGAACAAACAATACACTGATTTGCTCTTTCAGCCAATTTAGTTACTGTTAACTATCCCGGACTTTTGATCTTAGCACATATTTATGTTAAACAGATACAGAGCTGAACCATCTATGCAGCTAGTAAAGTGGACCCTATTATATTTAGTCTTAAGAAGAATTATTAATGCCTCAAGAAATCATAATGCCTTATTGCCTCAAAATTAGTCAATATGAAAGAAAATGTTGCAACTGGAATTTTTTCTCACAAGAATAAAATTGTGTGCTATTCTGGATAAATTGTGAGCTGTTTTCAGGAGACAGCCGGAAAAGAAAACAAAAATAGTATGATCCCTGTGGTTTTGCCTCCTCTGAGTTGCAAGTTTCCTCTTGAAATTAAAATACAATTGAAGCTTTCAAGAACAAAACTGAGTAAAATGAATCAAATGCATTTCATTTGTTTCACTTTTTTCTTCCCACATCAGTTACCTCAGCAAGGTGGATGTGTTGAATATTTTAGTAGCTGCTGCTTATCGTCATGTTCCATCTCTGGATCAGATATTAGAGCCTGCAGCAGTTAGTAGGCTAAGAAATCAACTTTTGCAAGCGGAATACTATCAACTGTCCATAGAGGTAACACTATAGGAATGATGTAATTGTGAAGTATAGCCTATGGATTCCTTAACACACTTCTTCTGTCTTTAGTGGAAAGGCATCTCTGTGGAAAAGAATTTTATCTTCATTCTCTTTCCTATCAAGGATTTTGAGTTAGGTTTTCAGCCTTAGAAATCTTTTTTGGTTTTGATTCTAGATTAAGAAAAACTAATTATTATTACAAAGTAATAGATTAATCAAATATAATTAACTGATCAAATATTATTTTGAATGATTGGATCTGTAAGTTCTTTAAGACATTTATTGTCCCAATATAAAATGTAATGTGCATTAGATAGCACTTTTGCTGCTAAGGGTGATCTATGTATCTTAAAATGTAAATTATTTGATACCTCCTCAATATTTGAGAAGACTACCTAAGATTTTATTTTTTATTCCATACTATGCCTATTCAGATATAATTTATTAATCAGTGAGTAGCTGAAAACATTGCCATCCCAGTGGCAGTTAACTTTCTAGGCTAGCCTTTCCCAATCTGGTGTCCTTTTAATTCTGACCAGAGAAGATATCCACTTTTAATGCTGTAGACCAGGGGTGTTAAACTTGTGGCCTGTGGGCCGGATGCATCATGTGCTGGCCCCGCCCCTGCCTGGTTTAGCGAAGTGGGGGAAAGTCTCGACGCAAGTTTGACACCCCTGATATAGACAGTCATGATTAATTGTATTTCTTACCCTACTAGTGGTTCAACTAATTTGTATTTTCTTTACTAATTATCAGAAATATTTGGAGCTTGTTGCAGAACCCTCTCCTACCTCTACCTTAACATGCTGAAAGTTGAACTTGGGATTTAACTGTGTGCTCAGACTCTAAGCTAAAGTCCTTTTCCTATAAACTGTGACTTAGTCCTAATGTTATTTTAAAAAGTTACTCATTTTTAAGTATTGAAAAAGGTATTCTGCCATCTGAGTTTCAGTAAACTAATGTTTCTTTGATAAGAAAATCTTATGAACAGAAATTTTCAGTGTAATTTTCTTCTTTTTAGAGAAAGTGTATATTTCTAATCTTTATTAGGCAAACAGTACCTCTAATGATAGTCAGTAGTCTTTTGTTGTATCTACAATGGTTTAAACTTCCGATACACATGGATAGTAGTTATAAAATGCTGTTTTAGTTTTCTTGGTGTACATTTTTTTAAAAAAACTTTATAGTAAGAATGACATTTTTAAAAATCTTAATTCTTTGTGGTTTTTAGGTTTCTACGAAGACTGGTCTGGACCCCGGTGGAGCATGGCATGCATGGGGCATGGCTTGCCTTAAAGCTGGAAACCTGACTGCTGCCAGAGAGAAATTCAGTCGATGCTTAAAATCACCTCTTGATTTGAATCAGCTCAATCTGGGTTCCCGTCTAGTTCAGGAAGTGGTTCAGTATCTCGAAACCACAGTAAAACCCATTCTTTCTGTGGTAAGGCTATAATCCTGCTGACAGGTTGGGGTAGCATTGAATAACCTAGTTTTCACTGGGTTGTTAGGGATAAAAGACAAGACAATGACTTGTGTTTGTGTGTGTTTCTATGAACTATTTGAAGAAAGCTGTGATTAAAAAATATATGTTGTCGTGTTTTAATCAGCTGTATAGCAGATTGATCAGTTGTTAATTGCAGTAAAAATGTGAACTTGAACATAAAAACAAGATATGGTTCATTACTAAAACCTGCTATTTTGTCAAAATGTGACAGATTTCCTACCTAAGAGAACTGGAAATCTCCCATTCAGAAGATTTGGGAATGAGGAAGTGACTTCCTCCTTTTTTTCCTCATGAAGTTTCTGCTCTGCTTCACAAACAGTTTCAGTTCTATAGTAGTTGTGGGGTACTTGGGCCATTTTCCACAAGGAGAAAAATGCTTTTGAATGTTTTGTTGATAAACATTCTGAATTCAGCCTGTGACTTCTGATTCTCTCCCTTAATAGCAGGATGATGACTATTTTGCCACTCTGAAAGAACTGGAAGCGATGCTGAGGACACGAAGCCTCTCTCTAGAGATGACACCAGAGGGGAAGATGCAACACAACAGCTATTATCAAGAATGCCTTTTCTATTTGCACAATTATGGCACTAATCTAGCAATCATTAGTTTTTATATGAGGCATGACTGTATGCGGGAAGCTCTGCTGCATTTGTTAAATAAGGTAGGAAACTGCATTGGAATCCAAGTAAGGACTTAGAAAATAAAGTCCATATCTTTAAGTTGACCAAAACATGTTTCATAACTTCATGTATTCTATTGGTTATAAACTTGTTTTTGTTAACCCTTGCAATTTTCTTGGAGAATAGTCCATGGGAATGGGAGAGAAGGCGGGAAGTCCATCAACTGTTTATTCACTCATTTATTCACTTATTGAACTTATACTCAATAAAATTACTTCTTGAAAATTTCAGTTACAGTTATCATTAAACAATTAAAGTATCCCTTGTTAAATCACCAACCTAAATGATAAGAAAACTGAAAAGAAATAAAAATAACAAAAAATGTGCATTTTAATCAAACTTTAGTTTGCCCAAATTTTCATTGGTACCAGTTGATTTAATAGTTTGATTTTTTTTACTGTTTAAGGAAAGTCCACCAGATGTATTTATTGAAGGCATCTTTATCCCAAGTTATAAAAGTGGAAAACTTCACATGTTGGAAAACTTGCTGGAAACCATAGATCCAGCACTAGAGAGCTGGGGTGTCTATCTCATTGCAGCCTGCAAACACTTGCAGAAAAAAAATTACTACCATATCTTGTATGAATTGCAGCAGTTTATGAAGGTACGAGTTGAAATTTCTTCCTATAACATAAACATTGCAAAATTTATTGAGAACTTTACGCAAAAAACATGGTACTTAGCCAGCTTGTTGTAGTAGTTAAGTTGCTGCCTAGCAATTAGGAGACCGTAAGTTCGACAGTAGATCACTTTGGGGCATGAAAGCGTTAGGTGTCTTTGAGCCAGTTTCTCTCTCTACCTCAGCCTAACCAACTTCACAACAACTTGTTTTGTAGAAAATGGGGATTTTATATTACTTTTTTTAGGATATATACTTTTGTTTATTTGGAAGAATTTTTCAAAGCTGTTCCCAGTTTTTAAAAAACCCGTTACCTCAGGTTAGAAAAAACTGCAGAAGAAAATTTTAAAGGCTAAGTAATCTCATGGCCTTGGAAATATTTAATGTGTGGAGAAGATATTTATGAATGGTGGACTTCTGCATTAGATTTTTCATATATGCGTATTCCTGTACATTTGAGGGTTCTTTGAATTTGAAATGATAAAAGTCAAATGAGATTTCCCTTTGGGCATCTTCTATACTTTATCCCCTTTAAATAGATCTTTTCGAAAGGACAAAAAGATAAACAACGATGGATGAATGAGTTACAAAGAGTTCTGGGCATCATTTACCTCTTTCTCAGTAGTTGCAATGGAGATAGGGGGTTGCATGAAGTATCTAATATATGTTTTCTGAGCAGGTTCAGATTCTACTGTATAGCAAAATATGTTAAGCAGTGGATCCCCAAACTCAAAATCAGTGCAGAACCTGTTTTTTTAAATAAAGCTCAGATGTTATCTCAACTGACCAGATAGTATAATTTGAAAGCTTCATTTGTGTTCAGAAGCCTATCTGTTTTCCAGGATCAAGTCCGTGCTGCTATGACCTGCATTAGATTTTTCACAGAGAAGGCAAAATCTTACACTGAGCTGAAAGAAAGGCAAAAATGGCTCTTAAAGGTCAAGGATCACCTTAAAGTTTACCTTCAAGAAGTTTCTAGGAGTTCAGGAAGAAAAAAGGTTGCATGCTCTTTTCGCAAGAAAATGTCTGCTCCCGATGTATCAAGGTATTAAAACAAAAGTTGGGCAACATTTTTATAAGTCAATAATTTGTTATTAAACTATTTAGTAATAATATAATAAGATATAATTCGGGAATTTTCTGTAAGAGCAGACAGACTTACCTGAATGACTAACTTTAATGAGGGTTTCTAATTCATGCTTTGAATTTCATCTAAAATTTCTCTTTTGGATGTTATTTTAATAATTAACTGCATTTATTTATTAGAATATGCACTGAAACATATGTTATTAAATTAGGCACATCAATACAGTTGAGCTTCAGATGGAAGTAACAAAATTCCTCCATCGTTGTGAAAAGTCAGGATCTTTATCTGCAGGTGATTTACCTGTGCCTACCCTGTTTGGAAACAATCAAATGAAGATTGAGGTTGCTTGCAAGGTATGGAGTACCACTTACATTTATTAGTGTAGTTTTACATATTGAAATGGAATATTGAACAGAGATTGGCGAACTCTATACCAAAATCATGTAGATTGTTTATTGAAGTTAACCCAAAAAGTCACATACCATTTTCATTATGAATTTTGATTTGAAAGAACAGTGACTCAGAGAAGCAGTATTTCATTGTAGTCTTAACATGGCAATTCTATGGCTGAAATCCATAAAAAATAGAACAAATTGTTATCACAGGAGCTTTCCCCAAAGCTCCAGGTGACTTTTCATTCACTTGTATGTTACTCAATTTTTCCTTTTTTCCCCTCTTTTCTGCTGCTGCAATTTTTCCTCAGGTCATGTTGGAAGGCAAAAACATTGAAGAAGGATTTGGGATTGCATTTAGAATACTGCAGGTATATTGAATGAAGAAGCTTTATATCTAACATATGACATTATTTCAGATTATTTTATGTAATTTTAGATATTTAAATTTTTAATAATACTTTTATTAAATATTACGGTTGAAAAGATAGAAACTAATACAAACTAAAAAAAATATGTATGAGTTAAAAAGAAAAATTACAAAGTGCAGAAAATGAGATGAAAAAAATAGAAAATGGGGAAAAAAAGAAATATGTAAAGAAGTAATTTCCCCCTTCATCACAAGTGTAACTTATCACATTCTCTTAAAATACAATAAAAGCTCTCATATCTCATTTCTTAACTATAAACAATATCTTAAAACCTCATCATTCATTCCTGATCAGCAAAAGTCCATTAAGAGTTACCAGGGATAGTCACATAACTATTTTAATATTGAGCAAATAAACCAATTTTATATTCCTTCTCTTCTCTTTACCTTTAACTTGGTTTTTAATCCCTTCCAATAAGTCCTAGAACTTGATTTCTTTTCATTTTTCCTTTATCCTTCTCAGAAAACCCTTCAAAACTTTTTTAACAGGTGTCTTTTGTAAATACAATATAGAAAAGTTAACCCAATCATTCTTTCAGTTTTTATTTGTATATCCCTTTTAATTATCGAAACATCAACTAGCTTATTTGTATGTACAGTACATCAACTTTCTCTCAAAGTAATACTTATTTTGTCCACCTTCTTAGGACTTCCAGCTGGATGTTGCTGCTATATACAATAAAGTGGCTAGGCAGCTGGTGAAGCAGCAGAACTACAGTGAGATCAGGCAGCTCATTAAATGTATCAAGGAATCTGGTGCTGCAGATAAAAATGATGGGGACAATGTCATCCTCAGTTGCTTGGAGGAGTTTGATTCTATCCCTGCTGAGGTAATGTTGGCTTCTTTTTAAAAAATATCTTTATTAGGTTTTAACATCTTACATTAAAATACAAACTAACATAAAAAGGGAAACACTAGTTGTACTTCTTGTAGTGTTAGGGAAGAGACAGTTGTATTTTTTTCTCTGTCCTACATTATTATTGAATATTTAGAAAGCCAAGCATAAGTCCCACTTTGCTAATGATTCTTTCATAGCCAATGAATAAGTTATGTCATCCTTGTGTCTTTAAACCTACAGTTTGCTAATGGGATACCCAAGCACCCCATCCAGTGCTTAAATGAGGAGAGTTACAACATCTTCATTTTGGAAAAGGGTTGGGTATATGTTTATGCCATGGTTGTGGGCATCCCTTAAGTCTCATAATTGCGTCACATAGTTCAATAAAAGCTTCTAATGAAATAGCTGCTTACTGTATCTTTTTTTCAGTGGGCAGGACTGTTTATAATTGCTTCCTTGATTCTCTGGTGAATTAAAAGCAATCTATAGGGGCAAGTATAAGCAACCATATCAGTGTGAACAATGTGTCAGCTTTGAAATTCAGCTGCCAACATAATGGGAAGGGGGGTGGAGGAGTTGACAAGTTCAAGGTTATTCTGTATGTTGTACTAAGAAATTCCAGTTGCAGTTAATTTGTTCTCGTGATTTATGAAGTGTAGAAGTGGGAGGAGAAAAAGGTGGATTCTGTGTAGCGCACAAAATTCTTTCACTTTGGAAAATGCCTTAGACGTACCAGATGTTTCTAATAAATCAATTGGAGAGAATATGTCTCGGAGTGACTGATATCCTGGATACTTTCTGGATGCCTTACACAATGTTTAACAGTTCATCTCATGATCTTTCTACCATTTTTATTTTCTTGCTGGGATCTAGGAGTTGGATAATTTGATCCAGGATATGGACAGTGATGAAAACAAGGTGAGTAAAACAAAGAATGCTTTTTCCTGGATATGAAGTAATTTTTGGAAATTCTTATTTATGTATATGGTGTATTTGCTCATTCGTTCTTATAGATACAATCTTTTATCTACTCCTATTATTCTAAGACTATCATATTCAACAAGCGTGCAAATGTGGTTACTGATAATTCTGTAGTAACATTAACATTATGTTCATAGTGATGCATTCTTCTTAAACATTAATAGAAAGCTACTTTGAAATGTGCTGTTTCCATGCATTTCCAGAGTATATAAAGGGAAGCAAATATGTATCTCTGCCCTATCTGAATTTCAGATCTTGATTCATTAAGTAGTAGCATACTTGTAAGGTAACATACTACCTTACAATTTAATGACAGTGAGCATGGATATTGATAAAGTGTGTAGTTTTTCTGACCTAGGCTTCCTTAGAATGCATAAAACACAATCTTAATCCTGACAAAACCTCTTTTATTTCCACTGCGAATTACATGCATTCACAGCCGGCCAGGCTTCACACACTGTCTGTCAAGGGTATGTTTATAAACACCCACCTTATCACACTTGGAATGCAGCCAGAGAACTAATTACCAGACATAGGTCAAGGCCAAACTTGACACGGAGTCAAAACAGCAATTTTCAAAGCTTGAACCAAACAAACAAACTGCTTCCTGCAAAAGCTCACATCCCATTCACTCCTCTTTTATGTCCTATGGGAAGGGCCAATCATCTCCGAGGTGAGGCCTTACTCCTGAGTCGACCCTGCTTTCTCAATTCTTCTTGTCTTCTGCTAGCTCTGTGCATGTGCAGGCTGGGAACCGGTTCCATAAGCTCCCCCGCATCACTGCTGTCCGAACCCGAAGGCAGCTGCTGACTGCCAGCCTGCCCTGGCCCCTGATACAGCGCCCTCCTCCTCCTCAGCCTCCAGACCCGGCCCACATTCCTCCCCTACCTCCTCACTGCTGTCCAACTCTGCTGCCAGCTGCATCAGCTGCCAGCAGGTCACAACAGCAGTCACATGAAGACTTTCATTATTCAGTCTGATATAATCTGAAATTGTACAATAGGAAAATCCAGAAGATCCATATCGCATTCTGAGTTGTTCAAGCAGTTTTTGAATATGCTATTTCCCCCGTCTTTACCAGCAGTGACAAGAATCTGACAAAGTTAAACCCAGGAAGCCCATCTAGAATTTGGGGCATAAATATTTAGACTGATAGCCTTATATGTATCATTTATGATAGACGAATGTTTTGTGCACTCTGGGCTATTTGTTATTCCACACAATGATTCTCTCTTCTGTTGGTGAATAAACCCATTGTGTTTTCTAATTCAGTAAATTCCCATTGTAATGGACTATTATCTTCAGAAAAACTTACAACTACATTTGCTTTTTATAGTAGAAAATCTGTGAAATAGATATTACTTTTAAATTGTTTAATTTCTGTTTTTTTATTGGGAAACATGATTATATAAGAAACAACATTTTTTTTAAAAAAGTTCCAGGTAGAACTTATTTGTTTGGCATCGAGTTATTTTAACAAGCCTAACCTGCAGGTCTTTTGTAATACATTCCAGTGCCTGGCCCACAAAGCAATTCTTATCATCATTCTAAATGCATGCATTGTTTCAGACTTTATATAGTCTCTGCTGCCTTGCAGAAAACAAGCATCTTTTGGCAGTAATCCCAATAAGAAAGTCTGTGTGCAACAGGGCTTACTGATATTCGCTTCCCGATGCAGTCTTCAGTCTTCTTTATATCAAACCTCTTGGTCTCCTTCAGACTCATTGTTTAGGTTAAAGTCTGCATCAGGAACTATATTAGGAAGTGAAGGAAAACCGGTGCAACCAAAGAGCAATAAATACCCTTCTTATAGAATTTCAAATCATGTTATTTTTCTTTCTGTTTCAGATTCAGGCATACTTGAAATGCCATAAACTACGTTCTGCCTATCTTATCTCCGTAAAACAAGAAAATGTAAGAGCTGTGCAGTTGGTTCAACACATACGGCAAATGGCAGAGGACGGTGGGGATGATGTAGTGCAGGCCATCTGCACCCAATGGCTTTCGGTACATCACACTAAGCCGAGAAGCTGGCTTACCCAAAATTCCAAGAAATGACTCCCAGAAATTTATTGGGTCATTGTTTCTAGAAAGGGAAAATATTACATTATGCTAGATTCAATTATGGCTGCAAACTGGAAAGAAGCTTTATTGAATGCCTTTATTCAAAGGGAAAGGATCAACTTCCTAAAAGTGCCAGTCATGATGCAGTGACAACCAACTACCTCTACTTCAGGGTGTTTATTCTTTACATACTTCGTATTTTCACTGCTGCTTCAGCTGTGTTTTACTTTATGATCATGGAGATATCTCTCCTTTAGGCACTGTTTTATGAATGCAAATCCCACATCAACAAGAGTTTATATCTGCTTGTGATCCCCGACACTGCAAAGCTACAACCAAATCAATAAAGAACCAAGTAGCATTTTAAGATGGGTACAGTGCTCTATTGCTTTTCATAGCAAGAAGCTGTAGTTGAAATCTGTGCATAAGAGATAACAGGTCTGTAAGCCTACACCTGTTACTGTCTGAGGCCAGAAAATAACCAGTTAACACAGAAAATGGAGGAAGAAATGATGACGGTTGAATAGTAGTTCCCACTTGGAACCTCTACCCATATTTGCCACCTTTCCTTGAAACAGTCTGAAGTTCTCATTGTCCTTTCAGTGACATAATATAGAAAACAATGAGACCACAGCATGCTCTATGGAAGAGAATATGACTGTAATTGAGAACAAGTTTTTAACCTGAAAAATTCAAACTGTTATCAAAATGGCATTAGTTGTAAGAAATTATTCAGAGCGGTTTAATCTTTGAGTTTTTTTTTTTAATTATTAGGTGAACATCATCCTTTCCCACTAATTTTAGCAAATGATCTAAGCTACGCTCTTCCAGGGAAACAATAGCCACAGCTCACAACCACAAGCATAGTAATCCTTAATTCATTGGATTTGGCAACCAGAAATAACCTTGAGGTTAAGTAACTTGGGAGGGCTATATTTAGCTTCCATCTTTTCATACCTTTCGGGTCTTGGAAGTTATCCTATTAGGAATCTAAGTATTATAAAATCTGCTTCTGCTGTCTTATCAAGCTCAACTGCCGTGAGTCCCAGGAGATAGTCTGATTGGGCATTCTGTGACTCTGATTACTTCTTCTACCTTAAGAAAAGAACAGGATTCATTATTTGCTGTGTGCTAAGCTATACTGCCTATTAAGTTTAGTACGCAACATGGCTTGTACTTTCATCTCCAAACTCTTCTCATCAATACCTTCCAAAGGGAAGAAAGGAAAGACTTGTGTGGGAGAGAAAACTGAGACTAATGTTGGGTCCACTCTTTTGCACTGCATTTTATGCACTTTATATTGTTTGTTACTGGGATTCTTTAGGATTTTTAAAGGATCCCTTTCTCACCAGCAAAACTGTCCTGTGAACTATCCTGTAGTAAACTGTAACGGAGGAATTCTAAACTTCCAATGAACAAAAAGTGTTAAACTCTCATTGAGAAAATAAAAGAATTTGGACAATTTACTGTTTTAACCTCTAATATGGTTTCTTGTTAAATATGTAGCTACAAAATAATTCAACAAATGAAAGAAACTAAGACAACAAAACCGTGCTGTAAACATCTAAAAATTTCAAAAAAAAGGTAATTGATGCAATTTTGTAGCCTGGCATGTTTCATGGCTTACTGAATCACAAATGAGCCAGCAACCTTTTAGCCCAGCATGTTGTGCAAAACCACATCAAACAATTCATAATTCACACTGCCAGAAAACCCAGAAAAACTAAGGAGTTATTATTATTTTTTGTAGGGGGAATCAGGAGATCTTCAGCATGGAGTAGATAGTTCCATACACTAAACAATTGCTTGAGCTTCTATTTTAATGGAAACACTGAGAGTAACATTTTTATTAAAAATGAACATGATCTATCAACTTGATCTATGAACATTCCATGAAAGCAACACTTTTCCAGAGCCTTATATACAAAATACCGGATTTAGGTGTAGCTGGTCTTCGCAGGTCAATTCCACTGGATACCAAGGAGTTCACAACTAACATTCCAAAGCTTCTTTGCTGTTTCATCATCACGTCCTTGAGATGACACATTTGCTGGTTTACAATCACTGTTATGTAAAGGAAGAAAGCATATTAGCAATGCTCCATTGCATTAATTATTATTATAATTAATTATATTTTAATATAATTATATTAAATAATTATATAATTATAATTAATATGTTCAGGCTTAGCAAAAAAAAGCAAAGTAAAGCACACTAATTGTAAGAGAGGCAATCAAAACATACCTGAACAATGGACTCCTAATACAAGATACCAGCATTCTTTCCCTTTTGTAACAGGATTTACACTGTATAAATATATCAGCAGCGTGCTCAACTAGAAAAAGATTCGTTCTGATCTTTTTATAAACTAGTGTATTCCAGAAGTTCTGCTGAATCCCTTTGGAACAGCTGCAGTTCAGCTCAGAGGATCACAGGTAGTCCTCGGTTTTCAATCGAGCTGAAAATTTCCATTGCTAAGCAAGGCAGTTGTTAAATGGGTTTTGCCCCATTTTATGACCTTTCTTACTAAATTTGTTAAGTGAATCACTGTCATCGTTTTAATATGGTTGTTAAGTGAATCTGGCTTCCCCATTGGCTTTTCTTGTCAGGTCTCAAAAAGTGATCACATGACACCGGGACACTACTAACAAGCCAGTTGCCAAACATCTAAATTTTGATCACATGGCCATGGGGATGTTGCAATGATTGTAAGTGTGAAAAACAGCAAGAAGTCACTTTTTTCAGTGCTTTTATAACTTTGAATGGTCACTAAACCAGGGGTCACCAACCTTTTGGACCTCAGGGACCACCAAACTCATTATTTTAAATCCCAGGGACCACTAACTGGTTCTGTGGGCATGGCCTAATTTGTGGGTGTGGCTTGGTCATGTGACTGGCTGGGCATGGCTTGTATGTAAATATTATAAATATTTATATAAATATTGAATTTTTTATAAAAAAGCAACTTTTATCCAAAATCGGGCAAAGCAGGCAGGCAGATTGAATTGCTCACAGAAACATTCAGTGATCTATCTATCTGCCATCGGCTAACTCAGTCTGTCACATAAAATTTGCTTGCCGTGAGCCTGCACTGAATAATAGAACCTTCAGTCCTAAGGGAAGGTGGGCTATGCTTAAAAGCAGAGCCGAAGATCTAAAGACTAGCTAGAAAGCAAGAAATCCAACCATTTCCTGCTTCATAGCTAATTAATTTCCCGGCACAGCAGAACACCTGATGGTCGGAAAAAGGAAAAATAGCAATTTAGTGGGCAAGTTTGCTGGACAAGGAGTGAGTGGGCGGAGAAGGTTCTTGCGGGCCATGTGGGCAGCACAGCCTGGTGTTTCTGTGCAGCCTGGATTAATTGCTTTGGGGGGGTGCTCTGGGGTGAAATTTCTCTGCGGCCCACCAACATTTTCTCATGGCCCACCAGTGGGCCGCGGCTCACTGGTTGGCTACCGCTGCACTAAACAAATGGTTATTAGTTGAGGACTACCAGTATTGAATTTTATAAGGCAAATTCAGCAAGATTTCAAAGCCAATTTGGTGTAGTGATTAAAAGTACCAGGTTGGAGCCAGGGAGGCTGTGAATTCTAGTTCTGCTTTAGGCCCAAAGGCAGCTGAGTGACTTTGGACCAGTCATTCTCTTCAGCCCTAGGAAGAAGGCAGTGGCAAACTACTTCTGAAGATCTTGCCAAGAAAAATGCAGGACTTGTGCAGGCAGTTGCCAGGAGTTAAGACTGCGCCCCCTCTCCCCACACATCACACCAACAAGGCTCGAGCATTTGTCCCTCTCCCCACATCATTCTTCTACATTTTCTTCCCCTCATTTTCACTCCTTTCCCTGTGTCCTCTTAGCCACTCCCACTGCCTTGGCTTTCTCCCTACTTTCTACTTACTTACCCAGAACAGCCATATTTCATTCTGTATCCAGAGCAACCGTGTCTGTTCATATTATGAACTTAAATACATGTTTCAGGAATGGACCACCTGTAAAATATCTGTTCTGTGGAAACGCAAAATGTACGCCCAGAATTTTTTGCACATTCCTTGTACAAAGCTGTCATTGATAAGTTTTAATGCATCAAGACACTATTTAGACTACTTTTACACAACTATCCTGGCAGATTTTAGAAGCTACTTAACATACTACTAAGATTTTTCACTCATTCAGAACACATACGCCCATAGCTCAAAGAAACACATACTCAGCTGGAGTGGCTGCTATGTGTGCATCACATAAATAACTACGGATCTTTATCCTTAGCACTAGCTAAGGGAGTCATTAAAGCTGATGTCACCATGAATCTCTATGCAGTAGGACTGGATTCAGATTTCTAATCCTTTAAAGCAGTAGCTTCTAACTCTTTTCATCTCATAGCACCCACCTCAAAGGCAGGACTTTCAGGCTGCAAAACTGGAAATCCCTGACAACACAAGTTGCTGGGACTCAGGAGGAGAAACGGAGGCAATCTGCCTCCCGGCAATGTCAAAGGGGTGGGATTCTGCTGTGCATCTGTCCAGCACTTTTCCTGTCATGTAGTTTGGCTCACATGCATACCTTTATGGCACAGTGGTTGAAAACTGCTTTAAAGAGACAACTAGTAGTATCAACTGGTGCTGTTAGGCAAGAATCAGCAGATGAGATTCATTCTTTCTGAATGCCTTTTCCACTTAATAGAGGTACAAGAACTCTTAAGCCATCAGAAACTCATTACTAAGGATTTGCTAAGTCCCATGTTTGCACTTAGCCTATGGGAGAGCCTCAGTGATGCTTCAAAACAATACCAATAGCAAAAATAACTCCTGCTTGTATCCTGGTTTATTTTGAGGTAGCTATCCAAAGCTTCTTTCCCATCCCAAGGCTTATGACGAGGTGGTTATAGCAAAACCAAAACAAGGTTTCCCCCTAAGATTGGACTCAAAGCTTTGTTCTCTCTCCCCACGTCCCAATGCCAGTTATCCCAGATCAACCCACCTGAAATATTTTCCACTGACTGTCTCCAGCTCCTCAGTCACTGCACAATATATGCTGGTCTGAGCTCCTTGCCAAGGTGTCTTCAAGAAGATAGCAAACATGTTCCACAAAACTTTTAGTGTAAAGGAGTGGCGAACAAGCTCAGACAAAACTGTACCTGGATGCAGGGCATTCACAGTGACGCCAGTACCTGTAGGAGACAAACCAGGCATGTATTCAAAAATATACTGATAATGGGATCAGCCTGTACAAAAGCAAAGAGAACTTTGTTTGAATTACAAAAAGGAAAATGATGCCAGTGTAAACTTAAGAGTGTCAATAGAAGACAATATACGTAGCTCAAGGTTAAACTGTTGAGTCCTTGGTGCCATACTTTTAATTGTATGTGCGGGACTAATATAATTTCTAGATGCTATAATATTATGGCTTCTGTTATGAGTCCCCTTTGATTTTGTTTGTATATTTGTCCATTAAATTGAAAGTAGATAATGAGGCAGAGGTTGATAAAGTCTTTAATTCGGGGTATTTCGATCTTAGTTTATTTGGTAGAACAGAACACTCCGCTCCAGCATCCAATACCCAGATAAGCAGAGATTAATGCCAAGCAAACAATGAAGCAGAAAATAATGCAATAATTAAAGATTTACCAAGGAGAAAAATCACATTTCTACCCCAAACTGGAAGAACAAACTACTCTATATGAACAAGGAACAACCCTACATTCCCTCACACTGGAGATGTTACTTTTGTCAGCTTTGGAATCCCTATTAAAAGCTGCCACACAGATATGGAGGATGGAAGGGGAGCTGTTGTTATTTGAGTAATTTACAGTAGATATAATAGATACGTAAGACTGTCAAGGTCATTCTCTATGGCTGCAGCAAGAATTGTAGTTGAAGGGTGATTGGTTCATGTGATTTATGATGTGGGAGAAAAGTGGTGGGTGTTGATTGAGTATTGTGGGAAGTCTGGAAGGAAGCTTTAGTTTCGGAATCTCACAGACATGCCAAGCTTCTGTTTTTAATAAAGTACTTGAGAATATGTTTGTCTCGGAGTTACTGATTGAAACGGACAATTTCTGGAACCCTGACAACTTTGGTGGGTAGTGAAATGCTTGCAAGCATATAATCAAGTTCAGAAAACACCAAGGCCTCCACAAATTAAGAGTTTATGTCCCATATGTCCACATAAAATGCATCCATGCAAAAACCAAGAATAAATAAGTCATATTTATAGTCCATTCAATGGCAGTTGGACTAAAGGTGACCATGGCTTCCTTTGTGTGCAAACAATCATAACTATGGTAGAAGCCTAAATACCTCTATAATTAGTTTATTTCTTATTACTTAGGAAAAAAAGTCCCACAGCAATCAGTACAGGTAGTGCTTGACCTACGACCACAATGGAAGTCAATATTTCTACTGCTAAGCAAGACAGTTATTAAATGAGTTGTGCCTCATTTTATGACCTTTTTGCCAATTGTTAAGTGAATCATGGCAGTTATGGGCTGAATTATGCAGTTGTTAAGTGAATCTGGCTTTCTCCATTTGCTTTGCTTGTTGGAAGCCAGCTGGGAAGGTTACAAATGGTGATCACATGACCCTGGAACAATGCAACTGCATGTCAGTTCTAAACACGTGACCATGGGGATGCTGCAACATTTCTTAAGTATGAAAACCACTCATAAATCACTTTTTAGCTGCCGTTGTAACTTTGAACTGTCACTAAATGAATGATTGTAACTCAGGGACTACCTGTATGTATGCATAGAACAGAAACACCAGGGCAGGGGTGGGATCAGAGGTGGTATTCAGCAGGATCTCACCAGTTCTGGAGAACCAGTAGTGGAAATCTGACCAGTTCTGGAGAACCGGCAAATACCACCTCTGACTGGAGATTTTACAGTATCCTTCCCTGCCACACCCACCAAGCCACGCCCACAGAGCTGGTAGTAAAAAAAATTGAATCCCACCACTGGGTGGGATGCTACCAGTTCTGCCCAGTTCTATAGAGCCAGTAGCTCTGAAGAGCAGTAGACATCGAACCGGTTCTGTGTTTGCTGCTGTTTGGCCCACCTGCCTTACCTGTCCTTTATTTCTTGCTTTTTCAACTTCAGTTGCTTTACACGGCACAGCTAAGGTTGAAAAAGCAGAGAAAAAAGAGGCTTTTCAAATGCTGCGCACCTGCACACAGCGCTTTTCAGCTCTCCAGGCAGCACAGCCTAAGGTTGTTTTACACGCGCGCGCAGTCACCGAACCGGTAGTAACCCCAGTTGAAGCCCACCCCTGCACCAGGGCTTTTGCAAGTTGTTCCAGCACACTTGGTCTTTGCTTTTCGAGATAACATTTCCACCCAGCTTAATCCTGGCGAATTTTGACCTCCTATTTTAAATATTGGGTAGCAACAACTGGAATTTTACTTCAAAAATATTAGAACTTCTCCAATCCCAGTACTCCAATTTTTCCAGTATTTTTTCCATCTAAATAATATCACTGTCTAAAAACACTACAAACTTTCAGCTCACCTTGCAGATGTCTAGCCAATTCCTGTGAAAAAAGAATATTGGCCAGCTTGCTATGACTGTATGCCAGGCCCCGAAAGTAGAACTTTTCACCCTGGAGATTCTGGAAGTGAATCCTCGCCACATGATGAGCCAGCGAAGACACATTTATAATACGAGCTGGTGCACTTTGTTTCAGGCGTTCTATTAGCAGGAACGTTAAGAGAAAGTGGCCTAACAGGAAAGATTATGAACAATAATTTGAATGTTGTGGTTGCTTTGTTAGATCTGCTCGCATTCATTTTTATTAAACATGTGGGTTACAAGGATTTAACTTGCAAGTGATGCCTTCTAGCATTTTTTGTGACTTCTTGGATGACTATACTGTGCTCTTGAAATAACTTTTACACGACAATGTCCTCCATGCGAATGGTTTTTATTGTTCAGAATATTCATGGTTTCCCCAAATCTTCTCCATTTCAAGAGTCCTGCTAGACTAATGGAACCCTCAACATTTAGAAATGAATCTGTAAGCTTTGCCAGACAGACATCATGTTTTTTTTTTAACAGGGGCTTTTTGAGCAGGATATATTATGCCTTTAAGAATCTCTATGGTGAGAACTTTCCTGTGATTTATTTAATTCAATTTATATGGCTGCTGATCTCACAATGGTGACTCTGAGCAGGTAATAATAGTTCAAAACACAACCAATAATGAAAATAAAATGGATAATTGGAAGCCAAGGTAAACAAAATCCAATCAAATCATGATTAACATAACCATCTCATGAGGAAAGCCAAAGTTTGTGAGTTTTATATAAGGCAGGACTCAGCCCCAATCAACAGAGCCTTCCTACAACTGAACTGAGATTTAAGGTTGATCACCTTTTCAGACTAGCAAACTGCACATTGGATCATTCTGTTTATGAAAATAAATGAATCAAATAAGCCAAGCCGGAAATACTTTTTTGCTCACTTTCTCCTTATATATCAATTAAGATGCATATGAAACTCCAACAACATTCAATATTTTTTTAAAAAGCAAAAATTCAGAAAATCAGAAATAAGTTATTTTCTTTCACAGGACTGTTTAAAATATGTAGAACCACTCTTGCCAATTTTGTGTTCTACATCTTGGTTGAATTCAAATATATAATACATAGATAATACCAGGATTATAGGCTATACAGGGACATTTAAAAAAAATCAGGAAAGGCAATGGCAAATCATTTGCATATTGCTACCAAAAAAATTATGTGAATATTTCCATGAAGTCACCAGGTATCAAGAGCAACTTGGCTTTTTAAATTGGATGAGAATGTATTACTGATCTTTGGATTTTTAGGAAGTAAGATTATCTGGTGCAATTGTGTTCTCAAAGTTGTTTCCATCCCCCCCAATTACAAGCATAATAATTTTCTGATTATTGAAATCAACTAAGCATTAAAAAAATTCAGTGTGATCAAGAAAAACAGTAATCCCTGTGAGAATAATTATGATAATGTTGTTTTATCTCACCCTTCCCGTGCTACCATTAATTAAAACAAACAATCAGCAATAAATCTTATCTCAATCAGGGCTCACAGAGCCTTAAGGAAAATCTGTTACCTCAATGCAATGCTCCTCTATATAACAAATACAATCTTCTGAAAGATCTCTGTCTGCAGAATTCAACCACTTCATAAAGATAAAACAAATATTGCAACGTACGTTCAGTCTTTTACATAGGTGGGTGCAACATTGCAATTTATATATAAAAGAGGAAGACCTAGCATTGCAACATTGCAACACTTGTTTTCTTTTTTATCCTCCCTGCATGCCTCCACATGCAAAAGCACACATATCTTTCCAATCTTTACATGCGGCCCAAACTCTAACTTCTCGTAGCACTTTAAGACAAAATGGGAAAAAAGACTTAAATACAACATTCCAACAGAAAAACTGATCAAGGAGATCAAGTTAAGCAAGCTTACCAAGATGGTTGACTCCAAAATGCATCTCAAAACCATCCGCTGTCTTTGAATAGGGGCACATCATAACCCCTGCATTGTTGATGAGTATGTGGAGTTCTTTCTCCTCTGCAAGAAAAAAAAGGCATGATCATATGAATAAAGAAGCCCAAAATAAAAATACTGGAACTGGAGTCATGGAAACATAGTCACAGTTCAATTTCTTTCAGATTTTCCCATGAACAATTTGACAAGGTAAAATTTGGGTCTATCAGACTCTGTAAAATCACTCCAGAAATCAGGACAGGAAGCAGCAGTTCCTCTTCTGTTTCATTCAGTACAGTACTTCCTTTAGGGTTACTTTAGCAATCCTACTAATTGAAGTATTGTTATGCCAGCAGAGATCTAATTTTAGAATCTGTAAACATTTTAATGTATTTTAAAAACTGTTTATGTATTTAGAGTTGCTTTTATATTTCTGTTTTTATTGATTTGTAAGCCACCCAGAGTTGCTCTGGATAGCAAATAAATATTAAATAAAAAGCATGCCTGAATTTCATCATGCCTACTGGATTTTTAAGAGAAATAATCAGGTATCATTTCACCCAAGGTAACCCCCACACCTCTGAGAAAACAATATTCCTGAGACATACCTTTCAAGAAATTACTGGCAAATTCTCTGATAGATTTGGTGTCTGCCAAGTCTAATTTTTTTGCTATAACCTCTTGATTTCCTGTCTTTATCTGGATTTCATGGGCTGCCTTTTCTGCTTTTGCCATATCTCTGCAAGCAAGGATGACTTTGGCACCTGCAATCATTAAAATACTAAAAGTAGCACAAGAAATTACACGCATAGAGGGTTACTAGTCAAATTACCATTTTGGCCAATTTTCCAGAAACAGAATTAATGCAAAAAATTTATTTTATTTATTTATTTTATTGGACTTATATGCCGCCCCATCTCCGAAGACTCGGGGTGGCTCACAGTTAAAACATACAAATACAATAAATAATTAAAAAGAATTAAACCACTATAAAGTCCAATGAAACCGAATTAAAAAGTTAAAACTATCCCATACCCCCCATGAGGTAATCACAGCCCGACTTGGTCAAATAGCCAGGTCTTCAAATCGCAGCAGAAGGTGTGGAGGTCAGGGGCCAGACGGAGGTCCAGAGGCAGTTGATTCCATAAGTCGGGGGCCGCCACAGAGTAGGCTCGCCGTCGGGGGACCACCAGCCGGCATTGACTTGCCGATGGGACCCCAAGGAGCCCCTGCCTGTGTGCCCGTACAAATAAAGATAACAATACACATAACCCTTGAAAAATATGGCTTTATGAAAAAAAAGAGAGACTGATGGTGAAATAATAATTTTAAAAACCTTGGGACTTTTCCTGGCAGGCTGAAACCAAAATATAATTCAAAACTTCTTGTTATAACTTGTGGAAAGACAAAAATATTGGTTAAATGGAAAAAAATTACCAAAAATCTTGGTTAGGAGCTGCCAAAAAAGCCAATGCAGTTCTGGGCTGTATCAACAGAGGGATAACATCAAGATCATGAGTAGAGTAGAGTAGAATTAATAGAACAGAACAGAATATTCTTTATTGGCCAAGTGTGACTGGACACACAAAGAATTTGTCTCCAATGCTGCTTTATATTGCACCTGTGAGGCTATACTTGGAATACTGTATTGGAATTCTGGTCACCATAATACAAAAAAAAATGTTGAGACCCTAGAAAGTGTGCAGAGAAGAGCAACAAAGATGCTAAAGGATCTGGAGGCTAAGTTATATAATGAACAACTGAGGTAGTAAGGGGTATCTAGCCTACTGAAGAGAAGGATTAGGGGGCCATGGTAACTTCCTGTAGTTGAAAGGCTATCACAGAGAAGTTGAGATTGATTTATTCTCCAAAGCACTACAGAGCAGGACAAATAGTAATGGGTAGAAGCTTGTTAAAGAAAGATCCGACCTAGAAGTAAGGAGAAATGTTCTGACTGTGAGAACAATTAATCAAGGGAATAGCTTAATTTCCGGAATTGTGGGTGTTCCATCACTGAAGATTTCCAAAATTAGACTGGACAACCATTTGACCAAAATGGTATAAGGTCTCCTGTCTGGAGCAGGACTAGAAGACCTTCCAGCCCTATAATTCTATGTTGTAATTCCCAAAAATTAATCATTCAAGATGAACTTCCTATTCCAAATTATAATCTCAGAGAAATGCTTGCCAGACTGGCAAACAACAATCAATAGACTTACATGAAGTAGGAAAAATAAGAGTAAGATTCAAGATTTTGCAAGACTCAAAACAAAGAGGTCTGCATTTCCTAACCTTAAATTATATTATTGAGCAAGCTATCTAAGAAAATCCCCATGCAGCAAATCACTAATTATAAAAGAATCTGGCTGGGTCAGTGATATGTGTAGCACAAAGAAACAAGAAAATAACTTTTTCTTGCCTTTCCTACAAGGCTGAAGAAGCTTCTTGATGAGATGCAAAAAGTCTTCAAAGAAAAACCAGAACATCCAGTTGCCTCTTGAAAAAGCATCTTTGGGACAATCATGACCTGGGTGACTGAGAATCTCCATAGACATCCTGTACTTAGTCTTCAAAATCTCATCAGGTCTCCCTCATGCCAGGCCTTCCCGGGTCTCCCCCCTCCCCCCAAGTTCCTTACCACTTCTTACTTAATGACCCATGTATCTTGAGATTATGACTGTGATGTGGTTGTAACATTGCTTAGTAAGGGCAGTCCCAATTCCAATTACCATTGCCAACTCAAGGGCTACCTGTAATCTCAAGAAAAAAGAAGGGAACCTGAGAAAGAAGACAGAATTTGGAAAAATTAGGATGCTTATATAACAGAGATGGAACAAATTAAAAATTGAATAATAAAGTTGATGCAAACTTTCAAGATGCAAATAGAATATTGGGAAAGATATTGGGAAAAACCCAATACATTTACGATTACCAAGATACATAAATCATATAACAGTAGAAATGCCACAACAAAAGGAACATCTAATGGCACATGATGGTCATAAAAAAAATCACAAAATTATTGGAACAAACATATTAAAACATTCACAAAGTTTTATACATAAACTCTGAACTTAAACCACAAGATACTAATGAAAAATAAAAGATGAAATAACTTAAATGGTTTATAGAAATAAGTTTAACAGGCAAAGTACAGTTGTGTAACAGTTCAGTTGGGAAAATAAATAGAAGATATGGGAGGGACATGTTATCCAGAGATTTTTAAATAATATTTTATGTTTTATTCGTAATTGTCTTCTACTTTGCTTTTTGTATCTTTATTCTTATTAAACTTGTTTAAATAATCTGTCAAGGATTATGGAATTTTTTAAAATTATTTTTATTTTATTTTATATTTTACAATAATTCCACTTCATTTCAACCGTGTGTTGACTGGGTACATATATCTTATGCTTACAATTATAATTAATACTTTTCTTACCAATATAACAATCATCACATTTTTTATTTATGGCCCACCAGAAATGGTCTGCACTCTGGCGGTTTGAGCCCGGCTCCATGAGACAGAGTGAGCTCCCGTCATCCACTCCCTGGCTCCTGCCACACATCCAGCAGTTTGAAAGTATGCAATATTGTGAGTACATAAATGGGTACCATTTCATTGGAAAAACCTAGCTGCCTTTGTGTGTGCAGAGTATGGAAGCTGGCGCTGGACATGGGCAGATGCAAGGCAATGCAACACGAAGCAAGGTGAGGCAAGACTGGCGGAGGAACTTGGAAGAGCGCTGCTAATCAGCTGGTGTAAGCTAGTTCGCCCCTTGCAGTGCATCCAGAATAGGCACACAAGCACCCAACAGAATGAACTAGCAATCTAGGCTGTCAGGATTGCATTGTGTCTATCATGTGTAGCTTTCCCTGTATGCCATATGCTTCATACATACATATATAAATATTACAAGCAGCCTCCTGGTATCAGGTGTGGAAATGCTGAGGTCTCCAACCAAAGATTTCTTCTTGTGTACAGTTAATAGAATTCCGGATAAGTACAACCCACATCCCTATAATAAGTTCACTATTTGAATATAGAGCTTTTGATGCATTCATTGGGAAGCATGGTATAGCTATAACACAAAAAAATAAAGGCTAAGAAGAAAAGCAAAAACACACTCTACTTCCATTTACTCCATCTTCATGATTGGAGGTCAGCACTTATGTAGCTAGCTCAAGTTACAGTACCAATTCTAAATGGTAAACTGGTCCTCGGTAATAAACATTCATTCAACGATCACTGAAACTTGCAGTGGTGCTGAAAGAGCTCCAGCCATCGCAGCATCCCATGGCTGTGTGGTCACCATTTGTAACCTTCTTTAGAGGCATCCTACAAGCAAAATCAATGGGGAAACCAGCAGGAGGTCGCAAATGGCAACCACAACCCATCCTTGTTTAATGACAGTTTCATGCCGTTTTCTACGACCATTGTCAAGGCTTTGAAAAACCTTGTTCCAGTGAGTAAAAATTCTTCAAACATCCCTGCTAATTAGAGGTGATAGACCGTGTTTTTCTTTGCTGTCAATGCTGATAAAAAGTAGACCCGGAAAGTAATCTAAAAACATTTTTTATTTATAAAATAAGAAAACCTAACAGAGCTACATACTTGCAACCTAATCTCCACCAAGGCATATAGAAAAAGAAAAAAAAAAGTATAACGGAAGTGAAGTCAAAACTTTTTACACATGCACAGTAAATCAAAACATTACAAAACTTTCTTATCTCATTACTATGGAGACAAGATAACACAGTGCTGGCTAGCAGATACCTGCTTGCTATGAGCTTAGGAGCTTGAACAGACAAACCAAAAAAACCCGCAGTGACAGACAGTGTGGAATTCAGCACCACTGGAAATACCCAAACCGCTGCTACTAAGCAATGCAGTTCCATGACATCATGTTTTACAACTGCATCACTGAGAGACAGAAATGCCGAGTCTCAATAGCTGTTCTTAACCAAGAACTAACTACCTGCACTTAATTGCTGTAGTTCACTTGATGTCAAAATCAGCAGCAGGACATTAATGGAAAGAAGTCTATTTCAAAAAAGGAGATACTATGTGGAGTGGAGACCTTTCTTGTATTAATGCGATATGTTTACCCAAATCAGCTACAAATCTTACCTGTTGTTTTGTGCCTCAGTATATTGTCAAGCTCTGCCTGTTTGCTTCAGTTTATGATAGAATGTACTGAGTGAACAAAAAAGTGGCTTAATTCTATCATGAGCTAAATCATATTCTTGTATGCTAACAAGAAATATTGTGACACAGACTGGAATGGGACTTTGACATTTTGAGAAATTCCACTGTACATGTCAGCAAAAACCTTGATAAGCTGCTGCAGCTTTATTTAATCAGTGTAAGTACCATAGGCTGCTAGAGACAGGAAGACTCAGCCTTGACTGCAAGCATGAAGGTTGACTTGTGTTGGATAAGAATTTGCACCTGATGCAGGATTACTGCCACTTTATATTACAATGTATTTAAAAAGAGGAGATAATTCTTCTCAAAACCTGAATCTCCTAGAACCGTATTTCATTCTACTGATGATGAACTTTGATTCTGCTGTGAAAGGCAAAGTTCCCTGCCCATCTTCAATTCTTTTATTACAATTTCTACCTTTCTGGGGGCTACCAGGGATAAGAGCCAATATGAATAACTTGCCTCTTCCTGCAAGGTCTCGCGCCGTTTCCTTCCCTATACCAGTGTTGGCTCCCGTGATGACTACAACTTTCCCATTCAGTTGTGCTGCAGACTTGCACACTCCTCCTCCAAAATACTTCCTATAAAATATTAAAAAATCAATTGAATGGCTGAGGTTTTAAAATTCAGCCCCTTGTTAAAGTATTCACAATGCAATGCAATGCAATTTGTCATAGTTAGCTTCTCGTGCATTTAAAACACATAAACACACACACTCACGTGCCGGGGCGGGGGGGGATAATCTGCACATACAACTGGAAAAAAACCAATTCACCAGAAATCGAGAGCGCGTTAATATAGGTCATCGGTATTATATAGGTAAGCGATTTAAAAAAAATTTTTAATGCCAGTAGTTCTTTTTTTCTTTTTGAAGTTGCACTGGCGACAGTTTTCCAGGCCCCAAGAGTTAGTCAAATCAATCCCACTACAAACCTGATATACGGCAGTAGCACAAATACCAAAAGAGGGAGCAAGAGCAAGAGCAGCAACACGGACTCCAGGTATCCTAGCATCGTCGCCCCTTGTCTGGTCCGTTCGCTTCGCTTCGCTTCGCTTCTTCTTCTCGCTCGGTGAAAAAGAAGGTGCGGCCTCCCGTACAGAGGCGAGCCTGATAAAGGCGCGACTTCTGAGGTCCCTCAGAGGGAAGGCGTTGCGGGATCTAAAGAGGCGGCGAACCAGCCTGAATTTCCGGTGAAATGGCATCAGCCGCTGCAAGGTTGCGGGGCTGGATGGGATGCTCCCCCCCGTTCCAATGCAGAATGTTTTCACTGGAGAAATCTCATTATCTGAATGTGATAATGTGCCACCCAGATTTCGGTTTGGGCAGGAGCAGGCGTCCCTTACCTCTTGGCGTTAGAAGGTTTAAGTTTGGAGCTGTAAGAGCCCGTGTGGTCCGCGAGCCGATCAGAAATTGAAGGTGTGATGCAAAAGACCGGAGCTTTCGGGTTTCGAGGATATGTAGCCTCTTCCTTTTTATTGGGGAGGGGGAACGTGGGGGGGAAAGTGCTATTCGCTTCATGCAATGTGAAATTCAGCATCTTTATGTGTCTTCCAAGTCATAACAAGGATGGTATGCACAGTGCTTTCTAGGCCAGCTGTGTGTTTTGTTTTCCCTCACGCTACACATAACTTTCTTTCGGTTGATGGGATACCAGAATTGGTTTGCAAGAGAATCTGGAGTATCCATGGGAGGAAGGGGCAAGAAATGTGAAAAAAAAAATCAAGATGGCTCCTGTGAATAAGTAATCAAAGCCCCACCTCTTTTTAATATGAATTCCTAGTGTAATACATCTTTTTAAAGGTCATCTACACTCCCCCACCCCTACCCCAGTGTGCTTTGAAAGTAGTCTCTAGATTAGGGATCTTAGGTTGCACAGGATACCATGAGCACAATTTTGGTAAAATGGGACTTTGGTTATGCATGTGTCATACAGGTCAAAACTGACCACTATTGCCCTTAATATTTCAGGGAATGCAACACGGTATGTGTATGACCAAGGCTGGCAACCTAGTCTACATTGTATTTAACTTACTAAAAGAGTTGTGCAAAAGTGTCAACTGGCCTCCATCCTGATGGGTGGCAGAAGTCAATATCTATGGATGCCATCTGCTGACCAGGAAATGGAAAGTATGAAGAAGGATGATAAAGTGAAAGAGAATCTGGCATGAAAAATGCATATCAGAGTATGATTGCTTTCCAAAATGAGGATGAGAAAATATAAAATATAATATAAAATGTGCATAGAGAGAAAAAAGGTGATTGCAGGGAATGTAATCAACAAAGACAAGGAACAGATAAGATTAAAAGAAACAGAAGAAAATGCATAACAACTTTAGTGAAAATAAATTATGAGAAATACGTGAAGAGTATGCTCACATACAAGATCTTTCTCCTTTTCTAGATATATCATACAGGTAGTCCTTGATGTATGACCATTCATTTAATGACCATTTAAAGTTATGATGACACTGATGAAGGTGACTTATGCCTGGTCCTCACAACTGCTTCAATGTTTCTACAGTCGTATGATCAAAATTCAGGCACTTGGCAAGTGGCATGTATTAATGACAATTCCAGCATCCCAGGGTCAGGGGATCACTATTTAAGACAATCCCAGAAAGCTTCCAACAACAGGTCAGTAGAAGAAGCCAAATTCACCTAACAATGGCAAAAAAGATGGTAAAATCTGGCATGACTCAATGACCGCATCACTTAATGACTGAAGTTCTGGTTCCAGTTGTGGAAGCCTGGCATTCAGCAAATTTGATTTAGGTTGAAAACATGTCTGTTCACTTTGCTTGGCAAAATATATCTAGGACAAAATGTGTCCAAGATAAATGGGTGGTTAAGGAATATGAAGTATAAATTTAAAAAAAATTAAATCTGGTTTATAGATGATTTTTTTTCTAGAGATTTGTTTAGAAATAAGTCCTTGTGACCTTTAAATAAGTTTATGCACTTGAGATAAAACAAACCCAAATATGTTGTCTGAAGTGTGCCTTCTCCGCCAGTGGTGGGATTCAGAATTTTTTACTACTGGTTCTGTGGGCGTGGCTTGTTGGCGTGGTGTGGCATGGTATGGCTTGGTGGGCATGGCTTGGTGGGCATAGCGAAACACAGCATCCATCCCAAACACATGTACCATGGTAGAGGTCCAAAGTTATGAGCTTTTCAGCTACAGTGGCTGATGGGTAAAGCACCTGATTATAAAACAGTGGTGATGTACCATTATGACAACTTTTAATGTGTATGAATTTACATGCAGGAAGAATTTAGTTTAGGTAATTAGGCAGTAACCATCCTTTTAACAAAGAGCCCTACACTTGCAGGGAAATAGCCAGCAGACACATATAATTGGTAAGGAAAGTAAAAAATGGGAGTTTCCCCCCACCCCCATTCCTGTGTGGGGAATGTGAGTAAGAGACTTTTTCTTTCTGTAGCAGTTGCTGTTACTTGGGGACTGAATGATTTCCCCCCACTTTCCAGTAGGTATTCCTTGACTTTTCTTCCTATTCTGAAGTTGGTGGAAGTGATTATAATCCACCACTGAATTCAAAACACATGAAAAGACCTAAAGACCTTCAATCTCTGGTTTGCTATTTGTTTATCCTGGTCTACACTGAAGAAACTTAGCACCCACCCCTCTCCTAGAAGAGTGAAATATTCTAGGAAATATTAAAAAGGCAGAATATTACATTTCCCTGGATGAGAAAAGGAGAAACATGTTTTTAAAGACAAAGCAGCTTCCCCCACCCCAGGGTGATGGGATTAAGACATGGCCCTCAGGACATGATAGGGTTAGTTTTCTAGCCATCTCACCACATGACACCTGGGAAGATTACATCACTCAGCAAGATTCAACCAAGCCTGGGACTCAAGGCAACCTATAACATTACCCCTGCATGGCCCCATGGGAGTCTGACAACCAATCAGGATACATTTCTTGCCACAGGAACAGGAAGCAAGTTCAAAGCCTAACACAGGTTATAAATATCTCTCCCTCTTTCACCCATGTGCTTTTTTTGCCCAGAACCTCAAACCATGTGGCCCTGTCCACCATTAAACCATCCTTCCAAGCAGTCTCCATGTTTCCAGGGTCTTCTTTCTTCCCACTTGGAACTGAACCCAGATGGACATTTCTTCCAACAACACTCTTTAGGTTGCCTGATTATAAACATTATAACAAGATTCCCCTTGTGTATTTGGTTATTCTCCAAAGGGACGAGAATCTTGTCCAAATCTGCTGGGTTTACAACATATGGCAAAATGCATTAAGACATATTTAACTGTGGTTTTATTCATTAAAATTGTCTGGGTTCATACAACATGGTATAGGAAGTTAGCACCCACCCCTCTCCTAGAAAATTGAAATATCCTAGGAATATTAAAAGCAAAATTTTTCCCCTAAAAAGAGTAGAAACTCAGAAGCAGAAAGTCATCTCAGAAACAGAAGCTCACCCCCACCTTTGTTAATAGGTGGGCCATTAAGGCCTGGGCCAGAATACTTTACATACCAAAGATCTCCAGGTAAAGCTATAGCAATTGCTCAAAAGCCTTTTCAGTGCATCATCATCCAGCAAGGCTCAACCAAGCCTGGAACTCAGGACAGCCTACAGAGTTGCCCCTGCATGGCCCCATGGGAGTCACAACCAATCAGAATACAAGCTCCAATTCAAATCCCAACAAAGGTTATAAAACCCAGGCACTCTCAGCACCACAGCCCTCTTGATCTCTTCCTTCACCTTGAAGCATGTGATCATCCTTCCTTTTCACTCTGGAGTTCCAGGCCATGTGGTCCTGTCCACCATTAAACCTTCCAAACAGCCTCCATGTTTCCAGTGTCTTTTTCCCAACTTGGAACTGAACCCAGAAGGATATTTCTTCCAACAATGCTAATCTATAAATGTCAATTATCAATGTCGGCTGGCAGTCCCTAGGCGGAGGGCCTTCTCTGTGGGGGTGCCCACTTTGTGGAACCAGCTTCCCCTGGAGCTACAATTGGCCCCTGACCTCCGCTCCTTTTGCCACAGCCTAAAGACTTGATTATTCGAACAAGCCAGCCTGGACTGAGGGGCAGGGCTTTCGTTTTAAATGTTTTGTGGTTTGGGTTTTAAATATTTATTTTGGTCTAATTAGTTTAATTATTTTTTAATTCTTTTAACTTTTGTATTGGGTGTTTTTATGTGAGCCGCCCTGAGTTCTTCGGGAGATAGGGCGGCATATAAAACCAATTAAATAAATAAATAATTTACCAACCACAGTGGCATATTCAAACAAGTTGCTAAGTCACAGGCAAACAAATGTGTCTTAGCCTGATATGCAATGCAGCACTAGATTCTTTCCCTGACAAATTTAGATGTTTGGCTTGCAAGCTAATTAGCTATTCCTCCCATATCTGTTCATTTCTTTTTTAATTATAGTTCCTTCCATTCTTCATTATATGAGTTTTGCCTCATAAAATGGTTTTTGCCATTTTAATGTAAGTTCCTGCAGATTTCATGTTGGAATATTAATTCAACTTTAAGTTAAACGATAGGTAAGTATATTAATAAGATGGTTTCACTTGAGTCTGTAATTCTGTAGTTTGGAAAGACACCTGAATTGACTAAATCAAATGCTTCCAAATTGAACCTGAGGCCCAAATCTGAAAACAGATTCAAAGCTTCATACCACCCATTGACTAGCGTGGAAATCCACAAATATCACTACACTTTTCATTTTTGAACAGAATGGGAGAAATTTCCAGGCAAGTAGGAATAACAAATACTGCAAGTCACCCAGCTGGCTTTGATGACTAAAGCAGGACTCAAACTCATTGTCTCAGGACTTCTAGCCTGTACCTTATCCTTAGATTAAATTGACTCATTTTAAATACAAAAATGTTCAGTTTAATAATTGTCTTCAACCATTACCCTTCTGGGCTTCTCAGATTGATGCTCAATTCTGGTCTCCACTCTAGTCCTTCAAAAAAACCTATTCCACTACCAACCATATTTTAGTTGGAATATAAATGTATTGTCTACTTAAAAATTATCCACACAGTATTTAATGGAACCCACTGGTACAGGTAAGTCCTCGACTTAATAACATTTCATTTAGTGACTGTCCAAAGTTACAATGGCCCTAAAAAGTGACTTACGACCGTTTTTCACATGACCATTACAGCATCCCCATGTTCACATGATTGAAATTCAGATGCTTGGCCAGTGGTTCATATATATCAGGGGTCCCCAAACTTGGCAACTTTAAGACTTGTGGACTTCAACTCCCTGCTATGTTGGCTGGAGAATTCTGGGAATTGAAGTCCACAAGTCTTAGGTTGCTAAGTTTGGGGACCCCTGATATATATGAAGGTTGCAGTGTTTTGGAGTCATGTGATCAGCTTTTGCAATAAGTCAACAGAATCCAGATCCACTTAACAACTATGTTACTAACTTAACAAATGCAATGATTCACTTAACAACCATGTCAAGAAAAGTTTTAAAATACAGCAAAACTCACTTAACATATGTTTCATTTAGCAACATAAATCTGGGGCTCAATTGTGGTGGTAACTCAAAGATTACCTGTATAGCATGGATGAGCATAGATAAATGAGCATAGATTTATTGTGTCATTCCAGCTGACCTCTCTGACCCATGAGTAACCATGAAAAGTTAAAGAAGGCTGGATGAGGGTAGCAGCTGAATAGGAGAACAGATGCAAATCACTTCCATATTCTTTGTAGAATTTTGCCTCCTATTGATCAGAGGAGATTCAGACAATAAACCAGAATCAGAATAGGGCTGGAAGGGACCTTGGAGATCTTCTAGTCCACCCCCTGGTTAAGCAGAAGACCCTATACCATTTCAGGCAAGTGACTGTCCAGTCTCTTTTTAAAAACCTTCAGTGATGAAGCACCCAGAACGTCTGAAGGCAAGCTGCTCCATTGGTTAATTGTCCTCACTGTTAGGAAATTTCTCATTAATTCTCTCCTTAATTAGTTTCCATCCATTGTTTCTTATCCCTCCCTCTGGTGTTTTGGAAAATAAATTGACCCCCCCACCACTTCTTTGTGGCAGCCTAATTTTGTCTCCTTACTGTTAGGTTTCTTCTGACATCAATATGGAATCAGTTCTCCTATTCCAGGGGTCTTCAAATTTGAAGTCTTAAAGCTTTAAGACTTGTGGACTTCAACTCCCAGAACTCGTCCTCCAGTCACGTTAGCTCAGGAATTCTGGGAGTTCGCAAGTCTTAAACTTGCCAAGTTTGAAGACCCTTGTCCTGTTCAGCTGCTACCCTAGTGGGAAATAACAAACATAAACATTGCCTCCCCCATCCACCCCCCAGTTTCAGAGAGGTGACTGTTTCTCCTCCGCAACGAGGGTGGCGCTGTTGCGATTGACGGCACTGCTTTAGTCACCCCGGCGGGGCGATCTGTAAGGAACAGAGGACGAGGATGTGGTCTAAGCTCCATCCCTTATCCCGGAAGTGTCTGTGGAGGATGGTTTCCAGGCGGAAGTTAGCCTTCTGCGGAGTCGGATTGTGGGTGGGGGGGAAAAAAGCTGCTTGCTCCCGACTTTCGCGGGATGGCGGACCGCGGCGTCGGCTCTTCGGAGCATCTGGAGCGGCTGCACGAGATTTTTCGCGGCCTCCACGGGGAGTTGCAAAGCGCCCCGGAGAGGCTGCGTGGGAGCCTGGCGGTCGGTACGTGGAAACCAGCGTTCCCGTCCGGCGGGGGCGGGTGGTGGGGGTGCCGGAGTCTCTTCCAGGGTTTGGCTTCGGGCTTCTTGCGATGCCGCGGACGTTCCCTTGCAAGCGTGGAGGTCGCTGCCGGAGTGATGAGGAGGAGCTCGTTTGCCCAGGGTTACAGGGTTACCGGGTGCCAAATCGGTGGCACTCTCCAGATCCCAAGGCGGGAGGCTGAATAGTCGGGGAGGGACAACTCACAGCAGGACAACTCTCTGCAGGACAAGAATTACTGTAATATAAAAGAAATGGTGGAACAGAATCATTAAAGCACGCAAAAGGAGAGACAGAATGAAATGGGAATGGCAAAAATTAAAATAATTTTTATTTATTTTAAATAATAATGAAATAGAATTGTTAAATTGTCTCGCAACGAGTTGTCTCGCGGTGAGTTGGCCGTGGTGACTTGTCCTTTGTCAAGGTGCCTATGGCGAGTTGGCGGCGGTGAGTTGGCTGTAGCAAGTTGTCCCATTCGCTGGGGGAGGACGAAAGAGCTTTGCATTTTCACTATATAGTTTATTCCAGTTAAAAGAAAAACGCTTGTATTCAGGTTTAGGCTTCTTTCCTCTCCTTCGACCCTGGGCAGCTGCTTTCCTGACTTGTTTACTTGCTGGCTGGTTTACCTGGAACAAATTGCATTGTGCAGTGTTGGATTACAGTCTTCTTATCTCTCAAAACTGTGTGAGAGAGAGAAGTTGGCAGGGAAACCTGGTTGTCGATGCTTTAATAAAGACAAATAGACAATGTAGAGTTATACAAGAGGTACAGGTAGCTCTCAACTCACAGCAGTTCATTAATGACTATTTGAAGTTAAAACAGGACTGAAAAAAGTGACTTGCAACCGTTTTTCACACTGGTGACTGTTTGCAGCATCCCCATGGTTACGTGATCAAAATTTGGATATCTTGACCACCGGTTCATATTATTTATTCCAGTTGCAGTGTCCCGGGGTTATGTGATCACTTTTTGCGACCTTCTGACAAGCAAAGTCAGTGGGGAAGCCAGATTCACTTAACAACTCTGTTACTAATTTAACAACTGCAATGATTCACTTAGCAAATGTGGCAAGAAAAGTCATAAACCGGGGCAAAATTCATTTAAATTTCTCACTGAACAACATAAATACTGAGCTCAGTTGTGGTTGTAAGTCAAGCACTACCTGTACTCTTGTAAGTTCACACAATGTAAGACTTGAAATTCATCCTTGGACAATACATAAATCTACAAGCTGAGTATCCTAGACACATGTTCATCTAGTCTCAGCTTAAACACCTCTAGTGAAGGAAAATCCTGCACCTCCTCAGGTAGTCTGTTCCATCATTGCCCATGTCTTGCTTGCCCCAATGCCCCAATATTCAATGCCCCAATGAATTTTAATGCTCTGTCATTTAAACTCATTGTTTCTTGTTCTGTCTCCTGAAATGATATTTACCAAGTCTGCCCCGACTTTTACACAATAGCCCTGCAGATACTTGAAAACAGCTAGCACATCATCCCAGAGTCTTTTCCAGGCCAACACTTCCAGCTATTTTTCCTTTCGGGTCACTTATCACCTTAGTCTCTGTCCTCTGGATAATTTCAAATTTATCAGTGTGTTTTCCAAAATGGAGCACAAAGCAGATAGGAATCCTTTCCCAATACTTTGATTAATGCAGCCTAGGATGACTTTTGCTTTTATTTTTTGGCAGCTGCAACATACTATCTTATTATTGTGCTCATTTGTCCAATTTTGATTTCTTAATGACTCTGGCCAGATTACATATAAAAAGGAAAATCAATAACCTAAATGTCATAAGGACAAAAGCTGCGTGAATCTCCTGGGGGGCGGGGGAGGTATTGCCAAACTTATCTGTTCTGAAAATAATTCAGAACAACATTTTAAAAATGATTTATTCAATCCTGATTGGAGTATGTGATAAGGGTAGGATTAAGTGATATATGGTCAAATTTTTTAGGACCCTTTGTTTAGCAGGAAATTTTGTTGGGCAGGAAGAAGTGCTGTGTAAACTAATTAAAGTAAAGCTGACAATAAAAGGACATAAATGGTGTGAATGAACTAAATCTGTGGGTTGCTTACAAAGTTACATGAACCAATTAGGTTAATATAACAGGTATTACTTTGCATGTACCCTCCAGAACAGATTGAGGATATGTATGAAGAAAAAAATCATTGCTTTGGGGCCTATATTGTTCCCTCAGCAGACCAATATCTTTGAATGTAGCCCATTATATAATAAGGTTCAAAAACAGCCATTTTGCATGGGATCTGCTTATCTATAGAACTAGAGATGACAATTCTGAAGACACCTGAATGAATTTGAACAAAAATGACAGGAAAAATAAGTCAATTATTTAAAATGAATGGTCCGTAGCTTTTTTATGTATTGATATACACACAATGTCAGCTTCGTGGGTTTATTAGTCGGACCCTTGACACAGAAATGTACACAGAAATGAGCCACGATGGTGCAGCGGTTAGAGTGCAGTATTACAGGCTACTTCTGCTGACGGCAGTTCAAATTTCACCAGGCTCAAGGTTAACTCAGCCTTCCATCCTTCCGAGGTCAGTAAAATGAGGACCCAGATTGTTGGGGGCAATATGGTGACTCTAAACTGCTTAGAGAGGGCTGTAAAGTGGTATATAAGTCTTAGTGCTATTGCTACATATACATATATATGTATGTACATATGTATGCATGATTGGTAGAAGATTTTTCTTTATTATTTTGTTGTGCCTACTTGAGAGCTTATATCCAGAGACATTGGCCTAGGGATCAATAAAAAATACATATCTTAGTTCATAAAGCATTTAGTCAGGGATCCAGTAAAAAGTGAGCAACTCTAGATGTACATATGACCATCTATCTCTAATTATTGAAAGTGGTAGCACAGTTGAGATGGAAAACTCTTCAAATATTAATATAAAACCTCAAGCAAGCACAACAAAGTTATAAGTAATACACAGTGTATGGATTATTTTTGTACTGCTAATATTTTGTCCTTTGGTGAAAATTTATATTTTTAAAAATTTATCTTGTAGAGGAGAAAAAAAAGTTAATGCGAGAGTTCGATGAAAAACTAAAAGAGGCAAATGAAACGGTAAGAATGTGAACTATTCTTTAAGAAGCTTTAGAACCCTAGTGTATATGAAAATAATCCACTGATTTAAACATGGTGGACCTTAATAAATATTGATTGAAATAAATGTTTCTCGACCTTTGCAATTTTAAGGTGTATGGACTTCAACTTCCAAAATTCCCCAACTAGCATGGGGACTTCAACTTGCATTTCCAAGACTGAGAAACACTTGATTGAAATAATTCATTTTTAAAACATTTCCTTTTCTTTTCTCTTTTTCCCATTTAATGATTTGCCCAGACAAGCCAAAGCCAGTATTTGCAGTACCCATTTCAACAAGATCAAGGGAAGTACTAATACCACTCTATAAAGCCTTAGTAAGACCACACCTAGAGTACTGCATCCAGTTTTGTTCACCACATTATAAAAAAGAAGTTAAGACTCTAGAAAAAGTACAGAGAAGAGCAACCAGGATGATTAGGGGACTGGAGGCTAAAACATACAATGAACGGTTGCAGGAACTGGGCTTGGCTAGTCTAGTAAAGAGAAGGACCAGGGGAGACATGATAGCGGTCTTCCAATATTTGAGGGGCTGCCACAGAGAGGAAGGGGCCAAGCTATTTTCTAAAGCGCCTGTAGGTCAGACAAGGAATAATGGATGGAAACTGAACAAGGAGAGATTTAACCTGGAAATAAGGAGAAGCTTTCTGACAGTGAGAACAATCAACCAATGGAACAGCTTGCCCTTGGAAGTTGTGGGAGCGCCATCACTTGAGACTTTCAAGAAGAGATTGGACTGCCATTTGTCAGAAATGGTGCAGGGTCTCCCGCTTGGGTGGGGGTGGGGGTTGACTAGATGACCTACAAGGTCCCTTCCAACTCTGATTATCTGTTATCTGTTATCTTCATGGATAAAGGATGAACAGAATTGAGAGAAACAAATTAATCTGCTTTCTGTTAAAAAATGTTTTAAACACATACTAGATATTTTTTTCTGAATTGGGCTTAAAGATAGTGATTTTATCTTTAAAACACTACAAAGAATACAGATGATAGTATTGTATTGTATTTGTTTACAATGAAGATTGCTATGGAGCAAGGTGAAATATCATTCTTTTGAGTCTGGTCTTTGTTTTTGTTATCAGAGTGGTAACAAAACTATGTTCAGCTATGCCCACTTCAAAGAAGTTAATTTTTTTCATAAAATAATATTGCTTTCACATAGTAAAAAGGATAGGAAAATGTTTGAAGTCTAGCCTATTGCCTGATGTACTTGGTGATTTAGTTCCATATGTTTAGCAAACAACTATATTTTTATAACCTTTTCTGAAGCATATTTTCTTCACTGCTTTGTATAAGTAACATGGAAATACTTAAAAGATTTCTCCATTTTTGGCTTTTATTGTCATTGCATGAAATGTATTTAAATAAATAAATTTATTTATTTATTTATTTATTTATTTATTTATTTATTTATTTATTTGCTTGGACTTGTATGCCGCCCTTATCTCCCGAAGGACTCAGGGTGGCTCACATCATGAAACCCACAATACAAAAATTAAAAATTAATTAAAAGTTATTAAATTCAAGCCAAACAAAGTCTAAAACCCACACAAAAGATATTAACATTAAAACATCTAAAAAACCACCCGCCCCTCAGTCCAGGCCAGCTTGTTTGAATAACCACATCTTCAGACTGCAGCGGAAGGAGTGGAGGTCAGGGGCCAACTGCAGCTCCAGGGGCAACTGGTTCCACAGGGTGGGCGCTCCCACAGAGAAGGCCCTATCCCTGGGGGTCGCCAGCTGACACTGGCCGACGGCACCCCAAGAAAGCCCTGCCTGTGGGAGCGTACTGGGCGATAATAGGACTAGGACAGAGGAATATCCCCTGTCACGAGCCCTTCAGAGATCATCCATTAGCGCGACCAATGCCATCTCCGTGCTGTACCCGGGCCTGAAACCCGATTGGTATGGATCCAGGTAATCTGCTTCCTCCAGGAACCCCGGAAGCTGACGAGCCACCTCGCTCTCAACAACCTTCACCACAAAGCGAAGGTTGGGGACAGGACAAAAGTTATTCAAAATAGCTGGGTCCAAGGCAGGCTTCTTAAGGAGGGGCCTCACCACCGCCTCCTTCAAGGCGACAGGGAAGGATCCCTCACTCAACGAAGCGTTGACCACTGCCTGGAGCCAGCTACGTGTAACCTCTCAGGTGGCGTAAACCAGCCAGGAGGGACAAGGGTCCAATAAACACGTGGTGGAACTCAGCCTCTGAATGATCCTGTCCACTTCATCTGGAGTCACAGGCTCAAACTCATCCCAGATCATATCCACCAGATGCAGTGTTACCCCCTTGTCAGACTCTAGCCAGTCGGAGTCCAGACCGGCCCGGATCTGAGCGATCTTGTCCAGCAGATGCTGACTAAATTCCTTGGCCCGCCCTTGCAAAGGGTCCTCCCTCACCCCCTGATTACGGAGGGAGCAGGTGACCCTAAACAGGGTGGCCGGGCAATTATCTGCGGATGCAGAGAAGTAAGCATGCTTCGCCGTTCCCATCGCCCCCAGATAAGTCCTTGTGAAGGATCTTAACTGGGATCGGTCAGATTCGGACCGACTGGACCTCCAACTGCTCTCTAGGCCCCTCCTCTGGCACTTCATCTCCACGGAAAACCAAGGAGCTAACCGAGATCTGCATCAGGTGAGGGGCCGCATGGGACAACACGGCCAAGGGACTCTGAGTCAGCCCGTTGCCAGGCGTCCACCAGGGCCTCGACCGAGCTGTGGGTAAGGGAGACAGGCAACACCCCAAGTGCTGTCTGAAACCCTTCAGGGTCCATCAGGCGCCTGGGCCAGAACCAGCTGGTCGGTTCCGTATCCCAGCGACGAGGGGTGACATGTTGGAAGACCAGCCGAAGGAGGTAATGATCGGTCCATGACAGGGGTTGGCTAGTTGGTAATCCCCCACCCAGATCATTCCGCCACTGTCTGGAGATGAAAACCAGGTCAAGTGTGTGCCCCCCTCTGTGGGTCGGGCCCTGAATTATTTGGGTCAGGTCCATAGCTGTCATGGAAGCCATGAACTCCCGCTCCATACCCGACGTCCCACCCAGGGAGGGGAGGTTGAAATCCCCCAACAGCATAAGTTTGGGGAACTCAACAGCCACTCCCGAGACAGAATGCTTTTTCTAAATAAGCTCAGTTTTAGTCAGCCAAAGAATAACTTTCCTAAAATAAAAACATGAGATACATATTTTTGAAATAAAGAAGTGAATTACTATATAGGTTGCATTTTATATTTTAGTGAAATATGATTCATAAGAAATTTGAGCAGGTTTTTTATTTAGGTCTCTGATGTGATGTTTCTGGTAAATTAATCATTTTCAGTTTTGATTTTCATGTTTCAAATACAAATGTAACAAGGATTTTGATACATGTTTACTTTTAAAACTTATTCTAGTTAAGGGAAATGGAAGAAGAACTGAAATATGCCCCAGTGTCCTTCCGCAATCAAATGATGATTAAAATTAGAACTTACAAAGGAGACCTTAGCACATTTCATAGGAAAATGAAAAGTATGGATTTGGGAGTAGCTCCAAGTGCACGTGGGAATTCAAAGTTTGGTATCTTCTCTACGGAAAATGAGCAGAGAGTAAGTATTAAGTATATAATTATTTTAAAGGTTGTTCTGATGTCACCATGCTTCAGGTTCTTATTCAGGAAGGGGAGCAAATGAAAGATGCATTCTAGATAATCACACTAGCAGCACCAAACAGAGAAATGGCTTAATAAGCATTGCAGCATATATCTTATTTATATACTGGTGCCTGAGCTAAAGTGAAGACTTAAGACTTGTAGAGAAGAGACAAATTGATTTATGGAACAATTAGAAAATACAAAAGTATTAAAACAGTTAATACAAAAGTTTATCTGCCCTTAATGGCTCAGTGGATTGAAAGCAAGTTTAGATTCTTCCTGAAAAAAAATGGGATAAAAAGAAAAGAAAGATGAATGGATGGGGTGAGGGCTTAGTTGAATAGTAAATACATAGAAAAAATCCATCCTTCTGAGGTTGGTAAAATGAGGACCCAGATTGTTGGGGGCAATAGACTGACTCTAAACCACTCAGGGGGCTGTAAAGCACTGTGAAGCAGTATAGAAATCTAAGTGCTATATTGCTATTCCTGGATTTCAGGGATTTTTGCTGCTCTCTAAATTCTGCAAATAGTAAAGGTCTTTTTAAGCATTCATCAAATTTAGCAAATTAAGAGAAAACAACCAAGTTCTTATTTCCAAATTTGAGATATCATAGATAATACAGGTAGTCTTGACTTAGAATCATTTGTTTAGTGACCATTTTAAGTTACAATGGCACTGAAAAAGTGGCTCACATTCATTTTTTTAATTAGGACCGTAGCAGCATCCTTATGGTTACATGATCAAAATTCAGACTCTTGACAGCTGCTTAAGTTGTAACACATAAAAGGCACCAGAATATAAATAAGATAAACATTGCAATGCTTATTATTGCTTTTTATTCTTGTTAATATTAATAATATTGCTATTATTTCTTATTATTGCTATTTCTCTGTTCAGTGCTGCTAGTGATCATCTAGATCAGGCTTGTCAAATTGGCAGCCCACACAGGCCACACCCACTCTGGCTCCGCAAAGGCAAAAAATATCCCAGTACATGACGATACGGCCTGCGATGTAATCAGATTTGACACCTCTGATCTAGATGCATCTTTCATATGCTGATTATAACCAAGATAAACTGAATGTATTTTAATTTCTGATTGATTGATTTGATTTGTGTCCTGCTTTTATTTTGTACAATTAAAGATGTCTTATAATGGATGATGCTCCTTCCTCTTATTTTCCCCGTAATAACAAACCTGTATGGTGCACTGAGTGGAGAGAAAATGACTAACCCAAAGCCACAAGCTGGATTCTTTGCCTAAAGGAAGACCAGCATTTTCCCTGTTTCTGATCCAGTACCTTAATTATTACACCAAGCAGTCTTGGGTTTTTTTAAAAAAAACTTTAGGTATTTTTCAAAAATTACAGCATCCACTGAAATGATTACATAAACGTTTTCTTTTTTCCTTCAAGGGAAGTGAGTAGTAAGCACAGCACAGTACATTTTGTCATGTCTAATGAACTAGCCACACATCTTGAAGATTACTAAGTCAAATTTTTTTTATTATTATTTTTAATTACATTTATATGCCGCCCTTCTCCGGAGACTCAGGGTGGCTTACAATTTTTGGGATACAACCCAATGTGCTCAGCAATAGCCTTCATTCCATTGTATATGCCTGCTTATTACTAAGCGGCATTTTTACAAGGTCAGCTAATTGCCCCCAACAATCTTGGGTCCTCAATTTACCTACCCCGAGAGGATGGAAGGCTGAGTCAACCTTGAGCCTGGTGGGATTCGAGCCTACAGCAGTTGTAGGCAGCTGGAACTTAAGTGCAGGCAATTAACAGCCTGAGCCACCAAGGCCCCTATGTAGTATATGTAGTATACTGACAAAAAATTCATTTTTAATATGCTCTGTGTCATTTGATTTTTACTGTAAGCAATTCTTTACTATTCAAATGTTTAGGTTTGATGTCATTTAAACTGTATAGTGTCTAGGTCCACCACACTATTAATATCTGTCTGAATCAGTTTAGTTCTTTGTCCTCTAAGACAGGGTCCCTACCCCGGTCCGTGGACAGGCACCAGTCTGTGGCATGCCAGAAATCGGGCCATACAAACAAGGGAAGCCGCATCCATGGGATGCAGGCAGCACATGAAACCATGCCCCCCCTTGAGGCATAAAAGACTATTAACCTCAAAGGGACACAGTCTTCAATTAGGTTGGCATGCTTTCTTACGGTATGGGAAGAATAAGATACATAGCTATTTTCAAAGACACTATAATAGAAATGCACTGTTATCAGTATGGGTAAAAATTAAAGAAGATTATCTGAAAATACCAGTCTGGCTTTCCACAATGGAAGCATTGATACATCCTAACGTTATTAATATGGAAAAAATTGTAAGATATAAAGATATTTTGAATGAAAAGGGGGGGATTAAAAACTAAGCAAGAACTCAGTAGTCAAGGGATGGATATAGCATGGTGGCCACAAATGCAGACACAATCTTGATATGAGAAATATGCTAAAATATATAGTTTTAATAAAGAATTAACAGAATTGGACCAGATATTATTATTATTATTATTATTATTATTATTATTATTATTATTATTTTAGACTTGTATGCCGCCCTTCTCCCTAAGGACTCAGGGCGATGAACATATAAAAGAGAACACATTTACAATAAAAAAATATTAAACAAATACAAGTCTATAAATTACTAAAAATTAAATTAAAACAATATTAACTGGAACGGATGAAAATATATCAATAAAGAAAACATACAGTTATTTATTATGCATCAAATTGGAAAGAGAACAATAATAATAATAGCCTTTATTGTCATTGTACATCATGTATTCAACAAAATTGGTTTAGCATCTACTGGTGCAATCCATAAGAGAAATACAAAACAACATGAACAATAAAGGAGACAATGATAGTTTGAGCTAAAAATTTTGGATATGCAATAGAACTGGATAAATGGCAGAAATTGTGGGATAGAAATGTTAAATTAACTATGTCAACTGCATATAAAGAAAATGTATATAAAATGTTTTACAGATGGCATTTTTTACCAACAGGATTGGCAAAAATGTTTAAAAATAGGTCTGCTAAATGTTGGAAGTGCAACCAGATACCTGGTTCATATTACCATATGTGGTGGACATGCCAAAAGCTAAAAAATATTGGGTGAAAATACATACATGGTTGGAAAAAATAATAAAGCAGCATATAGATTTGAAACCAGAAATATTCTTATTGGGCATCCTGCCAGAAAAGTATGATAAAAGGAATATATATTTGATTTTACATGTATTAACTGCAGCTAGGATTGTATTTGCACAACAGTGAGAAAGTGATAAGATCCCAACAGTTGAGAGTGTAATCAAAAAAATATTAGAATGTGCAGAAATGGATAGATTAATGCTTACAATTAAGAAAAAAGAAGAAACTGAGTATTCTTGATAGGGGACTTATTTTACCAACAGTTAGATAATGAAAACAGAAGTTAGAAATATGAGGATATAAAAAGGACAAATGTTATAAAGGAGATTAGTTAAAGTAGATAAGTTAAATATTATTGTTATTATAATATTATTATTATTGTGATGAATACCATTGTAAACATCTTGATTATGATTGTTTAAAAATAATTGCACCCGGACAACACACAGTTTGATTAAAATTGAGTTTTTACATGTTATATAAATAAAACAAATAAAACATGAAAAAGAAAGAAACCACGCCCCCTCAGGTCTGCAGAAAAATCTTCACGGAATCAGTCCCTGGTGCCCAAAAGGTTGGGGGCCATTGCCCTAAGAAAATAGCTGAATGAACATTGAAAGAGAGTGAAACTAATTATAAATACTACCAAGAAAATGTTGATAGCATTTGCTTGAATCAGTTGGGGGGAAGGGGTGGAATAATCTATGTATCATTTCTGCTGTATTATAAGGGACATTTTTTGATTGCAGAATCAAACTAAAAACCTAGGTGTCATAAGGACAGGGATATGGGATCACCTCGGTGTCTTTCCCAACCTTTTCTCAAAAGAATAGACTGTTTCTCTCATCATTAGGCAATTTCTCTTATTCTATTACGTGACTTAAATCTCCAGTCTCAGGGAAGAACATACTGAAAGGTAAAATAACCCTTCTGCCTTTTTAAATAGGTCTTAATTGTCTCTTAGACTCAGATGCAGTCTCAGAGGGTGTTACTGCTTCAGGGAACAGAAAGCTTGAATCGAGCTACTCAGAGCTTGGATCGGACACACCAAATTGCTGCAGAAACTGATCAAATCGGTAGTGATATCATTGAAGAACTAGGTGGGCAGCGTGAGCAGCTGGAACGCACCAAAGGCAGAGTAAGTTTTTAAAATGCCACTGGAATAGTACAGTCTGTTTTTCTTCTCCTATCAACAAATAGGTTTCTGACTATGAAAAAAATAAATATTTCCACACTCCCAGCAATTCTCTCTTCCCATATCACTTTTCTATGGGGCTTTGCTCTTTCATGATGGGGATAATAGCAGTCTTTAGCTTATACAGCTATTTAATGTAACAATATAGTTAAAAAAGAACATTTTTTTGGTTCTGGCAATAAAAGAGGTCTACTTTTTCTAAACTTCCTGGAATCAAATACTGTTTTCTTGAGATCGGATTTGATCTTCCTTAGATATGTGTTTTAATTTATTGTAAAGATAACACTTCTCTTTTAATATACTGCTGAAATCTCAGAAACCAGATAGATAGATCAATACATAGTCAATGTCCAATGATGAAACTTACTCATGGTCTCTGCTGTGACATAGGTGGAATCTTAACCAGCCCTCAAATGCTGCTTCTTGTTTATCTGATATCTTTGCAATTCACTATCAGTATTTTTCTCCCTCAGGAAAAGACCAAGATTTTACCTTGGATAATGTGTTATTTGGACTTGTTATCAGGAACATAATTCAGTCTATTAGTATAAAAAAAATACAGAAATACATAAGTTGGGGTGCATCATACTTCTTTTAATTATTATTACAGAATGTTATGGACAGGAGTTGAGCTGACTCGATGTGTTCCAATTGTTATCTTATGTAAAGCAAAAGGCCAAATATCTTTCTCTAAATTGGCTCGATCCCCTAATTTCAACATTGTGCTTCATGTACAATGTTCTCCAACTATCAAAAGTAGCACCCTAATCCCTTGCCAAGCAGGTGGGAATTCATGGGGTTTTTTTTCTTTACAGTTAGTAAACACGAATGAAAATTTAAGCAGAAGTCGGAAGATCCTACATTCCATGTCAAGAAGGTTGGTGAAATGCTTTAAAATGTGCTCTGAATCTATCGAAGAATGGCTTTCATTTTCATACAGATGTGGGAAAGATGGCAATGTTCAGGGGTCAAGTTCAGCAAGTTGTAGTTGGGGGTTAGGAAGGAAGCTAAGGCCCCATATATAATTTGTATGCCTGGTGCACCTTTAGGCATTCTGTGCATAAATGCAAAGTCCAACGGTGAGGGAGCATTAGTGAGTTAGATGCTGAACAAATCCAAACCAAGCTTTGCTTGGGCTACCACATCTAGGCTGCAAACCACTGGACAATGAGTAGAAAGCAGCAAAAATGTACCTCTTTGCTTCCATCTAGGGGTCACCTGGATTTTTGTAGTCCAGATCTGGTAATTTAGCTTTTGCTAAAGAGGGACAAGGGACACTTTTTTTGCCAATTCCTCCTTTTGTATGCAGCACTGTGGCCTGCCCCATGCTATACAGGACAGCTAAAGGAATAAAAACCCTACGATGAACACAAATATTTCTCTAGCTATAATATTCTTTTAAGTGGATACTGTAGGTTGATTTTCCTCGCCCTCCCTCCCCTTGGAACAAGAATAAGAAAATAGGATATGCCCTAAATTTAAGATGCCTGTCACCTCTCAGAATGGGAGAATCAACTGAAAGTAAGCTTTACAGGTAGTCCTTAGCTTACATTCATTTAGTGACCGTTCAAAGTTACAACAGTATTGAAAAAAGTGACTTAGGACTGTTTTTCATACCTAGGATCATATTTATGAAGGTTGCATTGTCCTTTTATAACCTTCTGACAAGCAAAGTCAGTAGGGAAATCAGATTCACTTAACAACCGTGTTAATAACTGGAGTGATTCACTTAACAATTGTGGCAAGACAGGTCATAAAATGAGGCAAAATTCACTTAACAAGTGTCTCATTTAGGAGCAGAAATTTGGGCCTCAATTGTGGTCGTAAGTCGAGGATTACCTGTACTATATAAAATGCTGCATGTAATGTCTAATTTCTACATCGTCAGATGACTAACGACACATAAGGCTGGATTGTTCTTTAAAACTCTCCAATAGGCATGGTTACAAATATTGGCCAATTTCTGAGACTAAGACCTCATAGAAAGCCAGACCACAAAGGACTCTTACTGTGGTTCCCTCATGTCCCCATGCACACCCGCAGCAACAGTTTTTAGCATGCTAGGAGGGAAAAAATCAGGGGCTTCCATTTAATAAGGTTTATTATTTATTGAAAGAACTTGCTATACAAAAGGGAACTACTAAAAACAATATTAAAGTCATTAATTATCATTAGGTTTTCAGCTCTTCCCAAAAACTGGAATTATTACAGCTTTATCTCTTCAGTTAGGAGTAAAGTATATTTTTGCCTCTATTCTTTTATACTTTCTAAGACCCTACAGTGAGATTCTATAACTTCTAGCAAGAGTATTTTGATTTTTATAAGGAATATCGGGAACCTTGATGTTTTAAACAAAAATAGTTAATACTCTACTTCTCCATCATTAATTTTCTCCACAGTGGCCTTAACCCTGTGCCTATTTACCTAGGATTTTCCTTAAATCTGCAGTACATAAAGGGACCTACTTTTGAGTAAACATGCAAAGGGTTTGCTTCACCTAAAATAAAATTGGATGGTTTATGTGGTGTCCATAACTCCATAAATGGTAATGACTTGCAGTTTTAAAAAAACCCAACAAAGTTCATGTCTCTTTCTTTCTAGGCTTATGACAAATAAATTGTTGCTCTCTGTCATCATCATCCTGGAGGTAATCATCCTGGGAGGTCTTGTCTACTACAAGTTCTTCACCTAAGCCTTGAAGAGATGCAGCTCTTCTCCTTTGCTGTTTTCAATCCACTATATGGACATTCCTTGGCAATAGCTGTTTGACACAAATTTGAAAAGATAGATTGTATTTTACTACATTTAAAATATAGTACTGGCTTGTTGTCAGTCTTGACATGTCCTTCTGAGAACGGTGCAGTGCTATTGGGAGGAGATATGGCTGGAGAAAAGACAGACCGTGAACTACATCTGCAATATAATACCATAGTCATTTATACTGAAGATATTGATTAATTTGTGGCACAGTTTGAACTGTCCCAACTGAAAAAAAGATCTCCAAAGCTGAGTGAAGAATTCAGAATGTAGTACACTTGATTTTTGTTTTGTCCTCTTGTTTAGTAGATCAGCAGAACTATACATAATGCCCTTTATGTGGCATCTGTGCCACTTGGGAGACCCTAAAGCCGGACTTGCTCTTCATTTTCCGATTCATCCGGCGAATTAGGTGTTGGTAGATTCTCAAAAACAATGTGTGCTCCTTCTCTCGTCTGCCCAAAGCTTGTAGCGATCACATCTACTGCCAAACTAGCTGTTGCGTTCACTTCTTCCTGTGAAGCGCCAAGGAATGGATTTACTTCTACAAGGTCCATAGCTGAAAGCAGACCTGAGAAAGTGAAGGCAGTGAGTTATTTTGTAGCAAAAGACAGAAATTTGCAGTATTAAAAAAAAACCTCTTCAACCAAATAACAGATCTGTCTCATTACATGTTGCATCATACTTCAATCCTACTTTTATCCAAAGCAACAATATTTTCCAATAGTTTTATTTCTTTTCCCTATGTTTTGATGTTGCCAGGAGCAGATGAATGGTTAAATATTTAAAATACTATATATGTCTTTAAAACTCCCTGACAATTCTAAACTGAGTCAAGAAGAAGGTTGGAGAAGTGTAATATAAATACACAGATAACAAAAGGGGGTAATGATAACTGGGGGATGAACTGGGAACATTGGCTTCTCTAAGTTATGTTTCCATATAGTTTAAGTTATGTTTCCATATAGCTTATGCTAAAATTTGGTAGCATAGCTTGTAATTAGGAAAACTAAATGAGGTGCCCACTGAAAACTTGAAAAACACAGCTATTGTCATCTTCAGTCCAGGATGCCTCATGAATTGTTGAAAGAGGGAGAGAACAAAAGAATCCAAGCTTCTATTAGATTTATTTTGTTAACATTTTGATTTAAAACACTTCTGAATATTTTTGTAGTACAAATGCAAGCATATAATTACAATTTTTGTGATTCTTGTTACCTTAACCCAAATTTTTAAAAAAGATGCTTAAGTGGTTTTTACCTGTGTTGTGTATTTCTTCAGAAATGTACATGCCCTCACGATACGTTAATCCACCTAAGACACGTGTCCCTGTTGCTGGAGCCAGGGATGGATCAAAGGCATCAATGTCGAAGCTCAGATGGATTGGTCTTGGCCCTCTGACAAAAGATAATGCTTTTGTTTACTAAATAGAGTTCACCTGCAATAGGTCACTTATCCTTGTCATCAGTAGGTATGGTTAATGGTTGCTAATGACCAGGTTTCTGGCTTATTTAATTACCTAACAATATTCTTCAAAACATGTTACCTTCCCAATAGATGGTCGAATGCTTTTTCCATCACTTTCTGGATTCCAAGATCATCAATATGTCTCATTGAAAAGTACTGAATGCCATAATTCTTCAGAATGTAACTGTTTTGAGAAAACAGGTTAAATTTAAATACCCTTACACTCACTCTAGAATATAGCAATAATCTTGCTACGAATTGGGAGGAAAGGAATAATAATGTTCATTTAAACTAGCTATCGTGTACTTACTGTTCAGCAGGATCAACATCCCTCAGACCAATATATACAATATCTGATGGTGAAAGACAGGGCTTCAGCCAGGAAAATCCAGGAAGCACTGGCACCTTCAAAATAACAAAAAACATGATCCTGGAAAGATTGTCTAGGAAATATTATTTGAGCGCCATGATTTTAGTATAGACTCTCCCCCCCACCCCCAATATCCTGTTATAGAAATCTTGCTTTAGTTGATATTGCTGCAGTCATGTAACAGTTTTTCTTCCACAAGAATAACTTGTAATAGATTAAAGATACTATATTTTTTCCTGTTTTCCTCCCAGCCCAGGCCAAACGGATATCAACATTCCCGATCAGAGAAGGTAATTAGGTCTCGTTCACTTTCGTGTATAAAATTTGCTGGAGTCTAGAATACAAACTTTTGAAAACATTCTAATATTGAAATACATACAGGTAGTCCTCGACTTACGACCACAATTGGGCCCCAAATTTCTGTTGCTCAGCAAGACAAGTGAATTTTGCCCCATTTTACAACCTTTCGTGACACAGTTAAGTGAATCACTGCAGTTGTTAAGTTAATAACATGGTGGTTTCCTCATTAACTTTGCTTGTCAGAAGGGTACAAAAGGTGATCACTGCAACCGTCTTGACTCAGTTACCAAGCACCTGAATTTTGATCATGTGACCACGGGGGTGCTGCAATGGTCACATGTGTGAAAAATGGCTGCAAGTCACTTTTTTTCAGTGCCGTTGTAACTTCAAACTAAATGAAGTGTTGTAAGTCGAGGACTACCTGTGCTATGAACTGCACTGATGGCCAGAGGGCTCCACAGGGAGGTGAAAAAAGGAATGTGGACGTGGAAAGCAATGTTGAACTGCAAAGTATGCCTCTATTCTACACGTGTCATTGCACTCATATAAAACAATTATAAATTTTATTGTCTTGATGAAAACATCAGATCCTGCTATGCCCTTTACATATTCAGATTACTGAGTGTGTGTTGTTCGATAAATCTCTTGAATCAGAGTCCATTGCCAAGCTGACTAGGATTAATGAGAGTTTTTTAAAAAGGTGAACCCAAATTACTTTTATCCCTGCCCTAGGGGCAATTAAGATTTAGCTGATTGTAACACTTTCCAAGTGTTAGATGTAATGAAGAGTATTTAGCTACAGTGTTTATTTCAATTTGCTTAATTTGGGTAAGAATGATAACCATGTTGAGCTGCTGAAAGCTGGGAGTAAATCTAGCTAACAAAGTCTCCCCATATCTTGAGTCAATAGTATTTTTCAAGTGGGTATGATCAAACAAGTTCTTTTTAAATTACCAGGGCGTGTGTGTGTGTTACTTGTAAGGTTGAGGTCTATTGTATAGAAAACACATCCATGCATGATCATTCTTTTGGAAGAAAAACTGCAGGAATATCAGCAGGTACAGCCATTCACTTTCATCTACAGTTCATTAAATAACAGATCATTCCTAACAAGGAGAAAAAAATAATACAGGTAATCCTCATTTAGCAACTACAATTGGGTCTGTAAGCCAAGTGGTCACTAAGTAAAAATGTGATCGTGTTTATGATCTTTCTTACTTCAGTTTACCTTTCTTTACTTGTATAGTCCTGCAAAGGTCATAAATGTGAGAAATGGTTGCAAAAATGCCATCATCACTGTAACTGCAAACGGTTGCTAAATGAGGCAGTTACTAAATGAGGACTATATTAAGTGCATGTGTGCTATTCTCCTGAAAGGATTGTATGGTAGAATTGCCATATAGTAAACCAATAGCCACCCAATCTCAAATCATGTTGACTAACTCAATATAGAAGTGCTGACATCTTTATGAATTATGCATCCAATAATATATCCCAAAGAACATCACTCTTGGATGTTCAGGATATATGTCCCTACAAACTTAGTAACTAGGAGAAATATTCCATCTCTCTGATATCTAAAGTTTACTTCCAATAAAAAAACATACTGATAACTCAATAAGTGCTATTCCTTGTTGACATCACCGTGCAATCCCAATTTACCTTATCCTGAAGTTCTCTTAAAAGAAATGAAACCGGCTGCCCATGGAGATTTCTTGATTGGCTTGTGAGTGGAGTGTTAATATCAGCATGGGCATCAACCCAGATCACACAGAGATGTGGGTACTGCCTTGCATGTCCACTGATGGAACCAAGTGCTAAACTGTAAGGGGAAAACAGTTCAAATTTATATCAGCCTTGTCTAAATTGGGGAAAGTGGAATTAGGGTATATGATAAATGTCAGCCTAGATAATTATTTTGGAAGTCAAAGGTATACAACAACTGCACTTAAATTCATATCAATGCATATCATGGATATGATCCTGCCCTCAATTCCTTGCCAGTGAAGGGTTAAAAGGACAAATGTGAAATCAATATATAACCTTAAGTTCTCACATTCTCTACATCAGTCTAATCACCATTTAGATAGCCAAGATAGACAGCAATAGCACTTAGACTTATATCATTTCACAGTGCTTTACAGCCCTCTCTAATCTGTTTACAGTGTCAGCACATTGTCCCCAACAATCTGGGTCCTCACTGATGGTAAAATGCTATGTACATATCTTAAAGTCAATAGCCCAAAATGTCCACAATAGGTATCCGATGGAAAATCTGCACTGAAACCAGTAATCTCTTTTTTCTAAGGGTCAACCAGATCTTCATGCTGAGCATGATAACCACAGCCATCTTCCACTGCTCTCCAGGAACTGGAGTTTAGAGGCATTCTGGTAATATAGGTTTCCTCAAATAATGTAGGATTAGATTGAAATAGGAAAGTTTTTCTAGACTCACTGAGAATATGGTAATGGAAGCAGATGTGTGTTTAATTGCAAAAGAGGTTTTTTTTTAATTCAGGACTGACTACTTTTTGTTTAGTACAATAGTATATCCATTACCTACCTACCATTACTGTATGTCCTACAGTATAACTTTAAATGGATACATCATCATCTAGCCCCCCCAAAATCATTCTCAGATTTAGTGTTGCCAGGCCCATCATTTGTGGAATTTCATCAAGTGCTATAAGAAAAATATTTTTAGGACTCAACACCTCTTTTTATACTGTTCGTGTTGGTTACTTTCAAGCAAGCATTTAATGGGTCTAAATGTAAAGAAACATGTATTTTGATGGTCTTTATATGAAAGTCATATGATAGTTTCACCTTTCCTAACTCACCTATGATCACCTCCAATGGTTATGCAGCTATGTCCAGCTGTCACAGCTCCATTCACAGCGTCAGCCAGAAGTTGGCTAGCTAATCCTACAGAGCGTGGGTACTTGACCAGGTTGTTGTACAGTTCATCATTGGGCACCAGGGTGAAACTTAAGTCTCCAAAATCATATACCTGACAACCTAGGAACAAGCAGAATGGAAGAAGAAAGCAAAGTGGTATAGATTAGCTTTGTTTGATGACAGAATATGATGGAATTTAGAATTGTTACTGTTTTCCTATGAATAATTCCCAAAGAGTCCTGATAAGTGAATCTTATGGAACAAAAGTAGAAATTTTTTTTGGGCAAAGGAAGTGCTTGAAATCATGAAAATACAAGAGCACTCTCACAAAATGGTTGCTGTGATTGCCAGTCATGGAACTTTATTTGCCAGAATATAGGTGCATTATACCCTTCCACTTCTCTGCATATGTTTACTAATACTTGCTGGTTATAAGCTACCCAGAGTTGTTTTAAGAGGGATGACTATACAAAAGTTTTAAATTTAACAAACTTCAACTTACTTTTTCTCTTTTTATGGGTAGATGGACACAACAACCACCTAAAGCACTGAGCTGCAGACACTATTTTATTTTCTAAGAACATTTATGTGGAGTTCAGAGGCATTAACACAAATAAACATATCAGAGAGATTGGTGTTTTTGCACTGCTCTAACCTAGTGAAAAAAAAAAAAACAGTAAGGACTATTAAGGAATTGAAGTCAGCTGGGACAGAAAAAAGGCTTCCATGGAGACATCAGATCGATGGCTACTTTGTCAACACAGATACTGTGGCAAGGTGTGCATCATTTCAATAATCTTCTACATTACACTGCCCTTCAGATGTATTGAACCAATTCCTAGAGTTCCTAAAGATCCAGCTGCTGAGGAAATCTTGGTCCAACACATGCAATTGTAGTTTTACATATATAGGGGAAATTTAATGATCCAGTATGAAATGTGCATAGTCTAAATCTTTGCATATCTTTATATTCACTTGCCTACCATCCTCACTTCCATTGCATGTGTTGCCTCTTCTTTAGGTTTGTTAGCTCTTTGTGATCTTACCTGTTCCATCCAACCATGATTTCTTTAGCCTTCTCTTCCTCTCAACTACTATTCTTTCACATAGTTCAAGAGCAAATCAATCCCATTTCTTCCTTCCATATTAATAAACCATCAATAAACCACCATATCTTTCATACTAGGCACTTATTGTATTTGCTGCACGTTTATTCAACATCCATTGCTTCTCAAAGCTATTTTTTCTTGTAATGCACCTGCCTATTTCTAAGGCAATACTAATTCAGATGCATACTAATTCTCTGAAGTGGGTAGAAGTACACTCTTACACACTGCAGTTTTCCCTTCCCTTGTTGCATCATATAGCATCTTTTAACATTTGCTGCAAATCATTTTGATATTCTCAACCAAAATAATCTGGACATACTCTACATTCAAATTCCCAAGTAACACACCTATACAATCATTACAAGCATTCTGTTTATCCATAAACACTTCTATCCACGTCATTCCAAACCTTTTTCCTTGTCCAATGCCAACTCACTCACTAAACATTTCTTTCATCTTCATGCATTTTACTTCTATGAGTAGATTGTACATGTACATACTGCATTCCGCAGCCAGTTTCAACTCTATATTGTATATTTCAGGTTAGTTTGCTTTATTCTGTTTTCCTTAACTCTACAAAGCACAATAAATTTTATTTTTCACATCCATTCATTTCTTAATGGTTTGCTATAAAGCAAAGGCTGGGGTTAGATTGCATTTCTCAGACTGTCATCTCATAGCAAAGGTCTTCAAACTTGGCAAATTTAAGACTTATGGACTTCAACTCCCAGAATTCCTCAGTTAACATGACTGGAGGAGGAATTCTGAGAGTTGAAGTCCACAAGTCTTAAAGCTGTCAAGTTTGAAGACCCTGTTTTAGAGACTTTCAAGGTTCAAACACCTTCCCAGGGCTCTTAACTACAAAGAAATTATAGAGTTTTTGCATTCACTCTTGGTAACTTTTCCTTTACATAAAGGAACAATAACAGCATTATTTCAACTATTAGTCATAGCAGTAGCTTTCTCACATAGATAAATCACACAGCACCTCCACAAGCAAGCCACATCTTTAAATTTTCTATTTCATTTGAACTATTTTTCAAGATTTTTAGAGCACTAAATTATTCCTTTTCATCAGTTTTCCTTGGACATGAAGATTTGTATATCAACGTGTAGTCAAAATGTGTCCAAAATTATCAGGACGCTATAAGCAGGAAATGCTGCATATGGCGAGTGGCATTAAGACTGATAATGTAGTCCTTAGCTTACTAAAAAGTTTTGTTTCATTTTCCAACTAATTATTACGTATTTCTTCCTTCCATATACCTTATATGTTTTTTCCTACAGATACTTCTTAGATTACTTCCTTATTTTTTTTTACTCAGTAGTTATGACTCAGTTATCAACGTCAAGGTTTTGTCAAACTTTACAGTTAAAGTCATTTTGAAATTTTAACATCAGATAAAGTTTACTCATCTTCCTTCCTTTTGAAGGATTTCCTATTTCACTACTTTTGAATAAACAATTTTTTATCCTCTGGACTTAACAGCCCCTCTAATAAAAGAAAGTAGGAGTTGAAATGTGTGATGAAACTTCTTAGTTAATAATGTACTGCAGTCATGTTCACAAAATGATATTCACTTTTTACACTGAAGTATTATTAAACTGAATTTCAGTTTTCCTTCAGGAATCTATGGAATGTTGTAACTGCTAATCATTTTTACTGACTGCCACAAAACTAAGCTCTGGATCATTTGAGTACATATCAAATAGTGTAAATGTGTGACTTGTGCTTTAATTCAAGATAACTTGGATTAAAAAAAACTTTTACTGTGTTAGTTAGGTTTGTTATCTCTGTGGTAATTGATGGTTTCAAAAAAAAGGCAAGTGCTGAGTTCATATTTAACTCAGATTAGGAAGATTTAGTTTGATGAGGTTTTAAGAAGACTCAATAGCACAGTATGTTTTGGAATGATTTAAGTCTGTTTCAAATTATTCAATCATTATTGAAGTCTGTTTCAAACTATTCACGTTTGCTTGATGATCTTCTTGTCTGGATGTTGAAAATGATTAGGATCTCATAAGTCAATTTCCACAATGTCTTTCAATGTGTTGGACTACACCTTTCCATGATTCCCTACCTCCCACCTCAATGAGCCAGAGAATTCATAAGAGAGTGGGCTGCTGACTGAGTGTAATATACTATAATCATTCAAACACATGTTTCTCCTTTCCTTAAACTGGATAATGGCTGGGCAACTTTAGAACAATGGACACACAACTATCTGGAAGGCACCAGGTTGAGCAATAACATTGTTTCAGACGGTAGACTCATGGTGAATCATGGTATGAACGACTGGGTGGGGAAAGTTAGGCAGGACCACAAAGGACTCAGATCCCTTCCCGAAAGGTAGGGGCTCCTCCAATCCCGCCCTTCCCACTTACCCATGCTGGAGAGCTTTCCGACCAGTCCCGCATTCCGGACCGCTTCAGGACCGTGATCCACTCCTCTTTTTTTCTGCAAGACAAAGCAGGATCCGCGCTGTGATTCCAAGCGACACCCCTGGGAAGTGACATCAATCAGCCCACTGCCACTTGGAAATTTCCACTTTCCAGGAGCGTCCTCTGCCAAATTCCCCCGTCCCTTCCCCCCGCCAGCCAGCCAGCCAAATTCTCTAGAAGGCTCCATCCCAACCTTTCTTTCCTGGCTTCCGACACCTTCCCTCCCCCACGCCCCGCCGCCCCGTTTTCCCCCTCCTGATCACGACCGCGTGCAGCAGCCTTTTTCCTGCTGGGGGCCAATCGTCGCGGATCGACTGGATCGGGCACGAACGATAAATCGATCGATCATCCTTCGGAGCATCTCTTTTCCCCAGCCCAGCACGCGGCATCAAGTTCCCTTCTTTTTGTTAGGCTGGCTGGGGAAGGCGGAGGTCCGCAGCTCCCCCGTCGGGGAGGAGGGGAAGGAAGGCCCAAAGGACGCCCCCTCCCTCTCTCGAGCACCCCTGCAGTCTCCCCCCTCGCTGCTCCGGGCTATCCCTTGCCCGCGACGCCCACCTACCTGGCCCCGGGAGAAGGGGGCTCCAATGATGGCCACCGAATGGGAGAGCTTCCGAGGGACCCGCAGAGGGGAGCCCGCTTGATGGAGGAGCCGAGCGAAACTGCCACGAACAGCCATCGCGACGAAAGACCTCGGAAAGGAGAGCCGCGCGAAAGCACCAGCTCTTTAACCGCGCCGGCGTCGGCGCCCGCCTTGAGACCGCAGCTTTATAACCAGCAGATTTGTCGAGCCTCTGAGCCTTTGGCCCCGCCCCTTGGCCCTCGGCCCACTTACGTGCCAATCGGCGTAGAGCTCGCCTGGGGCGTGCCTCCGAGCCCCTCGGAAGACGCGAGCGAACGTGACCGAAGTTTCTTGGAGACCTCCTCGCTTCTGCATTCCCGCTTGACCTCCCTCTGGTTTTCACAGGTCGTTCCGGAATTTCGCCCCCCGCCCCTCCCCCAAGACATTTCTACTTGGGTAGTTTTTTGTTGAAAATCTGTCCGCAGATTCAGGGTTTCACACACACACACCCCTTCTTCCTTAAACTTAGAATGACTTTATTGTCACTTTGAATGTACACTAACAGGCATACATTAAAATGCAATTTCGTTGCATACAGCTCTCAAAGGGTCTCCATCTCCAATATACACTACATAAACATGACTAAATAAATAAATACAAAATTATGCATATACCCACATATATGACACAGAACAAAAGTCTAAACCTCATAAAAAACCCACCAACAACACTCCTAAAACTAGGTTAGATATCTGCCTTTTTTTAAAGGAAAGTTGGGCTCACAGATCAATGCAGTACATGTGTACTGGACTAGGAGGGACAAGGGGACAATTCAGAGCAATTTTTTTTTAGTGGCTGTCTTGGAAGATTTAAAGATACAGGATTGGTTGGTTAGTTATAATTATTCAATATGTACTGAATTCTCCACTCAGACAAATGAGCGTGTGTACAGATGAGACTTATGCAAACACAATTTCATCATTTCCGGTTCTTCTTTTCATCTATGAGCTGTAGGATTGTGGTATGATGTAACACTGATGGGTTATTTCAGCTTCTATAGGAAATAATACAAACTTATCTTAAGGACAAGCCCTCTTACTCAGGGCTTGCCCTTGCCCAATATGTTGGATGACTTTGTGCAAAAAACTCCTCAATTATTCCCTTCACATGAGTTCCACCTGTTCCTTTGCCACATTTGCAGCCTAAGACATCCAAGAGTGGATTGTTGGACATACACCATTTCCACAGAAATCAGCTGTCAGCTGGTTACATCTCACAGGTATTTCCTGTGTCTACTGTCATTTCTGGAAATAATTTATTTATTTATTTATATTTGAACTTGTATGCCGCCCCATCTCCGAAGACTCGGGGCGGCTCACAACTAAAAACACAGAACAATAAATATTTAAAAAGACATTAAACTAACAAGCCCAAATATAAGACATAACAATACAATAAAATATATTAAAAAACCCATCCCTCCCCCCAAAGGAGGGTCACAGCCCGGTTGGTCAAACAACCAAGTTTTAATTCGGCGGAAGGTGCGGAGATCAGGGGCCAGACGGAGTTCCAGAGGCAGTTGATTCCAGAGGTCGGGGGCCGCAACAGAGAAGGCTCGTCGTCGGGGAAGTACCAACCGGCATTGAACTGCTGATGGAACCCCGAGGAGTCCTTGCCTATGAGCCCGCACAGGGCGGCTGGAGCTAGCTATTGGAAGAAGACGCTCCCTCAGATATTGGGGACCCATGCCGTGTAGGACTTTGAATGTTAAAACTAAAACCTTGAATCTCTAATTGAGAGCTGACCAGAGTTGACCCATTTGTTTTATTTTTTTGCAACCTTAAAGCATTGCCAACTTTCCAGAAAGATGCTCATTTTTCTAAGAAGAGTAAGGATGAAAAGAAGTTACTAGTGTAGATCAGGTTATGAGCTGCTGGTGAATATCTAGCTCTGGTAGGCACAGGCTGAATAAAATCTGGTCTTGCCAATTCAGGATTCATTGTGTCATGGAATAGAACTGCCAGATTCCAGCATTCATATAGTTCTCAAAGAATTGTTAGTAAAATTAACAGCATCGAGCTATGAACACCTATTTAAAGATAAATCTCACTGTGCTCATTGGATCTTACTCACAACTAGGCACAAACAAAACAACTTTCTTCCTTCCACAGTTTTTAACATGAGATGAGTCATCCTGAGGTTCCTCACTTAAAAGAGGTAGTCTGGCTATTTTATTGTGAACCAGAAATACAATTAACTATCTCTATAAGATATCATTAGGCCTTGAATTCAGAATGCTGAATTTAGCCAGAGCATGTGATCTTGATGAAATCTTGTTTTATAAATCCTTATAGGTTAAATCAACCTCTTCCAATCAGAACATTACTAAAGTGAAGACTTTCAGAATTTCCAGCTAGCCCAAAGTCATGTTGAATAAAATCTGGCACGGGAAAGGTAAGGTTAGGCTGCACTGCATGAAACAATCTTTTCTGAGCCATAACAGAACAAGTACTGAGGAGTTTCCACAACAGATTCTGAGGAGATTCTACACTTCATGGAAAGTTACTGTCCAGATCATGGAAAAACACAGGACTGTTTTGCAATCATATTTGCTAATGCAATTCCAAATGATTTAGTTCCCACATCAATAAAAAAAATTAAAAAATTATACTGTTTTATTGTTTTCAATTGTACCTGCTTCAGAGATTATTAGCATTTGATGCCAGTCTGCTTTAAAAAAAATAAAACAAGCATAAAAGAAATGAAACAAATAGTAAAATACATTGCAACTGTACAATTAATCCAGTAAGCATTGTAATTATGAATAAAGCATATTAAGGAAACTGCCATGTGAGTAAAATATCATTAAAATATCAGTTATTGTAAGCTTTTTTAAAAAGTATTCTGTGAGATGAAACAATAAATATAAAATTGTGTCACAATTCCCCGAGTCACATGATGCTGTGTTCCCCGCTTCTTTTAAATAAATAATACCATTCTTGGCATCAAGAATCCCCCCCCAATTTTTGTAATTTTTCCTCATTGTTTTCCAGAGTCAAAAACATTAATTTCTCCAACGTCAGTGTGCGGGAATAATTTTTACAAGGTTCTTTTTTTGTGGGTCTATGCAAAACACAGGACACGGGACCAATCGAAATTTAAAAGAAAATCTATCCTAGCTGGATCGTCTCGATTTCTCGGAACTGAGAACCAAGAACAGCACAGCGCTGCCCAAGGAAGAGAAAGACTAGGAGAACCTGATGCATCGGAGATATTATGGCGGTGGGCTGTCCCTTCCTACGCTCCTGTCCCGGTTGTGTAAAGGGAGGGAGACGGCGGCCGAAGCAATAAAGGGAAGCCCCCTCCGGCGGCCGGCTCGCCAACCATTCCAGCACAACAGACAGCTCCTAGCCGGGAGAGGCGGAGCCTTGCTACCATAGAGCGACAGCCGGCTAGAGAGGGAGCGTAGAAAAAGATGCTCTGCGCATCTGCGAAACGCCTTTGCCTCGCTCCCGGGCTCGGACATGGCGGAAGAGCGGGAATACCTATCGGTCTCCGGGGCTCCCATTAAGCTGCGGCCCCTCCACCACAGCGCCTCCTGTCGGGAGCTCCAGGTGCGCTGCCCTCGGCTGCAGTTGGGCTCTCTGAGCGCCGTCACGTGCTGCGTGTGGCTCGTGGCCTATGGGCTCTTCGTCGTCAGCCAGGTAGCTGTCCGGTCGACGCTTTTCGAAGCGGGTTCGGAAATCTGAAGTTCGTTCAGACTCGGGGAGTGAAGGGCAATTAATGGTCCGCCATTACGAGGGGAAACCCCCCCCCGCTCCCCTCCCCAAGAATTCAGCCAGCAGGCAGCCCCACAACCCTCCATTTCGGCCCCTTTCAGATTGCTGGAACCGGCTGAGCTCTTAGTGTTTGTAGTGTTTCTCTTTAAAAGGCGTGGCCTTCCCCTCCCAGAATTCCGCAGCCAGCATTGGGCCACACATCTTAAAGTTGTCAAAGTAGAGAAAGATTGACCATTGCATTTAGTAGGCATTATTGTGGAGCTGATGGTGTACTGCATTTATCACCAGGGCATCTTATGCTTGTGGTCCTCCTAATCCTTTGTCAGGGTGGCCCAAAGGTGCTTTTTTCAAGAGGCAACTGGATTTTCTTTAAAGACCTTTCACTTCTCATCCAAGAAGCTTCTTCAGCTCTAAAGAAGCTTCTTGGATGTGAAGTGAAATATCTTCAAAGGAAAACAAGAAAATCCAGTTGCCTCTTGAAAAAAGCACCTTTGGGACAAAGAAGACCTGGATGACTGAGAATTTCCATAAACCTTGTCAGGATATTAATGCAAGACATTGTCTTCGCCCCATTGTAGTCCACCCTCATAGCAGGTACCACCACTTAGCTTCCCTCCAGTTTAGCAATGGGACATGGGGCCTTGGTCCCTGGCCACTGCTTTTCAAGGCCATTTGACTTTTGACAGCAAGGAAGTTGGGGCTTTCTCCCTCTACATGGTCTTCAGAATCACTAGAATTCCTCTTCCACCATCAACATTCCTGTCCTGGTTGCACATGATATAGGGTGAAGTCTAGTGGTTCTGGAAGACTCCCAGTTGAACAATGGTTGAACTAAATGTCTCTGGAGATTCTCAGTCATCCAGGTTATGGTTGTCCCAAAGATGCTTTTTCAAGAGGCAACTGGACTTTGAAGACATTTTGCTTTTCACCCAAGAGCTGAAGAAGCTTCTTGGATGAGAAGTGAAACGTCTTCACAGAAAAACAAGAAAATTCAATTGCCTCTTGAAAAAGCTTTGGTTGAACTAAAGTTCCCAAAAGTGAGGAAAGAACACAGTGGTGGGATTCAAATTTTTTTACTACCGGTTCTATGGGTGTGGCTTGGTGAGTGTGGTATGTCTTGGTGGGTGTGGCAATGGAAGGATACTGCAAAATCCCATTCCCTCCCCACCCCACTAACCTGCTTTCCAGCTCCGTTCTCCTGTGCAGGGTAACAAAAGAAGACCCAGCCAATCAGCTGGTACTCGGGAGGCAGAGAATAGATGGGGCCATGGGCAGTCAGAGGTGGTATTTGCTGGTTCTCCGAACTACTCAAAATTTCTGCTAAGAACTGGTCAGAACCTGCTGAATGCCACCTCTGAAAGAACACAACTCTTTTCTACATTTATCTCCTTGTATTTTGAAACGTTTCTCCTAGTGCCACTTCACTTTCTGCTCATCTCACCTATCTCAACAATCTCTTTATCTGCAAGGAGATAGTTCATGAACCATCTTTTTGCCAAGAGGTCTTTAAGCATTAATTCAAATATCTTACAATTTATTTATCTACAGTTTCTTAACTGGACCCACAGTTCAATGTAAAACCCATCATGTCTTGTGAAATTAATATGGTTCTCTTTCTAAATGAAATGCATATGATTTTGGCACTGGTTAAAAAAAATTAAGAGCCTATCAGGAAAAACAACTATTGTAAATAAAAACAGTTCAAAGATGTTTTTGACATTCTATCTCCATTATATGTAATTATCAGTGTCATGTCTTCAACTTGTATCTCTGTTTTAAAAATAAACATGTTCTTATTTTGCCAGAAATGTATATTTTTAGCTTGCTGTACCATTTTTATGTCTGATATAAGAACAAGTAATATCTGTTTTATGAAACACAAATGTACAACAAATGTACTACTGTGCTTAGGCAACTATTTATTGTGTCTGCATAATTTCAACTTGTACTCTTGATATAGTGCATGAGCCATTCATATAGATGTAAATGGTAATGATCAGCTCTTCCTTTGAAAGTGTTTTATAGTATTGAAGTATAGTATATAACTATGTAGAATGATTTTTGTTTTGTCCGTTTGAGAACTTGTTTTCCATTACAGAATAGTATGGTGCTCTCTGCTTCTATATTTATCACATTGATTGGCCTACTTGTATACCTGCACTTTGTGAAAATTGACCAGGAGTCTCTGCTGATAATTGACTCGCTTGGGATACAGATGACCTCATCTTATGCATCAGGGAAAGAGAGCACAGCCTTTATAGAGATGAACCAGGTCAAAGATGTGGTCATCAATGAAGCCATTTATATGGTAAGGAGATCCTTTTCCTATACTACTAAGAAATTGTATTAAAAATAATAAGATATTTCAGAAAGAAAAAAAATACTTGAATATTTCATGTTCCTAGTGAGAAGAATCTGAGGAAAAGTTGTGCATGTGCTTGTTCTACATTATAAAATACTGTTTCATTGCTTATTATTTTGAAATGGGAGAACTTTGAAGGATGCTTCATCTATTGAGTTTCATAGGATTGGGATGGTTCAGAAATGGCCCAGACATGAGAACAAGTTAAATTCTAGATATAATTGGCAGATATATAGTACCGGTATGAGGAATAGACTTGTTTGCTTTTGTCTAAAAAAATAACTGATTGCAAGTTGCTTCCTGTTTAAAAACTACCATACCTTTGGAACTGTTTCAACAATCAGAAAAATGAGTGAGAAAGCAATATTCGGAGACCCAGTATCATGCAAAGCCACAATGTTGTAAATAATCTCTTCTTTGACATTATGTTGTTTCTTGCAGGAAGTTAAGCTACAATCTGGCAAACCACGGCTTAATTTAGTATATATTAGTATGTAGTAATATATAATATTTATATTGTACAATACATATTTGAACCCTGCCATAGTCAGTAATGAAAACTTGAGGTAATTCATGAAATGGGAAGGTGTTTTATTAAAAAAGCTGATACTGAAGGAACTCTTTAAAAAAGAAGACTTCTGTGTTGTCAAGTTAGAAGTTTCTCTATTCATATTTGAATGCTGTTTTAAAGAATCCTACTGACACAAATATTATTTCCATGTATATTTTTCTGCCCATAGAAAATGTGTGGATAGCAATATCTTCTAAAGGATTGTTTTAAGAGCAGATTTTATAGCTGGGATAATTTTATTTTTTTACGATCTTATCTATACATTACTTTTAGCAAAAAGTTATCTACTACTTGTGCATCCTTCTTCAAGATCCTATTGAACCTCATGCTGTTTCTGAAGTAGTGCCACTGTTTCAGGTAAGTATGAAGTGTATTGCTGAGGATGTTAAGACCTATCATACCACATGTTTTTCTTGCTGAGATGCTCTTGAAAGCCATTTGTTTCTTTGCAGTATTTCTTCTTTGGAAAATACATAGAAAGTAAAAATATTAAAAGTGCTTTTAAGTTAGAGAACAGCATTTTTACGTGATCTTTTTCTCAATCCCATGTTAAAGAATATATATCTTTGAAACTTACTTACTTGCAATAACTGTGCCTTTAGATATAGCAGTGATGTGCTCAGCTGAGCATGGACTGACCACTGAACTTTTTAGATAGTTAATTTTGCACAGGTAGGTGGAGTAGTAACCCTTGTCACCCTTTGATGCATTTAAATTCTTGTTTTTCTCAGTTATGTCAACTCTAAAGAATACAATTTACCACCTCACTGAGCCTATTAACACTTCTGTAATCACGTATTGTACTAAATTAACCTGTTTTTCTATGAAACTTCTAGATACTCCACAAAGAGAGTTTCCAAATGGACTTTATTCTGTTAAAAGATCATTCAGAAGTCAAAAATAGCTAGAGAGCAGAGCGTAGAAAATTACTGAGTAGAGTAAAAATAATCAATACATTAATTTGTTTTTAACTGTTACATAACTCAGCAACAGTAAATATATATTATCTATTCTTTAGCAATATAATATTTTTGTATTGATAAAGATGGAATTCTAGGCTGAATAAGAGTAATTCAGTTGGATATAATTAATTCAGACCTTTAAAAAATTTAATTTTCCCCTCTATTTCTTCCCACTGTATCTACAGGTAGTCTTCTCTTGAGATCAGGAACTTACAGTTTGGGAACAAAAGCTATAATTCTTTTTGTTTTGTTAACTTAGAAAGCCAAGTGATAGATATATATGAAGTAAATCCTCAGTATATCTAAAGTCAATGGAATTTATACAGTGTTCAGTATGCAAACATTGGAGTTAAACATGAAGTAGGAGCCATTGGCATGGAATCCTGAGCTGTAGGCTACACTGGTAAATCAATTTCATACAGAGAACTAAAACTCAGTTGTGCTTTTTGAGCTTTCTCTAGGAAGGAATTAATCAAGGAAGATTGATTTATTAAGGAATTCCCCATTTGGGAAAGTTTATAAATGTGTTCAATTGGTTGTTGTGGTTGTCTTGTAAAATCCAATAAATCACAGTGGTTCTATACCAATTTTTTATATGATTTCAGGTGCAAATTCACATAAAACATTATTTTTATTTATAGAGCTCCATGCCACGTCTAGACTGCCTTGTAGACATATACAAAAGTTGTCAAGAAATCCTGGAGCAGAGGAAAAACTCTTGATACCAGCTTTTAATGTGAAACTTTTTATCAAGACAGAAGAACCACAATAATACAATTTTGCTCCAAGTTATTAGGTGAAGCTAATAACCATGTTAATCTACCTGGCTATGTTGACATCTAGGTAGGAGTAAATTCAAATCCACCAAGGAACTGAGAACTGTTAGTGCTTTTTTGAGAAAGGATCGAACGTGCAGCTGTGAAGAAATGTTACAGAACAAAATTACTAATCCAGGTTCCACACTTTCTTCAGTCAACCTCATGATGTAAGAAACTCAATGATAATTTTTTCCTGTCAAAAATTAACCCTGTCTAAATGACTGGAAATCTACAAGAAAGGCTCAGCAGAAATAAGATGAAAATAAGGTTTTTTCCCTTCCTAAATAAAATTCCATGGAAGACTAGAATCTGTTTTCTAATAATGTTGAGTTATATGCTATGTTTAATAGTATTCCTTTTACAGACTTAATTTTGTTCATTAAATATGCATAAGTATTAGTGGATTATGATAATTGTAGGTGTAATTTGTGGTTGCTAGTTAAGATCATTTGTATTTATGGAATTCACAAGCAAAGTGATTTTTCCTGAGTGACATAAGGATGCACTTTGATTTTACAAAAAACCCCCTGGAACAGTAGACACCTACTTCTTGAACAATAGCTCCATCTGCCCAGAAATCTACACCTGAAGTGCATTTTTACACCAAAAGCTGAGAAACAAAACTATTAAAAGACCCAAAAGGTGCTTTTTCAAGAGACAACTGAACTTTCTGTTTTTCTTTGAAGATTTTTGCTTCTCATCCAAGAAGTTCTTTCAGCTCGCTTCAGCTGAAGAAGCTTCTTGGATAAGAATCTTCAAAGAAAAACCAGAAAAGTCCAATTGCCTCTTGAAAAACCATCTTTGTGATAACCGTGACCCGAATGACTGAGATAGACATCCTATTAAAAGAATAGAGTGAAAGAAAAGATTCTTATTGTATTGAATTGCATCATTTATCAACACACTTCCATCTTAACACAGAACACAGTGTTTATGCATGGGACATTAGCATAATTGTAAAACTGTAATTAGTTACTTCTAATGTCCAGTTAGGGCTAGGTGCCATGGTCAGTATTAAACCTTGCTATACTGAAATGAAAAAAAAATCGGTCAAAGTTGCTATACTTTAAAATAAATAAACTGTAAATGTATAATAATTTATTTACATGAGAACCTGTATGAACCAGAAGAGAGCCCCAGCTAATATCTTCCATGTTGGAGACTCCATTTTCTATTTATGAAATGGGGATTTTAAATTAGTTTATAACGATGACAAACACAACTGGAACTAAAGAACTTTCAATCCAATATTAAAAAATGTTGATACAATAATATTTCTTATTTTAGACTGCTGTGTTGCTTTTTACTGAAAATGCACACCAAAGCTTACTTTTGTATATATGCATAACCACACCTGTAGTATCTTTGCTCCTTTGAGGACAGAGTTTTTTTTTAATTCCTGTGCTTTTTTACTGCATGGGGAATGCTCAAAGATCATAAATATGTTTACTAGATTAAGTAAATTTAGCTGCAACTTTTAATAGATCTATTGTAATAAAATACTTTTATTTAACAGGAAATTGATATCCCAATTTCCAAATATTAGTTTCTGATGCAAGAATTAGTTCGATGGAATTAATATTAACTGGTAAGGAAGGCAAAGAGGAAAAGAAAACCATTTTAAATTTATTTATTTATTAATTATCCTATTATCTAAAATAGGATGCCAGAAAATAACTATCACTATGTTTTTTTGTAGAAAGCTAATCTCAGTAGCCAAATGACCAAAAACTCAAATTATTTTATTTAGAAGTGATCAGTACCAATAGTGGGCACATGGAAAATTAATTAAATGGTGATTATAATATTACAAAGAAGGTACTTGTGATTGAAAAGAAAATATAATTATATGGTGCAAGCCAAGGGATTATCTGGTTGGTGAATGTCATGCTCTGTCATGTGCAATATATCTAGATTTGTTCATAATGTTGCTAAATCCCCAAAGTATTTTATTAAATTCAAATTTTATTTTGTCATGTGCATTAAAATACATCAGTGGGAATGATATATTTCAGTGAAAGTGGCTTCTGTGTGTTTGTGTGTGCATGCTTGTGTCTGTGTATATACACACATACACATACTCAAAAATCAGAGCAATACAAAAACCTACAGTACAATACCAGAACTAAGATTTAAGCATCTTTTACATCCACTAATTCTGCTTTCCTTAAAACTTACGAAATAAAACATTCCGCAAACCTATCTAACTTCTTGTGTTGCTCAGCTGCTCTTATCACTAGTCGGGTTTTTACTATCCTTCTCCAAATATTTAGCTTCTCATGGCCTTGACCTATTGTTTCATTTCCTGACGTTGGTCCACAAGATGTGTAATTGATTCATATGTACATCCTTTGCACATAGCTTAAATGAATGTAAAACTGTCAAGGTATCTCCTGTTCAACTGGATGTCATGCATATTTATTTGAAGTAAGTAACTCATACCCTCGGGTATACTGCGTTTCCGGCTTAGCTTTCATTCTTGCTTGAACATACTAGTTCTCAATTTCTTTTTTACGTACTTTATTGTATTTTGAATAAAAATATTAGCTCCATTGGGGATTCAAATATATTGGATTCAAACCCACTTTAGACAGTGTGCACAATTAAAAAGAGATTGAAAACAACAATTAACAAAAGACTTACAACAAAAGAAACAAATATTCCCAAGAAGAACTTCAAATTAGCCCAAACCCTGGGGAGATAAAAATCAGGTCATTCTAAAATAAGGCCAGGGCAGGGAAATGCAGATCTCAGCGGAGGGGATGCTGTTCCAAAGGGCAGGAACTGCATAGGGGGTATGATTCCTGGATCTATAAGAATATGCTATTTTATTCATGAGTCTTTGAACCTACTGACTGTCGGATCAAACAGGATGGGCAAATGCCATGGGAGATAGACCTTAAATATCCAGACCCAGTGTCATGAAGGGCTTTAAAGATGGTAACTTGCACCTTGAATTGCTTATTGGTAACCAGTACAGTTTCCAAATCAGAGGGGTTATGTAGCAAACCAAGGGTTGTCCACAACTGCCTGGGCTGCCACATTTGGGACAACCTGTATCTTCAACAGCAGTCCTATGTACAATACATACACTAACAATAGTCTATATGTGAGATGACCAAAGCATGACTGACTGTCCAAAGTGTCCCATTTCAGAACAGTTAAAGTTGGCCTGCAAGAAGTGTAATCCTATTTATGATTAAAGACATGATCTCAAGATGTGAGCTGTCAAATACAAGTAGTCCTTGGCATGGTTAATGACTGTTCTGGATCTCACAACCATTAGTTGGTTATAAAGCAGACAGATTAACTCCACAAAGCATCCATACAAAGTCTTTTTATTGGTTCATCAGGCATTCTCAAGATAACTCATGGTTACGTTGAGATTCATCTCAATGTTGAACTCTGCATAGCTGACTTTCTGGTGTAAAACGATAGTTCTCCTTTCATTCCGATAATGGTGGAGCAAGGGGGTAAAGCAGCAGCATGATGCTGGGTTCAGGCAAGAGTGAAGGAACCTCCCCCAACCCACCAAGGGTTGATTCGGTGACCAATCAGGATTACAGATGTGGCCACATGACATGGACTACATTTCCCAGGATACCTTAACTACATTTACCATAATGCATTCCCTTAAGGGGACAGCTCTCAATTCCTAACTAACTATACCAATTCCCCATTAACTATATACTGTCTGGACAGCACAATGACCACACATTTGGTGACAAGTTACAACAATGCTGAACAAGTGGTGATTGTGATCAGTTCTTGAAGTTCCAGCTATCCTTCAACTTCAGCACCTCCACAATCACATAAAGGGCACTTGGTGACAATCTTACAGCATCACTTGGTTAAATCAGGATTCAGATAACTGGGTGTTGTCAGCATACTAGGCATACCTTTACCCAGCAGTTTTATATTTGGGAAAGAGCACTGACCTTTGTGGCTTCCCATATACCAAGGGCTTCCAACCAGTGGTGGGATTCATTTTTTTTACTACCTGTTCTGTGGGCGTGGCTTGGTGGACGTGGCAGGGGAAGGATACTGTAAAATCTCCAGTCAGAGGTGGTATTTGCCAGTTCTCTGAACTACTCAAAGTTTCTGCTACCGATTCTCAAGAACTGGTCAGAACCTGCTGAATACCACCTCTGCTTCCAACTCAATCTTCCATCAACTTCTGACTAGATTTGGAGAAAAGAGTAACACCATGCCCCTCAAATTTAAGGCTCACAAGAACTCCAAAATGATAACATTGTAGAAGGTATCAAAATCTGCTGAGAGATCAAGAAGAACTGTTGCACACACATACCCATACCCCATCCCAACTCTGCCAAAAGTTATCCAAAAGTTTAACCAGTACCATCCAAATGCTGGGTCTTTGTCTGAATCCTGACCAAAATGAATCAAAACAATCCATTTCCTCCAGGACTCTAAAGCTGCATCCTGATTACCTCAACAATTTTCACTAAGAAGGGAAGCTGGAGACTGAACAAAAACTATCCAGGACTGTCAAATCCTGCAACAGCTTCTTCAGCATCAACAAAACCTAAACTATGTCATGGACCCTCCTACATGCTACTTTTGGGAAACCTTAGCAACCTAAGAGGGGCATGGAACTAATGAACAACTAATCAAATTACCACTCCTAAAGCTCCTGCTCAGGAATTACTTGTACAAATTCTTTTCAGTTAACCAAGTGAGACTCTGCTTTCATTACCTTGAGAGGACCAGTCAAAATCTATTCTCTTGTCACTAGAGTACTGTAATCTGTCGTATGAAGAAGTTGCCATCTGATAGGTCTTTAACTCTGATACAGAATCATCAGCATGCAAAGGCTACTAGCTGGCAATTTATTTCATTCTGCAGTTCATTAGGGATAAGGCAGACCTGTAATGCTGTTAGTGTCACATGGTAATCAATACAGGGAGCTTCCATTGTGACATTGATAAACAGCTGACTGAAACATGGAGAGGAATAAGGTGAAGCATGTGAACTGAGAAAGTTAACATTAGATGCAAACAAAAACTAATATCAGGATACAAAGTGCTTTAAACCTGGTAAGAAGAGAAGCCTTTCCTAAGAGAAGCAAAAAAGGAAAAAGAGGAAAACAGAAACAAAAATAATTTGATAAGATAATAATTTGGTAAACTGATTTAACAATCTTTGTCCAAATCTGCAGGCTGTAATTGTCTCAGTTGCTCATGCATGGGCTGGATTCTAGATCAAGTTTCAATAAGGCTACCTTCTACTATATCCTTCAGTTGACAGATTATCTCTTTCATCTGAGCAACCAGCAAATCTAGTTTGTAAATGCCTATAATGTATTTCCCCCAAAATAAGAGCGGGTCTTATATTAATTTTTGCTCCAAAAGTCTCATTAGGGCTTATTTTCCATTTAGGTCTTATTTTCAGGGAAATACGGTATTAAATATGTCTGGCTGATAATCTTAACTGAAGCTTATTTTTGGGGTAGGGCATATATTACGAGCATCCTGAAAAATCATGCTAGGGCTTACTGTTTGTTTATTGTTTATTGAAAATAAGACCTGGGGTCTTATTTTTAGGAAACACAGTAGGTGAACTATGGGAACTAGTGCGTCGTGTCAAAAGCTTCATGGAAAAGATGTATTTAGAAGTTGAATCTGAATGAATTAAAAGAGATATTGAAGATTCTGGAAAGCTGCTTCAAACAGCATACATGCACACATATAGGTCTCATCTTTAATTTTTTAAAAATATTATTATTCTGGATTACAAAACAGAAAAGAAATACAATAACAATCATGCAGATTTTATTCCATGTTTATTCTTGATACTTCCTTTCTGATGTTTGAATAGTATTTTTAGATAATCATACTGTTTCTTTAATTCCTTGGGGAGTTTGCTGGCTTCTATTTGTAATGCTTCTGAAGACTCTGTGGTGAGAGATGTCTGCAGGCCATACTTGCTGTAACACAGCATAAGGTGTTTCCAAAAGAAGAATCTAAATTAGTGAGCAGAAGAAACCAATAAACGATCTTTACCTAGTAGCACAAGATAAGGTAACTTGCAAATAAACATTGAAACTCTTGCAAAAGAATTAGAAAATACAGATGTTTGTACAAGTTCACAAATATCTTTGGTCTTAGAACGTCTTTATTTATTTAGTAAAACATAACACATAGCTTTCATGGAAGATCCCATTTCAGAATGCAGTTGGACTACAATTTCTTTGCCATATGAAGGTTAATTGGAAGATACCTTTCTCATTAGAATAGAGTATCTCAACCTTGGCTATTTTAAGACAAATGAACTTCAGCACCTACAATTCCCATAGGGTGTTGAAGTCCACATATCTTAAAGTTGCCAAGACTGAAGAACACTACACTAGAAAGATTAAGATCAGGCTCTTAACAAGATGTGAAATATATGACAGGAAAGTAGGAAGCATGGTAAGTGTAGGGTTCTTATGTATGGGAAAACAGTCTAGCTCAAACCCTAAAAACCTCCAGGGTTGCACATGGTGGGGGGAGAGAGGGAGGGAGGGGGAGAGAGAGAGAGGGAGGGAGGGAGGGAGGGAGAGATCACATCTCTCTCTCTTTCCCTGTCATAAACCTCATAATCTTCCTCAAATTACAGGAATAATCCATTTCTACCTTGGTTTTACTTTATTGTAAATAGGCTAGCGGCATTGACGAAAAAGGTCAAGTTAATGGGCACACTAGAAAAAGAAAATTTAGGGGTAAGCTGCCCCTACTATTCGTAAACCATATTTTATGGTTATTACCTTTTGCTTATTACCATTATAGCCAACTAGGGGGCATGATGGCTTAGCAGTTAAAGATGAAGCCCCAGTTCAAGACCTGAATGCTGTGTGATAAGATGAGCTCCTGTTACTTGCCCCAGCTCCAGACAACTTAGCAGTTGGAAAGTATGCAAATGTGAGTAGATCAATAGGTGCCACTTCAATGGGAAGGCAAAAGCATTCTGTGCACCTCGATGTATAGTCATGCTGGCCATATGACCATGGAAATGTCTTTGGACAATGCTAGCTCCCTCAGCTAAGAAATGGAGATGAGCGCCGCCTCCTAGAATAGGTCATGACTGGAAAGGGGAAACCTTTACTTTTACCTTTTTATTATAACCAAATAAGGAAATGGCTGCATATTAATTGGATGACTTATAAACCCTAGCAGTAAATAATAAAACATACTATAAAATAAATTTGACCTCTGTAATAGCATGCATACCTGGCATCCATTACATATGATTACAGGTTCTTTCCAGGAGAAGTGGTTCACATCAATCCTTTACAATATAGGTATATTAATGTCATAAGGGGAAAAAGATTGGCAAGGAGACATGTCTGATACCTGAATAAAAGCAGGAAGACTAATACACAAACACAAATGGAGATAGGTTTTGTTTGTCTCAGCAGATTGCCTTGCTCCTTCACTTTTCATTTGACTGGAAGCAACACCATCTGGAAGCAGGATGGAGACCACAGGGACACATCCATGCAGTCATAATAGCATCAATTCAGCAGGGGCTTCCCACTGATTCCTTCTGGAATTGTTTGGCTTTCCAGTCTAGCCTTCAGCCTTAGGGTTCCCCAATGGTTTCCCAGCCAAGTATTAGCCACATGATGACATGGAAAGAGGCATGAGGATGTGTACTTGTGACATACTGTACCTGTGAACTATCCTTATGCTATGTTCTATGTTCTTATGCTATTCTACTGTACTTTTGTATGGCAGAATCTATCAGCAAATGTGCCTTTCCTCTATTACACAACAGCCTTGCTGGGCTTTTGATTTTCACCAAAAAAAATCTAGCTTTTCCAAAAAGTGTAGAAAACAGTGCAAGTCTTAATAAGTCCCAAGTTTTTCAAGACACTGTCCAGAGATCCAAAAGTCCTCTATTGCCTATGCTACTGGCTATGCCTGGCTATGCATTATATTTCAGCAATAAGTAAGTTGTGAACAGGTGTCAAAAATAGTACAGTTTATTAAATGATTTCATATAGACACTTTATTATTCCATACATTTATGCTGCTGTTGTAGTCTATAAGCCACCTGTTATTTGAGCTGTTCTAGACAATCTACATACTGTATTTTACCTAATATTTTAGACAGCTTCACATCTATTCTACCAAATCTTGTTATCAACAATATAAGTATTTTCTTTTTCAGATGCTGCAAACTTTGCATATGCATTTAACCTCCTCTAATGGAGCTAGCTCTGTTAAAGTAGAACATACCTATCCAATTGATGATAGTGTAATCTCCTTTCCTTCTAATATATTTCAGGAGAGAGATATTTCTCTTGCAAGAGAAAGTGAAAGAGAAGAAAAGATCTTGACACAGAGTGGGAATGTGAATGTTGCAGAGTTCCACAAAGTTCCACAAAACCTATGCATTCTGATTTAGTGGCTGTAAGTAATTAACATGTATTTAAGATTTGTTTTTAGACTTTATTTTAAATATGTTCAAAGAATGGCCTAATTCCCTGCACAGATATTTTCTCTAGGGCTACCAGATCCACAAAACTCTAGACACCACAAGAGGGCACTCATAAGAAAGAGAAAACTTTTCCACTTTGCTGACAGCTGTGATTCTCCAAATTTTGGAGCTCAGATCTAGTTGCCCTGATTTTCCCTGAGCCTCATTTTCTGATTTGAGTGTGCTTAGCTATCATCCCTTTTATCATACATCTTGAAAATCCCATCTTCAACAGGCAATTCTGTGTTTTGTGGGTTGTAAAGTGGTAAAAAAATGGTGTAAACCAGGACAGATGACTTGTTGCTGAAATTAAGATACCCTTTCCTCCTTAAGGTGCCCATTTCCCCTTCTTTTATTAGCCAAATGAAATAAACAGTATTTTTTCTTCTTTTAGCCTTGTTCCTGTCAGTTTGATGGGAAAGGGAAGAGGGAAAAAAGGACAATGAAAGTTGTAAATTGTTCTGCCTATGACATCAATAACAGCTTTTACAGCTGAGTGAAGGGCCAAATTTAGCATTATGATAAGAAAAATGCTTTGTCTCCAGTCCATGGCAAGCCAGTGTACCTGGTTGGAGGAACAGCTGCTCCGGGATGACCAAAAGGACAGTCCTGTGACTACTGCAGCTCTAGAATATGAGACTGACTTTCCCACCAACATCAGCAAGCCACTGTCAGTCAAAATTCATATTAGTGGTCTGCAGGATTTAAAATTATGAGTCCCTGAGGTCCAAAAGGTTGGCGACCCCTGCTCTTATCAGTCACTGAAGTATTAATTAAGTAGAAAAACTAGCATGTTTACAAGGCTATCATTGTAGCCTGTAGAAGTTTAGAAGGAAAACAAGAACTGATCAGTATTTTCTTCAATTGTGTGATGCAATAACATGAATAACTTTACAATGGCAGCTCTAAGAATTAGTCACTCTTCTTAGGCTTCATCACATAGATGCTTAAAGAAAGGGGAATAGGTCAGGAGCAGAACTCATAATAATTGTTATAATCATACTAAAAGGTAGATATTAGGCCCAGTACTCTCAATATCTTCATAACTGAATTAGATGAGGGAATAGAAGGGGAACTTACCAAATTTGCAGATGACACTAAGCTGGCAGGAACAGCTATCACACTAGAAGATAGGCTCAAGATCCAGATGGATTTTGACAGACTTGAACACTAGGCCCTATGTAACAAATTGAAATTCAGTGTAGAGAAAAGTAAAGTACTACACTTAGGCAAGAAAAACCCAAAGTACACATACAGACTGGGTGAAACCAGGCTTAATAGCAGCAACTGTGAGAGGGATCTTGGAGTCTTAATGGACAACCAGCTAAATATGGGCCAGCAGTGTGCCCTGGCAGCCAAAAAAGCCAGTGCAATCCTAATTTGCATTAACAGAGGGATACAATTAAGATCAAGTGAGGTACTAATACCTCTCTATACACCCCTGGAGTATTGCATCCAGTTTTGGTCACCATACTATAAAAAAGATATTGAGGCTCTAGAAAAAGTGCAGAGAAGAACAACCAGGATATTAGAGGACTGTAGACTAAAACATATGAAAAACAGTTACAGGAACTGGGCTTGGCTAGTCTAGTGAAGAGAAGGACCAGGGGAGACATGATAGCAGTCTTCCAACATTTGAGGGACTGCCACAGAGAGGAAAGGATCAAGCTACGGTATTTTCTAAAGCGCCTGTAGGGCAGACAAGGAATAATGGATGGAAACTGAACAAGGAGAGATTTAACCTAGAAATAAGGAGAAATTTTCTGACAGTGAGATCAATCAACCAGTGGAACAGCTTGCCTTCAGAAGTTGTGGGAGCTTCATCACTGGAAGCTTTCAAGAAGAGACAGGACTGCCATTTGTCAGAAATGGTTGGACTAGCTGACCTACAAGGTGAGGTCCCTTCCAACTCTGTTAATCTGCAAGAATCTGTGGAGATAAGATCAGTGGAACTTCTCTTAGCTGCATCCTGTAGGCAGTTTAGTTGATCAGAGAAATATTCATGATTGTGTATTTTAGTAACAATATTTTTATCATAGGGAACAGGAACAGCTTCACTTTGTTTCTCATCCCTGAGATGTTTGTAGAGTGGAATTTAAAAAAAATTAAGATGGTAACTGTGCCAGCACAATCAAAGTCCTCCCCCCACTTCACATGCCTCGATGCTTCTTAGAAGTGTCAATGCAAGTCTGTTTTGTATTGATGTGTAATATGAGGGAATGACTTTGCGAGACAGGAGGAAGAACTGCAAACTAGACAACTGCCTGGCAAGTAGTAACTGAGCCCTCAAAAGAAATGTGGACATAGTAAATGTCTCAGAAGAGTTTGTAAAAGTAGAGATGGAGGAACTTGGAGACTTGCAAGATTCTGTTAATGTAATTTACAAAAAACTTAAATCTAGTATTTTTGGGTGTGCATCCTATCTGGACTTCCTTGCAAGACTGACACAAGGCATTTATGTATATTTGCAGACTAACTATATACTTTAAAGAGTGTGGCAAAGTTTGGCTATTACCTCTCTTAATTTAGTTGTCACCTAGTCTTTAATATTCACAACTTTTTTCTGAATAATTTTAGCTTCTTCTGCTCTTAGCTGTTTTTGTTAGAAATATAAGACAAATACCCATAAAAGTAGCAGGGGGCGGAGCACCCCCTGGGCTCCATTTTTTGGCATCCTGGGCCTCAGGGAAGCCTACTGGGCGAAGCAATAGGACAGTGAGGGGGATCCCGGCACAGCGAACAGCTGATTATCGGGAGGAAAAAAAGAAATAACTTAAGGAGTGACTGGGCAGGGGAGAATTCAGTCAGCGATGCTGGGCATGTGCAAGATGTCATGCATGCATGATAAGGACTGACTGGGCAGGGTGGGGTGGGTGGAGAGGGCTGGGGTCAGCCAGGGGCACGATTTGCCAGTTCTCCAAACTGCACAGAATCGTTAACAACCAGTTCTATAGAACCAGTCTGAACCAGTAGAATCCCACCCCTGGTGTTAGGATTATATATTGTACATTTTGCCACCAACTATAAATCCTCCCCTTTAATGACAAACACAAATGAGCTGGAAATGAGCTATTTATTTGAATTCAGTGGACTTTTGATAAAGTAAGTCAGGACTCTTAGCCACCATTGGATAGAAGAGTCCACTCTATTCTGATAGTTTTTCAGAAGGGAGTTATGAAGGGGATATGCTTCGGAGTTTTGGGTGTTAGAGTTCCTTTCATAAACTCATAAGTCTTAAAGGATCATCTATTGTTTTCTAGAGGATCTTCATTAGTCCAAGTACTGCATTTAATTCAGTGGTGACAGGAATTTTCTTTTTTCTTTAAAACAAGTTTTATTCAATTTTTAATGGTTCAAATAAGGCTCTTTTCAGTAGACAGCATATTCCCGGGTCATCACTTTTACATGCAAATATGACAATAGTTCTATATTCATTCTTGACATTTAACTTCCTATTTTATCCCATTTTTACTTCCATTCCATTTTTTGGCAAACAAAGGGCCAAACAAATTAATCCTAGTCTCAAATCTTAATCTCAATCTGTATAACTCCCCATTTCATTTCAAATTAGTTGTAAATATTTTTTAAACGTTTATATATCTTAAAAATAACAATATGTTTGCCCATCATATAGAAAATAAAGTTTATCCATATCTATCCTTTAACTATCTTCACATTGTTAATACTCTTTTATCATTTACATATTTCTTTTATCCGTCAGATTTGCCTTTTCATCACATATTCTCTCCATAATTCTAAATCAATACAAGCTTTAACACAAAAAGAATAAAAAGAAAACCTAGACTTGCCCCCTTTACTACTTTGAAAGTGACACCTCAGTGGTTAACATATTAACATAGTGATAATCATTCCCTTTAAAGCAAAAGATAGAATAAAAGAAAAAGAGAAAAGAAAAGCTACATAACATTATATCTCTTTTCAATCGGGTTCTGCAACACATATCCCCCTAAAGTTTGTTTATAGTTCCAAAATAATAGTAAAAATAACTAACCTTGGTTACTGACAAATCTGGTTTTAAACATCTTCAAAAATCATTTCAGTTAATTCAATTTATCTAATCAACATTTACCTTTCTTTTATAAATAAAAAGTAAAAGTGTAACCTTCATCTAATAAAATTGTCAGTAACCCCTCTATTGTTTTACATTTTATGATTACAATATATTCTTATTACCCCTCTTCTCCATGCAGAACCCCCTTCTTAATACATTAACCATTATCTCTATGTAAACAACTTTCTTTCTTCATTATATAATTCCTGTATTTCTCTATCTTCTGCTCTTGTTTCTTGTTCCTCTCCTCCTTTTATCCTGCTATATCCCTTCTCCATCCAATTTGAACCCCTCTCTCTCTTTGCCTTTCTGCTCCTTTTCTTCTGGACCTTTCTAGCATGCCTAATTTCATAAATGTTCCTTTTAATTACTTTCTTAGGTTTCGTTTTTTTAACCACCCTTCCTTTCCCTTTTATTTGTATTAATCTTTGTGTTAATTGTCTCTTTAAAATGGCTTTCCCTTGTGCTGGCTCCTCCTTTCCAAGATTCCTTCTTCTTGTTCTTTGTTCGCCATTTCCATGCCCATGTCTTCTGCAACGAGCCAAATTAGTTCAGTCACTTCCTGTAGCAGTTCTTTCATACTTTTAAATTCCATTTTAATTCCTTGATGGCCACCAAAGTTTTATTTCCTTATTTCTTCTTCTTTAAATTTTCTAAGATCTTAGCCCAAGTCCAGAGTCTATATCAATATCACCAACTAATCCAGCAGTCTGTCTTTTATTTTAATTCAAACTTTCACCTTCTATGGGTCTTGCTTTTTGTTTCAGTGTCTCTTTCAAATTGTAACAACTCCAATTCACAAAGGAACAAGATATTTTCCTTCTTCTTTAAATTCTAATTTTATCCACAAAGTGGCACTTTCTGTTACACGAAATCTTCTCCTTTCCTTTTATTTTAATATTCAGGATTTTTCGAGCCCCAAACTTAAGTTCTTATGCCAGCTTCTTCCTTTCCCGGTTCAAAGCCCCTTATAGCTGTCAAAGATATTTTACTTATTATTTTTCCTTCACTTGACACTGCGCCGCTTCTTCTTTTTTAAAAAACTCATCTTTATCTTAATCCCAGGGTGCCTTTGTTGATCTTACCATCCGATACTCCGGTTCCTCTGCTGTCAACTTCTTTCCTCCTGCACCGATCTTAGTCCAGTTGAGACCTTCTCTTCGAGGTGGCCATATTGACCACCGCTTCTTGTCGTCTTCGGAGGGAAAAGACCAGACCCAAAAGGGGAGATGCTCCCCTCATTCTGGCTGGCAGCTTTCCCTTTCTCCGCCGCCCCTCCGGGGCAGCTTCAGCCCCGAACCATAAAGATCGGAGCTCTCCAACGCAAGAGCCGGGCTGCGGTCGCAGACAATCGCAAACCACCGCCCGTTAGCGAGAAGGCTCAACTGGAACCCGATGACAGGAATTTTCTGACCACAAATGTTTCCTTTGATGATCTTTGGCAATTTTTTTCTGGAGGCACCTCCAGTATTAGTCTAATTTGTTCCTACTGAAAAGAGAGCAGGCTCCCATAAGCCCACTTAAGAATTGAGGTATTTGTTATTTAGGAAGAATATCCTTGACCTTTTAGGATGTTTTCCTCTACTAGTCTGGCCTTTTTGCTTTAAAACTACGGACAAGTAGAGCAAAATCCAGGCTGGATGTGAATTTTTGTATGGCTTCAGATATGGATCAGTAGATGTTTTGTTCCAAAGATGTAGAAAGCCATGTTATCTTCTCTAATTCACATCTGCTGTAGCAAATAGCCTTTCCTAACACTGCCTCCAAAAGGTTTGACATCCTAGCCAGAAAGCCCTGCCTGCTGAACTAGATGCAGAGTTTTTATTTGAGCTGAGGATAATCATAGTCTAAAGAAAGATTTTGCCACTTGTCTGACTCTTGAATGTTGATTCTATGTTGGAAGTTCTGAATAACCAGGGAGGGATATGACCAGGTGGTTGCCTTATTTCAGGACAAAGCAGCAGGGCATGCAGGGAATGAATCAACCACATCTTTAAAGTCAAGCAGGGAAAGAAAATGCAAGCTTTCAGACTCAGCAGGAAGCTCTTTAATGTTCACTGTCTGTTGCTTAGTCAGTACATACCTGCCTGTTGGCTGGTAACGCCACACTGTGCATTAAGTCTATGCCAAATTTAATTAAAGCATTTCTTTAAAAGTTGCCCTTTTCTCCCTGGATATTGAAGTTGCTGGTGCTACTGGTACCTGGCAACAGCAATCTTTCAGCCTTCACTTTGGTAAAATTCCTCCCAAAGCAAGTCCTATATTACATTGCAGCCTACTTGCTCATTTCTATCTCTTTTTAATTCGGTGGGGGCTTTTAAATGTAATATCAATAATTAAATTATATTCTGCTTTGATACCTAATTTTCTAGAAACTGCCAACAGTAGAAATAACTTACAAAATTGGAGACAGATTGCTTTCAGTATGTGTCCATTGATTAAAGTTCCATCTCTTTGGGTGCAAAGCTTGAAGTGCCAATTTGGTGCCCCAAATTTGTTTTTGAATGTAACTTCTATCATTTTAATCAGCATACCTACTCTCAAATAAACAATTTGGTTTCAGAAAAAAACTATCCTGTAATCTGCAACTCTTCCACTGCAAAAACATATGGACTACACAACTTGATCAGGGCAAAGCAATAGACGCAATCTGCATTGACTTCTGTAAAGCCTTTGATTCAGTGGTACATGACAAACTACTATTAAAATTAAAATCTTATGGTATCTCTGCACAGCTGCATAACTGGATAGAAGCATTCCTGTCAAACAGACAACAAATGGTCAAAATTGGAAATGTCCTAACAAATTCTGTACCTGTCAACAGTGATGTCCCCCAAGGCAGTGTTCTAGGACCAACTCTCTTCATACTCTACATAAATGACCTCTGTGATCATATTAAGAGCACTTGCGTTCTCTTCGCTGATGATGTAAAGCTATTCAACACCACCGATAATTTTGCTACCCTTCAAAAAGACCTTGACTATATATCAGAATGGTCAAACAAATGGCAACTTCAAATCTCAACAAATAAATGCTCTGTCTTACATATTGGCAAAAAAATCAGAAAATAAAATACAAGCTGAATAGTCAAGACCTTGTTGATGATCCAAACTCCATCAAGAACCTTGGAATACTCATCTCTAATAATCTAAGTGCTAGAGCCCACTGTAACTACATAGCCAAAAAGGCATTAAGAGTTGTTAACCTAATCCTACGTAGCTTTTTCTCTGGTAATATCACACTACTAACTAGAGCATACAAAACATTTGCTAGACCAATACTCGAATACAGCTCATCAGTCTGGAACCCACATTACGTATCTGATATTAACCCAGTTGAGTAAGTCCAGAAATATTTCACAAGAAGAGTTCTACACTCATCTGCTCACTGCAGAATACCTTATGCCACTAGACTTGAAATTCTAGACCTAGAAAATCTAGAACTGCGCCGTCTTCGGTCCGATCTAAGTATAGTATATAAAATCATACATTGCAATGTCCTACCGGTCAATGAATACTTCAGCTTCAACTGTAACAATACAAGAGCACACAATAGATACAAACTCAGGGTTAACCGCACCAATCTTGATTGCAGGAAATACGACTTCAGCAACAGAGTGGTCAATGTCTGGAATACTCTACCTGACTCTGTGGTTTCTTCCCCAAACCCCAAAAACTTTAACCTTAGACTGTCTACTGTTGACCTCACCCCTTTCCTAAGAGGTCTGCAGGGGGCGTGCATAAGCGCACCAAAGTGCCTACTGTCCCTGTCCTATTGTTTCTTTTATTGTTTCTTTTATTTTTCTTATATGTTTTCATTTCATGTATTCATAACTATGTTTACCCTTATACTTATTATCTTGTAAGCAATTGACAAATCAAATAAATAAATAAAATAAAAATAAATAAATAAATAGCATATTCTCGGGCTTGATATGAGACAATTTAAACACCAGGAGAAGACTTCTTCTCTATGTCTAGAAGCACATGGCTACTGTGTCCCATACAACAGTGGATTGGAAATGGACTATTGAGACTCAATCCAGATGAAGCAGAGCTATTGTTGGGCATTGCATAGATTCAAGATGGAGTCCATCTGTTCTGGATAGAGTTGTATTTGTCTGGAGGATCAGTTTCATAGATTAGGAGTGCTTTGAGATTCAGTATTGTTGACATCCAAATTGAATGACACTGAATCTTAAACATCTCTTGATCACAAGGGTAGGAGTAAACAGGAATTCCCTATCATGTCTTTGTTTATCACTCTGTTCTTTCACAGCAGAAGACTATTCTGAGGTCACTTCCTTCTGCCTTTCTTCTCTTCAGATGTGAACCCAAGCACATGATCCTGGCCTCTCCTTTGGAGAGGATGTAGTTAACTAGATATTAGTCTTTGCCTATCCCTCAAATGTAATCCCTATAAGTAAACCTCCTTTCTTTGTAAATTATAAAGCTTGCTTCACTAATCCTGGGTGTAGCTAAAAGCAAATATGGAGCGGAAATAAATGAATATATATACCTTGAGGAAGAAAACCTTTCTTGTCTGTTTCTCTGCATATTCACCTCTTTGTTCTGCCTCAATTTTTCTTTGCTCCAGCTGCTTCATCTGAATTCAAAATATAAAAGCAGGGGGAGCAGGATCACGTTCCTAGGTTCATACAGTCAGATCATACTGCATGATTTTAAATTTTAAATTTAAATTTTAAATTTTAAAATTTCAAGGGAAGTCATCTCATGCCCTTACTGAGTCAGCTTGTTTATGATATTTATATTAGAAAACTAAAACCCTCCTTTTCAATATTTCTGACAAGCCCCACAAAACTGGGCGAAATTAAGAAACCAAAAACTACCCAGATTTCATATCTTTAATGTTACTCAGGGTAAATAGAGAAATTGTATCGGGGAAGCCTAATAGATCTTATACCTTGGCAATGTTAAGCTGCGTGGATTTCTACTCCCAGAATTTCCCAGCCAGCATGCTGGCTGAGGAATTTTGAAAGTAGGATTTTGGAAGTAGAAGTCAAGCTTAACATTGCCACGGTTGTAATGTTATGTCTAAGATCTTTTAGTTTACTGACATAGTTACATTACCTATTTGCTACCCAATATTGATATCTGGAAGGATCTCTCTCTCTCTCTAAAATTACAAACAAAAAATAGACCATAGAACTATAAAAATCTAATCATATATCATTCTATTCCACATTCTATGAACTCTTACGGAAATTTAATACATATAATCGCAACTGAGCCAATAATCCCTTCAAGCTCTTACATGCTTTTTAGGCTTAGCTCTGATCTCCTAATATAAGGCCAAAAATAAAACACAAAGTGAAGGACAATTAAATGATGTATCTGTCGAGACCCTAGCAGGCAGGCAGGCAGGCAGAAAGGAGGGAGGGAGGGAGGAAGGAAGAATCTAGTTCAGCTAATTGCGAAGGTGCATAATTTGAGATTATTCAAAACCTAACAAAATGCTGGCTCTTAATTTGACCATGACAAAATACAGCTGCTATGTTTAAAGCTATCAATATTTCTTAATTCCACAATTTGATTCTTGAAGTAAGTTGGACTTGATTCGATGATTGACTTTGAGCTACATTAGCAAAAACATAAAGTTCCAAGAATTAAATAAATATCTCTAGAAAAAGATTCTAGCATGAAAGATAATCCTGGATGATATCAATTTAATAAGGATAAGAGTGCTTCAAGATTTGGAAGATGTTTTCCACCCTTCATTCTGGAATTAAATAATCAGAAACAAAGACTAATGGATGGAAACCGATCAAGGAAAGATTCAACTTAGAAATAAGGAGAAATTTTCTGACAGTGAGAACAATTAACCAATGGAACAGCTTGCCTTCAGAAGTTGTATACCTAATTTTATGGCATACAATTTTAGGATCTTTTGTTGTTGTGAAGTTTATTTTTTTAATTTATTTTTTTATTTTAACATTTTCTGGATTGTATTAATTATCCTGAGATTTTTTTTTCAGGAAGTGAGTTGTATAATGAAATCCTTGCCTTCAGAAGTTGTGGGAGCTTCATCACTGGAAGCTTTCAAGAAGAGACAGGACTGTCATCTGTCAGAAATATTGTAGGATCTCCTGCTTGGGCGGGGGTTGGACTAGATGACCTACAAGATCCTTCCAACTCTGTTATTGTGTTAAATGTTAGGATGATATTCACAGCCATCATATCAAAGCCATTTATGGGCAATGTTTTCAATAACATTTCCCTGAGACACAGTATTTGTGTAATTCATTACCCCCTCTGATATATTGGAATATTTTAGATGAATATTTCTTTAAAATATCTGTGTTCATTTTGAATATTAGAACTATACTTAATTCCTGACTGAAAAATCTGTTTATTTATCAAGGATCAGATGCTATTTTTTTGACAAATATGCCAAATCCTTAAATACATGAAAGTAAAAGCTAAACAATTCTTAAAATAACTGGTATTTTAAATTATTTTTACCATTTTATTATCTGGCTAGATAATGTTAAAACAGTTGCCTTTTATGTTTTACATCAAGTAAAAGTGTAACTTCATGGTGCCTTCAGAGTTTCAGGGATACTTCAAGATGTCTTAGGAACCATGTAATCTAACAATACAATGAGTGTTCACATTTTTTCTATAATTCGGATGAAACAATTGATCCCCATATTAATTCATTGCAAAACAAACCCAGAAATGTGGATTTTCAAAATTCACCTACTCTGTTTTGAATGATCAAATGCCACAGTGCCATATAAAGAATGACATCAAGCACAATATGATTGATCTTTGGCAGGCTGCTCACTAAAGTTTCAAAAGTGAGAAGGATGGTCAAAATTCCTACTCTGCAGTACAATTTTGCTGCCATGGCAACACTCAGTCAAGTCAGCAGAATATCAATGCTCTTTCCCCTCAAGTGAACAACGGTGAAGCAAATGCCTGCAAAAACATGAGATTCTTGAATGCATTTTCCAGATATATTATGTGAAGATATATTAACATTGAGAAAGAATAATCTTTGCACTGGCCTTCTAGTCTATGAATAAAAGCACACATCCTCTCTAAGTTAAATCAGGTACCTGCCAAAAGAAAAGTATTTGATTCTTTCCCTCTCCGTTACAATAATTACATCCACTCCATTTTTCTTTCAGTCCCTTTGGACCATGGCCCACAGTTCATTTCTTAATCATCATGCTTCCATAGCAACAGTTTGCCATGTTGCTGAATAACAGAATGGAACTTGTATTTTCTTTGGTGGAGGGATGATGGGAAAAGTAGAGAAAGAATATAAATGCTATCTAGTAAAGGAAAACAACATTTGGAATCCAAAATCAGTTTATTTTAATTTCCATGAAAAGTTTCTCGAAACCTTTCAAAGGTGTATATTTTTTCACATATTTCCCATCATCCCTCCACCAAAGAAAATTTGGCAACACCAATCTTTTATCTTTTAAATAGCATGACAGAATGCAACTTTCTGTTCTGTTACATCTTTCATTATTTATTTATTAACAGAATGATTGTCACAACCATATGGCAGTTCTGGACTTTGTGATTAAAAAAAAACACAAATATGTACACAAGACCTTTTTGACAAGAATGGTACTAGAACTGATAAGAAATAATATGTTCTCCTTGTAATAATGGTTTTTTATTTTGCATGCATGAAAATCTCTGCTAGATGATCACCTAGGTGGCAGCACCGAACTGACTTTGGCTAATCTGGATACCTTATATTTTCTCCTGCTAGATACAACAGTTATCAAATGATTTTAAAACTGCATCAAAACATTGTTGTATGAAATGATCTAGTTTATAGTCTTTCTTTCTTGTTTTCTTTTTTTCCAGTTTAAAATATTTATTTCAGACAAATAAATCACAGGAGCTTAAATACTTAAACAGAGAGGTTTGGGAACTTTAACAGTATGTTCCAGGCTCTTAGATTTTAATATTTGTGATTACATATTTTCAAAGGAAAAAGAACACTTTCAAACAAAATGTAAGACTACAGTACAGCAAAACTTCCAGCCATCGATAGCATTTGACAAGCCTCTGTCATGATATAATTTGTAACTGCTTTTTTAGCCTTCAAGTAAAACAGAAAAGACAACCATATACTCATATTTCCATTGAACTAGGCAGCCAGTTACAGGATAACTTGGTCATTGAACCAAATTGCTCCATAATATGAACAATATTCAAAGTCCATAATTTGAATTAACTCTGGAGACTTCACTCTCTTTTTAGGGAGATCTTCAAGAAGTTGGATTCTCTGAATATATGAGAGATGTTATGAGAGGATAGGGACAGATTTATGATTTAATTACAATTCAGATTAAGAAATATGGTTTCGTATGATTTCAAAGATGGGACAATGAATTTGGAGGTCCTCAGATTTGCTTCAGAAAGTTAAAGGTATGGGTTAAGTTGCTATTAAAGTAAATTGGTTTCAAAAAGATTTTGATTATAAGCAGCTTATATGGAAATAATATACTGTGTTTTTCAGTACCAGCAGAACAATATATAAAGTTAATTGATTCAAAGTCACGACAAATAATAAAAATTATTAAATCAGGAGATAAAAATCCCAGGTGTCCTGTAAGTCATTTGGTGCAGCATTAAGAAAATGAGCCAAAGCTCTAGTGACTGATGTATCACAGTCACTGCATTAAAAATTATATTACAATCATATAATAAGAAATATAAAGTCCTTTCTCATAAACCTTTGGGCCACATGTAGAATAAATATTAGATTTCTAAAATAGGCAATATTTTTGTCCCTCCTTGAGTGGGATCAGCAGTCTAGAAATGCAAAATATAAATATATAGTATAAATATCATTTGCAATCCTTGGAGTCTAGTTATATCATATTCTGAAGTATGTTCCCTAGAAGCCATGTCCAATAGACATTGGCTGGAAATAAGTCAGCATACTTTGATTTAAAGAAGGTCTCTTATTTAGGATCTCACAATATTCATTAAAATCGTACCTTCATTCAATTTATTTGCATCTTGTATTTCCTTAAAGAGCTCAAAACAATATAGATTATGTTTCTTCCTCCATTCTCACCCTGTCTCACCTGAATGTGAAGTTAGTTGGACTGAAAACTGATCTAAAGTTTCTCAATGGCTGAGAACTGTATTTATTCAGCTTATACATCCTAATAACTTTTTAAAGAAGCATTTAATACTTTCTAAAAATATTTTATTTTAAAGTGTAACCTGTAACTAATATATTATTTGTTGAATTCATCAATCCTTGAAAAATTAACTACATATTTCTATGCATGCCATAGTATTATGTGCTCCTTCTATTTATTTTTATTACTATTATCCATGTGCTGTATGCCATACGCTAAATAAATAAAAAATAAATCTTTTTAAAGCTACTTAGCTAGACTGTATCCCAAGACTGCTAGAACAAGGGTCATATATATAGATTGTCCAGTTCTTCCTCTAAAGATTCCACCTATGACCTTTACACAAATTGAGATATTAAGAAACAGACAACAAAACACCAAAGCTAACATGCATAATTTTATGGCATACAATTTTAGGATCTCTTGTTGTTGTGAAGTTTATTTTTTAAATAGGTTTTTTATTTTAACATTTTCTGGATTGTATTAATTATCTTGAGATTTTTTTTCAGGGAGTGAGTTATATAATGAAATCTTTATTCAAATAAATAACATAATATTTTTTCTAGACCTCTATGGAGTGTATTATATCAGTTTAAAATTGCAAACATTAAAACATGTGAGATATAAAGAGATAATATATTTTGATCTCAATATAAAATATAGTTCTGGCTAACCACAATTTTATTTATTTATGGGCTGATTTGTAAGCATAAACACTGGATGCACATACACAGCTTCTGCCTTATTTTCTTCATGGATATTAGTGGTTTACAAGCAGAATTTGAAGAGCTGTGTCTAAAATGCAAGGCACCACTTATGCCAATCCAGGCATCTGTCATTTTCAGGGAACTTTGCCATTCTTACCTCTTTTTATCCAAACATTTCACAAACATTTTCAGCAAAAACTGATTTTAAATGATTTTAAAAAACAATACATTAGTAAACAACAGTAGTAAATCATCACATAATGTTCTGAACCATGAATCAAGGATACCTTTTACTCAGGCTGATTCACACCTATATGTTCATAATTTTAGTCTACAAGAATTCACTAGCAATGTATTTTTTATTCATAACTGTTAAGTTTGCATGAAGAGTCAGACGCGAAGAGCTTCAGTGAAGAGTTTATTAAGTGACTACAGCTCGAATGGACCCGACTTGGCTGGGCTACAGCTGCTTCTTATAGCCAGCAGCCGTAGTTGCCAGCCAATCAGAGTGCAGGGTTTTTCCCGCACTATTTAAACCAATCCCATTTGACATTTTACAAGAACAATTCAAAATAAACCAATAACATTCAAACCTACATACATAACACCCCTCCCCACTAGGTTCAGTCCATACCAAACCCCAACCTATCTAATGTATTCTTTTAAATAGGTGGGGCTCTTGCGTGTACATTGAGACCTTCGTGGTTCAGAAGTTTTAACATTCTCACCCACTGAGAGAGGAAATGTGTCTGCTGACATTTCCCCACTGGGACTTCCTGTGAAAGAAGACCCTGTTTGACTGTTAGAATCTGGTCTCTCCTTCCAACCCATCTCCAGCCCAATGTCAGCACCCAAGTCAGGTAGTGATGTGCAATCTTCCACTTCTAAGGATGGATTTTGGCATTGTGACAGGTTTTGGGATGGTTCCTGTCGTAATGGCTCATTACACATGGGGTTGATTCTTGCTTGCTGATTTTCCTCCTGTTCCTCCCCTTCCCCCCTAGAATTGACATCAGGTGAGGGAACTAGAGAGGGACAAGGGCGATGTTCCTGAGAGAACCTGGATCTAAGATGATCAATGTGCCTGCTCCAGAGGAGTCCATCCTCTGTTTGCACCCTGTAAGAACGAGGGCCTGTGATCTGAGTTATCTCAGCAGGAATCCACAAAGGTTCACCTATGAGGTTCTTAGCATAAACAGAATCACCCACACTGAATGTGCGAACTTTGGAAGTGGAATCTAGTGGTGTGTTGGGTGCGTAAGTGGGATGAAGGCGGTCAAGGGAAGACCTAAGTTTCCTACCCATTAACAACTCTGCTGGGGATAAGTTATTAGATGGGTTAGGAGTGATGTGCTGAACACTAAGAAGTTTTTCAACTTTCTCAGTTATGTCCCCAGGACCCAGTTGCTGAAGCTTCTCCTTGGTAAAACGTACCATCGTTCAGCCCGCCATTAGCAAGGGTGCCCAGGGGCAGTAAGGGCAAGTCTGATACCCTGTTGTGCTAAATAGGATTCAAAGAGGTTGGATGTAAATTGAGGGCCATTGTCAGAGACAAGAACATCAGGTAACCCGTGGGTTACAAAAAGTTTTCTGAGCTGCTTGATGACAGCATCAGTTGTGGTGGATGCCATGGGAAGTACCTCTAGCCATTTGGAATATGCATCTACTATAATAAGAAAGGTGTGCCCTCTGGTAGGGCCAGCAAAATCAATGTGAATCCTGGACCATGGGCCCCTAGGACATTCCCATTCCTGTGAGGGGGCAAGGGGTGGAGCAGGCCTGACTACCTGACAGTTGGGACAAGATGCAACCCAGTTTTCAACCATTTTGTCAATACCTGGCCACCATACATAACTCCTGGCCAATCCCTTCATCCTTACAATACCAGGATGACCCTCATGTAACATTTCCAAAACCTCTCTTTGCAGTTTTGCAGGAATAACCACCCGTACAGTTTTTTCATTTCCTGTAATTTCCACATAACAGAGGGTTTTTAAAAAATACTGTATCAAAGAGGACTTTTAAACTTAAATATTATTCTCTAGTTTCTTCAATACTGTTTGTGTTCTAAGATAGTTTATAGTTCTAATTGTCTCTATCACTTCATGGAGTTCTTCCCTACCAACTTTTGCTTCAGTTTCCCAACCCTCTTAGTGTCAAAGTCCTGTACTATATGATTCCCTTTTTTCTTCTCTATTTCCCTCATCATACACCTTGAACTTTAGGAGACAACTAGTTCCTGTGTACATTATGTGGTAAGAGATAAACAGTTTCATCCATCAGAAAGGAATTTTGCATCAGATCTGTTACTTGTTTAAATGTAAAATATATACCAAAATTATTCTTCTCGCTCATCATTTAAAACATGTTGCAGTTTGCAGAAACCCATCCTAAAAAGAGAAGCTCCTTCTGTGAGTCCAAAAACTTACTATAACATTTCATTTTTGTGACATCCAGGATCGAATATAACACAACCTTCTTTTCCTATGTTAAATCTTTTGAAGCTTTAGGTATTTTGAAATGAGTATTTCTGTTTTGCTTCAATAGTAAATTATAACAACTGGCACTACTCAATTAAAAGTTCCAGATAAATCTAAAATGAGATAAAAGCAAACATCCAAGTTCTTAGGCATTTTTAATTGATAATTGGCCTAGACTGAACAAACATGGGTACCATTAAAGATCATTTTTAAAAAACTCCTTGGTTTTCATATGTCTTGCCCAATTTATAATCCAGACCACTGAGCTAATTTTTGGTTTCTTCCAACAATTAATCAATACATACTTGATGGTTTGGAATGTGGTTTCTGTGAAGACAGCAAGAAGGACAAACCTGTTAGTTTAGCACATACAGTACCTAAATTTCCAAGGTTGATACTTCACTTCATTAGAGTGCCATAAGATAACTGGAATGGGAAATAGACACAATATACCAATTGTATTCAAGGATGACAGAAACTCTTTGGATGAATGAATGATTGAATTCTTATTGGTCAGGTGTGATTAGACACACAAGGAATTTGTCTTGGTGCATATGCTTTCAGTGTGCATAAAAAGAAAAGATACATTCATCAAGAATCATAAGATACAACACTTAATGATAGTCATACGGTACAAATAAGCAATCAAATCATACTAGGAAACAGTCAATATAAATCATAAGGATACAAGCAACAAAGGTACAGTCATACAGTCACAAGTGGGAGGAGATGGATGATAGGAACGACGAGAAGATTAATAGTAATAGTAATGCAGACTTAGTAAATAGTTGGAAAGTGTTGAGGGAATTATTTGTTTAGCAGAGTGATGGCGTTCAGGGAAAAATGTTCTTGTGTCTAGTTGTTCTGGTGTGCAGTGCTCTATAGCATCGTTTTCAGGGTAGGAGTTGAAACAGTTTATGTCCAGGATGTGAGGGGTCTGTAAATATTTTCACAGCTCTCTTTTTGATTCATGCAGTATACAGGTCCTCAATGGAAGTAGTTGGTAGTAATTGTTTTTTCTGCAGTCCTAATTATCCTCTGAAGTCTGTGTCTGTCCTGTTGGGTTGCAGAACCAAACCAGACAGTTATAGAGGTACAGATGACAGATTCAATAATTCCTCTGTAGAACTGTATCAGCAGCTTGGTGGCAAGGTTCTGGCAATAAAGTACTTCCACAAAGCAAATGAGAGAGACCCAAACTAAAGCTTAATTCATCAGGATTCATCAGACTTTCACTTCATTACCTCAATCTCATATCTATTTATCAAGTCATTTTGTCTGTTTTAATTGTCTTTGGGAACTCTTTTTGCTTGCTCTCAAAGTTAATGAATAGAAACATAACAAAAAGAAGGCTGAAACTCTGGGCATTCAAATGTCTGTAATTCTGCTTCAGTTAGTTTAGGGGAATTAAAAAACAAGGACTGCTCCCCTCCAATCCTCCATCCCATCCCCAACCTCACCTCCAACAGGCTGGCATAACAGCATTGACAACAGAAACAAGTAAACCGCTTTGGAGTCAAATAAATAGCAGAGTTTATAATTTTTTTTCCTGTGTCTGACCTTGCCTTGCTTTTACTCAGAAAGAGATTATATCAACAGCCATCTGCCTGCTGCTTTCTTCCAGCCCTTGAAGCAACATACAGTTGTTTTAGGGAAGAAACTAATAGAAGAAGCACATAATATCTTGGCTTTGGCTTTGCTTGATTTCCATTCAGCACTTCCCGCCCTTTGCCTGAAAGAAAGATAGCCGGGCTCAGATATTATAGGCAGTCCTCTAAAAAAGCACAGGAAACTGACATCAACATTATACTTCTTTCTTGACTGTTTTCTGCCAAATCGAAAGAATAAATTAGGAAACTACATAGCTGAAGCAACAGGGAACTTGATTTTCCATAAAATTTACTTTCATGAATTTCCATTCAACTTATCTATATGCAATATCAGCGTATGGTGAGATTGGACAGTTTTCTCATGTGGATACCTGTTGCTAGCAACACCCCCCATTAGTTCTTATGGTCTATGTTTGCAGTCGATGGAAATACGTCTTGAATGTCCTGCAAATGTCAAGAGCTCCACTCAAACATGCACTTACAGCACTGATTGAGGTATCATTATGACCTATGTTATTTCCTAACTTTTATTTTTTGGATTGGATAAACCAATCAATCTATGTCTTTCCTCCACAGCCTTTAAATTCTATTTAATTCCTAGTTTGCTCTCTCTTTCTCTCTCTTTATGATATTTTAACACTTTTTTTTTCTAAATCTGACCTTTTCCACAGTTCCATTATAGCAGTAAAAGCTCCCATTCAAGGCTGTGAGATGGATACAAATAGGAAATATGGGTGATGAATGAATGAAGATAATCAGTTCCTCTTTGATTCTTTTATCACATGCTTCAGAGAACTCTCTTCTGAAGCCTCTTTAGAGCACAATGAAGCAAGCAGGGGAAAAATAATGGCACGTGTAAGGCTTGGGATGCTGTTGAGAATTAGGAAGGCATTACTCAGCTAGATGGACTATATTTCTTATATACCAGTGTTTTGGCTGCTGATATCACAACAGTATTCAAACTTTATTATTTTTCTTTCAATCCTCTTTTTCAGGACATAGGCAATTGGGTAGCATTTCACAAGAATGCAATATTTGTTATGAAGACCAGAATATTACCATTCCCTTCTTGAGAATTTATTTTCAGAATATTGCAGTGGTATAGGAAGAAACTATGTAGATGCTTACATTTTGATGAGTGCTAATATAACACATGATCAATAGATACATGCATCTAAGTATTATGTGCTACTGCCCTCTGCAGGAAAAACACACAATTTTATACTTATTGGAATTATTCTCTAAACCTATGCAACTCGCAGAATAGTACAGTGAGTCTTGAGCAAAACTATCCTGTAAATTTAAATGTTAATTGGATGGCTTCCCTACCCTTCACAGAATCATTGAAGAATCACAAAATCGTAGAAATTATTATTTCCGTTATTATATAATTATAATTAACCAAATAGTTCAACTGGCTATAGAAGAGGTATTGGCAATTCTTCCTAACCTGATTCAGTAAACTACAGGAAATAAAGGATTGTCCGCAGAGGTGATGTTCAGCAGGTTCTGACCAGTTCTGGAGAACCGGTAGCAAAAATTTTGAGCAGTTTGGAGAACCAGCAAATACCACCTCTGACTGGAGATTTTACAGTATCCTTCCCCTGCCATGCCCACCAAGCCACGCCCACAGAACTGGTAGTAAAAAAATTTGAATCCTACCACTGATTGTCCACATGTCTTAACACTTGGTCTACCAGTTGTATGTCCAGTTTCCATAATTTTACAGTTTTAATTAACAAAGAACAGAAACTGTACTCTCTCAATCACTATATATGTTCAATAACACATATGGAATTTCAGTGAGTTCTACCTCTCTGCATAACTAATCAAATCAACATCTGTGTGGAGGATTTAGATGGTGTAATAAATATTTCTAAAATGCAGAAAGACTGATCAGTGGTTTTCCTTGGTAGGATCTGCTACAATCAGTTTCAAGACAATATTGGGCTATTTTCATCCCATATAAAATAATATGACATCTAAAAATAAAATGAAGTGACTGGTTTTTAAAAATGTGCTTACAAAACAGAAATTAACAGTGGCATTGTTACCAAACAAACCTGTGTTGTATGGATATACCTGAATGTGTAGAACCCCAAATTTCACACTATGTGAAAATGAGAGAAAAACACCTATACTCTATATAGATAGTCCTCGACTTAGCACAGTTTATTTAGTGACCATTAGAAGTTACAATGGCAGTGAACAAAGTGACTTATGACTGTTTTCATGTTTACGACCATTGCAGCATTCTCATGGTCACATCATCAAAATTCAGATGCTTGGCAACTGATTCATATTTATAAAGGCTGCATTGTCCTGGGTCATATGATCATCTTTTGTGACCTCCTGACAAGCAATGTCAATGGGGAAGACAGATAGCAGTAGCACTTAGACTTAACAAGATAAACTTAACAATCATGTGTCAGGTTCCGTCACACGACCGAAAGAAAGCACAACGGCCACAACAGGATTTGATGCAAGCAGTTTATCTTCCTCCGGATTGTGCTGGCATTTAACTCACCAGCTGCTAGACAATGAAAGTTAACAGAGATTAAAGTCAGGGCTAATCACTTAGCCCGTCCCATCACCTTTACACACCCAATGTACCCTGCCCCAATTATCCCGGCACGCCCTGACCAGCAGGCACATGCTCAGTTAGTCTTCCTGAGAGGAGCTTGCTCCCAGCTGTCAGTCCTATGCGATTTCCCTCTCAGCTCTTCTGCCGTTGCTTGAGTTACGCCTGCAGGCTCACAGCAGCTAAATGATCAGGAGTCACAGGGCTTCATAGCAATGTCATGGCTGGTAGCTTGCATGATTGGGAGTCTTAGGGTTTTGTAGCAACGTCCACTGACAGCCCACACCCCGAATGGCAGCCCACGGATGACATCGGGCTGACATCACGTTACTAACTTAACAACTGCAGTGATTCACTTAACAACTGTGGCAAGAAAGGTTGTAAAATGGGGTACAATTTACTTAACAACTGTCTCACTTAACAATAGAAATTTTAGGCTTAATTGTGGTCGTCAGGTGAGGATGACCTGTATTTGTTCTGGCATTTAGCAGGATTTAGTAATTTTCCAGTTTGTAGAATCTTGTTTGGAACCAGAGAAAGATATGTTGAAAGAAGCAAGCAGAATTCAAATTTTGTTCCAAGCCTCACTGTACCACCACCTGTCATGAAAATATCAGTTCGAATTTGTAGGAAGAAAAGGGAGTGTGTTGATTCTCTTATGCCACATGCTGAACGAGGAAATGATTCCCAAGAGTCAGGGAGAAGCCACTTCAGAGAAGATCTTCAGTAAGAAGATCATTTCCTGATCACAATTGGAAGTGCTTTCATTAAATTTTGGGAGAATCATTTTCTCCCTTAGCTCCCCATTCCATATTCCTAAAAGATCCTTTGCAAGATATTTGTTGAATTTTATACTGTAATAATTATTAGTCTGAAGAAACATTTCTCATCCTTAATTATTCCCAATTTTATTTATTTATTTGTCAAGCAAGTATTAGATAACAGATATAAGTATAAACATGGTTATGAATACATGAAATGGATACGAATAAAAAAGAAACAATAGGACAGAGATGGTAGGCATGTTGGTGCACTTATGCACGCCCCCTACAGACCTCTTAGGAAAGGGGTGAGGTCAATAGTAGACAGCCTATTTGTGCTGGCACGTGAGCCGCAGGCAAACTTACCTCACTGCTCATGCGCGCGCCTCACAGCTGATATTTTTCGGCTGGTTTGAGGCCTTTTTCGGCCTCCCAGAGGCTTGGAAAAACCCTCTGCAAGGCTTTTCAGGATGAATTATAGGCCCATTTAGTGACGAAACAGGCCTGTAATTTGTCCTGAAAAGCCTTGCAGAGGCTTTTTCCAAGCCTCTGGGAGGCCAAAAAGGGCCTCAAACCAGCCAAAAGATCAGCTGTGAGGCACAGTGCTGGTAAGGGAGTGGGGGGATTGCGCGTGCATGTGCAGGGGGCATGGGGAGTGGGCACGCATTGCATTCTGGGTGCTGGCACAAGAGTACGTGCATGCTGGCGTGCATGCAATTTTTGGCACAGGAGCCCAAAAAGGTTAGCCACCACTGGTCTAAGGTTAAAGTTTTTGGGGTTTGTGGAAGAAACCACAGAGTCAGGTAGAATATTCTAGAGAACAGTATTCTAGAGAACAATATTCTAGAGAACAGCCAGACAGCAGGCTGTGGCTATGAGTTTTTTATTTTGTTAATCATTATTTATAGTTAACTGAAATGTAGTAATAAAATAACTACTATTGATTTCCTCCCTCCCAAAGGAGTATCTAACCAGTTGAGAAAAACAAAGGTGGGAAGGGGGATTGAGGTTGAACTGGTGGGGGTGTAGAGAAGGTGGTCATTTGCCTTTTGACAAATTGATATTTGGCTATTATGGCCAACCAGTGGTTGTATTTTGGGAGGATTAAACTAGGGTGTCAGATCTGGGCTGTAACTAAATGGTCATTCCTCACCCCACCCCACCCCACAGTGATTTTCTGTGACTACCTCCAGTTGCCTGCAAAAAACCTACTGATTAAAAATATTAAGTTGCAGTGGTTTTTGTTAATAATCTCTAGCAAGTTTCAACTAAGTAAAAAACAAAACAAAATAAAGATAAAGTTTGCCTTCCAGCTAACCCTCACTCAGAGTGACTATGCAACATAGGGTTTTTTTGGTAGCAGAACAAAAGTGGTAATTTTCCAAGTAACTGGTGTCTAAGAATATGCAAAACTGTCTCTTTCATTCTTTCTATTTCAATGGCATTTGTTCATTTAATGCCTTTTTAAAATTATAATAGTCAGTTCAAACAGCTGAACTTTTCATCGTATTATATAACTCATTCCCCCCATTTCTGAACACACAAAGGAGACATTGTATTTTTGATTTTTTTTTCTTTTGAAAAACTTGGTTTTAAGATAAGGTGCAAATTAACAGTTAAACCCTTTAATAGGCAACAAGAGGATTTCATTTTCACCTCTCTGCCTTCAATAGAGGGATTGGCAAATTTATACAATAAAATCAATACAATAAAACCAACATTCAAACAATCAGGACAGTATCTTTTTGAGACTGTCCTGATTATGAAGGAGATAAGAAATAGGAGTGGAAGGGCAAGACAAAACAGGACATGCTTTGAAGCAGATTAGTTTTGCATAGTCATTATGCGTCTAAGATAGAGCTGCTTATGGTATGTTATGTTTTTTTTTTAATTACATTTATATGCCGCCCTTCTCCGGAGACTCAGGGCAGCTTACAATTTTTGGGATGCAACCCAGTGTGCTCAGCAATAGCCTTCATTCCATTGTATATGCCTGCTTATTACTAAGTGGCATTTTTACAAGGTCAGCTAATTGCCCCCAACAATCTTGGGTCCTCAATTTACCTACCCCGAGAGGATGGAAGGCTGAGTCAACCTTGAGCCTGGTGGGATTCGAGCCTACAGCAGTTGTAGGCAGCTGGAACTTAAGTGCAGGCAATTAACAGCCTGAGCCACCAAGGCATTCCAGAGGTCTCTCTGTATCTTTCTTCAAGTCCACAGGCTATGGGATAAATGTTAGACAGGTAATGTCAGACACATATATCACAGAAAAGAAAAATCAACCCCAGCTGCTCTGATTATGGATGTCTTCAGATTAGATCAGAACAGAGAAGGAAGAATGAGAAGTACTTGGAGGTCAGCTAATTAAATGAACTAAAGAACACTCTTGATTTAGGGGACTGGCATTATCTGTCAGGTGACCTTTATGAGTATAAACCAGAGCCTCCTAGAAACAAAAGCCAAGCATTTCACTTACTTTTCTTTTGTAGTCTCAATTGCCTTAGCAACTGAACAGAAGCCATCCTCCCTTCCTGTTCAGAAGTAAGTCCCCACAAAGTTTAATGGGACATACTTTAAAAGGATCTAGACTAGTTACCTTCAAACCAACATCAGATTAATTGTATTTTCTCTAACTGCATTAGTATCTTGATTAACCGTGGTTATTATTTATTATTTATTAATTGGATTTCTGAGCCACCCCATCTCCCAAAGGACTCGGGGCGGCGTACAATCATAAAACAGTACAAATATACAATTAAAAAGAAATTAAATAAGAAACCCAATTACAAGCTAAGACAATAAAACAATCGTTTAAAACTCCCATCCCCACCCTCAGTCCAGGCCAACAAGTTGGAGCAACCATGTTTTTAAGCCCCGATGGAAAAAGCGGAGGTCAGGGGCCACCCGAAGCTCCAGGGGCAGTTGGTTCCACAGGGTGGATGCTCCCACAGAGAAGGCGCTACCCCTAGGGGTTGCCAGCTGACATTGTCTGGCTGACGGAACCCCAAGGAGGCTCTGTCTGTGAGAGCGCACGGGACGATGGGAAACAGTTGCTGGCAGCAGGGTCTCCTGTAAGTATCCCGGTCCTAAGCCATGAAGGGCTTTATAGGTCAGCACCAGCACCTTGAATCTCACTCGGAGGGCAACCGGTAACCAGTGCAGCGCACGCAGGAGGGGTGTAACATGGGAGTATTGGGACACTCCCATCACAACCCGCACCGCTGCATTCTGGACAAGTTGAAGCCTCCGGGTGGTCCTCAAGGGCAGCCCCATGTACAGAGCATTGCAGTAGTCCAGACGGGAAGTAACAAGTGCATGGGTGACCGTACGTGGGGCATCTTGATCCAGGTAGGGGCGCAACTGGAGCACCAGGCGAACCTGGGCAAATGCCCCCCCGGCCACGGCTCCCACCTGCTCCTCCAAACTGAGCCATGCATCCAGGAGGACGCCCAAGTTGCACACCCTATCTATGGGGGGTAACACCTCTCCCCCCATAGCTAAAGGTGGAATATCCTGGACAACCAATATCCTGGTTATGCTATTAATCCAATTTTATATGATTACGTGACTTAATGAAACACGTTAACTACACAGTTGGAGTTGCACAATTTTGGAAGCTTAGTTTTATGTAGTATTAAGATGTTGGCCTAGGACCAGAGAGACTGAGGTTCAAGTCCTCCCTCTCCCATGGAAGCTTACTGAATGAGTTTGGATTAGCCACTGTCTCTCAGCCCAAATTACCTTCGTGATAGGAAACAATTGGAGGAAATTCTCCATATATCATCATGAGTTTTCTTGTAGTTTGGCACCCAAGATGCCTAATGCTTTAAATATGCTGGTTGTAATATTTTATTCAGAAGAGATGAGAAAATCAAGTTTCTGCTTTTGTGAAGGTTTATAGTTAAGCAAATAAATACTTTGGCTTTAAACCTTCTGGTACTACGGTAACAGGGAGACATAACTTGAAGCAGAATATGGGTGATGATGTACAACTAGTGACGTCAATGGGTAAACATTCCTAACCAATATCTAATTACACATCACCCAGATTCCACTAGAACTAAAAATAAATTAGTGAATTGGGGAAAGCATAAGACTGGATGTCTATATAACCTGGGTTCTTATAAACTGTTTGTAAGTTTACACTAAACTTTGACTAAAGAATGTGACTAAAGAATACTTAAAATTGCCCATCCCCAAGTATCTGTTTAAAAATTTGAGAAAATGTTTATTAATCATTTGTTCTTTTCAGTCCAAGACTCATTCATATTTTTGAGAGTATTGGCTATACTGCTGTGTACTAGAAAGAAATTGCCTTTTTGAAAACAAGAAATATAACTGACCCATAAAGAAATTAGGATTGGTGTGTGTGTGTGTGTGTTGTAACAGTGTTGCTTATATCATGTCAAAATACACATTCTTTCATGGGTATGATAAGGGTGAGTGTTTGCTCTCAACAGCCCATTTGATTTGGGAAGATCAAATGAGTGTCTGCTCTGATGTTTCAGTACACCAGTGCACTTTTTCCAAGTAATAGCAGTTAAGAGTCATGTATAAGTGCAGGATGAAAAAACAATGCCTCCAGTGCTATAAATCACCAACAGGTGGCAGTACTGATGCACTAGAAGATCCGACATGTTCTTTAGCATCTATCACTTCAGCTGGCTGGAAGTTGTGAGAAAAGGTTGCATTGCTATTGTTCATTAAATGGGGATCTGCAGTGAGTACTTGTTAATGTGTATTAAGCAATGTGCGTGATAGAATTTTGAATGTTAAAAGGATCCCTCTAAAACAGATATTCATCCCTAATGCAGGTTGTCTCGGATGACTGTGTTGATGTATTACAGGACCAAAATATGTAAAGGAGGTGAATGGAGAAGAGCTGATAGGTGTGATCAAGAGTGAACACATTTGACAGTAACCAACAAGTTTCACATAAGAAAGATTGATGACCTACAATCAGCAGACTACTCAACTGGGAAATGGTTAAGATTGGCATTTCACAGGAATGTATGGATCACATTACTGAGGTTCTTCAATATCAGATGTATGCAAGATGTGTTCTTCGCATGCTGAGAGCAGAGATGAAAGTTTCCAAAGTTAAGATTACCAACAAGTAGACCTGAAGGTTAAGCATTTTTCACATCATGACAGACAATGAAACATGGTGCTGGTGACTCAGAAACTAAGCATCAGTGCATGGAATATTATCACAAAATTGATATTATCACCTGGAGGAAAAAAATTCAAAATCCTGTGTTTCAGAGGGAAAATATAGAGTTGCATAGGTTCTGGGGATGAAAATGACCTGGATTTCCTTCAACCTGGAATCAGTGTCAACTGAGTGCAACACTCAAAACTTTGGAAAATGATTAAGCAGAGTTTGGAAATAGGAAAAGGAAAATCTACTACAACATAACAGGTCTCTCATTTAACAAACCACCAAGAGAGAATTGTAGTTGGATTGCAACATTTTACCCCATCTGACACCTGTCTCTCTTTCTTTCCTCAAGGCAGCAAACATACCTAGTACTGTTGTTTTCTGTTTTCCCCACAAGCATAACCTTGTGAAGGTTGGGCTAAGGGAAAGACAGGCTCAAAGTCACCAAGCTGGCTTTCATGACTAATCCAGAATTCACAGAGCCCTTGGAATATAAACATTATATTTCAGACTACGGTTATGTGTGTTTAGGGATCTACATAAGGGCAGTGATGTTGATGAGTGTAATTATATCCTTATTGCTGTATATTATTCTGATTTATTCTTTTTCTGATTTATTTATTTATTGTATTATAAGCTCCTTAGAACATAAAGTGAGGTAGCTTATGAACTCTTGTAAATAAATACCTAAACATGGAAATAAATAACTGGTGAGGAATTCCTTGATCTCAAGACACAAAAGAGGCAAGACCTTTGATCAAAGTAAGTTGTAGTTTGACCAAGTAGCAGTGACACAAGAACTTCAGGCTTGATGAAAAAATTGACATTCATTTCATAGCTGACGAGACATGATTGAAAGTCTGAGGTGTAACTGAAGCAGTTCTACACTCACAAAAAGCTTCAGAAATATATACAGGTAATTGACTTACAACCATTTAGTTCAAAGTTACAATGATAACTGAAAAGTTACCTACAATTGGTCCTCACACTTGACCTTTGCAGCAACCCCACAGATGTGATCAAAATTCAGGTGCTTGGTAACCGGCTTACGTTTACAACACTGTGGAGTCCTGGGATCATGTGATTGCTATTTTTAGTTTAGTTTAGTTTAGTTTACTTTATCGTCATTGCACCTTGTACAACAAAATCGAACACCATCTTCAGTGCACATCATGACCATGACCATAAAAATAAACACAAACACACATCCTTCACCCTCCACATTGAACTGAAAACCCCTGACAACGCACCAACACTGCACTATACAGCAGAATTCAAAGAGTTACTGTCCTGGGATAGAAGCTGTTTTTCAGCCTATTTGTCCTTATTTTTATTATTCTGTACTGTCTGCCAGTTGGTAATAGTTCAAAAAAAGGGTGCCCAGGATGAGATGGATCTTTGAGAATGTTTTGAACTTTCTTAAGGCAGCGGAGCTATAAAGCTCATCCAAAGAGGGAGAGGGCAACCAATGATCTTCTGGGCAGTGACGTTAACTCTCTGGACTGCTTTCCTATCTGCCACTGTACAATTGGCAAACCATACAGAGGTGCAGTAAGTTAAGATACGCTCTATGGTGCAGCGGTAGAAGGTCACCAGCAGTTTTCATTCAGTTGTTGTTTTCTGAGAAGTCTCAGGTAGTATAATCTCTGCTGGGCCCTTTTGACCAGTGCTGCAATGTGAGCACCCGGGTCAGGTCCTCTTTTATGATAACACCCAGAAACTTAAAACTGGCCACTTGCTCCCTCGGTCTCCATTGATAAACAAGGGCTGGATGTCTGAGCTATTCCTTCTATAGTCCACTATAAGCTCCTTGGTCTTATTGGTGTTGAGGACCAAGTTATTGCCTCCACACCATGAAAGCAACAGGTCCAACTCACCTTGATAGGCAGACTCATCATTTATGTCCTTCCCAGCTGGTTTCTGACAAGCAAAGGCAATGGGAAAAACTGGATTTGCTTAACAACCATGTGATTCACTTAACAATTGCAGTTACTCACTTAACAACCATGGCAAAAAAAGATGACAAAATTGGGTGTGATTCACTTAATAAACACGTTGCTTAGCAGTGGAAATTCTGGTTTCAGTTAAGTTGAGGACTACCTGTATTCTATGATGCTGATTCAGATTTGAATGGGCATATGTATTGTCTTTTCTTTCTTTTTAGCAAGTTCTATATTTAAAATTCTATCCTTGAATTTTAAACATAGAATTTGTAAAAAAACAAAACAAAACTATGTGACTGCTAAGAGTAGACACTGACTTGAGGGCATATCATAATGGGTCTAGCACAATTGAACGTGGCTGCCATACCATGCCCACTTCACCCCAGGCCCCACCACCACAGCTGACACATTGTGGGCATTCATACTTGGCTAGCCCTCGGTTGGCACTCCTCTCTTGCTGAGGAAAATGTGTCACTCCCATAAGTGCAAGCGTAGCAATTCTGCCACTCCCGCTTGCAAACCGGCACTGCAACTTCCCTTGTATGGTAGGATTAAATATTGTTTCCCTTCATCCTCCCTCATCCTGAAACTGTAATCCTCCTTGCTTCAAGCACTCTGAGCATCAAGAGGAACCTAGAGCCAGATATCCCAGAGAAATCATGAGTGACTTCCCTTTGCACTTGCACGGCAGGAATCTGGTGGTGTGAAGATCACGTGGTCTTCTTCACCTCAGCAGATTGCAACAGCTTGGGGAAAGTGGTACCGCTTGTTTCCTTCTGCTGAATGTGCAAAAAATCGCTATTCTAGTTCAGATGGAAGGTGCCAGGCACTGCTCCTTTTGAATTCGGGATTGCAAAGTGAGGGGCAAGAAGATAGGAGGAAAAAAATAGAAGAACAATCTGCTTAGGCTGGAACCTGTCGTTCCCCCCACCCCACTGGATCACAAGCACAAGGTACACATGGCAAAGCAACTACCACAAACCCTGCTTCCCTTAGCAGCCAAGACTGCCCACCCCTCAGCACATGGATTGGCTGCTGGGATGCATGGTTAAATGTCCCACATAGCCAATTGGCTGGGGACAAATGTCTGTCCATGAATGGCCTGGGATGAGGGCTGGGGTAAGAGCACTGGCAGACCAGTAGTGGAGGAGGTGTGCTGGTGAAGGGCCAGCTGAGTAAGAATGCCTGTGGGTTGGCTCTGGTGGGAGGGTGGGATGAAGTGGGAGTGGTAAGGCGACTGCTTTTGTCCCGTTCTGCATCATAACAATAGTGGTATTTAAAATAAATTGTTTCTAATTTAGTTAGCATTTTTTAATAGAACAGAATATATTTATCCTGAGGTTCTATAAAACATGTTGCCTTCTGAAATAAATGAAATGAAAGTTCTAAGAAATAAGGCATTGGCTATTCCTGCCAGCTTAGTGTCATCTGCAAATTTGATGAGTTCCCTCTATTCCCTCATCTAGATCATTTATGAAGATATTGAAGAGTACTGGGCCTAAAACAGAACCTTGGGGTACCCCTACTTCCCTCCATGTGGATGTAGTTCTGTTAAGGACTACAGATTGAGTAGTTTTTGACCAGTTACAAATCCATCTGATGGTGATGCTGTTTATCCCACATTTTTCTACCTTAACAAGAAGCGGATTATGATCTACTTTATCAAATGCCTTACTTGAAAATCTAAGTTTATTATGTCCATGGCATTTCGCTGATCTACTAATTTAGTCACTTTGTGAAAGAATGGAGTAAGATTTGTTTGACATGATCTGGTTTTGAGGACTCCATATTGACTACTAGTTATAATTTTATTTGTTTCTAAGTTTATGTAGGCTGTTGCTTGATTGTTTTTTTCAAGATCTTTCCTGGTATTGATGTCAGGCTGATTGGTTTTTAATTTCCTGGATCTGTTTCCCCCCCACTTTTTGAAGATAGGAACCACTCTTTTCCAGTCCTCAGGTAGTTCTTCTGTGCCCCAAGAACTTTGAAAGATATGGTTCAAAAGGTTCTGAGATCACATCTGCCACTTTATTCAAAACTCTGGAATGTAACCCATCAGGGCCTGGAGATTTGAATCCATCTAGAGCTGACAGGTATTCTCTTACCTTATTTTTGCTTATTTTAATTTGCATTCCTAGCCTGTTTTGTTTTTGGTAAGGGTTAGTATTTTGTTTGTATTTTCTTTTTGCAAGAAGGCAGATGCAAAAGAGTGAATTAAGCAGCTCTGTTTTCTCTCTACTGTCTGTAATTTCCTTGCCATCTTCTCCCATTAATGGACTGATTGTTTCTTTGACTTTTTCTTGTTTTGAGGTGCTGAAAGAAACTTGTTTTATTATTTTTAACATTTGTTGTAAGTCTTAATTTATTCTGAGCTTTAATTTCTTAACGTCATCTTTGCAGGCTCAGGCAATTTGTTGGAATTCTGCTTTAGTTATTTGTCGCCCTTTCCATTTTTTGTACTTATTCTTTTTTCTTTCAGTTGATCAGAAAGTTCTTTATGCATCCATGCTAGATTTTCTTAGCTATCTTTTTCAGTGGTATTAAGTTGGACTGAGTTTTTAGAATCATATTTTCAGTTTCCCAAGCTTCTTGAGTTGATATCCCCTTTAAGATTTTCATCTATGGGATCTTTCTCAAGTGTTGTCTCTGAGTTAGTCAAAATCAGCTCTTTTAAAATCTAAGACTCTTGTTTAATTCTGTTATTTTGCTTGTCTCTGTTTTATATTGAATTCTAACATGACATGGTCACTGTCCCCAAAGTTCCTGCAACTTCAATCCCTCTATCACTTCTTCTCTGTTAATAAGGATAAGATCCAGTACAGCTGTACCTCTGATTGCCTCCTCTATCTTTTGGGTGACAAAGTTGTCAGCTAGGTTGGTCAGGAATCTGTTCGATCTCCCACTTGCTGCAATTTGTTTCCCATTTGATATCAGGTTAGTTAAAGTCACCCATTACTACTGTTATGTATGTAGGTTTGAATGTTATTGGTTTATTTGAACTGTTCTTGTAAAATGTCAAATGGTATTGGTTTAAATAGTGCGGGAAGAAACCCTGCACTCCCATTGGCTGGCAACCCGGCTGCAGGCTATAAGAGGCAGCCGTAGCCAAGCCAGGACAGGTCCATTCAAGCTGTAGTCACTTAATAAACTCTTTGCTGGAACTCCTCGTGTCTGACTCTTCATGCAAACTTAACACTGGCGACGAGGTGGGATTTCCCTGAAGAGAAGACGACGCGAAGAACAAGCAACGGAGCGAGATGGCTCGCTGAACACCCCCCCCCGTTCGATCCAGCGGCGGAAGACTGGGAATCGTATGCGGATCGCTTCCAGATGTATCTGGAAGGGAACGACCTCGCCGGCATCCCGAGAGCGGAAGAGGGCGGTCTTTCTCACGCTGCGGTCGGCAGTCTTCAAAATGGCGAAGGCGTTAGCGGGAGCTGCAGAGCTGAAGGTAATGGAATGGCCCGATTTAGAGAAACTTTTAAGATCCCATTACGCCCCACAAGTATCGTGCCTCATTAAGAGACACGAATTTTACCGTCGGGATCAAGGGATAGCGAGAATGTTAATGACTTCGTGGCAAGTTTAAGGGACATTGGGGGTGCTTGTGACTTTACCAACTTAGAAGAGGCCATGCGTGATCGGTTTGTTTTAGGACTCAAAGATAAGGTCTTACAAAGCAAACTATTAATGAAACCTAAGATCACGTTTAAAGAGGCCATTGAAGAAGCTGTTTCAGCGGAAGCCACCAAGTCCTCAGCAGCAGCCATGAAAAAGATTAACAAGGCCTCAAGCCAGGCCTCAAGCCATTCTGATGTGGAAAAATCCACAACAGCCCATTGCGAACAAATAGACTCTGATTCAGATGGCAGTGAGGCAGAGGAGGGATTTTTAGACTCAGAATGGAGAAGAAAAAAAAGACTCTGGGAAAAACAGGCAAGGATTCTATTGCAGAGGCTGGGGGGCACCCCGCACTGAATGCAAGTTCTTTGGCTCCATCTGCCTATGTTGTGAGAAATGGGGTCACATAGCCAGAGTCTGCAAGTCATCCAGAACTCCACCTAGTAGGAAAAATTTCCTGATAAAGACTTTAAGCCCAACAATTTCCTTGAAAAGATGGGGCAAAATTTAGAAGCAAATGGCAAGAATGAAACTCACCAAACAATCACTATTGGTCATTCTTCACCCTTAAAAAGCAGAAAAGTACACGTGAAGGTGTTTATTGAAGGAAGGCCTTGCCAAATGGAAGTGGACTCAGGCTCTTATTTATCTATGGTGTCATGGGACACTATCACAGACTCTTTCCCAACATTCAGAAGAAGCATTTCCAGAAGCAAGCATGACTCTTAAAGACTACCAAGGGAACAAGATTCCAGTAGTTGGAGCAAGAGATTTCAACGTGCAGTTTAAAGGCCACACCAAACGTTTGCCCCTGACCATCGTGGACAAGGATCGCCCAAGCTTGCTGGGACTTGAGTGGTTCAAGCCACTAGGCATCGAGTGACTGGCATCAATCATGTGAGCAGCTCTGAATGGGAGGAGTCCTTGAAGTCTGAGTTTCCAGAGGTCTTCGCGAAGGACTGGGCAAGTATATGGGGACCCCTATTGCTTTCAGCCTAGACCCCAAGGTGCCCCCAATTCATTTAAAGCCCAGGAGGGTTCCATTTTGCTTTAAAGGAAAAAATTGATGCACAATTAGATAAGCTCCATTGCTCAGGGGTTTTAGAGCCTACTGACCACCCAGATGGGAAACACCCATAGTCACACCAGTCAAGGCTGATGGGTCAGTGAGAATCTGTGGTGACTATAAGGGGACACTTAACCATGCTCTGCAGCAGAGCGCTACCCAGTACCAGTTGTGCATCATCTACTCCTTCCCTTGGCAGGGGTACAGTATTTGCCAAACTGGACTTGGCTCAGGCATATCAACAATTAACAGTTGATGATGCCACTGCAGAGGCACAAACAATTGTGACTCATAGAGGTGCCTTCAAATGTAAAAGACTACAATTTGGAGTAAGCGGGCACCTGGCATTTTTCAAAGCCTTATGGAAAGAATGTTGCAAGGACTGCCAGGGGTAGTGCCTTACTTTGATGATGTGTTAATCTCTGCTGAAAATGACACTCAGCTTCAAGAGAGACTCAGAGAAGTCCTTACCAGATTCAGAAAAGCGGTTTTAAAAGTCAAGGAAGACAAATGTACACTCAAAACAGACAGAGTTGAGTTCCTGGGGTACATGATTGACAAGCATGGCATCCACCCTACTGATGCCAAGGTTAAAGCAATCAAGGAAGCCCTAAACCTAGATGCAAGACAGATTTCAAGCCTTCCTTGGACTATTAACTTTTATCACATGTTTCTACCTCACAAGCATCTATTGCTGAGCCTTTACATCACCTGCTTGATAAGAAGCTGTTTGGATCTGGGGGAGGAAGGAACAATCAGCATTTAACAGTATTAAGAGACTAATCACATCTGATGCTGTGTTGATACAGTTCTCTGAGAATTTGCCTGTTGTTCTGACTTGTGATGCATCCCCTTTGGAGTGGGGGGGGTTTTGAGTCACAGGCTTCCCAGTGGAAGGGAAGCCCCTATTGCATTTTACTCTCGCACTTTGTCCAAAGCAGAGAGGAATTATAGCCAACTGGACAAGGAGGCATTAGCAGTTGTTGCAGCTGTTAAGAATTTTCATGAATATCTGTATGGCAGGTCATTCACCATTGTTACAGATCACAAACCTTTATTAGGCATTGTGGCAGGAGACAAACCTACACCTAATATCCTGTCACCAAGAATGCTGAGATGGACTGAATTTCTTGCAGCCTATTCATACAAACTGATTCACAGGCCTGGCAAGGACATTGGACATGCTGATGCACTGAGTCGTTCCCACACCTTGCCACAAGGAGGACTTTGAACTTGAAACTCACACCTTTTCCTAGAGACTGTTGCTAAGCTTCCAGTCCATGCTGCTGAGATTGCCAGAGAGACTGCCAAAGATGCTGTGTTGGCACCTGTTATAGGCTGGATTAAGAAAGGTTGGCCTCTTCAAGATCTACCTCACCTTGCCCAACCTTTTAAGTCCAGGCAAACTGAATTATCTGTATTAAGAGGATGTATTTTGTGGGGTAACAGGGTGGTTATTCCTGCAAAACTGCAAAGGGAGGTTTTGGAAATGTTACATGAGGGTCATCCTGGGATTGTAAGGATGAAAGGTTGGCCAGGAGTTATGTATGGTGGCCAGGTATTGACAAAATGGTTGAAAACTGGGTAGCATCTTGTCCCAATTGCCAGGTAGTCAGGCCTGCTCCACCTCACGCCCCCACACAGGAATGGGAATGTCCTAGGGCCCATGGTCTAGAATCCACATTGATTTCGCAGGCCCTACGAGAGGGCACACTTTTCTAGTTATAGTAGATGCATATTCCAAATGGCTAGAGGTAATTCCCATGACATCCACTACAACTGAGGCTGTCATCAAGCAGCTCAGAAAATTGTTTGTAACCCATGGGTTACCAGATGTCCTTGTTTCTGACAATGGCCCTCAATTCACATCTAACATTTTTGAATCCTTTCTAGCACAACAGGGTATCAGACATGCCCCACTGCCCCTGGGCACCCTTCGGCTAATGGCCGGGCTGAACGCATGGTACGCTTTACCAAAGAGAAGCTTCAGCAGCTGGGTCCTGGGGATATCACTGAGAAGCTTGAAAAACTTCTTAGTGTTCAGCACATCACTCCTAGCCCATCAAATAACTTGTCCCCAGCAGAGTTGTTGATGGGTAGGAAACTTAGGTCTTCCCTTGACCGCCTTCATCCCTTACCACCCAACGCACCACTGGATTCCACTTCCAAAGTTCGTTCTTTTAGTGTGGGAGATTCTGTATATGCTAGGAACCTTATAGGTGAACCTTTGTGGATTCCTGCTGAAATAACTCACATCACTGGCCCTCGTTCTTACAGGGTACAAACAGAGGATGGCCTCCTCTGGAGCAGGCACATTGACCAACTTAGATCCAGGTTCCCTCAGGAACATCGCCCCTGTCTCTCTCTGGGTCCCTCACCTGATGTCTCTTCTAGGGGGGAGGGCGGGAACAGGAGGAAAATCAGCAAGCAAGAATCAACCCCATGTGTAACGAGCCATTACGACAGGAACCATCCCGAACCCTGTCACAATGCCAAGATCCATCCTTAGAAGTGGAAGATTGCACATCACTACCTGACTTGGGTGCTGACATTGGAATGGAGATGGGTTGGGAGGAGAGACCAGATTCTAACAGTCTAACAGGGTCTCCTTTCCAGGAAGTCCCAACAGGGAAATGTCAGCAGACACATTTCCCCTCTCACTGGGTGAGAACGTTAAAACTTCTGAACCACGAAGGTCTCAACGTACACGTAAGAGCCCCACCTATTTAAAGGAATACATTAGATAGGTTGGGGTTTGGTATGGACTGAACCTAGTGGGGAGGGGTGTTATGTATGTAGGTTTGAATGTTATTGGTTTATTTGAACTGTTCTTGTAAAATGTCAAATGGTATTGGTTTAAATAGTGCGGAAGAAACCCTGCACTCCCATTGGCTGGCAACCACGGCTGCAGGCTATAAGAGGCAGCGTAGCCAGCCGGACGGGTCCATTCGAGCTGTAGTCACTGAATAAACTCTTTGCTGGAACTCCTCGGTGTGCGTCTGACTCTTCATGCAAACTTAACAACTACTTATTTTAAGTGTCATACATTTGTTAACGGTTTGGCAAAAAGTTCATCCATTTCTTCTGGT